>CM037783.1:60539777-60589777 GCA_021229015.1 Solen grandis
GTTTATCATCACATTCTCTATTGTCTTTGATCGTTCTGTTGGCTATGACAAGTACTCTCATGCGAAAAGTTTCAGAAAGTTCATCTGTTTTTTAAATATACATCAACATACAAGTGATATCAGGGAAACTGCATGGCGCCGTTTATTTTAATTTGTTTATTGTCAGTCCGATAGCAGATGCCATTGAGTTCCGAAACGAAAAGTGGAACCGCTTCTCAAGAAAGCTGAAAAGAAAACTGAAATGGGAGAAAAAGCATCCCCGAACTTCAAAACCGAAATATTCCCTTAAAACGCATGATCGGAAAACATCACTAAGTCAGTAAAAAAAATGATCGATGCCATTGATAATGTTTTGTACTGTTTTTTTTTTCTGATTTTGTTTATCTATTAATCTTTAATAATTGTTTTTTTTCGTAAATTTGTGGAGCCAAATTTTAGATGAAATTTTGACGAACTTTAAATCTTGTGAAAGGTACATTGATATGATTAAAATCGCTTTAATTAAAATGTTGTTCCAGAATGTTACTTAATGATTTTGTGTTGTGAGCTCGTAAGTTGAAAAATGATACATAAACTTACTCCTTTTCTTGAAACGATTAATTAGTTAGACTAAACATGTCATAATAAAGAGATTTGACCTGCTGTAACCAATAACCAACAACTTTTCATAATATGTTTATTTTTTCCATGAAGAAAATATTCACTTTTACTCTACATTTTAATGTATGCTTGTTTCCAGATTGATTGCATCTTATCTGTATATAATTAATTTACAGACGAAATAAATTTATGGACTTAGTTTCGTTTTGAAATGCTAATTAATGAACATGCAAATATAACACAACCGGAATCATAAGATGTATTGCAGGCTGTATCACCTTGAGTAAACGTGTAACATGGTATCACTGACAAGCAGAACTACTTCTACAAGTCTGAAACTAACTTTTTGAGCTTTGATACATATACATATGAATAGAAGTTGAAATAAAATACCGTACTGGATTAAGCTTTACTGAGTAATACGTGAAAATACGAATGCATTATTCACCTGGGTAAAATTTCTAGCTTTCAAATGGTAGATGAAATACCATGGTCAAATGTCTTCGCACAGGTCAATGACAAAATGCAATCTTTTTAAGAAAAGATGGAATTTGAAAAGTAAGTTACAAAGATACAACGAACACGATTTTTCGCTGAGAAATAGGAATATCCCGAAAAAGCAGATAAGAATACACAGAATAAGCACTTATTTGTAATAATCTTTTCCCCTTTTCTTTTTTAAATGATCGGTATGCATGTATGTACATATACTGTAATTTCATTTTTTTCTGTTAAATCAAAACAAACGAAAAACAAACCCATTTTCGTAGTTTTCAATTTCAAGTATAAACCAATAATCGTTTTTTTTTTGTTTTGTTTTTTTACCATACGAAAAAAAGGACATACAAAAATATATTTTCGATTTTTTTTATCGATAAACACAAAAATGAAAAACAACAACAATAAAAGCATATTTTATTTTCGTTTTCAAAATCCAAGCATAAACCCCTTCAAAAACGGGTCTAATTTTGTCTCCGCATGTAGTAATGTAAGTGGTGTTGGGCAGAAATTGAGCTGGGTAAGCTTGGATAACTGAAAGCACGCTGTGACGTCATCAATCGATACCATAATATCCTACCCACGTGCTGTGCCTGCAGCAGCAGCACCATGCTAATTTGTCACCAATCGATACCATAATTACCGAGCTCTTTAACAAGGTCACGCGACTTTCGATTAATTAAACAACTTTAAACGACGGCTGCATAAGTTGGATGTCATCAATCGATACCATAATTACCGAGCCCTTTAACGAGGACTAATTAATCGCGAAGAAAAACGTAAGCAATTTTTGAATAAAAAGTTCTTTACAGACCAAGTTTTGTTAAATTTATAAGTTTAATGAACACAACGAATGTTAATTCAGAAAATTAAACACTTTTTATAAAACATGTCTTAACAGCAACAAATTAACTATGTTTCTATGAAATCACTCTTATTCATGTTTGTTAGAGAACAGTTTATTAAACAGTTCTATTAGAAAACGCAGATGAAACGTGTTGATTTCACTTGACTTGAAAATAATATTAATAATTACATCTCCGTGACTGACTCGATGGAGGTAGGGTATTGCGTTATCGATTATTGACATAAACGTTTCATCGGAATGTGTACGAGACTCTCTCTCTCTCTGTATATTAATGCTAATTTTTTTTCTGTCTTTCTCGTTATGCGCGTGTTTTGTATGCGTGTATGATCTGTTGTTTGTTTCTCTCTGCGTATTAATCCTCTTCATTCTTTTAACTCTACCCCTCTCTCTCGCAATATATTACATAGTAGGATTTTAGGTAATCTATGTCGGATTACATTTTTTATCGCTGTTTTAACCAATATAATATCGGGTATATACCTTTTTGTTTTATTTCTCCTTTTCCCCCCTCTATCTCGATAATATTCGTAGGTATTCTTTTATAAAGACTGGAACTCTAGTAAATAAGGCGGAACTACGAGAGTAAAATGAAAAAAATAAATTAAAAAAAGTTATATACATTTCTACTATCATTCGTTTATCGGAACTTTAAGTACTGACGCGCGATCGATTTTTCCGGGCCTATACACAATTAACGGTCAGAATTCAAACCATCCAATCGCTGAACGCATCATAAGAACGCATTTCGTAATCCGCCAAACTGATATATAATATAATATTATAGTCGCTTGAGGAAAGGCGCGCATGTTAAGAAAAGAAATTGAAAGAATAACGAGCATTAATACAGATAGAGAGAGAGAGAGAGAGAGGGGAAAGAGAGAAACAGATATCAGAACATACACGCATACAAAACGCGCATTACGAGAAAGACAGAAAAAAAGAAAGAAAAACGAGCATTAATATACAGAGAGAGAGAGAGAGAGTCTCGTACACATTCCGATAAAACGTTTATGTCAATAATCGATAACGCAATACCCTACCTATGTTCATCCAGTCAGTCACAGAGATGTAATTATTAATATTATTTTCAAGTTAAGTGAAATCAACACGGGTCACAGATCGCCGCTGGCGAAGCTGCGTTTTCCAATAGTATGTCGGACAAGTCGTGAGTAAACGCTTATAAAGGGATGCAGATTTCAGATTTTATTGATACACTCAGTACAATATGCAATTGTTAACATGAGGTTATACATAATCGACATTGCATACATATATAAGGTTTCTGAATTTGTAATTATAATTAATGCTAATGTAAAAGAAATATCAGTTTGCTTCAATGATTTTGTAAAGAATGAGGGAGAACTCTCATAAACTGTTCTCTAATAAACATAAATAAGAGTGATTTCATAGAAACATAGTTAATTTGTTGCTGTTAAGACATGTTTTATAAAAAGTATTAATTTTCTAAATTAACATTCGTTGTGTTCATTAAACTTATGATGTTAATAAAACTTGGTCGTCAAAGGACTTTTTATTCAAAAATTGCTTACGTTTTTCTTCGCGATTAATTAATCCTCGTTATAGGGCTCGGTAATTATGGTATCATTTGATGACATCCAACTTATGCAGCTCAAAAGGCGCGTGACCTTTTTAAGAGCTTGGTAATTATGGTATCGATTGGTGACGACATAGCATGGTGCTGCTGCTGTAGCCACAGCACGTGGGTAGGATATTACGGTATCGATTGATGACGTCACAGTGTGCTTTCAGTTGTCCAAGCTTACTCAGCTCAATTTCTGCCAAACACCACTTACATTACTACTTCCGCCTTTGAATTTGTCTCATTATATTAAAGAAGTTTCCTTTTTTCATTTCAATCAAGCAATGTGAATGTGGCATGTGAGAAAAATTTTCATAATGCCAAGACTTTATAGAGTAGGATTCATGTTTCATTCCACACATGTAGAGAAAAACTGTTTCAATTGTCAAGAGGCGTATCTTGAAAGATCGAGACAATAATAAACCAGGATTTTTTTTACAGATCTTTTTACTAAATTTGACCCACTTTCGGACTTCAAAATTAAAATTTTATAGGGGTGAAGGGTCACACTCCGGGGTCCGCCCACAGAGCCGAGTAGGCAGACGGACCCTTAAATAATCAGTCAGTCAAACCAGGATTTAATATAATGTAAACTTATATAACTTTTATATTCTTGTTTTTATATTGCCATTTTGAATTATGATAAATATAAAGAGAAAATACATCCATCTGGTCACACATGCACATGGGGGCATCAGTTTGTCTCCTTCTATCACCAGAATTTTCATTCCTTTAGCCAAAGATTCTCTCCGGAAGGTGGAACAGTAATGGTTATCAGCAATTACCTAACTACCCCTCAGTGGGTGGATTTAAGCTCTCTTGTCCATATTTGCACCAAAGCTAGCTTAGAGCACCATCATCACACTTTCGCGACTCTCTTACAGAGGCTCTAACGTTGACCATATTCAATTCACATTTTTTTTGCAGAGATGATATAGGTCGGTGTACACGGGCATTTGCTTTGCTGCATTTCATTAGCAGATTTGCATTTTCACCCCATGGGACTGTCAGCTTTATGAGTTGTTTCGCTGCAGGAGTAGTAAATGAAGCACACTGTCATTTTAGACAATTGGTGAGATGTAGGTTTTTTGTTTAGTTCAGCGGCCATCACCCAATCATTGGTTTACTGCAAAATTCTACCTCTGCGCTCGTTTACCATAAGACCTATTTTTCCTTCATGAATAATATATGCTACGGGCTTGTCTTCGTATGTGGATCATTTTCTTCCTTTTATAGTATGCACGCAAACAAATACTCGTTCATGGCAACAGGTTCATTTATTTTATATTTTAAAATTAAAAACGGTAATGGACCCGTTTTAGATTATTTAGCTTGGAATTGTAAAACGAAAAACGAAAATAGGCATTTCGTGTTTAATGACTGTATATATAAGCAGATTTAACACATATAATGTTATGATTCTTTATCTGAATTGTAAGGAATTAGTTGTTGATGAGTTATAACTTTTTTTAACGTTCTACATGAACATTTGCTTTTCTTCAATTCATTATCAGATTTGCGCCTTTCAACCCATGGGACGGTCATCTGTCTGAGTTGTTTCGATGCATTGGTAAATGAAGCACACTGTCTTTTTTTTGACACCTGGTGGGTTTATGTATTTCTTATCTAGTTCAGCAGCCTTCATCCAATCACTGGTTACTGCAAATCCTATCTCTGCGCTTGTTGACCACAATGCCACTTTTTGTGCTTTCTTTCATGAATAATGTAAGCTGCGGACTTGTCTTCATATTTGGACCATTTTCTTCTTTTTATAGTATGCAAGCAAATATTCGTCCATGGCAACAGGTTCTTCTATATATATTTTTGAAGTAGAAAATATACTTTGACTGGTTAATATATCCCCTCTTGCTTGCTACAATTGAAAAAGAAAACATGATTTTTTTTCAAATTTTAGATGGAAACAGAAATGGACCGGTTGTAGATTTTTTAGTTTGGAACTGAAATGTAAAACGAAAATAGTAATATCTTGTTGAATGATATATATATGAACATTTAACATATATAATGTTATGATTCTTAATCCCATTTCCAAGTCAGTCGGTAAAATCATGCAAACCATTTTCTGTGACACATAGTTCTTAATCACCTGACACCAGAGAAAACTACAATCAATGGTGAGTATTACTCGACCATACTCCGAACTTAAATGCGTCGTGCTATTAAAAAATAAAAAACGGGCCAAGAACTTGCTAGGTCTGAGAGATATGAATTACGTCACACGAGGTATAATTTGAAAAAGAGTTAAGTTTTAGTGACCTGTAGTTGAAATTGATAATTTTACATAAAAGTCTTTGAATATGATGATCACCCCTTGTATGTTCCAATGCATAAATAGATCGATAATGCAACGAAGTACACACTGCACAGTAAATTCAGCAAGTTTGTTATCAACACTTATGATATGCTCAAATGCATAGACAGACCGACACTGGAATGCACAGGTATACATGCATTCCTTTTTAAAAAAAAGCTATGCATACGTGACGGATTTACAATAGGACAGAATACACATTTCTTTAAACGTCATTTGGAAATTTTTCTCGGATATTTTAGATGACTAAGAATTGCTTAACTGAATTTAAAGGGGTTCGTTTCAACCATCCTAATCAAACTGCGCAACTTTATTCTATTCCTCGATATGGAAGTTTGTTGAAATGATTTTTAATTTCAATTTTGGCATGAACATCCAGATGCGTGGTGCGTAAATTCATCACACGTTTATGATTTAAACTGATTGGATGGATACAATTAGGACAATCTGATGTAAAATATCGTTGCCTGAAGATAATACAATTAAGTAGTATTTGTGTTCGAATTAAGGTCAACTTTGATAATGTGCTTTCAGATAAACCGGATAGGCTTATAAATAGATAAATAAATAAATACAAGTAAATATAAACCTACCTATAAATAAATGGGGAAAACCTACCCCCTGGAATCCCAGTTTCGGCATCTGTTTCTTTTAAAACTGTTTAACAATAAAGATATGAATACAGTGGAATTAGAAACTGTCCTTATTGCTTTTTTCGATGATCCACAATGTTCTGTGTTTTCAAGGTAGGATGATATAATTATATTTTTATCTATATATTTAGACTAGCGTTGGCAGGTTTGACAGTCATTTAATGAAACTATTAAATCAATGAACACATATTCCAGATGCATATTTGTTTTTTATGCAAACCTGGAATCAAATTTTGTTTAGATATTTATGTGTCTCAAATATAATATTTCCATTTCCGATTTCGATAAAAACTGCAAAAATGATTGTCAGTAAATCACACGAGAACTCGTAAATTATTTTTATTTACTTTGTAATGGTCAACTGAACGCACTTTAAACACCGTCTAATGACAATAAATCTAAACTAATTTACATTTTATTTTCTCATTACTCATTTTCATGAACATTCGACTGTCTCTTAAACTTCTATTTGGTTCCGAATACTTGTTGTTTATGAAATAAAAATTACTTGAAGTATGTTTAGTGCCGTTTTTGAACACTGTTAAACGGTTTTTACATTTCATTTTGGTCACGTGATCCCTTTGGCGTCAACATTAGATGCATACCTTATCCCTCTTAATATTATTTAGTTGTGCCATAATCATTGTTAATCGTCGTCATAAAAAGGCGTAATAAAACGTCATATATATTTCTTATCTGGTATAATGTTAAGTTCTTCATCAAATAATTTTGCCTATGAATATTATCAGTGATATTAAAAAAAAGAGTTATATTTCTGATTATAAAGATAAGAATACTGAATGACAATTCCGAAGTTCTATAATTAATTGAATATTTCACTATACAAGAAAATCAGAAACGTATATATTGCAACCAGCGATTAAGGCTTTTAAGTACTACTACCGTAAATTTTCTTATATAGTAAGGGTGACACCAAACTTAAGGGATTAAAACGCAGAACAAAATACAACTCAAGTGTAAGGTAGAGGGGTGGGGGGGTGGGGGGGGGGGGTGGGAGGCAATATAGACAATTGAAAAATAAACACTAGTGTTGTGTTGTATACCTACAGGACACATATTTTGTCATATTTTCTTTATGAAAATGTTATGCTAATGATTATCGATAAGAAACAAAAAGCTTTCGGCAAAAAATCATACATGTTAAATGCTTGTTTCGACTCAAACTATTTGAACTAGTAGTAAATTGCTATCCTACCCAACCCACTTGAAATATTGGTTTTACCATTTCTTTCCCTAATTAAATATTTGGCTAAATCTGCACAATTGGGCGACATACATAAAAAAGCATATTTGTTGATCTTGCAAAAACTTTAAAGACTTTCAATATACAAGTTCAATATACATGTATATTATTTAACATGGCATTAAGAATCTAATAAATACCTATGTAAATTAGGGGGCCTCCGTGGGCAAAAGAGTAAAGTCGCTGATTTTATCACCCACTCAGGCCCTCACCGCATTGGCTCGAATCCCGACAGGGTCATTCGGATTTTCATGTGAAGAAGCCTTCCAGCTGGCTTTCGGTAGGTCGGTGGTTTCACCCGGATGCTTCAGTGCATTCGGGGTCTTCCTCCACCTGTAATTAGCTGGACGTCGCAATATGACTGAAATACTGTCGAAGCGACGGTAAACTCAAATAGTCAAATCAAGTCACCTATGTAAATTATGAAAATAAAATTCTTTCCAAATTAGATCCGAGTGATAAAGTAATAAAGATCAAAGAGAAAAAAAATCCTGCTTGGACTGAACCCACAACCCTCAGTTTCAAACAGTTTGGCAGTAATTCTAGCTTTTCATGTGTACTCCTCAATCGGAAGATCCCATAGAATTAACGCCAAATCCGTGTACATGTATTGTTATAAATAAAATGTTGGTCTATAAACAGAATAATGATTCTGATGACCTTGATCTCCCACAATTAATATACTTCCATAATAATGTTTCCTTAATGTTTATATTTATCTAATTATCAACTTAAAGATATTCCTATCTAGTGAAGGGTTACATAGCTGTGTCAACAAAAAGTCATGCGCCCACACCTCTAGCCAGACGTTTCATCGAGGTCCTTTCATAGGGGAAGTGAACTGTGTGGCATGTTTAATTTGCAATACAATATTTCATTGAAACATAACAAATTATAAATAGTAGCAATAAAAATGCTTCTAGTATTTTATAAAGATAACACGATCTCAACTGCATATAGTCATCACTCCCAATTATTACCCATATATTGAGCTTTTGTAATCAAACTTCTATCATTACAGTTTCGTGATATTGAAGTGATGCGGTATGTATTATGTGTAAACAGCAAATAATACAGTTAAAACATTAGCACATGCCCCGAGATTTATCTCTGAACTTAATTTATGATTTGCAGCTTAGATCTTTTTTTTTTTTGGAAATTCGTTAAATTTTTGCTCACCTGAGCACTTGTGCTCGGATGAGCTTTTGTGATCGCCTTTTGTCCGTTGTGCGTCGTCCGTCGTCAACAATTGCTTGTGAACTCTCTAGAAGCCACAGTTTTCATGAATGATTGCCAGGATGTTTGTCTTTATGCTATGTTGGATGAGTTTGAAATTGGGTCATGTTGGGTCAAAAACTAGGTCAGTAGGACAAATCTTAGAAAAACCTTGTGAGCACTCTAGAGGCAACAGTTTTGGCCCAGTCTTCATGAAATTTGGTCAGGATGTTCATCTACATGATATCTTGGATGAGTTTGAAATTGTGTCACTTAGGGTGAAAAACTAGGTCAATAGGTCAATTCTTAGAAAAACATTGTGAACACTTTAGAGACCACAGTTTTAGACATCTTAAAGGAATAAACCCAGTTGAGTGCAAATTCAGGTAGGATCAAAATGTAGGTCACTTAGTCAAATGTTAGAAAAACACTTTAGATGCCAGATTTTTTGTCATTATGCCTAACACAGCCATCTTACTCAGGTGAGCGACACAGGGCCATCTTGGCCCTCTTGTTTTATTTTATTGGGTTTTGATTAACTATCATCTGTTGTGTGTATTTATAGTATGAATTAAAGAAACCCCTTTAGGGCCTCACTTGAGAGAATTAGCAGGCTTTGCCACGTCTTGCACGTGAATCTTATGATTTCACAATTACTATGTTATTATAGGTTTCTAATAATATTTGATTTGAATAATAATATAAAAATACACACACACATATTTTGATTTTACAGTACTAATAAGCAACTATCTAAAACACGTGAATTACCATTTTCTCTGTTTCAATATTAATACAATTAACAGTAGTTCACCCCCTAAGCTGCACCGTAGTTAAACCCATGTTAATACCTTCTAGAGAATGGACCTCTGCAAGTATAGATACACATTTCTAAGTGATTGGTTATTGTTTTGAAAATTAACAATGTGTCCTACAGGATTAAAAAGAGGATACTGCTGCCAGCTAAAGTCAATCATGCTCAGACATATGGTATCCCTCTACAAAACCCATCCCCGAGATTAATTAACCAGGATAATAGTTTAACCATATTTGCCCAAAAGTAGGAGATTTTTTGTTTGTTGAGATAATCTTACTATACAAAAATAAGTTTTGTTTAACCTTAATTTTTAGAATCTCGACACGCGTTCGTACACCCGGTCTCCCAGTGTAAACAGTTATTTGTGCGAAAGAGCGAGGTAAACCGACGCAATAATCACGTTAAACAAATGAATTGCTCACATCGTCATGCATTATCTTTTCTCGGGCGCAAGAAATACAGTAGAAATCGCCAATTTCAACCGTTTGTCTTCTTTCATTTGTATTTAGCAATCCTGCGAATAGACGAAAGAGATGTTTTGATTGGCTGTTTTTAGCTTCTACAACCAAGCGAATTCACTGTTACGTGTTAAGTGAAAGAACGCTAACGGACGAAATTGGCGATATCTACTGAATTCCTTGCGACCGAAGAGATATTAAGCATTCTAATATGAGTAAATAATTTGCTTAGTAGTATTATTGTATCGGTTAACATCGTCCTCTGGCAGAAATGACTATTTACACTGAAAGACCGGGTGTACGAATGCGTGTCGATATTTTAAAATTGAGGTAAGTTTCTCAAAGCAGGTTTCGATGCTTGATAATTGCGTTTGCATGGGTTAAACAGTTGTGATTTTCTGTTACATAAATGTATATGCTTGCGAAAGGTGCAAATAATTTGAATATACAATAATAAATTACTGAGATATTGGCATTTTTTTCAAGGAGTATTGGATCTTGGTCAATCGGGAGTAGTATCCCTTGTATTATATGTAGTGATATAATGACCAAACTTACATGCCAAACCCCTTTGATTTACACAGGATGGATGATGTTTTTATACACTTAATGTCCTGTCAGAGTTTGGTTTTAACAAATATGTATGCCACTATAAGCAATTGCAGTAAACATTGATATATATATATACATCTATATTTAGGTCATGAACCAAAACAAAAATTAAGTACGGAGGAGTTTGACCCTAAATATGTACTCGTAATTGGCGCCAGCATTGGTTTTTCTTGTATCTGTGGCGGCGGTCATTGTGTACCGAAATTGGCCAAAAATCAAGGCAATGTGTAAAAGAAGACGCAATGAACCTGTTCAGGTAAGTATCCACTTTGATCCCTTTTGGAAGAAATATCCTTTCTTAATACTACTACTGACAGATTACCCAAATAGCAACTATACTACTTAAAATTTGCTAAGGATCACATAGTGAAATCTCATTTACACTTGTATTTGATCGATTTGATTTTTACGATTATCATTTTAAGTTGTTAGATATATTATATCTCAGAGCAAGATTTTGATGGGGGCTACGTGGAGAGCTTGTAGGCTTATTCCGTTGCGTTGCGCCCGGTCAATATTCCATTTTTTTTCCAATAAGATTTATCTTTAGAATCGCTTCACACAATTGATTCATAATCACATGCGGTATTCATTAAGGCAGTATCATCATCCTTTCTAACGGAATTGCTACCTTCACCATGTTTGCTTTTTCAATCATGATATTAAATCATTCGAATGTTCTTATATGCAATGAACAATTAGTGATCTTTAGCAAATTTTAATTAGTATACATGTATCAGAAGATTTACTACAAAATAAGCTCCATTGTTCCTTTTTTTTATTTCATATTATGATGAGTATCCCTCTAATGGGATGCTGCTGGTTATTTAAAATCACACATACAATCAACTAAGTGCCGTAACTCAAATGAAATTGAACCATAGTAAATATGAATTTTATTGGTAACTATTTACAATCTGATATAAGTACATGTATACGAAAATGTAATAATCCACCCCTACGGATAGGAATCATTATAATTTGTTTCAGTGCTAAATGTTTTCTTTAAAAAAAAATAGGGAAGGTGACTATTATTTGTTTATGTTTAGATTCATTCCTTGACTTTTTTCATTTGTATTATCGAAAATGATGTGCATTTCATAAAAAATAGTATGCCCACACAAAATTCGTTAATTGATAATACCGGAAATATTCATACAATCCGTAAATTGCAATTTAATTTCAAATGGCTTTATATAGTCAGCGAGTTAAACGTTGACACTTTTGCTATTTATTATTTTTCTTTGGTGCAAAGATATATTATAACAATTGAAGGTTGCTGAAACTGATGGGTTTATTACTGATGCTGGCACAATCCCGTCAGAGGATGAAATGGAAAGCATGGTACGAAATTGATATTGATTTCAGTTATAAAGTGAATGCGTAATGCCCCTTTTCTATTATGTCGAAAGAAAGAGTGTCACTTAGGGGGATCATACTACTAGCATATATGCATCTAAAAATAAACCACATAATAACCTTACTTACAGCATAAGATCAGTTTGAACAATTGTAGATATTGCTCGTTATCTTACTGATTTCATTTAAAATGTTCTATTTGTTTGTTTGTTTGTTGGGTTTACCGTCCAAACGACACTGTTTCAGTAATTCTACTTTAAACAAGAGTATATGGTCTTTAAATACTCATTGATGATTCTTTTTCAGGTATAGCCATGCATTCTTCGAGGATTGGAACACAGTATTCTAAACTTTTTATGTATTTACTAGGACAAGAATACTTTTTTCAAAATTTAAGGAACTTTTTTTACGCTAAGTAGAAACAGTCTGTTTTATAATATAAGTTTATGTTAAGTTAAATGAATGGTTAAAAATTAAATAACAAGCCTTGATCAGTTTTTGATATTATTAGTCAACAGGATCACCGTATTAATCGGCTATATTTTTATTCTGTTATTTATACAGCTGTTAAAAGCTCTGATATCTTACGATTGGATGTACATACCATTAACTTAGTTATTCTAAAAATAACCTAATAATTAAGCCGGAAAACTGCTTGAACAGAAACTAGGGTAACACACGGACAAAAACACAAAAGTAGCTGGTACGTTGTATAGTGTATTCGTCGTCATAATTACTGAAAATATTCAACATGATGACGGAAATGATACAAACGAAGCTGTGCTCATTCAAGTCACTCTTTAGATATTTTCAGATAACCATGACAGTTTATTTTAGATCGGCTCTATAATGTAAGGTTTTTGTTCATAACAAGAAACGCGTTATTATTTTTATAATGTGTTATTGGCGAAAACGTTTTCAAGTAGTGGATTTCTCGTGACTGTTTGTCATGATTGCTTTTTTATCAGGCGATATTGTTGAAGCAGATACATTGTTGCTGTTACTCCATGACACTGTGATATATTAGATAATGTAATATATTACAGATCATGACAGTGACAACCTACTGTTCATCTTTGATGTTGAAGTTGTTCATGTTTTATTAGTTTTTTTGAACAACCCATCATATCTGTTACATTTATGTGTTCGATATGGTAATCACCATCACGACTGACAAATGTAGGGTTATTGAAATATTTTGTAATAAGGTACCGATGTATCATAATTATAAGATATGACTGATATATTAAGATAATATATTGGTGAATCAAAGTGTTCACGGTATGTTCAAGGTGATCGTTGGGTGCGTTGTCTGATCGTTCGTCTGTCTTCCACATTTGGTTTGTTTATACTTTTATTGCGGACTTTCAGCCAAATTAGAAAAGATGCGCATGACCTTAATGTCTGAGTAAAATAAAAATTGGTTTGAAAGTTCACCTCTTGCATAATAAAAGTATATTCCAATGTTTTACACCATATTAAACCTTAGTGGAATATTGCTTTGCATGACACTGAAAACCAGGTGAGCAAAATAGGGCCACATACGCTCTCTTCTCATATCTAAATTTAGATATGATACTTCCATAATTTATGGCGACTAAATCCTTTTGATGAACGTATTCATTAAGGGAAAGTCAAAAGTACATAAAGATTACTAGGACTTGACCTTTAAGACAGTAGAAAAATATGCACAAATCTACTTTTTTTAAATCTTTGCTAAGCAAAATAATAAAAACACTTTTCATTCTTTAAAAGTATTATTTTGCACTAAAATGAACAATGTATTTATTTTAAGTTAATACATCTATTAAACACTATTTTCAGGTTTTTGGTAATAATTGTCATTTAATTGATAAAGTAAATGCATTTTACAGTCTAAGTTTCATGCCTTGGGCACGTTCACCGACTTTACCGCTTTTACCCCTGGTCATCGGGCTACTTGTATCTTTCTATCGATCTCCCTGGGGAGTCTTTCACTCCGCTTATGGCAGCCCACACCATGGCGCCACGGAATTATACCGCCCTCTCAGGTACCCATTTACACCTGGGTGAAGTGAAACAATGCGGGATAAATTTCTTGTTCAAGGAAATTGGCAGTGTCCTTGGCAGGACTCGAACCCGGGACCCCTCGATCCCGAAGCGCGTGTCCTACCACTGGACCACTGCTCCCCGAGTGTAAGATAAAAAGGGTAAAAATCAAAGTTCACAAATGATAAGTCACAATTTCACACTGTCATTTTAAATTGGAAATGCAACTGTATATTAAACAGGACAGTACTTGAATTGAATTTATAATCGGTGGATGTTAATGCTTTGAAAATTATGTGAATAATGTTATTTTTTTTCTGATATATTTGTTTGAAATCTCGAAATTAAGATTTTAGATTTTGAGAATATTGCATTTAATTAAAGGTTTTTATATGTAAAGGATGGTTGTGAAAATTTCCAGTCGTATTGACATTTATAACAAAACTTATGGCCATTTCAATATCAAATTTGATACGTAAAATGTGGTGCTTAGCAAACTTTGAGTAGTATATGTAATGCATAATATAAATGTATTCATAATGACTGATGTCATACTTTGGGACAATTAACGATGGTGACTATGCCATAGGATTGTGCGATAATGACTCACATGATGGCCAAGTCTTTATTTAGGGATATGTTGTATCCTCGTGACTTTGTTGAATCATATAAACCAGTTACTGTTACATTATGATTGTCATATATAATATAATGTAATATTGTGTACATCAGGACAAGTAACACCCCAATCATTTATCTTGTGTACTTGATGTTATAATGGCCACCACGACTGGCACATGCTTCCCTAAGAATGTAGGGTTATTGAAAAGGTTGTGTAATTAGCTACTGGTGTATCATAAAAATATGATACTGATATATATTAAGTGATATTGCTTAACTGAAGCGTTCAAGTTATGTTCAACGTGATCGTTGGGTGTCCGTTGTCCGATTGTTCGTCTGTGATTCACAATTTGTTTATTTTCTATTTTTATTGATTGTGTTCTCTTAACCAAACTTAAAAACGATGCGTATGGCCCTAATAGCTAAGACAAATTCCAAAATGACTAGATCAGAAATTATAACCCTTTGAAAAATAGCCATATTTGTGATCATTTTACAACATGATGTCAATTTTCAGAAAGATAATCAATCCTATTTCGATTATAGCTAATGAAAACCAATATAAGAGGAATTATGGCCCTTGAAATATGAATTTGCTAGATTTCGTATTGTTTACACTCTAGTTTCCGTATTTACAAGATAATCTTAGCTTAACTTTGAAGCAATATTTAGGCCTAAATATTTAGGTCATGAAAGTCAACGTAAATAAATTTTGCCTGTGTTTAGCAGTTTTAATGGAACTAATAATATTAATGGCTTTAATATTCAACCGAATTCGTTTTTTGATAATACGGCTTGTCTTGGTTCACGACCTTTTAATTGTCGTAAGTGCCTGATTCTTCTCTTTTGGAAACAATCACAATAAATTAATCATCTTTAACTTGGAAACAATGAAAATTACCAGCATATTTTCACTCAAGTGAAGCTTAGTGGCCTTTTAATGATAACAAAATATCGGGCTTGATTTTGTTAACTTTGTATCTTTAATTAACTTTGTTTTAAATTAATTGGTTTTAAAGTACGCCCCTTACACCACATCAAAACTTAGTGATATAATTAGAGTTTTAAAAACATTTTTCAATTTCACTAAAAATATTGAGAAAGTCATAACCTGAATTTTCTATCAATGTAGGGATATTTTGCTTTGTATTGTCTCTTAGAAATCACGCTAAAATTGTGGTCAATCAGAAGATCTGAAAAATTAAATTTATCCGTGATTTATTTCAATAGAACATCTTTCTATATCCTTTTTTACCATTTACAAAATGTTCTATCTATTTGACAAAATCAATCGTTTGCCACAAAATTAGGGTGGCTTCAAGTCGTCTATAATATATTAAGGCATTATTGATCGTTCCGCTCGCTTTGGCCTTCCACTGTTTTAGACTATATCCTATACTAAGAGCTCTGATACTCAGGTGAGCGAAATAGGGCCACATTGGCTCTTTTCATATCAGTTCATTCCACGTGAAGATTGCTATGACTTTGACCGGAAAAATCAAATGTAAAATGAAACATGATTATTAAGATTAATGAAAAAAATTACGTTAGAGAAAATAACTTCTAGCATAAAAAACTTACAGATAAAAGAAATATTACCATTAGCTTTGCTATTCATCTATTATTCCTTTGCGATATCTGACATGTATGATTCTTTATTAAAATATTTCGTTGCGCCTTTGATAAATTTATTCCATAATAAATTTCACATGTAATCAATGGTGTAATGAGGAATGAGGAGATACATGTGCTAATGAATTTGATATGACTGATGTTCATAATGAACTCAGCATTAAAGTGTATATTGTCATGTTGGTGATAAAGACAGATTAAGAAAATATAATATGTTCACCGTTATTTATGCTGATGAATAGCATATATATAGGATCTCACATGAGTCGTCATATAATATAGAATTTCATTAAACGAGTTCAAGAAAATGGTAAAAAGCGAGCCCCTGGCGAACCCCTGGCGAGCCTTTTACCATTTTCTTGGACGAGTTTAATAAATTTTATGTTATATGACAACTCATGTGAGATTCTTTTTATCACATGACTTTAAATGATGAAATTTAACGGAAAAAAAATATTTGACGTTTCGCGCGCGATTTTGCACGTTGTTTTTATCCTATGAATTGTAAGACGTTGTTATATTACACATTGTAATATAAGAAAATATGTAATGGTTATATACTCGGAAAACAAGGAGCGTCATGTGATAAAAAAATGAACACCATGGTAAAATAAAATTGCCATGTTCTAGATTTAATTGTACATATGAAAATGAATTTTATCGATTGTACTATTGCTTTTCATCAAGTGTAGCATACTGATGTAATAGATTATAAACACATTTGTTTATTCATCAGGATGTGATAGTAATTTTTCCGATCTATTTGATCACTCTATTTCCGCTGTTGCGATTCCTCAACAATATGCTTTAAAAGATCAAAACTCTAAAACTTCTGTGTATAACATGTATTTGATGAAACTTGGCGTGGATAATCCCATAAAGAGTTTCTCATAAAGTTGCTACAACGATTTCCATCCGCGCAGATTCAAACTAAGATTATTAAAAATGAATCTTAAAATCTTCTCTGAAACCAGTGCTCATAATCTTTATTTAATTTTACACAAACAATCGCCCCATAGCCCTCTACTGTAATTGCTAAAACTGACTTGATCCTTGTATAATATATATATATATATATATATATATATATATATATATATATATATATATATATATATATAACATTCCTAAATTCTAATCTGAAACTGGTCAGGATTTAATTTGTTTTTACACAAATGGTCACCTTCGGACCCTCTACAAAAAAATGCTGAAACTGATTGTCAGAATTCAATTTCGTTTACCACGAATGGGCGCCTCATGGCCCTCAACCGTAAAAGCTTAAATAAATTTGATTCTTTGAAAAAGGATACTCAAAGGAGGTCTGCTACTTTCCTAATATAATTTAAATAAAGCATGTTCGAATTATTCTTCTCTGAAAACCAATGGTTAGAAAATAATTTTGCACAAAATGACCTTGTCCGTCATATCCTCCATATTTGCCTACATGCTTTCAGAATGTCGGCTAATTGGTTCATAATGTACACTCAATAAAGAACATTGAAATAATTCTTCCTTGAAGCAGATGATCAAAATTCATTATGAATCGGCTAAATAATCACCTCAAAGCTCCTAAACAAAATTACGAAATCCTTAAGAAATGTGGCTTCTAGGGATTAAACTTGCATATTTGAGTACTTATATTATTGAAGTCAAATAGTTAAATCCTGAACCTGGTTGTTGTAAAAAGTCATCAGGTAAAACCAAGTGATTTGAATTGTTATATATAGTCTATTGTTTTACAGGTGAGCGATCTAGGGTTCCTATGACTCTTTTGTTTATGAATTATTTGCTTTACATTGCTGTATTAATCAATATTTACTGTATTGTTGTGTAACAGAATTGTGTAAAGAATTATTTGTACACCATGATTAAACCTTGATGTATCTCATTTGGCGAGAAGGTTTTAAAATACCCAGTCAAAAAGACTGAAAAAGGACCATTTTGTTCTAAAATAGACAATTGTATTTTCAGGTACTTAACCCATATAATAAAACATATATATTCCAGGGTTTTTTTTTATAATTAGGTCATTTATTTGAATTTTGATTCAATCGATAAGATCAGGAAGACCAAATTCAAAACTCAGAATTGACAAATCACATTTTTGCATTACCATTTTAATTTGGAAATGCAACTTTGTATTTTTTGGACACTACTGATTTTTTTAAGTGAATATAAATGCTTTGAATATTATATTAATGATGTTTCTGAAGAAAAAATGTGATGTTTTATTTTTAAATCTCAGAATTAAGATTTTAGATTTTGATTCAGGTTTTAAATGATTAACCTAAAATGTGAATACAGTTGTATTTTTGGAAGAGTCCTAGTACGTATAAATTAATTGAACTTGCTGATTGATAAGTGTGTACGAAGAAGCATTGGGCTATTTTTATAACCTTTTCCGAGATACACATTTTTGAACCAGATACTAGTTCATGTATGTTCATACTTTATCATTCAATTTAAAATCGGATGTAATATCACAATTACAACACATAAACAAGGTATTAATCATGGTTTTGTTTAATGAAGACTTCCGTAGCGGTCTCTATAATCTGTATTAATCATGGTTGTGTTTAATGAAGACTTCTGTAGCGGTCCCTATTTTCTATATTAATCATGGTTGTGTTTAATGAAGACTTCTGTAGCGGTAACTACTGGAATTTCTCTATTTCATGTGCTGTCATCCTGTCTTATTCTGGAGGTTATTCACTTTTAATATATGCTGGATTTCACATAGGACCTTTTTGTGTTTTCTTATTCAAATTGATTTTTGATCTCTCGTTTTAAGCACATATGCAATCATTTTCTAATGTTTATGTAAGAAAATAGAATTGATACCATTTTGTCAATTTTGTGTTAAAAACTATCATAACCAAAATCCAGAAGTTTTTCTAAATCTCGTTCCAAAAAATGTACAGGCGGATGGATTGACTTTGGCAATTCGAATTGTTAACCCTTTGTTTTCTAACTATATTAGAAAACAATGATAGGGTTATAGCGATTCACGAATTTGAAACAAAAGTATTAAATCCAACAGTTTCTCTAAATTTCGTTTCGTTAGATTGTACTGGCGGATTGAATTATTTGAACAGTTTTTAATTTTGACCATTATCGGATATAATTCTTTAAAGCATTAGGCGTTGTGTCATGATGTGATGACTAACACTATTTTCTTGTAGTAGTTTCTAGTTTATATAAGTTCATGCGTTTTTTTACTCAAATGAGAATATAAAGATTTAATGCTGGAGTCAAAAATAAAGCACACACACACACACACACACACACACACACACTGGCAATGCTGAATGTTTATCTAACAAGTGATTTAATTTTCTACGACACTATTAGCCAGAATGCATACAATTTCCTATAGTTACCATGTTTTTCATAAAAAATGATAGAAATATTAATCTCTGTAGCAGTGTGGTCATCTTTTGTAGAGCTCGTTTGTATTTTTCTATTTTATATAGTATTAATAGTTTAATTTCGAGTGATTGAATAAAATGGTTGTTTGATATGCTTGTATTATTATGTTTTAATACCAATGTAACTGAATAAATTTGGTGCTGAAATGCAGAGACATAAAGAGAGAGAGAGAAAGAGAGAGGAAGAGAGAGATCTCAAATACTTTTTTTACTTATGCTCCGGACAAAAATTATGTCTGAAAAATAACAAAAGGCAATAACTAAAAATATGAAAGGTAGAGTTATATTCTTGCATGCACCCTCCTCATAGATCTATCCACCTATGAAGTATCAAGTTGATACCTTAAATACTTTTCGAGTTATGCTCCGGACAAAAAATAAGTCTGAAAAATAATAAAGGGCAGTAACTCAAAAAGTATGAAAGGTAGAGTTATTATTCATATGCACTGCACTCCTCCTCAATGAGATCTATTCACCTATGAAGTATCAAGTTGATACCTCAAATACTTTTTGAGTTATGCTCCGGACAAAAAATAAGTCTGAAAAATAACAAAGGGCAATAACTCAAAAAGTATGAAAGGTAGAGTTATCATTCTTGTGCACTGCACTCCTCCTGAATAATATCTATCCACCTATGAAGTTCCAAGTTGATACCTCAAATTCTTTTAAACTTATACTCCGGACAAAAATTAAGTCTGAAAAATAACAAAGGGCAATAACTCAAAAAGTATTAAAGATAGAGTCATCATTCTTGTGCACTGCACTCCTCCTGAATGAGATCTATCCACCTATGAAGTATCAAGTTGATACCTCAAATACTTTTCAAGTTATGCTCCGGACAAAAATGTCGGACGGACGGACGGACGGACGGAGACTATTACTATATCCCGCCTTTCGGCGGGGGATAATAATACCAAAAAAGTCAGTTGTATCTTGGAGAACATCCAGTAGACATGGACAATTTACTTAACAAATGCTGTACTTTCAAGAACTTGCACGAGTCCTTGACAGGTTTGCCAAACAGTCTTTGTATTTCAAAGTTGTCACCTATTCTGACGTGGACAAGCAGCTTAGCTTGTAAATGTGGTCCAGTTAGACATTTACCAGTAATCATAAATGTACATTTTGGACAAATGTAATCAAACCTACAAGAAATAAGTTAAACAACATATTTGCATTGAAAAAATAGTCGTCGAAAATGTAATGATCAAACGTCGCATTATTGGAAGTGGGCATGCACGGTGAGTAAACGATCAAATTCGTCGGCTCTTATGTCATTTTCCTAAGGAGATATATACCAGTGGAAATACCACGTGGTTTGTGAATTTATCTAGCAAATCGGTAAGGTTCAACTTATCTAAGATATTGTGAACATCTGAGACAAATCCATTTTCATTTATTTAAAATTAGTGGGAAATAAGAATAATTGTTTTACAACACAATCACTTTTAAGGCGACGCATTTGACGAAGTAGGATGATTTTCGTTTTTTCAATATCTGCACTTAAGGGTAATGCCTGTAAAAGTCTGAAAGTTATGTGAGTACGTGTGCGGATGGCTAAATGTTGCATCGTTTTTATGCAAAGTCTGTGGGCACGCTGAATACACAGCAACTCGACGTCAGTCATATTGTACATGCACTCGGTCCCAACAAAGATTTTGGGTGTACAGTATGATCACATCCCCTTTTACATGTGAGAGGATCAAGTTCATAATCATGAATAGTGCATTCAGCAAGACTGAAGAAAATTCGTGTGATCTTTGAGTTCACATCCTTCAGCCGTTGAGTCCGTAGGTCTAGGTAGGCTTCGAGGTCTGTCTCAGGTATGACCTGCGATCTTATCGTTAAATGTTGGACTGCACATAAAGCGGATATATTGCTCTCTAAGAATGCCAACTTTGAGGATTTATACTGAATACGTCATTTATATGCGTATGTGTAACATATATGTTTTTTATGAATGTATTTACGTAACATATGTAGAGAGGAAATGTTCCCTTGTCAGGTGCCGCAATTATACAGGGAACCAGTCTGATACATATCATTTAAAAAGTATCCGGCTATACACATTTCTCAACCACAGAGAGCCAGAGTTCATCCGTTATGTCAATTTGCATAAGTTTATGAAATATTCCATTGTACCAAACACCATTTTTAAGCTCGTAAGACGTCAAACAACATGTAAAAAAGTTAACTTCTATGATAAAAAACCACAAAAAAAAAAAACACACAAAAAAACCAACAACAAAAAAACAACAACAACAACAAACAAACTAACCAACCAAAAGACCCCCCCCCCCCCCACCAAAAAAACAACAAAAAAACCCAACAAAAACATTCCTTCATAAGTAGAGCTTGTCTAATCTCCAATCTCCCTTTGGAACTCACCGTGGAGGCAACCTATAGCATTTTTGAGTCTTGTTAACAGAACTTCAAAACACACGAAGACACTTGTAACTACTCGGATCATCGTTCCTCTGATTTCCTCCTTTAAAATATGTAACACTTTTCCAAAATTTCAAATATGATGGAACATAAGGAAATCTGGATTTTTTAATTTTGTAGAGAAGCGTCACAAATGTGATTCACCGATTGAAATAGCTATATATATGTATTAATGAAAAAAAAAGAAGATATATTTTTTGCAAAATCCTTCTTATTGGATCGTATTAATTACAGTAATCTTCTAAAATGGCGTTTTCGAAGTGTTTGTTTACACGTTAGTTCAAGGTCATTATTGCATGCGGTCTGAGTTTGCGCGACTTTTTACACGATTATCTCGCAACACTTTTGATATCAGCATTACCTCGATAACGAAGGATCGACTATTAAATTCAATTTAATACTTTTCTGACTTCAATAATTTTTTATGACACAGATATATCTTTTCCTATTTTACTTTAATAATAAGTCTTTATGATACAGATATTTTCTTCTCCTCAAAGACCATTCCTATTATATCCTCTAAGGTGCATCCAAAACAAGCTGCTAAAAGAAATAAGCAGTATTCCAGAGAAGCATTGTCACAGGCTTATGATGCAGTTAAAATGATAATGTACTGAAAGGGCTGCATAACTTTTTGGAGAGCCAGCATAAACTCTGAGAGACAGAATCTTGGGAAAAACTCATATGTTCTTGGGAGAAAAGTTCACTCTTCTCACCGGTCGATGAGGAATTTTTAACTACATGTATATCGAATGACTTGCTAAAGTTGGGTATGGTTAAAAAGGTCACATCTACGTTCTAGGAACTGAAATGGCAGTGAAACTTGGAAAAAATGATCATGGAAAGAGTTCAATTGATGGATTTTTATATGCATTTTTGAAGTGATGAGACCATCGTTTAAATGCAATCAAACCCAAGGCTTTAGCATTCAAGAGCAGCCTCTCTTAACCAAGAATATTTTGATTCACACTTCGCTTATTTACACGCAGTGCTTGAACAGAATGATCTAAAGTAAAAATAAAAACATGTTATATAATTATACAATTTAGATGAGACTGGACTGCAGCCGGATCACAGTCCTCAAAAGTTATATAGCTAACAACAACCACTCTTATCGTATGTGTTAATGTTGCTGGTACTGCTTTACCCCCACCTATCGTATGTGTTAATGTTGCTGGTACTGCTTTACCCCCACCTATCGTATGTGTTAATGTTGCTGGTACTGCTTTACCCCCACCTATCGTATGTGTTAATGTTGCTGGTACTGCTTTACCCCCACCTATCGTATGTGTTAATGTTGCTGGTACTGCTTTTACCCCCACTTATCGTATGTGTTAATGTTGCTGGTACTGCTTTACCCCCACTTATCGTATGTGTTAATGTTGCTGGTACTGCTTTACCCCCACCTATCGTATGTGTTAATGTGGCTGGTACTGCTTTACCCCCACCTATCGTATGTGTTAATGTTGCTGGTACTGCTTTACCCCCACTTATCGTATGTGTTAATGTTGCTGGTACTGCTTTACCCCCACTTATCGTATGTGTTAATGTGGCTGGTACTGCTTTACCCCCACTTATCGTATGTGTTAATGTTGCTGGTACTGCTTTACCCCCACTTATCGTATGTGTTAATGTTGCTGGTACTGCTTTACCCCCACCTATCGTATGTGTTAATGCTGGTACTGCTTTACCCCCACTTATCGTATGTGTTAATGTTGCTGGTACTGCTTTACCCCCACCTATCGTATGTGTTAATGTTGCTGGTACTGCTTTACCCCCACTTTGTGATTTCACAGGAAAGCTGGATGAGGAACGATGAACATTTGAAAGGTGCTGCACCAAATTCATCATATGAGATGTCTGAAACTTGCTGGTCAAATGATAAAATACTAATGAAATATTTGAAAACCACAACTTTGTTTAATATGTCCAAAAATGATTACACATGCATCTGTGTAGTGATCAGCTCCTCTTCTGGAATTGCTCGATCCTTGGTGAGAGTATCGGCTTGCTGATCCGAGGCCCACGGTTATCGTTATGCTTTCAGGTTTCCTCCAGTTGTAGTTATCTGGACGTCACTATTTGACTGAAATATTGTGGTAGCGACAATAAATTCGAAAACAATAACACTATTTCATTTTATTTATCTGTTTGAGAGACGAGTTTTTATGTTATCATTTATCAAAGCATTATGGTTATTCTTTTACAGAACCATCTTGAATGAAAAAAAAAAAAGGATAAATATACACACACCAACCGCATGCACTTCTCAAATACCAGTCAACCCGTCTGCTACTTTTCTTTTAGAAACTAACCATGTAGCCAGTATTTTATCATATTAAGAATATGTATAACTTATGTCATGAACAAAAAGTAGATCAAGTGACTACTGCATCGGGTATAAAGAGTGCACATATTTTGAAAGTGTATACTGGTGTGTAACTTTACCATTAATTTATGTTATGTGTTGTATGTTATGTGAGCTAAACTTTCCACTGAATATTGATGTACCAAATATTCAACATACACACTGTATAAAAATATGATATATTTATTTACATGGATATCTTTTGGATAAAAATATCACACGTTTATTCTATTTTTAGACCAGGTTTACCTATTTAATTTATTTTAATAAAACTAGAAAAACCCGGTCTTAAAAAAGTATAATCACAATTTTGTGGATATTGAAAAGAAATAGAAGGTTAGTTTCTTTTCTCAGTCTTTCATCAATTTGTTTTCATCTCTACAATTAGGCTTAACAGTCATGTAATTTTGATCGTGATTTAAATGGATCACTCGATACTTGTATGCCAGATGTTTACGTTTGTTTTGGTGTTGTATACTGTCTATATCACGAAAGCCTAAAACCTATAGCTATTGTTAAGTCATGGATTGAAGTTAAGATATGTATTTTAAGGTAAAAGCACCCTTTTAACCATCAATTCCATCAAAGTCATGCATATAACTTCACAATATAAGCTTTTAAAATGTCAAACAATGGAAATCTTAGGGGCAAAAATGACATGTGACAGAAATTCTTTTACAATCTCCCCTTGATAATTGTGTTGTCATGAGTTATCTCCCCTGAAATCTTAAAAATGTGTCTTCCTCCATTTTCTTACGGTAAAGTTTAGATTTTTACATGAAATTTGATACAGAATCATATATTGTATCTTTCTATCATGAGTTTTTCTCAAAAGTCATGTTCGGTTTTTTTTCATATTCACAGATATTGTATATTTCCCATAGACTTCATGTTAACTTTAAGATTATCTCCCCCACATGTAATAAAACTTGGAAAAACTCTCGGTGAAACATTTTTTTTTTTTTTTAATTGTCTTCAAAGTGACAAAATTTCACAGAAATATACCATTTAGTGACAAGCTATGGAATATAGCTATTAGGGTGCTAAGACCTTATATGTTCTTATTATCTATTATAGTAGAAGGCCAATGAACCAGAGTACCACTGGCCATTAAAATTTCACAAATTTGCTTGATTAAGTGTGAACAATGTTAAAACGCGCTTTAATAATACACGACCGAGGGTCATGAATTTATTGTCTATCAAAAACGTGACTTATAAATGCTAGACACCAGATAATTAAAGGTAAAATATGGCATTATTTTGATACTGAAGTGTAAAATCTGGTACGATGTCTGCCAATATTAATCTAAGCTGAGGATTGCATTTTTTTTAAACTATTATACAATGAATCCAATTTGGTTTACTAAACGCAGTTGCTAGACTCTAAACAGTTTCATATGATACCTCCTGACTATTGGCTCATTATCAGTCAAAAAAAAGAAAAGAAAAAAAAGAAGACTACCCGATATTAAAAAAGACTACCCGATAGATTATAGGTTAAGTTATTCACATTATCTCAAAGTGTGATCAATTTTGTATTAAACCCACAAATAATTCAAGGACAATAGCTCTTTCTTAAGTCAATTTGAACTTTCTACGCAGACATTTTATTTATGTAATTTTAAAATTGTCCTTAAAATTAAACGAACAACATTTAATAATAACTTGAAACTTTTAAAAATAAAAAATGTACACCTAATACAGAGAAGGTTACAGGAATACAAGTCCTTGTAGTTTTTTTTATTCTTATCTACCATCTATCGAAAATCAGAGCTCTATGTACCAGGCATGTTTTGGTGAGTACCGGTGTGTTGTCACAACCGCAATCCACCGAAATTTGGTCTTGTCAGTTCGTACATTTTTTTAAGTCTACTGATCTGTTCCTCCGAAATGTTGACTTATAACAATACATTTACACTATTTTATGTCTTCATATCAATCAATGATTAATGTCAACCTTTTGTCAAGAACAGGTGATGATCAGATGAAATGGAAATAGAAATTGGAATATGTGTATCACAAACGAGACCAGTACTTAGATCTATTTGTGATTTCTTTTAACTCAATTGATTCCTATGAACTGAATAATCCAAATACCTATACAGACCAGTTATCTGCTACATAAGGATAACATGAATATATTCATATCAAATGTCCCCTACATATGAAGATAATGCAATCAATTTAAAAAATAAGTTAAAAATAGTTTAACACACACACACACACACACACACACACACACACACACAACTTACTCTTCATATCCTACAAACGTTTTACATGCGTGCCTCATACAACACTATGACGGTTTGTACCTCGGTTTGTATATGCAAAATGTTGTTATACCGATGTAAATTTTCCGAGGTATACGTTTTTGTACCTCGGCATGAAATTCAACTTTAAAATTAACCATTATTTTAACCGCAAAACCAATCCAAACCAAACCAAAAACCCTTACCAAATTCTTACCCTAAGCCTAACCCAAATACTGAAAAAGGTAAACTGAGGTACGAATTATCTACAGCTCAACACACTGCCATCGTCGAAAACCCACGGTATATATTCCGTTATCACTTCTGTACAAACATTGCGATTTTCAGCTGGCATAACTTCGTTTTCTTAAATATTAATCAGCTACTTGCTGACCAGTGAAATCAAACATAGTATTTTGAATACTCTTCGTTGAAATTTACAAAAGCAAATGCTGACTTATTGTTCCCGTAAGATAAACCGCAAAGCTTAGGCGAGGAGCGTGACGTCACGGTAGAACGAAGTTAACTTTCAAAATCCTGCGCCGTTTCATTGGTCAAATGATCCCTGCTGTCATCGTACGCGTGCTGTCTCTGTCACGGATCCAATGAAATGCCTAATCAGGGATTCTATATACAGAATTCCTGGCCTAATTAATAATTCATGAGTACGAAGTTTTGCTAACCAAATATCCCACGGTAGATTAAGAAGCAACGCGTACTGAGCGAAAGTGGGTTTTCCGACGATGCATATTATTTGCATTCCCATCTATACTACTAAACGAACGAGCTAATTTTTGTGTCGGATTTGGCGTCATTACGAAAAAAACACTGTATACAGAGTATCACGGGACTCTTGGCATCATTCGTACCCAATTTAATGTTAATATTACCACACAAATAACGGGCAACGGATTATACAGCCCAAGTTTAATCTGTGTATGTTGTTAGCACCATATAATTGGTCTAAGATTTGCGATCTGATTTATTTTGAATTCGTTTGTCATTCCTATGGAATTTATCGCAATAAAACTATTATTGTTCACAGCAATTGAACGTTTTCATTAATAAGTCCATCCTGCATTATATTCCAATGCTGCAACTATTATCCTTCCCTTTTGAAATTAAAAACACACACCTTTAAACATGTGACCACAATGAGTCCTTTTTATTTTTATGTTCTTCTCTTTGTGTGTTAAACTTGTTTTTTTTTTTTTATTTGAATTATTTAACGCCATTTTATGTCATCAAAGGTTAACTAATGGCCAGTTCACTCGGGATTCCGACAGCACTGAAACTTTAGCACGCACCTCTGTTGTTAATGAAGGACAGCCGTGGAAGACGAATGACCATCAGAAAGAAATTAAAGTCATTCATCACGGAGACCGTGTCCGACCCCAGTGTGGATCGAACCCATGATCCTCGGCTTCACAGCCAAGCGCCACCAAGGCCGGTTTATTTATGTGAAACCCACGGATCCTGTTATCCTGTGGTTGGGCACTGGGCATGATATCTCATATCTATTCAGACGAATTCCAACAGTAAAATGGATCAAATTTTTTTCTACGCTCAACCAGTCCAATGTCAACCTTTTATTATTCTCAAATGCATGATTACACAGACAACGCAATGTGAAGTACACACTACACACAAAACTAACACGTAATTGCTCACGTGACGGATTTGTCACCTTTCTATTTACGACGTTTGAATTTTCAGGTATATTGGAAGACAAACTACAGTTAACCGTTTTCTTTTCAGACGAGTTTCGTTAAAACGTCTAGGAAGTTTATTTTTCTTAAGTTTAATTGTCATTTTGATATGAATAAGTATGTATTTTGGTTTGCTATTTTTTTTATTTTGTGCTGTGAACTGACAAGTAGTGGCTTAAACACAATTGTATATAAACAGGTAGCCAGCGGGATTCCAGATGTTCGCTGTATACAAAAAATAACAACAGAGATTTAACTAGATTGTTTTTCCCCCTGTTCCACTGTACAAGGTATGTGAAACTATATTTTATCGTCTAGTTCAGTCAGGTTTGACTATGTAACGTAGCGTTGATGATGGTATATGTCCAAAACCACGTTTATATTGATAACTTTATTTACGTACTTAGTCTATGTTCATCTATGTCTATGTCCAAGACGACCTATGATATCATTCAATACTAAATCTCTCCTTTATATTTCAATATTATTGCTGTCAATTTCAAGTCATGTAGCGGTAAATCTTGGACCCGATTTTCCTTGTGGGAGCTGCAACTCTGAAGTTCTAGACACTGATCTTGCTGTAAACTGCGACAAATGTGAGGTCTGGTTCCACATCACATGCCAAGGACTTGACCAAAATTGGTACAATGAGCTTGCTGACCAAGATGTCTCATTCTCATGTACTTTGTGTGACAGTGTAAATCTCTCAAATGTTTCCAGATTTTCATCAGCATCATGCCACAACCAGGAAGAGTCGCCTCAACCCACACCTCCCTTGCAAAACCCCAGACGAAATACTTTCTCTGACCGAGGATCTTATTCATACTCACTAAAAGTGCTCTGTATTAATTGCCAGTCCATGGTAAATACAATTAAAAGCTTGAAGTACATTTTTATTGCAAAGAGAAAACCCTGACATCGTTGCTCTTACTGAGACGTGTTTGAACCACTCCCATGCTCCCACCAGCTCTTGGGTATACTCTATTCCGTAGAGACAGAACCACTGGCAAACGGGGCGGGGTGGCCATTTTAGTTAAAAATTGTCTTCAGGCCACAGAATACAAATCTTTAAATACTGCATGTGAAATCATTTGGGTCAAAATAGAAATTAAAGGTTACAGGCCTCTCTTCTTCATATAGACTAAAACTTATTGAAAAGCAGAAATTCTAAACAAAAAAATTCAGTCTCTGTTTTCTGGGGTTACATCATTGTCACTTTCACAGTCTTGCCTTCAGAAACTAAGATAAACTAATCTCAAGAATTATTGTAAATATCCCCAAATGAATCAGATCAATAATGAGAAAACTGGTGTTCTAAAACTGTTAGCAAACATAAAGGTAAACAGGCATGATTAAACCTATCCTCCCCAAAGAACTTGGAATTGAAATTCTTGACATTGTTAAAATTGTATCAGAAATCACTGTCCTCTGGTGAACTTCCATGTGACTGGACCGATGCATTTGTCAGTCCCATTTTTAAAAAAGGTGACAAATCAGAACCAGCAAATTACCATCCTATCTCATTGACGGGAATCCTATGCAAGACATTAGAACACATTGTTGCATCTCATCTATCAAATCATCTTTCTCAAAATTGCAACCTATATGAATCATACACGGATTCAGAGAACGCAGGTCTTGTGCGACGCAATCACTTGAACTCACAGACCACTTTACAAAAAACCTCTCATTAGGAAAACAGACTGATCTCAATCCTGAAATATTCTGCCCGAGTTGCTCGAGTCGGGCATTTACCGGCCCGAACAAGCATTTTTAAAAGGCTGGCTTGTCCGTGGACAAGTAAAACTTCTGTAGTAAACAGGCACTAATTGATTATACGAAAACGAAAATAAATTATTTTCTGGATAAATAGGGGTATACCCAGAACTGTACTCGATTTTAACCTCACAGTGAGTAATTGTCCAATAATGTGATTTGATGTAGTAAACCAGTCCACCCATAGCAACAGACAATCGCACTTTTTATGCCCGATCCATTTTTATACAAGGATGAAAAAAAATATCCATCTCAAATTAAGATTTATATCGAATTTTCTTTGTTTAAGCATGATACTAACAATAACTTTGGAGACAGCCGTTTTGAGATTAGGGATTACGGAGTTTCGATTATTTTTTATACATATATATGGTACGGACATCAATAAATTGTTGTAAGATATGGATGACTTAATTAGTATCTACAATCATTAACAATAATAATATTTATACTACTATTTGCATGCATTTAATAACAAACTGACTCTGGTTTAATTTTCCACAATCATCTCTACTGTCATCCGAAATCAACAGTTTCTCACCGCAGATGTCGGTCGAGTATGGAAGCAGTATCACATTGACACATATTATTTTTTTTATTTTTGACACTTTAATCTGTAAAATTTACAGATTAATCTGTAAAATTTACAGTTTAGACTGTAAAATTCACATTTTTTCTGTAAAATTCACACTTTTTTTCTGTAATTTTGCAGTTAAAACTGTTAATTTTACACTATAATCTGTAAAATTCACACTTTATTCTGTTAAATTCTCACTTTTTTTTCTATAAATTTTACAAATTAAACTGTAAAATTCGCACTTTTTTTTCTTGAAAATGTACACATTAATCTGTAAAATTCACACTTTTTTCTGTAAATTTACAGTTTAAACTGTAATATACAGCCTCCCAGCTGGCTTGCGGTAGGTCGGTGGTTCTACCCGGGTACCTAAGTGTACTTGGGGTCTTCCTCCACCCGTAATTAGCTGGACGTCGCTATATGATTGAAATACTATCGCAGCGACGGTAAACCCCAATACAACAACAACAACACTTTAATCTGTAAAATTCACACTTTTTTTCTGTAAAATCTACACTTTTTTCTGTAAAATTCACTCTTTTTTCTGTAAATTTTACAATTTAATATATACATTTTACAGATTAAACTGTAAAATTCACACTTTTTTCTGTAAATTTTACTCATTAATCTGTAATATTCACACCTTTTCTGTAAATTTTACTGTTTTAACTGTAAATTTTACTCTTTAATCTGTAAAATTCACATTCTTTTCTGTAAAATTCACACTTTTAATATGCAACACCTTTAAAATTTACAGAAAAAAGTGTGAATTTTACAGTTAAAACTGTAAAATATACAGAAAAAGTGTGAATATTACAGAAAAAATTGTGAATTTTACAGTTTAAACTTTCAATTTTACAGATTAATCTGTAAATTTTACATATCAAAGTGTCGAAATTAAAAAAAAAAATAACAAATGTCAATGTGGCACTAATACGTTTCAGTAGTCGAGAGCGTGTAAAATGTAAACATACATAATAAGCGACACCATCCGAGTATTCCGCATTTATTCATTAGAACGTGTGTTGATTGGATGAAATGACACAGGTAACTAACTCCGCCCTTTTTATTGATTTTTCATCTGCACCCAACATGTGTTTCTATTAAGGTAGTGGAACCCTAATGGGCTCGGCAAATGTCGGCAAATGTCGAGAAAAGATCGCCCAACCTCCGATATTCTTCGGCATAACACGCCATGATTCGGAATGTGAATCTTTTTCATTAAAAAGTTTCATTCATCGTATCTTATATCATTGTTAATCAAATGTAACAATTATGATTGCTATTCATCGATTTAAATGCAAAAATACCGTTCCTTTATGTTATATATAGAGAAGAAAAACATCGTCCCGAATTACCTTCCGGAGACGTCATTTTGGAATTCCCCTAGATTTGTCAAACTACGTAATTGTGAAAATTGTGAGTATTTTGAAAAGTTCTCCATAAAAAAGCAAATCTTAAAAAGCAAATGGTATCTTAATCAAACAGTAACATAAGTTTGTGTATTGGAAATTCGTGTTAAGCGGAAAATTGTACCAGAGATTCTTTCGTACTAAGATTGTACGTACTTGATCAAATAGTTTTTTGTCATTATCTGATCAATATTTCACTTCACAGTGATATTACATTGATCTTGCAATAGAAAAAGACAATTTATAGGATGGTTATAATTATTATTTCAAGTTTGTGCTCACATTGTACATATGTACCTGAAAAGAACTTAGGAAGCAGTCATAACAAAATATTCTGTGTTTTTACTGAGCTTAAAAAATAGGGGGTCAGGTAATGTATACTGTTATTACTTGATATTTTTATAGTTAACCTATATAGAATTGTGCATTTTTATGTTTGATATAGTATATGAATATTTTTTGAACAGCTTGTTCTGAGAAATTTGCGTAAAAAATGCGTTCTTTACCAGGAATTGTAATGTTGCTTTTTTATAAATAGGGGAAAATATCAAACTTTAATATGAAGACTTCAGACATAAATTTATAAATGTATATTTTATCAAGTTTTGTCTAATATTTCTAATATGTTTTCCATTTGATATATGCTTTAGGTATATGATAAATCAATTCATGAGAAAAAAAAGGAAATTTGATGATTTTATAGCAGTTTTTATACGTATACCCCCCCACACAATTAGCGAAAGCATTTACATAGAGGGTTACATAGACTAAAGATCATCAAATTTTTACAATCTGTGGTTGGAAATGTCCTATTTTGCACGAAATGCTTTCTTTAAATGTATAGAAAATAGAAAAACACCAAAGAAACAAGAATTTCAAAACACATGCATAAGGGTCCCACTACCTTAAGTAATATACCGTATAGAGTAATATACATGTACCGGCAACCGAATTGTTCTTATTTGAGCTGAATGCACAGATGTTCAAGTACAAACTGGAAAGATTTTTTTTCTGTAAAGCTGTCTGGAATTGCAAAATACAGTAAAATAAAAAAAAGAAAGGGGGGGGGGGGTGTCAAGTCAAAATAGAATTTCAACATAAGTTTAATTTTGTTTAATTTGTTAATTTAGTAAAATATAATTGACCCTTTTCTTTTTCTAACTTCAAAGTACGGACAACTGGTTCTTTCGTTCGGACATGTCAATTTGTGGCCCCAACTTGTCCGTGGAAAAGCAGACTCTAAAAATATAGTAGGACCCCTGTACTCATACTACTTGACTTTTCTAAAGCGTTTGACAAAGAAATTCATCATAAAATACTCTTTACTCTCCAAGAATATGGCGTCTGCGCTCAGATTCTGACTTGGATTTAATATATTTCTTTCTTAACAGATCTCAGACAGTCATTCTTAATGGAGAATCCTCTTGAGAGGTCCTTGTTACATCCAGAATACCTCAAGGCTCAGTTCTCGGACCTCTCTGCTTTCTCATTTACATTAATGAATTACCATCTGCAGTTCTCAAATCAAAAGTTCGTCTTTTTGCTGACGACATCGCTATTTACATGACAATAAACTCGCTGTCTGACTCCTTTTCATTGCAGTCTGATCTTTCTCAACTGGACAAGTGGGAGAAATATTACATGAGTTCAATCCATCAAAATGTCAGTCGCTGCACATATCACGTAGCAGATATGTGATCAGAAACACATACTATCTCCATGGCAAGACCATCGAACCAGTCTCCTCAGCTAAATACTTGGGACCTCCGACCTCAGCTTCAATCAACACATTTTTAGAATTACAACTAACGCAAACAATACATTTTGCTTCCTCAAAAGAAACATTACCACACCAAATCCAAAAGTTAGAGATTTAGCTTACAAAACCCTAGTCCATCCACAACCACAATATGCCTTTACTGTGTGGTCTCCCTTTACAAAGGTTTACATAAAAAATGATAAAGATCAAAGAAGGGTAGCTCGTCTACTCATATAACTCCAGTGTAAACTCAGTGCTGAAAGAACTAAATTGGAGAGCCCTTGAACATCGCAGAATGGATAACACACTTGTTATGTTTCACAAAATCTATTATAATCTTGTAGCCTTCAATTTACCAACTTACATCAAAGCTCCAGTCAGACACCACCATCTTTACTACTTGCAAATGATAGTAACCCCCGTGATTTCCTAAAATTTTCCTTCTTCCCCCATGCAGTAATCCTCTGGAATAACCTCTCTCATCACATTGCTGTCATAGATGACCCTGCCATGTTCTGCAAGGCAGTGTCACAAATAGAATACTAATGCAGCACTAAGTGTTTGTTATCCTGTTTTTAACTAAAAATGTACTGTACATCAAACTAACATTTTAATCAGCACTTGAATCACACCACATAGTGATAAACATGAGGGACAAGTCCTGTTTTATCCATTTTCTTCTTTTAAAAACTAACACTCTCAGTCGACGCTGCATCGACCCTACCAATAATCCTCTTAAGAGGGTTGGTAGTAATCAAGAGATAGATAGACAGATAGAGATAAAACGATCGGCCATATGTATCTAGCCTAACCTTATAAATTGTCAACCTCTAATCCTTCTTTACGGTTCGAGTCCCCGGTGGGACTCTCTCCCTTATTTCTGTATTTCTACATCTTATATAGTCTTGGTGATCATCAACAACTCATAAATCATATGACATGAGTACCTTATTGCATACTATACACGTGGTCAGGTCTAATGCTAATTACATCACAACTGCACATTCAAGGTGCATAGGTGTATTTAATAGAGGCCAGGAATCTAATTAATGTGTCTTAAGTTTGCGTCTTTCTATTTACATTCACAATACAAACTGTCTGTCAATAAATCACACGTTAATTAATTAATTAATTAATAATAATATTATAGCCTTTAAATGGCCGATCGAACGATATGTGGCCACTGTCTAATAAAATGACTATACATATATTAAACTAATATATTGGGACTCATTTCGGTCAATTTTCAAGTTATCTTATCTTTACTGATAAACACTCGACTTGTCTAAATCACTTCGATTGAGTACTGAAAAATGAAAAATACAATTGTTGTTTTTTCAGTATTTTTTTTAACATTTTCCGCATAAGGAAGTAATTAACTTGACGCCGAAACAGGTATATACCTGCCCAGAATGTTTGTCGGGGGGGGGGGGGGGGGGGGGGGGGGTTGTTGAACAAAGAAAACTATTGAAAGAAAGATTCGCGTGCATTTGTTTGTCGGAGGTTTGTACAGCTTTTCACTAGTTAAATCGATATGCATATTCATTTCGGGGCGTTATAGCGTCATGTCAATTGTATGTATTGTGTGAATGTTTAATTCCTCTGCCTCGTGTAGAGGCCTGATGTCATAGATATAGTATGCAGGTATCATATGATTTTTAGACGAATTATCAATACTAAGAGGCAATATTATGCGTCAGTTCAACGTCACATAGGGATAAGTATTTTACATAAAATTATACAGTATATATTTTTATGTATATGTAGTTCAATTCTCGTTCCGTCGCTCGGTAAACTAATGGCGCGGTGATACATACACGGATGAACATCCTTGGTAACTACGGGTTCAATCTGGCCGTGTCCGTAGTAATCTGTAATATTCTTCGTTGAACCGCGAACATCCACATATACTGTTTTTTTAGTATGTTAAAAGAAAACTAGTATGGATAAAAATCCGCTGTGATCGTTTCTAATTCGTTCTAAACCCGTAAAAAAATAATTATCGAAAAACGTACCTAAAGTACTGGCACGGAATCAAAGTAGGGTTGGTGAGAGACGGTACGGGTTAATTACGGTTCATTTACATGTTCCTACGGATTATTTTGACGTGATTAGATGATAACAAAGCTGTGGTTTCTCTTAAAAGCTATTATGTTCTAACGGCCATTCGAAAGCAATAATCAATGCGAACCATCTCTGTTAATGGAAGTTGTAGAGTTGATTTAGTTCATACTCCTGTTAAATGTCTACTTTGATATGTATGTGAAAATGGGACATACAAACATCTTTTGTTTGCTTTCACGAAAATTAACAGAGATTCTCTAGAAAATATTACATAGCTGTTGGAACTATATTGAATCAGAAAACAGAAAAAAGAGTGACTTTAAAGTAGAGAGCTTCATGGCCAACATGAGGCTCTGATGGCTGAAATGAGGATAGAAGATGCAGAGACGTTCAGAAACTTCGTAAATGTTCAATGAGTTACTTCACAGACAAAGTCCCAGATACCTGATACATGATAGGTGTCCTGGTGTAATACTCGCAAAAGTTTTTATTCTTGCAAAAGAGGGCATTTACATACCACTGTAATAAATTCCTATTATTTCAACGGTCTAGTGATCATGCCATACAATGTACGTGCTAATCTGCTTTTACCTGTGTTCCTCCGCAGACAATCGTTGTAACCCATTCTTGGGTGTGTGTGCTTACCTATTATGTGGTTCATCCTCTATGACAAGAAATTGTTTTTATTGTATGTGACCAAATGGATTATGTGGTTACTTTATTTATATTGACTATGTACATTGTACATGTCGAAAAATAAAGCTTTGTATCTTGTATCTTAATTGTATCACACCTTTGCAAACTGTATAGATTATATTTTTTGAAATACAGTGCTACATATCATTTCGTGAAAACCCATAGCGGACCGTACCAATACATTCTTTTCTCAGAATATAAAGTACTTCTCAGCGATACTTCCATACATCTTCCCGGACCGTTCTCATGCCGTAGTAAATCACAGATAGCAACCCATCCAGCGTCAAACGTACTAACCTGGGGCTATCATCTGTGAATATGTGACCGTGGCATATACCTAATTGTCGACTTAAAACTTATTTTCTTTGTTCCTAAACTTTGAACAGTTACTAATTTCGAACAGTTAAAATAGTGACAATTAGAATTAGAGTCATTCAATTTGATCAAACTCGAAATGTCATTTTCAGTTTGTTTTTTTACTTCAGTTTTCTCGTATCTTTTTCATTTTCACTGGTTTGGCACCTTTCCGTTATTTAAACAAGCAGTAGCAGCCGATACATTGAAAATTGCCCGGTCTATCGAAGCAGAAAAGGCTGGATCCATTTCAGTTATACCTGTCTCAGACAGATTTGAGATGTTTATCTTATTTTGACAAGTGCGAAAGAAAGAAAAAGATTGTTTTTTGCTTTTGCTTTAAAATATTTTCTCAGATGTAGCACTAGTAGATTACCTGATTATCATGCGTGCCCATTATAAATCGGATAAATGAGTTTTTAATCTAATCCACAGATGAGAATGAATCCTGAATCCACTGAAGGTCAGTTTTCAATTTTTCAATATCTAAACGCAATATGAATCTTCGACTTGCATGAGCATATCTTCTAAGACATGCTAAGGCATATGAAAACAAAAAATTCTCATGAACCCGTTTTGCCACAAAAGTATGTTCGCCCTCCCAAAATTTGTGTGATCAATTTATAATTTCAAGATAAGTAGAGTATAATCAATTACATGTACTTTCAATAATAATTCATTTAGTATCTGATTATGAGTCTGATTTATTAAAAGAAAATAATCATATTCTGATGTTTTTTCTGCTTTTGTCTTTTTCAGAATTTCATTTAATAATGTTAAAATAAGCAATTTTATTTAACATTAATGATGTTTTCTTCCCATTTAGATTATCGGCAACCAAAAGAATGGATGGACAATAAGTATGTTATTGTTTACATTCTCGGAGGCATGCTGATAGTCTTTGTGATTGGCTTTATTGTGTACTTATTGTGTAGACCACGAAATGATGCTAGGCAGGTTAGTTTTCCTATTTATACTTAGATTCTCATTAGGAAATGAGCCTAATTCCTTTCAAACCGTTCTATGAAACTTTTGGTCAAAGCTACTCCTTTCTTACACAAAAAAGCAGTTAAGTGCCGTAAACCAAATTGTTTAAATGAAGTTGATCCCCAAAAAACTATATCTAAAGTAAATAAGATAATAGTACATGAAAATGTAATAATCTGCCTCTACCTGTAGAAATGATATTATTTCGTGTATTGTAAAGGTTTAATTCTAATATATTCCAGGATTGGCGGCTGTTATTTTTTGATGTTAAGAATATTATTTCCTTTATTTCTTCACTAGTTTCTCGAGAAAGATGTTCTTTCAAAAATAAAATTGTGTGTGCACAACGAATTACTTTGTATTTGTAATAAATGATAATCGAAATATACTGCAATCTGTAAATTGCATTGGAAATTTAAATACTTGATCAGTCATCAATTTAATCGTTAACAATATGCTGTGGCTGGGCTGTTTATTGTTTTTCTGTGCTGGGAAGATTGGTTGTTATAATTGAAGGTGGCTGACCCTGAGAGGAGAATGATCTCGTCTGAAGATCAAGAGGATATGAACATGGACACAATGGTATTAAATTGGTATTATATCAAATTGATAAATTTGATACTCTCTGTTCACTTCGCGAACAAGCATTTACTAATGCAAACCATATCTAAAATATATTTTCAATCGTTTTCTTCTTTTTTGTGTGACTAGTTCTTCCCTTAAACATTTGATTTGGTACTGTTTGTGTAAGGTCTATGTCACACAGCCAGGACGACTGGTATCTATATTAATTATCATGCGTTTTTAACATATATTGTTTATGTTTTCAGGTATAAAATTAGTGCGACAGAGAATACTTGGAGGACTTGAACCTTTTTAAATATATACACATAACTCTCCACCTAAGAAAATGTCAAATATTACATTTCGTGTTTTTCAAACGAGTTTTGATTATTTAGGATTGTAATGAGGCATATTTCAGCAAAATATTTATATATTTTTATGTCATTTACTTTCATTTTTATCACTAAAGAATATACGATTTTAAGGGAGGGGCCAACCAGCAAAAACTAAATGACGTGTAATTTTAAGTTAAATAAATGAGTCCTTGAGTATATTTACTCGGACAAGCTCGAATTCCACCAGCAATACTCAGCGCTAAGTAATACTTAAGTTCTTAAACTATGTAGATACACTTTCCACCATTACTATTTTATGAAACATTCAAGTACATGACTAAGCTAAAATGAATTATTAACTTAATAACAAAAAACAAATTGTTAAGAAATGAAATCTTTAGGTATTTTTGTTAGAGAAAAAAGACTATTGAAATTCGGACATTTTGTTCTATCAGTGAGATAAAACCCCATAGCCTTCAGTGTGAGTGATATAGATCCCCCGAAACTACACCTTTACCTGTAAAGGGTGTGTATATGGGTATGTAGCAGCAGTTAGCATAAAACAAACAGAACATTTTTTGTGAGTGAATATCGTATACATCAAATCTCGAATTGATACATGTTTTACATTTTCACTCGCGTTACGCGCTCGTGAAAGTATTAAAAATGTATAATTTCTCGATGAAATAGATTCCATGGTCCCCCAAAACAAACATATCGATGTATTTGTATTTCTCGTTACATTATGACATACATGTATATTAAAAACATGTAATATTGTATAACACTATATCATGACAGTAACATATCACGGTTTTTCTGTGGTATTGATGTTGTTCATGTTATAATAACTACACATCATGTGTGTCACATTGATGTACTAGGTGTATGAGGCCATCACAACTGGCACATGCATCTCTAACCTCGTAAGGTTATTGAACAGATTTCATGATTATTGGTGTATAATATATATATATTATACTGATACCTATCAAGTTTTATTGGTGAACTTAATTGTTCATGGTATGCTTAAGGTGATCGCTTAGTGTCCGTTGTCCGACAGTTCGTCCGTCATCCGCATTTGGTGTTTATTACATATTTATGAGTTATCTTAATAAAACTTGGTAAGAATATGTACGGCCTTAATGTCCGAGCTAAATTCCATTGTGGATTGTATTGTACTAGTAGATCAGGAAGTACTACCTTTTAATAAAATAGTCAGAAGGCGCTTTGATTGTATTCACTACGTTTACACTATTGCGTCCATCTTTTTAGAATGATGTTAAAATCTGGTCCGAAAGGCAAATATAACACGAGTATGAAAGGATAATAGTCCTTGATTTATCAACAGCGACATTCACGCCCAAATAATCTCGATCGAGATCCTGAAGGTCAATGAAAATATTTTTAAACTTTTTTGTTTGAGTTTGTTTAGCAGTGTAAATGAACCTTTGAAATGACATTAATAATATTTTAACCAATCTGGAAAATGCTGGAATAGTTTGTCTGGAGTAATTACCTTTTCATTGTCAAAAAGTACCAAATCTCGTGTTTTTTTTTTTTTTTTTTTTTTCTTTCAATCATTCAATTTTGTTTAGTAATCTAAACCTGGAACAGTGTTTCAGTCACGTTTAATTTCAGCTGATAAGGAACTAGAATGTCAAGCTCAAGAGCGATTCATTGCGAAAGTATGCCAATTTTTGCTTTACCCCTGTGCTTCTGAATTTGTTAAGCCATATAAATCAAACGTGGAGTCATATAATTGTCATATTAGCATGACTGGTATCGGATCAGTAGGTCAGGTTTGATTGCCTTTTGATAACAACAATATGTCGAAATTTACTTTGTTATCTCTGCAGATTCTGCATTTGCTAAGCAATTTCGATCAAGATTTTTTAAATTAGGTTTGTTTCAAAGAACATCCCTTGTATGATATTTTTTCCATGATTTACACTTAATGAAAACTTAGTGAAATTATATAAGACCAGTGGTACTCAGGTGAGCGGAATAGGGCCACATTGGCCATAGTTCTGTAACAACGAGGACTTGAACACAGTGTTCTTACATTTATCTGTCAGGACAATAATATGTGTAATATTTAAAGATACTTTTGCTAACAATTTGCGACGCTTGGCAGACTCATTCGTACACATGATACAAATAAATCGTGAAGTAAATGAAAGGTAAGACATGTGTAATTACACATGTATTTGTTTTGCATGAATGTGATATATTATTGTTTTGATCCACCATGTTTATTTTTGGTTTTGCTTATAGTTAAAAAACTAACGATGTAGTATATAAGCTATATTTTGCTAAAAAAAATTCGATGCCTGAAATGAAACTAAACAAAATCTTCGCTCATTCAAGTCAACTGGTTTGATAATAATCAGACCGCTGATGCTAGATTAGTTTCAAGTATTGAAGGGTCGTTTGTTTATACCAATAAATGCTCAACGATGCTCATAATATGTTATTGGTGAACACATCTTTTAAAGTAATGTATTACTCGAGACTGTTTGTCATTATTGTTTTTTATCTATTGATATTGTTAAACAAGACAAACGGTTACTTCTACGTCATGATTGTCATATACATATTAAATAATGTGGTACAGTGTTTATCATGACAGTAGCATATTACTGTTTATCTGTGGCAAATATGTTGTTCATGAAATAATTCTTATTATGAACCACACATCATGTCTGTCACATTGATAATGACCATCATGACTGGTATATGCATCTCTAACCATGAAGGGTTATTGAAAGCGTTTTGTAATAAGTTATTGGTGTATCATAAATATATGGTACTGATATATACGTATCAAGTTATATTGGTGAACTTATGTTCACGTTATGCTCAATGTGATCGTTGGGAGTCGTTCGTCCGTCAACCACAATTATTTTGTTCTTACTTTTTAAGCGTATGCCTTTTGCACAATAAAAGTATATTCCATTGTTTTGCACCATATAAAATCTTAGTTTAATATTGCTTTGCTTTGTCCGTGAGATCTCTGAAAAATCAGGTGAGCGAAATTGGACAACCTACGCTCTCTTCTCATATTTAACTTAAGATATGATAATTTCATAATTTATGGCGACTAAGTCATTTTGGTGAACGTATTCATTAAGGGAAAGTCAAAAGTACATAATGATTACTATGACTCGGCCTTTTAGACAGTAGAAAAATATGCACAAATCAAATATACAATCAAAAGTTTGCTAAGAACCATTAATATTCTCAACCAAAAAAGATATTTTTCATTCTTTAAAAGTATTATTTTTTGTATTAAAATGAAGTATGGTATTATTATAAATTATGAATCTTTAAATCTATAAAACACTAAGTTCAGGTTTTGGTAATAAGGTCATTTAATTGATAAGATAAAAAGAATAAAAATCGTTCACATATGATAAATCACAATTTACCACTGTTATTTTAAATTGGAAACCAAGCTCTATATTTCCGAGGACAGTTTTGAGTTTTTAATCAGTGAATGCAAATGCTTTGAAAATTATATGAATAATATTGTTTTTTTTTTTCATTTTGTCCTGATATTTTATTTTTGAAATCTAGAAATTGAAATTTTAAATTTTGATTTATTTTTCATTATATCAAATGTTTTGGATTGTAAAGGATGGTTGTTAAATGTCAAGCGGAATGAACATTTGTAACAGAAGTTATGGGCATTTAAATTTTGAGACAACTTTGGCGTATGCAATTTCATATGATACGTGAGATGTGGTTCTTAGCGAACTTTGAGTAGTATATATAATTCATATAATAAATGTGTTCATAATGACTGACGCCATAATTTGGGACAATTCACTTGTCTTGTCAATTGACTTTTTAATCACATAAAACGGTTACTGTTACATTATGAATTTTCATAAATTATATAATGTGATATTGTGTAAATCAGGACAGTAACATCCCACCTGTTTGTCCACACATCATATATGTTACATTGATGTACTTGATGTGATAATGGCCACCACAACTGGTACATGCATTCCTAAGTATGGAGGGTTATCGAAAAGGTTTTATAATTAGATACTGGTGTATCATAAATATATGATACTGATAAAAGTGATATTGCTGAACTACATAATTCAAGTAATGTTCAAGGTGATCGTTGGGTGTCCGTTGTCCGATTGTTCGTCTGTCATCCGAAATTGATTTATTTCTATTTTATTGATTGCGTAATCTTACTTGAAATCGATGCATATGGTCTTAATGTCTAAGTCAATTTAAAAATGACTAAATCAGGAATTATAACCCTTTGAAAAATAGTCATATAGCGCTTTATTTGTGATCATTACGGGTACACCAAAGATAATCAATTCTTATTCGATTATAGCTTAAAAAACCCACCAATATAAGAGGAATTATGGCACTTGAAGTATCATGAATTGCTAGATTTCTTATTGTTTACACTCTAGTATCCGTATTTACATGATAATCTTAGTTTAACTTTGAAGCAATATTAAGGCCCAAATAATCGCGACTATGCCATGAAAGTAAATGTAAATAAATTTGTCTTCGTCTATATAGCAGTCTTACTGAACCTTTGGAATAATATTAATGAATGTAACATTTCAACCAAATTCGTTTTTTGATAATACAACTTGTCTTGATTTATGATCTTTTTATTGTCATAAAGTGTCCGATTTCCTTCTTTTTTTGGAAACAATTACAATAAATTAGTCATCTTCAACTTGGAAACAATGACAATTACCAGTATATTTCAGGCAAGTGAGGCTAAGTGGCCTTTTAATAACAACAAAATACCTGGTTTGATTTTGTTTACTTTGCAATTTTATCAAACATTGTTTTAAATTAATTGGTTTTAAAGTACGCACCTCGCTTGATATAAGTGTACACTCCATTGTTTAAACAACACCAAAACTTAGTGAAAAAATTAGAGTTTTAAAAAAAACAAAACATTATTCAATTTCACACACACTATTGAGAAAGCTATAACATGGAGTTTCTATCCATGTAGGGGTATTTTGCTTTGTATTGTCTTTTAGAAATCACGCTAAAATTGTGGCCAATCAGAAGATCTGAAAATTTAAATTTATCCACGGTTCATTTCAATAGATCATCTTTCTATATTCTTTTTTACCATATACAAAAAGATCTATCTATTTGACAAAATCAATTGTTTGCCACAAATTTAGGATGGCTTCAAGTCGTTTATAATCTATTAAGGCATTATTGATCGCTACGCTCTCTTTGGCCTTCTACTGTTATAGTCTCTATCCTATACTAAGAGCAATGATACTCATGTGAGCGAAATAGGGCCACATTGGCTCTCTTGGAAAAATCAAATGTAACTTACAGGATCAAAATGACCAATGATCATTAGGATTAATGAAAAATGTATGTTAGAGAAAATAACTTCTAGTATAAAAATCTTACAGATAAAAAATATTTAATGACAATTAGTTTTGCTATTTATTGTGATTATCTATTAACAAAAGTCATACGTTCATGTGTAGGACTATGGCTATAGCAATAATTGCTCCATGAATAGCATATAAATATAGGAACTCACATTAGTCGTCATATGATATAGATGAAATAGAATTTTATTAAACGAGTTCAAGAAAATGGTTAAAAGCGAGCCTCTGGCGAGCTTTTTACCATTTTCTTAGACGAGTTTAACCAATGGTTAGAAAATAATTTTGCACAAAATGACCTTGTCCGTCATATCCCTCTGTCACTTTTGCTTAGATGCTTTTAGAATGTCGGCTAATTGTCTCATAATGTACAATCAATAAAGAACATTAAAGTAATTCTTCCTTGAAGCAGATGATCAAAATTCATTATAAATCGGCTAAATAATCACCTCAAAGCTCCTAAACAAAATTACAAAATCCTTAAGAAATGTGGCTTCCAGGGATTAAACTTGCATATTTGAGTACTTATATTATTGAAGTCAAATGGTTACATCTTGAAACTGGTTGTTGTTAAAAGTCATCAGGTAAAACCAAGTGATTTGAATTGTTATATATAGTCTATTGTTTTACAGGTGAGCAATCTAGGGTTCCTATGACTCTTTTGTTTATGAATTATTTGCTTTACCATTGCTGTGTTAATACATATTTACTATATTGTTGTGTAACAGAATTGTGCAAAGAATTATTTGTACACCATGATTAAACCTTGATGTATCTCATTTGGCGAGAAGGTTTTAAAAATACCCAGTCAAAAAGAAACTTTCTATTTCTTGAAAAAGGACCATTTTATTCTAAAATAGACAATTGTATTTTAAGGTACTTAAACCATATTATAAAACATTTATATTCCAGTTTTTTTTTTATAATTAGGTCATTTATCTGAATTTTGATTCAATCGATAAGACCAGGAAGACCAAAATCAAAACTGACAATTGAATTGACAAATCACATTTTTACATTACCTTTTTAATTTGGAAAGTGAATATAAATGCTTTGAATATAATATTAATGATGTTTCTGAAGAAAAAATGTGATGTTTTATTTTTAAATCTCAGAACTGAGATTTTAGATTTTGATTCAGTTTATAAAATGATTAACCTAAAATGTGAATACAATTGTATTTTTGGAAGAGTCCTAGTACGTATAAATTAATTGAACTTGTTGATTGATAAGCGTGTACGATGAAGCAATGGGCTATTTTTTATAACCTTTTTCCGAGATACACATTTTTCAACCAGTTACTAGTTCATGTATGTTCATACTTTATCATTCAGTTTAAAATCGGAGGTAATATCACATTTAAAACACATAAACAAGGTATTAATCATGGTAATCTTTATTGAAGACTTCCGTAGCGGTCTCTATTTTCTGTTTTAACCATGGTTGTGTTTAATGAAGACTTCTGTAGCGGTAACTATTTGTATTTCTCTATTTCACGTACTGTCATCCTGTCTTATTCTGGAGGTTATTCACTTTTAATATATACTGGATTTCAAGTAGGACCTTTTTGTGTTTCCTTATTGAAACTGATTTTTGATCTCTCTTTTTAAGCACACATGCAATCATTTTTTAATGTTTATGTAAGAAAAATAGAATTGATACCATTTTGTCAATTTTGTGTAAAAAACTATCATTATATAATCAAAATCCGGAAGTTTTTCCAAATCTCGTTCCAAGAAAATGTACAGGCGGATGGATTGACTTTGGCAATTCGAATTGTTAACCCTTTGTTTTCTAACTACATTAGAAAACAATGATAGGATTATAGTGATTCACTAGTTTGAAACAAAAGTAATAAATCCAACAGTTTCTCTAAATTTCGTTTCGTTAGATTGTACTGGCGGATTGAATTATTTGAACAGTTCTTAATTTTGACCATTATCGGACATAATTCTTTAAAGCATTAGGCGTTGTGTCATGATGTGATGACTAACACTATTTTCTTATAGTAGTTTCTAGTTTATATAAGTTCATGCGTTTTTTTTTCTCGAATGAGAATATAAAGATTTAATGCTGGAGTCAAAATAAAACACACACACACACACACACACACACACACACACTGCTGAATGTTTATCTAACAAGTGATTTAATTTTCTATGACACTTTTAGCCAGAATGCATCTAATTTCAGATAGTAACCATGTTTTTCATAAAAAAATGATAGAAATATTAACCTCTGTAGCAGTGTGGTTATCTTCTTTAGAGCTCGTTGGTATTTCTCTATTTTATATAGTATTAATAGTTTAATTTCGAGTGATTGAATAAAATAGTTGTTAGATATGCTTGCATTCTTATGTTTTAATACCATTTTAACTGAATAAATTTGATGCTGAAATGCAGAGAGAGAGAGAGAGAGAGAGAGAGAGAGAGAGATGTCAAATTGCATATTAACATATGAATTTTGAATATATATATATATATATATATATATATATATATGAGTATATTTATTCAATTTTGAAGATTTCAATATAAATGAAAATACCTCATTTATATTTGCATATATACATAATAATACATTACACATACACATGTACATAAATATACATATATAAAACATACATTACAAAATTATACAAATACATATTTAAACACACTATATTGATATTCATACCACTAAATGCATCATGCACTATACCATAATTATATATATTTTCTTTTTATTGAGTAAAATATTAATAATCTTGAGTGCATTCTTGATATATTTACCAGCGTCGAAGGAACACAAGTATAGGCAAACATAAATGACAATACAAGGAGTATACATTCATAGAAGTGTAATAAAAATGCAGAAATAAATTTACATGATAAATGATCATAGTTTAGTCTTTGCCGAGTATACTCTATTAAATCTAAGTCAAGAGAAATTCATAACATTCACGAGTAAATCAAATCAAACAAAGATATTCAAATATAAAAAGGTGAAAGAAAAAGTGTCGGGGAAAATCACTTTATAGTCCTTACCGAAACGAAATACAAAGGCAAGTGTATTAAAAATATAACATACTTACATACAAATATACATGTTAAAATAATAATAAAAAATAAATTATATAAATGATGAATGTGGGTACTACTTCACTGGGACAATCCTTGTCGAAACGAAAATCATGAATCAATGTATACATGACAGAACTACATAAATCATAATATTATGCTACTCCAAGAGAGAGAGAGAGAGAAAGAACAATGCAAAATTTATACACACATTATGTATAATGTGTAATCACTAAACAAAAGTACAAGTCGACGTTTAAAACTCCAGCCAAATCAAAATTAAAAATATATTGAAATAATACCAAAAAAGTCAATTGTATCTTGGAGAACGACCAGTAGGCATGGACAATTTACTTAACAAATGCTGTACTTTCAAGAACTTGCACGAGTCCTTGACAGGTTTGCCAAACAGTCTTTGTATTTTAAAGTTGTCATCTATTCTGACTTGGACAAACAGTCTAGCTTGTAAATGTGGTCCAATTAGACATTTATCAGTAATCATAACTGTACATTTTGGACAAATCTAATTAAACCTACAAGAAATAAGTTTAACAACAGATTTGCATTGAAAAAATAGTCGTCGAAAATGTACTGCATACGATCAAACGTCGCATTATTGGAACTGGGAATGCACGGTGAGGAAACGATCAAATTCGTCGGCTCTTATGTCATTTTCCTAAGGAGATATATACCAGTGCCATATACTTTTATTGACCATTCCTTTCCACCGATATTTATTTGGAAATACCTCTTGGTTTGTGAATTTATCTAGCAAATCGGTAAGGTTCAACTTATCTAAGATCTTGTGAACATCTGAGACAAATCCATTTTCATTTATTTAAAATTAGTGGGAAGTTAGTCGCAATAAGAACAATTGTTTTACAACACAATTACTTTTAAGGCGACGCATTTGACGAAGTAGGATGATTTTCGTTTTTTTTTTTTTTCAATATTGCACTTAAGGAAAAATTATGTGAGGGGGAAATGTTGCATCGTTTGGACTGCACGTAAAGCGGATATATTGCTCTCATTAAGTTTTAAGACTGCCCACTTTGAGGATTTATACTGAATACGTCATTTATATGCGTATGTGTGACATATATGTTTCTTTTATGATTGTATTTACGTAACATATGTAGAGAGCAAATGTTCCCTTGTCTGGTGCCGCAATTATACAGGGAACCAGTCTGATATATATCATTTAAATAGTATCCGGCTATACACATTTCTCAACCACAGAGAGCCATAGTTCATCCGTTATGTCAATTTGCATAAGTTTATGAAATATTCCATTGTACCAAACACCATTTAGTGCTCTTAAGACGTCCAGACAACATGTAAAAAAGCTAACTTCCATGATAAAAAAACAAACAAACCAATAACAAACAGACAAACCTCCCCAAAAAAACAACAACAACAAAAACATAAATCAAAAACAACAACAACAACAACAAAAAAAAAAAAACAACAACACAACAAACAAAACAACAACAACAACAAAAACATTCCTTCATAAGTAGAGCTTGTCACTGTAGTGCCAATCTCCCGTTGGAACTCACCGTGGAGGCAACATATAGCATTTTTGAGTCTTGTTAACAGAACTTCAAAACATACGAAGACACTTGTGTAACCCTGTAACTACTCGGATCATCTTTCCTCTAATTACCTCCTTTAAAATATGTAACACTATTTCAGAATTTCAAATATGATGGAACATACGGAAATCTGGATTTTTTAATTTTGTCGAGAAGCGTCACAAATGTGATTCAGTGATTTAAAGCTATATATATTTATCAATGAAAAAAAAAAAAAGATTTTTTTTTTACAAATTCCTTCGTATTGAATCGTATTAATTACAGTAATCTTCTAAAATGGGGGTTTCGAAGTGTTTGTTTAGTGCAAGGTCATTATTGTATGCGTTGTGAGTATGCGCGACTTTTTACACGATTATCTCGCAACACTATTGATATCAGCATTACCTCGATAACGAAGGACCGACTATTAAATTCAATTTAATACTTTTCTGACTTCAATAAATCTTTATGACACAGATATATCTTTCCTATTATTTCCTTTAAGGCACATCCAAAGCAAGCAGCTAAAAGAAATAAGCAGTATTCCAGAGAAGCATTGTCACAGGCTTGTGATGCAGTTAAAATGATAATGTAATGAAAGGACTGCATAACCTTTTGGAGAGCCAGCATAAACTCTGAAAGACAGAATCTTGGGAAAAACTCATATGTTCTTG
>CM037783.1:60589877-60639877 GCA_021229015.1 Solen grandis
AACTCGGATACTGGTGAATAATCTTCAAGGATTATATTTAAGACAAAATATTTAATTAAGGCAGTTGGCAGGGTTTTCCTTAAGAGGCAGCTGAATGAAACAAGAAAGTCAGTAGAACTGACAGATGCTCCCCAAAGAACGTCATTGTTACAAATAAGGCCTTGGTCAATGGGTGGGAGGATATGTTAAGGACCGGAATGGGATCAGCACATGCTTATCATGTATAGAATCCAGGTAATGTCCTCAAATTCGAAACAAGAGGCCCATGAGGCCCTAAATCGCTCACCTGAGATAAATAGGTTGACCCAAGGAACATCTGTACCAATTTATTTTAAAATCTGGCCAGTAGTTTTGAAGAAGATGATTTTTAAAGTTTTCATATTTTTATTTCTTTTTGTTGCCATGGCAACCAGAGTTCTATATGGATCAAGTTTATTTTATGAACTTTTGTGAAGGTTGACCCAAGGATCATTCCTGCCAAATTTAATCAAATTCTGTCAATTGGTTTCTGAGGAAATGTTGATTAAAGTTTTCCCAATATACATATAAGGCAAATAAGCCCCGCCCCTGGCAGCCATGTTTTTTACGGATCGGAAAAATTTTAGCAACTTTGGTAGAGGTTGACCCAAGGAACATCTGTACCAATTTATTTTAAAATCTGGCCAGTAGTTTTGAAGAAGATGATTTTTAAAGTTTTCATATTTTTTTTCTTTTTGTTGCCATGGCAACCAGAGTTCTACATGGATCAAGTTTATTTTAGCAACTTTTGTGAAGGTTGACCCAAGGATCATCCCTGCCAAGTTTAATCAAATTCTGTCCAGTGGTTTCAGAGGAGATGTTGTTTAAAGGTTTCTCTATATACATATAAGGCAAATAAACCCCGCCCCTGGCGGCCATGTTTTTTTACGGATCGGAATAATTTTAGCAACTTTGGTAGAGGTTGACCCAAGGAACATCTGTACCAAATTATTTTGAAATCTGGCCAGTAGTTTTGAAGGAGATGATTTTTAAAGTTTTCAAATTATTTTTCTTTTTGTTGCCATGGCAACCAGAGTTCTTCATGGATCAACTTTATTTTAGCAACTTTTGTAGAGCCTCGCCCAAGGAACATTCCTGCCAAGTTTCATTAAATTCTGTCCAGCGGTTTCAGAGGAGATGTCGTTTAAAGCAAATTGCTGACGACGCACGACGCACGACACACGACGGACGAAGGGCGATCACAAAAGCTCACTTTGAGCATGTTGTGCTCAGGTGAGCTAAAAAGGGAAAAATCAAATACAAAATACAATTTATTTACCTATTTATTATAGCAATGACTGAAGATTGATACCCATCCAAATAAATTGATGATCACTGAAATATGTCGTTGACAAATGGACCAATGGCTTAAGATCTCCAGACATGAAAACTTGATCAAGAGTTGATCCAGTATTGGTTGTGCATGCATCAACAACAGACACAAAGTTGTTTGATGGGGGAGTTGACACTATCCTGTTAAAATCCCCAAGGACAATCACTGGTTCAGCGGCAGGAATGATACTGATTATGTCCTGTAACGTTTTCAATGTTTGTGTTTGAGTGGCACTAACAGCAACATAAACTAGCACTATGTTGAGTGGGACCTTTAAGCTTGTTACTTTGACAAGATCGCACAGGGGTCAGACCCAACCCCCAAAATTTTACTTAGGACCTTTCAGCTCAAAGCTGTTGAAATCCCCATTCCTAAATCATATCTATTCTCCTCATCAGATGAGATGTTTTACCAACTCTAATTTGGAGACTTAGTAACAGTTTACTATTTAATATGATAATACGTGTTACTCATCAGATCTTTCATTGATTTTTTTAAAGTTTTTATACTACTGAAAATTAAGTCATACATTTCAATGTGTGCTCATATCAAAGAGGTTAACCAAAACACTCTTGACATATGACTGGATATTTGAAATAGTGTATAATGGCCTAAACAACAATTAGCTGACATGATTATGATTGACATTACTAGCATATTGAATTTTGTGGGGTTTTGTTTAAATGATATCTCCTGTTAAATTAGGCAAATGACATGAATATCAGTAAACAACATGGTAGTAGGGGCCATAACTCTCTTAAAAATTGAGGAACCAGGTCACGTCGACGATATGCATATCTACTCTTGGTAATAAAGCTTCCCATAAAGTTTCATTGAATTCAAGCAATTAGTTCCTGAGAAATAACCCGGACAAGAATCATGCAACATGAACTATAGGCCAAAAAGTCAAGGGGCCATAACTCTGTGAAAAATTGAGGAACCAGGTCACGCCGACGATATGCGTATCTATTCTTGGTGATAAAGCTTCCCATAAAGTTTTGTTGAATTCAAGCCATTAGTTCCTGAGAAATAGCCCGGACAAGAATCATGCAATATGTACTATAGGCCGAAAAGTCAAGGGGCCTTAACTCTTTGAAAAATTTAGGAATCGGGTCATGCTGACGATATGCGCATCTCCTCTTGGTAATAAAGCTTCCCATAAAGTTTCGTTGAATTCAAGCCATTAGTTCCTGAGAAATAACCCAGACAAGAATCATGCAATATGTACTATAGGCCGAAAAGTCAATGGGCCATAACTCTTTGAAAAAATTTAGGAACCGGGTCATGCTGAGGATATGCGCATCTCCTCTTGGTAATAAAGCTTCCCATAAAGTTTCGTTGAATTCAAGCCGTTAGTTCCTGAGAAATAGTCCGGACAAGGAAAGTGTGACAGGCGGACGGACGAGGCGGCGACTATATGCGTCACCTTCGATGAGCATGAAAAATCACAAGAAAATGTAGGACCCCTAGACCCCCAAGTGCCACATACAATGTCAAATTAGCCTTCTACTCGGATACTTAAGGAAAACCCCGAGTTGGTATAGGGATTCATTGTAACATCAATATTAGAAGAAATTAGTCCTTATACCAATCTAAACTTCTAGAATAATGCACTTCTGATCTCGATCATTTGGGACATGACAGATATATATCTTCCTTAACCCTTTCCCTCATATAGACTCATTTTGACGCCCTCAATAGGTACCACATAAAGCCTGATCTGCAGAAAACCAAAGTTAAACCTTACCAAATTTAATTACAAAATCCTCATTTCCAGACCACTGAGGAGAAGCAAACAGCATAAAACCTGATCAGCCTGCGAGTTACTCGCAGGCTGATCTGGTTTTATGCTGTTTGCATAGGTCTTTCCATGGTGTCCTCTATGAGGGAAAGGGTTAAACTTACTAAGGTTTCAGTTTGGTCATTGATTTTTTAAATTTCAAACTACTGAACAAGTTTTTGATCAAATCAAAAAATTTAATTTTTTCATATCAATGAAATTATTCCTTACAAGGCCAAGTGGTGATGTTTATTTACTACACTTAACCAAATGTTGCACGTTTAATCCACACTTGAAATGAAAAAAAAAAATCAAGACCCTGAAAGGTTCATTTAAGTACAAGTCCAACACAGTGAGACATCAAGTGGATGTAAAAACATAATTATGTTAACCACTAAAATATCATTTTTGTTTTTTGTATGAATATTCCCATTTAATGGTAACTTGATTTTGTTAATCTTTGCTAAATACGACATATAATGTCCTTCAACTGAACTTGGATACAGTATATTTACAAACCAAATGGACGATTTGTTTCAGACCCTATCTACTATAAATAAGACTTTATTACTGTTCACTATCATTATATATTTCATCCTGCTTACAATACATTGTATTGCTCTCAGTCAAATAATTTTTCATTTCTCCCTAGCTAATAGCAGTCCATGGTTATAGTACTTTTAAATTCATATAACTCATACGTTCCTTAATTACCATATTTTTCATTCTAAATGTGCCCCCTGGGTGATTTGGAGAAACATATTCTGTATATAATTCTATGGTAGTATTACTGTGAAACATGTTCATTTAGGATTGTACCGTGTACTAGTTTGAATAAATGAGACAACTCTGGTATCTATGACGATAGATGTTCTTGATGTATACAAGGTTCATACAAATTTTCTGAAGCAAAATTTGAGGGTCTTTCAAGGGATTTTTAAAGCCTTAAAATTAAAAATTAGGGACTTGCATAAACCACAACTTTTAAATTTTAAGGCATAAAAGGATGAACTTCAATTTTTTAACAACCTGATAAGCTCTTTTTCATTATCAATATTGTAATTTCAAATTCAAGGGTTTTTCAAGGGTTAAATAAGGCAAAATGTGATTTTCAAGGGTTTTTCAAGAAAGAAATCAAATTCAAGGGTTTTTTAAGACCTGTGTGAACCATTTTGAATAAAGAGCGAAATTTCTGAGGACTGACCACAAGATTTTTCTATCATTTTGTATTTTCTTTTTCTTAAAAAATGGTTTTATCATCCCTAAAATTGTAAAGTCACTGACTTTAACACTCACTCAGCTCCTCACCGCGTGGGTTCGAATCCCGGCAGGGTCATTCCAGATTTTCATGTGAGAAAGCCTTTCCAGCTGGCTTGCGGTAGGTTGGTGGTTCTACCCGGATGCCTCCGTGCATTCTGGGTCTTCCTCCACCTGTAATTAGCTGGACATCACTATATGACTGAAACACTGTTGAAGCCACGGTAAACTCAAATAGTCAAGTCATAGTCATCCCTTAAATTAAAATTTTCATGAGATTGTCTATTTAAAAGTACCTGGTACTGGGTGTGGTATCATGCCACATGTCTGCAGCATAATACTGCAGTGTGGCAGCACTTTATCTGTCTCAAGTAGACATCGTTTCCAAATGGCTGAAATACTGTTGGTTGGACGTATGTTAAACCCAACAAACAAACTATTTAAAATTAACATCATGTTAACAGGTTAGGTTGAAAATAGGATGATTAATTGCAACAAATTAATGAAAATGACTTAGACAAGAGAGGAAGAAATTTATGAAAAGGTGTAATACTTAGTACAGTCAATTTGCAATGGAACAAAGTAGCACTGGACCATGCATTACTTTGTTCCATCTCATCTTTCGTTCCATCGCATTTCTTATTAAAAAAAATTTGATGCTTACATTTCCATGGTAATAACGTATATATGCTGTATATGAGTCAATAGTGTTGTAAACAGGCAATGCCATGATATGTTAAATTGTCATATGATATGACAAGACATTATGTTCTTTATTTTCTTTCTTATTTTCATGTTATTGTGTACCGAAATGCGGAAACAAAGATGATCACAAACATTAATACTGTGGATTACCTATTGACATTATCACTCAAGTTAACCATTGCTACAAACAATCTCGCTTCATTCATGTCATTGTGCCATTGTACTGATTGGCTAATTGCTAGTCATAATGGCTGATACATGTAAAAAATGACCGGCACTTCGTTAGAACACATAATTTATCAACTTTTAATTGGTCCTTGGTACTTCTTAGATGGTTCGTTCCAGAGCATCTTTCTTTCCATCCAAAATTCATTCCATCACATCTTTTTTACATTGAATAAAGACCAAAATCTGATGGACCTGAGACTAACATCCCACTACACCATCGTTTCATTCTATCGCATTTCGTTCCATCGCAACTGGAGTGTCTAATATTTGTTTACTTTCTTCTTAGAAAATATTTTTCTCACTCATGGTCATAGAAAACTAAATATGCATTTTCAATGACCAAATGTGAAGGAGAATACAATCTTGAAACAAACAAAACAATTCCTCTTCACCAGTATGAACTTGGTTCCACTATGAGTTTGGTGGGTAGGGTAGGGCCTTTATAAGAGACAGGATGTTTAACAGGGAAAATACAGTATCATTCTGTACCATTTCTCAAGGCCTATGTTGAAATGAAATTGATACACAAAGTCAGGATTACTTGTCATTACCTTCTATATCTTCCAAAGTAATATCATACTAAGCTCTTTTAATCAAAGGAAACCCAATTTTCCACCTCATGATTACCCAGTACACGGTACTTCCACCAATCTGCCGTAAGTCAAATGCTCACAAGAGATGGAAGCCTGACCTTAACATTAAATCACTGGTCACTGATTGATTCATTCACATCTGATCATAACTTTCAATTTGTGTTGCTGATAAATGTAAATCTAGGATTGTGGCAACCAATCTGATTATATTCTGCCCAACATTGCTTATGATTTCCTCCAGACAATCAGCTGCTGTAAAAATGATTTCTAGTGGGTTAAACTTGGGCAACAGTCAAACAAATCATCTTTAGTTAACTGCTTTCCCAAAAAGCTTACCTCTTCTTATTATGCAAATGTTGGTGCCACAGACAGAGCGCATTATTATATCTCGCATTAATGAACACAACCAGACAATTTTATTACACATGATATTCATGAAAATCAATTTGATTACATTTAGATGTTATTAAAATGTGTAAAGATTATACGTCTATAGATAGAAAAATGAGATTTTATTACAACTTACATTAAGTGAAATATGACTTAAGTCTTTAATGCATGGATGGATGATTTAAGAAACAACAAGAATTGTCGGAACAACACATATGTCCCCCTTACATTCCCCCCACTCCCATCACGGTTCTGTGACCTTGACCTTTGACCAAGTGTCCCTAAAATCAATAGGTGTCATCTACTAGTTATGACCAATCACCCTATGAAGTCTGAGGAATGTGGGAACAAGCGTTCTCCAGTTTTTGATCGGAAACAAAGTGGTCTACCAAGAGACCCACTTCTTCATAGGGGGGTATTATTGAATGAGAAAAAAAGAGTGAATAACCAAAGAATGGTCAGACTCACTATAACAAGACCAACTTGCTAATAAGACCAGTTTGTCTCGGGCAACAGGCTTTTATAAAAAATTAGGTAGGGTCAGAATTGAGTTGTTTTTTTAATGTCAAGTCATAATAGTGAATGAATCACGGAAAACGACGGTCCCAAAAATGGCAGCTAAAAACTTTAGGGTCGGCAGGTTTTAGCTAGGTTGGGTCGGGTTGCCCGAAACACAGAATTTTTTTCTTAGGCCCCAGTAAAACTTTAGTCTTAAGGTCTTATAAGTGGGACTTAACTGTATGACCTCAATACAAAACAGTATTTGTTGAAAAAATGAAATACTTGGATATTTCTATTACAGAAAAAAGGATAATAAAATTTGCCTGCAAGGTGTAAAAAGGCTGGACTATCAGTAACATTTGATACTGACATTGCAGGAACTTTCTTTTTCCACTTCTCTTTGAAACTTTAGGAACTGGTTTATATCTGCTATCTATCAGTGTCAACCTAGTGCATACATCTTCAAGAAAACAAAAACAAGAGGACCATGATGGCCCTGAATCGCTCACCTGAGAAACATTGCCCTCAATGCCAATTATTTTATAAGGAGTCATACTGAATACATAATCTATGCAGAAGTACATCAAGATCATCTAAATTCAACACAAAAACTGTACCTGCCATCCAAACTTTGAAGGTCATAGATCTAATAAGTCTATATAAAATCAAGTGACTCATGGGGCAGGGTCAAATTTGACACCTGCAAGGGCCATCGTGATTTGAACAGACTTGGATGAGGTCCACAAGTTAACATCTTAACTCCAGGCCATGATTTGATCAAATTGGTAGTTGTTCGCTACTCTTGGCCTTGTGGTTTCTGATAAGAAGATTTTTCTAGTTTTTTTTTGTTTTTTTCTAAATAAATCTATGTAAAATCAAGTGACCCGTGGGGCAGGGCCCATTTCGACCCCAAGGTCATGATTTGAACAAACTTTGTATTGGTCAATAAGATTATAATGCTACACACCAAATATCTTAACTCCAGGCCTTGTGGTTTCGGACAGGAAGATTTTTCTAGTTTTTCTTATATAAGACTATGTAAAATCAAGTGACCCCCTGAGGTCAATTTCAACCCCAGGGTCATGATTTGAACAAACTTGGTATTGGTCCATAAGATAATGCCACACACCACATATCTAAGCTCTAGGCCTTGCGGTTTTGGAGAAGAATTTTTTTTAAAGATTTCACTTTTAAGATCTATTTTTAGCTCCTGTGACACAGATATGGAATGGACCAGAATCATTTGAACAACTTTGGTACAGCTTAATGCAAGGAACATCCCAGGCAATTTTCATCAAATTTGCCCAAGTGGTTTAGGAGGAGAAAATTGTTGACGGTGGACGCACGGATGCACACACATATGTTATGCATAGGTGAGCTAAAAATGTATGCAAAATTGGTTTGCAAAAAGCCAATATTACTGTGTCCTCTCTACAAGTAAGTTCTTCAAAGAAAACAAGAGAGCCGTGACTGTTGCCTTAGAATGCTTACCCATTTAAGACTTCAACAAGCAGCATTAATAACAAGTAGTATTATGTATATTCTAACCAGTATAAACAGAGGAGACTTATTATGAAATGTTCTATGAATTTATAAGAAAATGTTGGGACTAACACTGATAACACATTATTGTGCATGATGTTCATGGATGCTAAAATTTGGCGACATAACGACACTTCCTTTGTATTGTATATACATATTTTTAAGGTTTTTAATTAAATTTTGCGTTTTTGTACAAAAAAATTTAATTTTAATAAGGGCCTTAAGTCCCCCAGGATGATCCATGACAAGTCAAATTAAACATTAATCACGATTTACTGAATCTTCTCATATTTAGCAGTTATGCCAATCCAAATGCTTTCAGATATCAATTAAAAAATAGAATGAATAATCCCAGAGAGAACCCAGCTCCATTAGACATTGTGTTCAGGCCATTAACCATGACAGTTCCATATCATCTACCCCTAAACACACAGGACAGCTGGACTTCTTCTGAAAGGGTCCCTCGATGGATACTCTAACCTCCTGCCATAGGGGACAGTCTGATATTTCCACTCCCTTTGATTTCATATTGAATTCAAAAGTTATTTGAAGAAATGTGTCTCTTGGGTCAATTTGTAGGATCCCACACTGTGCAGCGAAACACTATGTCAGTAGTATAACGGAGCGTCATGTTATTACAGTAGAACTTGCCAAACCGAACATCCTTAAACCTTTCCCTCATATATACTCATTTTGACGCCCTCAATAGGTACCACATAAAGCCTGATCTGCAGAAAACCACAGTTAAACCTTACCAAAGTCCTTATTTCCAGACCATTGAGGAGCAGCGAACAGCATAAAACCTGATCACTCGCAGGCTGATCTGGTTTTATGTTGTTCTCATAGGTCTTTTCATGGTTTCCTCTATGAGGGAAAGGGTTAAACCAAATTCCTTGCCATTTTAAAGTTTATTTTCAGTCCCGATTTCTTCTATTCTTTTTAACTAAAATTGAAATGTTTAATCCAAATTTTGCTATGTCGATTTTTTAGCTATTTCGAAGTAAAAATCCGTTCTGAGATCGCAATTCATGCATATTTTTCCATTTTTATTTCGAAGTCACAGTTTTCATAAACTAATTATCATCCTTATCAGCAATCATATCAGGGTTTGTAATAATCAAGTTTATTTTGCGGCAGCACCTAGAGTTATGGCTCAGGCAAGTTTTTCACACTTCTTTTCAAGATTAGGTTGGTCAATGTGTGTCTGGCTGGAAATGTTGATTATTACTAAATAAACCCTGAGGTGTCAGATCTTGAATACATTCCATAATTTCGCGTTCATCATGCACCAACATGTGATGCTACCTGAAGCAGCAGATCAATGGTAAAAATAATATGTATCACTATGTTGACATGTTTGAACACCATTAAGTAAATCAGGAGCACATCTGCAGAGCATGAAATATTTTTACTTTTTTTCATAACTTGCAAATAGTATAACTGATGTACATCCATGGCTTAACAATTTCCGCATTATGCACCAATAATGAAAACGCAGACATGCAAGTACACAAACTGAAATTTCCATCAGATTTTTATCCGAATAATCTTTATATTGAATTTTTCATTTTGGTCCAAAGGACATGGGTTTAACAAGGTTCTACTGCATATTATAATTGTGATATAATGCAAGGGTAAATCAAGACAAAATCTATCTCAGAGATATAGTTATGATCTTGGAATACTCAAACATTCCAGCATCGGGCTAATTATGGTGCTTACCAACTGAGTTGCTTCTTTACTAAAGAATGGGAATAAAGAATAGAGTATTTTAAGGTAAAATAAGTCTTGGAGACATTTTTCCGTGATATATATAACATTCATCAAGCCTTTTTGCTGCTTTCTAACAACCATAAATGCTCATGTATTTTGTGCATTCATGTATAGTGTGCACGGTATGTTACTTTTTATCAAAGGTATATTTAAATATGAGAATTATATATACATGAAAAAGTTAAGAATTTAAAGTTATTTATGAAGCTAAGAAAAATCTGAAGATGCAATTTCCCCCTAAAACTTACTCCTACTGCCATTCCTAATGGTGTTTTATTTCTGTCTCATGTCTTAGTGACTGGCTTCCGAAACAAATGAACAACTTCTTTATCCAATCTTATGTTTGAATGGCACTTTTTTCTGAGACCATAAACACATGCCACTTCTATTTTGGTATTCAAAGCTCAGCTGATGTGTTAATGACAACATTTTAGTACAATTAATGGTACTGTTGTCTATTCACTGGTCCCCAAATAACTACATCATTATTCCATTATTCTATTGATCTTCAAAACGGGATTCTAATATCAGATTACTTTGTCTTTATGTCCCCCCTCCAACCAACAGTATTTCAATAATTTGGAGACTATGTCTACTTGAGACAGACTTGCTGCCACACTGTAGTATCACGCTGTAGTCATTACCACACCCTGAGTCACATTTACCTGACACCTGGCCAACTTGTCTTTAAGCTACCCTTATGTATGCTGAAATATGCAGCAAGCAATAGAGCTATACCAGTACCATTTATAACAACTTTGGTATGTCATGGCCGGGGATCGAACCCACAACCTCCTGCTCCTAAGGCATACGTCCAAACCACTTGACCACTGGGGTCAGTCTTGCTGACTAAAGTGTTTATCTTCCAAAATATATTAAGAGTATATACTCTTTTTGGGAAACCATGTCATTCAGGATGAAAGTATAAAACATTATGTTTGCTAGTATATGAATAGGATGCATTTATATAAATAGAGGAATGGTAGCCTGATTTTTATCACAAAATGGTGATGTGTCTTTAATAGTTAGAGAGGACTGGGCTTTTAACCCTTTCCCTCATATAGACTCATTTTGACGCACTCAATAGGTACCACATAAAGCCTGATCTGCAGAAAACCACAGTTAAACCTTACCAAATTTAATTATAAAGTCCTCATTTCCAGACCACTGAGGAGCAGCGAACAGCATAAAACCTGATCAGCCTGCGAGTTACTCGCAGGCTAATCTGGTTTTATGCTGATCGCATAGGTCTTTTCATGGTTTCCTCTATGAGGGAAAGGGTTTAAAATGCATTATACAGAATGTCTGAATATTTATCCTTCATCTTGTGATATTTCACCTGCCTGCACCACCTCAATTGGAAGCCTGTCTTCTTGCTATACATCTCCTGCATATTATCTCAGTTTAAGCTTATTTGTATATCTCATGGGACTGGATAAGTAGAATATCTCATGCTTTTATTATATAGAACTATTCACAGAAAAACATCATCAATATGTGATAAGTTTATTATTAGGTAATTCATTACTAATACAAGCAAGAAATCCAGTACGTAATTTACAATTGCTATAGTTTCTTTTTTCATCATCATCAGCATCATCATTATCATCTGAAGCATTATCAGAAAAATAATTATTTTGAGTTTCCAAGGTCATGTTTATTTTCTTCAAAATTTGTTTCACAGATATTTTGCTAAAAAAAACAACATTTTATTGAAAAGTAAAACATAACAAGAGGGCCAAAACTAACCAGCCTACAATAAGCCTAATTAAAGCAATTCAGTAAAATGATTTTACCTGATACAAAGAATTCAAAAGTTTCTATATATATTACATAGGAAAATAGCAAAAAAATCTCCAATTTGAAGAAATATTTAAACACACATCAGTTCTATTAATTACAGAGAGAAAGCTGACCATTTTAATAACAATAAATAAATTTCAGTTGAATAAAGTTTGAATTTTTTTTTCTTTTATATGGATGTCTGTAAACCAAAGAATTGAAAATAAAAGGCCTTAAGAAAGTTGCACATTAACAAGATCTTTATCTCTTATGGCATATTGTTTAAAGCCCCAAGATGCTGTAACTTAAATCCCTATTATGCCTAGATTGGCTCCACTAACATAGTAAAGTTTGCATCAAATGATTCCTATCTAGGCAAACTTTCAAATCTCTGTCTGGATTACTTTAATATCTTCAGTCAATTTGGAAGATCTGTTGCAGCCCTCAGACATATGGGACAAAAATGCCAGAGTAGTTCTTAAAGAGAAATACGATTTTGAAAAAAAACAACTACTGCTATGATTGTCTGAAACAATAAAACCTACTGGAGTGCTTGGAAATTAAAAGAAAATTATGATATATCATTGAATTATCATATTAGTGGTAATAAATTAACCCTTTCCCTCATAAATACTCATTTTGACACCCTCAATAGGTATCACACAAAGCCTCCGATCTGCAGAAAACCACAGTTAAACCTTACCAAATTTAATTACAAAATCCTCATTTCCAGACCACTGAGGAGCAGCGAACAGCATAAAACCTGATCAGCCTGCGAGTTACTCGCAGGCTGATCTGGTTTTATGCTGTTCGCATAGGTCTTTTCATGGTGTCCTCTATAAAGGGAAAGGGTTAAAATAAAGTGTCAAGTAAGCTGTGAATCAGATATTGATAAATATCTGGGGATTACAACAGGCTAAATAACAAAGAATAACGAGTTAAGAAAGAGTTAACAAAGAATACCCCTCCCCCTCCCCACACTGCACGCACATCATGCTGCATAAAATGATCCTAGGATAAGATTAAGGCCATTTATCTCCCCCTAGAAATATCAAATGGAAATAATCTCGTTTCACACACATTACCATATGAAGTATTCAGTATTGTGTAAATTTTCCTTGTAATCCATTGGACTGTTGAGGAAAGGTTGTGACAGCATATTTGGACAAATCTGGTGATAACTATGTCTCCTCCCACATCCCCTCAAACTTGGGTGGAAAACAAATTGTATTGCCAGTATCAGTAAGTACATCCCCCAAGCCAGCTGGAGGGCTTCCTCACATGAAAAATCTGAATAACCCTGTCAGGTCTGGTCAAACTCACATCTGTGAAGCACTATGTGTAGTGGGTTTATTGGGTTTAACATCCAAACGACAGTATTTCAGTATTTCATCTGGAGATAATGTCTAATTGAGACAGATATAGTGCTGCCACACTGAAGTATCACGCCGTAGACATGTGACATGATACCACACCTAGCCAACTAGTCCTGGAACTACCCTTACATGCTGAGTGCCAAAGCAAGGGAGCTTAATACCAGTGCCATTTTTTATTACTTGATTTAGTATATCGTGGCCGTGGATTGAACCCACAATCTCTCAAATTCCGGGGCAGACGCTGTAACCACTTGGCCACCAGGATGAGTGCTAAGTGTAGTCGAGTCAGCAACTATAACAACATGGCCATGAAGCTCAACAACATGGCCTCAAAGATTGATGTTTACTTCAAAAGCCTAAAAATGTTGACTACTGGCTGCTAATGATGTCCTTGTATGTGAAAGAGTAATCAGGTCAAGTAGCTCCAGCCAAATTCAGACTTCAGGGAGTCACACATAATCATAAAAACAGAAGATGTTGACACAGGTTAAAGATGTAGGTTGGGGACATCCAATTTCAAGAAACACAATTCAATTACCAGTCTATATGTAAACCACAAAGGGACGACAGTTGGAGTCAGATAATAACTGTCTGGGTTACTGAACACTTGATGACTATTGTGCCCTACAGCGGGATGAAGTTATCTCATCTTTCTATGTAAGATTTCTTATAGTACACCTAATATTTTCTATGACCTCTAAGTGATATAGATGAAAGTGATTTATTCCATGCTTTCGGGCAAAAAGAATCTGAAATATCCATAAATGATATTCATATCTTTAACCATAGAATAGAAGGTGTTGTCATGTTCACTGCCATAAATGTATCCAGCATGTCAATAAATCTAAAGTACATGTAATAACGCCCAACTGACTGAGCAGAGATAAAGAAAATGTCAAATAGATAAAAAACAATCTTAAATGATGTCATGTCATGCATGTTACTGTGAACCAACATCAGGAATATAAAAACATGAGAGAAATTATGCAACTACATTGAATAGCATGAAATAAATAGGGTGTTTGTTGATTTTATTGGATGATCATTTTTTCTTTTATTAGTAGTCATATAAAATATGTAATAATCTTAAGTGACTCTGCTCCACTTTGCTAGTTGTTGGAACTTAAAGCTCAGTCAGTAAATAATGAGAGCACAAAGTTTCAGTTTGAACATATTTCCTGTATTTCTTTCTCATACCAATGATGCTGATGCCCAGCAAACAACATAAAGCGTGGTCAGCGTGCAAAGTAATCACATGCTGACCTGCTCTGTAGTACTTGTTAACACCCTGAACCAACAGTTATAGTGCATGTAACCATGGATCTGAAGGTTTGGGATTGATCCCCATTTGGGGAAAGTTTTTCATAGCTTTCCCAGAAGCTATTATAAAGTACTGGTCCATCCCAGGAACCGTAGACAGCAGTTAGTATAAGTTGTGAGAACTTGACTCCCAAAACGATATACAATAAGATGGTGTAAACAGGATAATGTCCTTGTAGGCCCTGAGATGTGGTACAGTAGTTTAAATGTTACTCTCTTCGCTTACAATTCCATCAACCCTTTTAGCTCATGGATTATTCATAAACATGACTCAATTTTAAAACAAGAGGGCCAAGATGGCCCTTGGTCGCTCACCTGAGAAAGATGATTGCTTAAGAAATAAAGATGCTTGAGTGTAAAAGTGAAATCTGGCTTTTTTTTATGGTGAAATGGGCATAACTCCTAAATTTACAAGTCAATATCAGTTATAATTGAACCCAATTGTGAGATTATGGGCATAAACATTGTCTTAAAGTTTAAAAATGATTGTTAAAAAAATGAAGTTGGTAGAGAATAAACAAAGTGAAATCTTGCATTTTTTGTATTAAAAGGGACATAACTCCTGACCTAAATGACCCATCTCAGTCACAATTGAACTCAATCGAGACATTATGGTCATTAACAATGTCATAAAGTTTGAAGATGATTGCTAAAAAAAGGAAGATGCTAGAGTGCAAACAAAGTGAAATATGGCTTGCATTTTTTGTATTAAAAGGGGCATAACTCCTGACCTAATTGACGGATCTAAGCCATAATCGAACTCAATCGAGACCTTATGGTCATAAGCATTGTCATAAAGTTTGAAGATGATTGCTCAAAAGATGAAGATGCTAGAGTGTAAACAACGTGAAATCTGGCATTTTTTTATATTAAAAGGGGCTTAACTCCTGACCTAAGCAACTGATCTCAGTCATAATCAAACTCAATCGAGACATTATGGTCATAAGCATTGCCATAAAGTTTGAAGATGATTGCTCAAAAGATGAAGATGCTAGAGTGTAAACAAAGTGAAATATGGCATTTTTTGAATATTAAAAGGGGCTAACTCCTGACCTAAAATGAATCTCAGCCATAATCGAACTCAATCGAGACCTTACGGTCATAAGCATTGCCATAAAGTTTGAAGAGGATTGCTCAAAAGATGAAGGAGCTAGAGTGTAAACAACTTGAAATATGGCATTTTTTGAATATTAAAAGGGGCATAACTCCTGACGTAATGGTACGATATCAGCCATAATTGAACTTGGCCGTGATTTTATGGTTATAAACATTAAAAACTAGAGTCAAACAATGTAAATCTGGTTTTTTTAATTTTAAAAGGGGCATAACTCCTGACCTATGTTCCGATATAAGCCATAATCGAACTTGGCCAAGATTTTATGGTTATAAACACTGTTTTAAAGTTTGAAGATAATTGCTCATAAAATGAAGATGCTAGAGTGCAAACGAACAAATTGTGGACGAAGGACGGCGGACGGACGGACGGACATTCATCGATCCTAAAAGCTCATCCTGAGCACACGTGCTCAGGTGAGCTAAAAATAAATTAACTGAAATGTAACTTGTAAATAAAATAATGGATTTTCCTTTGGTATGCTGACTGTGTTACAGAATCTGAGCTACAATATTGTATTAGAGCAAACAGTGAAGACACTGATCTGACATCGAGAGCTGCATCTGATCTGAGTCTGCTCTGCTGGCCAATGCAAAATGAGTCTATTAACTTATCAAACAAAGGAGCCAAATAGAGGTCACTATTCCTAAACTGTTGGTACTCAGGCTGCTTGTTGATTTTAATGCAACTGGCTTCATAAATGACTTTAAGAATCAAACATCAAAAGGTTCAGAGCCCTGAAAAAAGAAGCTGTATCTCAAAACATCGAAAATGACTAGCAATAAGCACCAAATGAGCTTTTCTATCGTGCGCACAACTGACATTCATTTTGTACCGCCTCTGCAACCTATATCTATATAACTCCTATCATTATATAATACAGCAATGAAATATTACTGTTTAAATCCAATAGCAGGAAGCTTTCCAGATGGCATGTGATCAAAATGATAAATAAGAAGCACTCAAGAAGATAACCAAATACTTTTAAAACAAACAAAAAATCCATAAATAAATCATAATTGTCCCTGACATAAAGAATCTTAAAAAATACATACAATGTTGGAGACAGAAAATAGTTTACAGATATCTGAATTCATCCCAAAATAAAAAAAAGACTTACATGTATGCATGTCTACAGAAATTGACAACTTTCTTTATTTCATCTTCTCCCATGGGGAAAGTCCCACATAGTGCAGAAAAACACAAAAAAATTTGTTCATCACCTATTCACTCTTTCTAATTTCCTTTCTGGAATAAGCCTATTTTCTTTTGCTAGACTGTCCATTATGATTTATACTATGTAGATGACAAGACAACCTTTTTCATAACAGAAAAGTCTGTCACAGTCTGCAGTATCTTTTGATTTGTGAATTCTGTTGACAAATACATGCACAGATTGTATGATAGCGGGGAGAAAGACTTCAGGCAATATCATCAGGTACCAAGGACGGGACCGACACAAATGGCTGTAACTTTCCTCTGGTGTTTTCTTAAGCAATATGCATCAAGTTCTCCAGTGCAGCATGATTACAGACATAAGCGAGTCCTGCCTGCCAGCTTCATCACTTACAAAAGGTCTCCTGATGACTCTGGTCCAATCAGAAATACTTATTAACCAAAATGTCTGGGTTATGAGTAATGGCTATCATATAGAATTATGCAATTTTCACAAAGTCTTACATCTTAATTAGGGTTCAAACTATTTGTGAGTCATAAGAACGCATTTTTTGAGAGCCAGCATTTGTCCTTGAAACTATCGTAACTGCTCCTTTATTTCTATTACCCTCAAAATTTTATACAACCTGATCCCCCATCCCTTTATCAATGTAATGTAAAAGAATACAAGATGACTTGGCAATCTTCATTTTGAACTATTGTAAAATTAAAAGACATTTAAATCTTTGAATTATGATATAAAAAAGACAAACAAGAAGGCCATGGTGACCCTTTCAACTGAGCAGCATCCAGTTTCAAAATTCAGAGATATAAGAAAACTAGCCAACCATCTTCAAGGGATCAACAAAATGCTAAAGCCATTATAACAGAGGTCAAAGAGGTTATCATAAGTGCAAAACAAGACGGCACATAATTTTTCAATGGATCAACTTTATTTCATCAATTCTAGACTGGTAGACCATAAGACCAACCCTAAGATGACCATTTGTATCAATTGAAATTAGATAATCTCACCAATGGTTTCATTAGAAGAATTTGCAATTCCCTATAAAGTCACTAAAACTATTATATATAAGGAAACTTAGTTGACCCTTTGGGTCCAGTCATAAAAAGGGATCAATTACAGTAGAAGGCTAAAAGTGCCACCATTTGTGCCTAATGAAATTCGACTTGGATTCATAGAAGAGGGATTTTTCTATTACAAGACTTCGTATATTATAAAAATCCCCCAAGCCCCCTCTAGAGGGCCTCATTTTTCAAGGGATCAACTTTATTTAAGCAATTCTGGTAGACACAGCCATGAGGTATCCATTTGTGCCAAACAAAATAAATTTCTGACCATTGGTTTCAGGGAAGATTTTTTTAGTTATAATTCTGTTGGTTGCCATGCAGTTCTGCATGGATCAAGTTTATTTTAGCAATCTTTGTGAAGGACCACCCAAGGATCATTCATGCCAAGTTATATATATAACATCAAATTCTACCAGACAACTTCATTTAAAGCAAATTGTTGACGATCCCTAGGTGAAAAGTTCACCTTGACCACAATGACTTTGCTTTATGAGCCCAAAAAAAAAAAACATAATGAGTTCATGGTTTGCTAGAGGTTTTTCTGTTAAAATGTAATATATCACAAAAAACTTAATTTGTTTTGTTATTTTCTGAACTAAGGCCTGATTACAAAATCCAGGCAAAATGATAATGACTTCCTTATTTGATTTCAAGAAAACTAATTCCCCAACAAATTAAAACCTTAGATGACCTGCAGTGATAGCCTTCAGAAATGTTGAAAGAATGTATTTAATTTAGTTTTCCTTTTTTTTTTTTTTTTTTTTTTTTTTTTTTTTGTTGTCTTTAAATTGTAAAAATAAATATTTAGTTTTTTTTAGGGTATTGTAAGTGTACTTCATCAAAAGCTACAGATACTGACCCTAATATCTAGTATAGATTGATTTGACACACTGGCAAACAAAGCAAACCCAGACCAGATAGCTCCTTTCAGTGTCTCCTCTGTTTGCTTATACAATATTGTTGTTTAAATTCTACAGTTTGCATGGCAAAGAAAAAATCCAAGAGGTGACCATTTGTGCCAAATTCTAACCATTGGTTTCAGAGGAAAGATAATCAATTTCTGTTGGCTGCCATGGCAACCAGAATTCTGCATGGAGCAATTTTATTTTAGCCATGTTTGTTAAGGTGGCCACCCAGGAATCTTTCATTCCAAGTTACATCAACTGTCCAATGGTTTCAGAGGAGATTCTTTTGAAGCAAATTATTGATACCGCATGACAAACACAGAGTTATCATCATTGTCTCCTCTGAATAATTGCACAGTGACCTTAATACAGTACATCTACATTATCACACTATCACACTCCAAGTTTAGACACTGTGCCAAATAATGTATGTGATATCGACTGACATATCATAAAATAAAAATCTAAGGTCTGAGCTAGTGCTGAACTGCATTACATTGGAATGTTGTAGTGGAACATATTTACTAATGGATCTTACTCTGTATCACTTTCATTTCAGTGAGTTGTTAATACCACTGAAATATATAAATGATATTTTTTATTTTATGGTGATACAAAAAAAAACATTAAGCAGTCCAAAAACGATATGAAGAAAAGAAATTGATATTCAAACTGGATTCGTAAAAAATATATATATATTCTTTCTTGATTACAATAAGTGCCTTATGAATAAAAACTATTCTTTTGGAATGTGTTTCTAATTTCTACAGTCATGAATCTTTCATACAACAAAGTGCGCTGTTAACAGACACAGATATAAAATCATCTATTTCAAGGAAAATTTATTGATTTAATCTCATGCAGTTTCATTGCTGAATTTCAGCAAATCCATTTTTCATGCTGTAGAAGCAAATATTTAAGAAACAAATTAATACACAAATGATCAATGTTGAAAATGGGGAATCATTCAAAGCATTTATCAATTCTTTCGGCGTTATTACTTTGTTACAGTAATTGAAACTCTTTTAAATAAAAACTTGGATCAAAATTATCAAAAGCTCCATATATTATGCACTATTAGTAATATTTTCAAAACAAGAGTGTTTCTTTAGGAACATAATTGTCCACCTTCTGAATCTGACATGACAGAATACATGTAAGTGTCACAAACTGGCAAACAGAAGATAGAGAAATGATACTTATGTGTTGCAGCAGGTGACAAAATAAGGATGAGCTTCTCTACAGTATACCTGTACTTTTAATTAATGATTTAATTTCTCATACGAAATCCATTCTTCATGTGGAATCCATTCTTTCTTATAATTACACATGTAAAAGCAATACATGATGAAATACTGCTTGTAAATTATTACTTACTCAAAGTTTGCTAAAGCACAAAGAATATTAAAGTAACCTTTTTCAATTCAAAATCAAATGTTTTTACAAAAGTGCATATATTTACATTTTCTTCTAGGTTAAGAAATTAAGATTTTGCTTCTGCTTGATGTTGTTTTCAGCTTTTAAATACTTTAACTGGAAAGAACAAATTACACAATATTATGAATACATTTGTATTTAATGTTAAGCAAAATCTGGGTAGTATAAACAAGCGTCCTTATATGATCAAAGGTGATTGGTGACATGAGAAGGAGAGAGAGAGAGAGAGAGAGAGAGACCTGAATACTTTGAACTGAACCATCTTAGAAACTTAAGTAAAGAATTTCAATGAATAATAATGGCGGACAATTGGCATCAGTTGGCTAGGTTTAAAGGTCACTAGTAAGTAACTGGTGTGCATTGATTACAGAGAAATTAATATATATCAACTGATGTTCGGCTTCGGTTTTTTAGCCATGATTACTGAAGACTCTTTGATTTTGGCACATGATCCTACATTAAGCTCAAGATCTTAAACTGATACTTAAATAGTACAGGGTGTCAAAATGTTTTACAAATCATGACACTCAACTCTAACTTTTTACTGTGTGGACTTCAAAATAATCCCTGATTGCAGCAACATTTTCTATCTATTTTCAAACTGTCCTCAATGCAGTGTCTATGAATACATCAGCCCTGCGTTCAGTTACCATTAAAAGGCCCTAACATTATCTTATGCTTCCCTGTTGTATCATTGCATATAGAGTGCAAGCAGGGAACCAAATTTTTAACAGCTGCAAGTGTAATGGTTCACTGTGAACACAGGGCCGAAAGAAATCAAAACTGCAAAAGAATGTGGATTTCAAACATATTTATACACCAAGTACAGTCACTGCAGATGAGAAGTCAGCAGTTTCCAATGATTTTATACTTTCATTTCAATCTATGTTTTATTGTACAAAAGGCCTCCGGTCCATATACATAATGCATGTTATAACATACAACACATGTGAAAGCAGTAGGTAATATTTAACCCTTTCCCTCATATAGACTCATTTTGACGCACTCAATAGGTACCACATAAAGCCTGATCTGCAGAAAACCACAGTTAAACCTTACCAAATTTAATTATAAAGTCCTCAGACATTTCCAGACCACTGAGGAGCAGCGAACAGCATAAAACCTGATCAGCCTGTGAGTTACTCGCAGGCTGATCTGGTTTTATGTTGTTTGCATAGGTCTTTTCATGGTTTCCTCTATGAGGGAAAGGATTAAAGGAAAAAAAAAAATACAAGATTCGTCATTGAATTATTAAAAATGCATAATTCTCAATTCCCATTAGTTTCTTTAATCAATGCCTGTTAAAAAGAGTTTCCGTTTTTCAAATGCATGGTATAAAAACATAGCAAGGTCCGAAATACAGTTTTATTTTCGCATGCCATTAGATTGTAGAATTTCATCACTGTAGGATAATTTTTATAATAATCAGATATATACATTTCTCTTAGATCATTATATAAAGGACACAGTAGGGTAAAATGATATTCATCCTCCTGAGTGGAATTACAATTTAGACACATGCGTTCTTCTCTCGATATATTATGGTGTCGACCGGTCTCAATTAACATGCAATGACAAGAACTTCTGAATTTAGCCATACATTTTCAAAATTTTCAAATATCTATTACCTTTACATAATTTTCAACATCATAGTTTATTTCAAAATTTAAATAATGTGTTAATATTCTATTTTCTAAACAATGAGATTGCCAATCTTGAATGTATTGGTCTTTAAGTCTATTTACATAGTTGTATAAGAATAACTTTTGATTACATATTGATTTTCCCATATATATCCAAAACCATTTTTATATAGGTTTTGTTTGACTGACGTTGCCCAGTTTGTTAGACCTATACTGTCATAATACAGCATCATATCATAACACAGTCTGATGTATCTTTGTTTTGGCATATTTATTATTCGCTACCAGTATTTAATGCAATGCTTTGATGCATAAATATACATTTGGAATCTACCTAAGTCCCCTAATACAGCATCATTACAAGCACGAGTTCCAATATTTAAAAAAACATTTGCAAGCTTCCAAATGAACAGATTTCACACAATAATAGCTATTTATTCCCCACAACTGAGAGCCATATAACAAGATTGGTGCAATTTTAGTATCAAATATTTTGAAAAAATAATGAATATGGAAGACATTTATCCTGATTAAAGGAGTGAAATATGTGTATTAATACCCTTTTTGCTTTCACCGAAACATTTTCTGCCTTTTTGAACATTGATAATCTATTGGAAAAATATAATCCTACTATCATACAAGTAAATCTTGTGAAATTCAAGTATGCAGAGCACTTCCAAAGGTTTTTTAAGTCTAGACATTATGTACCTGCATGTAACATATTAGGAATGAACAACAGCAAACATCTCTCCAGAATGTGATTGATTAACTCAGCAGGTATTTGTCAGTTTTACAACTCAGGTTGTCATCTCCCAGTTCTTGTAAAACTGTGTTAAGGAAAATAGATTTTAGTTAATTACAACTGTCAGTGATAACAGCATGAACAGTGAACATAACTGGCTCTCACAATAGTACATTTGTTGAAATATGAATTAAAGTATAAGGGACATAGACATCCTGTGACCAGATCACTAGAAAACCAATCACCAAAATGTTTCAGCAATGAAGAAAATTAAATAGTCCCAATACAATTTCATTAGAAATTAATGAATATATTCATGACATTAAAATTTTATATTCTGTCATATTTGTTTTTCAGAATAAATTGTTAAGATAGGAACATGACTTTTTATATGTATATGGATGCTTCACTGTTTTGCTTACTCATAAATGTTTCAATTACAGGAAAAAAACATAGCACAGGTCATTTTTTAATTATAATGTCACCTGTTGGGGTTTAGCATCTAACAGACAATATATCAATCACTCGGAACCTTTTATTTTATTTTTGTTTTCTGAGACAATATAAAGTGGCTGCATCACTGCAATATCGCACTGTATCAAGGAGCATATTTATACCACACTGATATTATGATTTATAACAGATTTGTTGTTCATGGTATTAACAATATTTGCATTTGAATTACAATGGAAATTAAGTAATCTGTATTATTTAACTTAAATGCCATTCAAAATCTGATTACAAACTGAAAGAGGTTTGATAGCAAAGTGACCAGGCTATTCCATGAAACTATTAGAAGCTGTTTATAGGTGTTTGTGTGTCTTGTTTTTGTTTGTTTTTTTTGTTGTTGTTTTTAAGGAGCGGGGTAGGGGGGGGATGGACTTGAACTAAGACATCCCCATCCTTCCTCTCTACATAAGCTCCTGATATACCAAATTTGGCCACACCAACAATTACCCATCCAAAGTTATTAAGATTTTAAGACAATGCTGGTTTAGATGCTATAATATTGACAGTCCAGTCTGGTGGTTCCAAGAAAGGTCATTACAGTCTGAGACTGACCTTACAGGGGACAGAAATACCTTCACAGCCCCTAACTGAAGAGGCATTGAATCAGTGTCACAGAGAAGTTCAAAGACTTCAGATTCAAAGACTAAAAGAATATGAGCCAACATAAATCCTTTATCAAAATCTCTGGAGCCAAGAGCATTTCAAAATCTAAAAACCACAATAATGAGATAGAAAAAAGGAATAAGACTGCAGGAAAACATGATGCACAATTTGGCAAACAAAAATTGAACCTTGTTTAAAAGCCATTCTGCATAATTAAATGCAATCAAACTAAGTGTAATAATTACAGGAAACAAGTAGAAAATCATTTACTAAATAGACATAATGCATCAGGATGTTAGGAAGCATTCATGAGATTACGTTACAAAACTTGTAAAAACACTATAGGTGAAAAAATGGTCTAAATCCTCTTTAAAATTTTGGATTTCAAAACTGTAACTGCGCAGTCTGGTGATCTTTTTACTTTTTATATTAAAAGGTTAATATCAAGTTAGGCTTTTTTTTTAATGTTGTTTGTTTTACTGACTCTAAAACACTAATCTAAAAATCTAATTTGCCAAAACAAAAAATTATGTTTCTTCTTTCTGCCTTTTTTTTAAGCAGCAAAGTAACAAGAAAATAAATCATGGGATTCCACACATAAAGCAAGATATCAATGTCTGTCCTAAATAGAAGGGGAAGGGTCATGTAAAACAATGTTACAGGTTTTACAACACTGTAGCTGATTGAATAAGGCATTAGTCAGGAGTTCCATCAATTTCAGAAATCCTGAAACCAATTCTGAAAAAGCCTGTTAAATAATGAATTGATATCCACATGGCTGATTTCCCCTCTCGTAACACCATCAACTGAGTTGGATCCTAGCTGTCAATTAATTATTAAGAATTAAAGATGAAATATTGCTCAAATAACAATAGTCTATACATTACAAATTAGTGGTAGACTTATTACATCATGCTGGCAAAGTAACACAAATCAGTAACATTTGGACCACAACATATTTTTAAGGGTGAGACATCTTTCGAGTTTGGCAATGCATGTGTTTCATTATCAACTTGGTAAAATTTGGTCCAAGCGTCAAAATGCCATAGAAATCTGTGACAGCTTCATTGCAGAAGCCAGAACAGATGTACAGATAACATAACTCATTCAGATCCATAGTGTAGTCTACAAACCATAATATACCAACACCCTTGTATTATTGTGCAATACTGATATACCACTGACCATACATGACCACATATCCAAGCATGCCCCAGACCATTGTATGCCATAGTATACCATGGACCATAGTATACCACAAGGATCATAGTATACCACAAGGACCATAGTATACCATGGACCATGGTATACCACAAGGATCATAGTATACCACAAGGACCATAGTATACCATGGACCATAATGTACCACAAGGATAAAAGTATACCACAAGGACCATAATACTCCACAAGGATCATAGTTCACCACAGGACCATAGTATACCATGGACCATGGTAAACAAGGATCATAGTATACCACAAGGACCCAAGTATACCACAAACCATAGTATACCACAAGGACCATAGTAAACCATGGACCAATGTATACCACATGGACCAAAGTATACCACAAGGACATATATCACAAGGACAGTAGTATTCCACAAGGATCATAGTACACCACAAAGACCATAGTATACCATGGTATACCACAAGGATCATAGTATACACAAGGACCATAGTATACCACAAGGATCATAGTATACCTCAAGGATCATAGTATACCACAAGGATCATAGTATACCACAAGGATCATAGTACACCATGGACCATGGTATACCACAAGGATCATAGTATACCACAAGGGCCATAGTATATACCATGGAACCATGGTATAACCATAAGGACCATAGTATACCACAAGGATCATAGTAATCCACAAGGACATAGTATACCATGGCATAGGTATCCAAAGGACTAGTATACACATGGACCATAGTATACCACTAGGATCATAGTATACCACAAGGACCATAGTATACCATGGATCTATATACCAAGGTATATACCACAAGGATCATAGTATACCATGGGATCTTAGTATACCACAATGATCATAGTATACCACAAGGACACTAGTATACCATGTACCATAGTATACCACAAGGACCATAGTATACCACAAGGACCATAGTATACCACAAGGATCATAGTATACCACAAGGACCATGGTATACCATAAGGACCATAGTATACCACAAGGACCATAGCATTCCACAAGGATCATAGTATACCACAAAGACCATAGTATACCACAAGGACCATAGCATTCCACAAGGATCATAGTATACCACAAGGACCTTAGTATACCATGGACCATGGTATACCACAAGGATCATAGTATACCACAAGTACCATAGTATACCAGGACCATGGTATACCACAAGGATCATAGTATACCACAAGGACCATAGTATACCATGTACTATAGTATACCACAAGGATCATAGTAGACCACAAGGATCATTGTATACCATGGACCATAGTGTACCACATGGACCATAGTGTACCATTAGGACCATGGTATACCAGGCCAGTACCACCGTAATATGGGAACCATTGATGTGCCAGTATTATTTGTCCAAATGCACCTCTTTGTACCACAAACTGTTTCGGACCTTTTACAGGTATATACTGGTAAAATGGTACATCTCTACTGAAAAGCCATAAAATTTTTGTCTAAACAAGACAAAAATTACAAACTACAACATCCCTATGAAATAAAAAAAATCCTCTATCTAAAACCAAAATGAATGAAAACACCAAACAGAAAAAAATAATGTAATTAGATTTCTTTACCTAATGACACAGCTGACACTGAATATCACTTTCTGGCAGCAAAACATTTTAAGGATACTAAAATAATTAAATATATTTTTCAACGGACTGCATTTTACCCCACATTTTATGCTTTAAGTTGGCAATGGTAAGTAAAAGCTGATACAAAACATTTGCATGACAAAGTCACTGTCTTGTAGAGTAGAAACCCAAGATGATATATTCAATAAATTTTACTTGAAAAAAATGACCCAGTATATGATAAATAATTAATTTATTACAATACATTTTTTGCTTTTTGTCGTCTCATTCTGCTTAATGTAAAAAAAAGCATAAGAATAGATTTATGTATTTCTCAAAAACTGATTAAATAAGAAATAAATTTGAACTTTTTATTTTGTTTTAGATCAAAATATACATATCATATTCTCCTGAATGTGAATGTCTCTGCATTAAGGTACAGTATTAACTTAGCTTGAAACGTGATATACCATTTTCTTTAAAGATAAGACTTACTCTTTAATACCAAACGAGAAAGATTATGCAAATTTTCAGTCAAATAAAGCCTATTGCTTCAAAAGTGTTGGATGCTTTTGTTTATTTTGTCTGGCAAAACCAATCTTTGAATTTCATAGACTAGTATTGATTTAATCCATATCTATCAAAACCACTGTCGTAACTGTTTAACAACATCAAAAACCTACATAAATATATATAAATGAATCAAATTTCATTTAAATTTTAGAAAATACATATCTATCAAAACCACCGATTCTTTTTTGACTACAACATATAAAAATCATTAAAGTTGGTACCAGGATTATCAACATTGTGTTTATTGTCAGCACATGAGGGCTTGTCCATTGTCAAAAACATGTGACTGAGTGTGGTATCATGCCACATGTCTACAATGTGATATTGCAGTGAGGCTTTGCCCATCTCATGTAGACTTTAGTCCCCTACGGACTGAAATACTGACAGTAACTGTTGAATATTAACCCCAAGCAAGCAAACAAATCTTTCCGATGACTTCTACTCTTGCCAGTTAAACTATAGTTCATGTCTGCTTACTAGATTACTAGAAGCAGCTTAATGCACTGCGTATCAGGATTGCAAAGTGGTGACATGTTTTAATTCTCACCATTCTACCATATGATCCATATGTGAGACCTGCCCTGGGTGAACTAATCCTTTGTCTAGTCACCTTGGCTTTTTCTTTTCAGGACTCACATTTCTTTCCACAATCTGACCATTTATATACAGACTGTTAACATATAAAGTTTTCATCAATCATGCTGTTCCCACAATCAACGGATATCAATAAGCATTTAATTCCGTTTATGGTTCCAGTGGATTGATAACAAAATTATAAAACAATTCTGCAATCACATCTATCAGAAACAAATTTGGAACTGTTCCAGTCGCAGTGAAGAAAATCTCTACAGCTCATCACAGTCAGACAGAGCATCTGAGAGAGAGATGAATCCAGCCATTCAGGAAAATGTATTGCAGAAGAGAAATTTGTAGAAAAAAACAAAAAAAACTAGAAATGTGGTCAGAGGACACAGATGCCCTCACCCGTCCATTTCCAAAACAAAGGCCAACACCTAGGTGCGCAAGTCATGTCCTGAGTAATATATCCATGAAGTTTAAAGTCTGTAGTACAATACTTTCAGAGTAACATTATAAAGCATAAAAATCCATATTTTTCAAAAACAAAGGCCCATAACTGCATTAAATTCAACAAAGGTTCAATTAAAATACCCAGGTGCACAAGTTCATGTCCTGAATAATATATCCATGAAGTTTCAAGTCTGTAGTACAAATACTTTCAGAGTTATATGTGTCAGAAAGTTTAGGGACGGACAGATGGACAGACGTACATACAGACAAAGGCAAATCTATATGCCTCCCCCACCCACCCATTTTGGTTGGGGCATAAAAAAACATATTAAAAAGTACATGTTTATAATGAGGATTTACCATGAAACTATTATCAGCAAATATACAAAGAGAGCATGATGTCTGCCCCTGATATACACATTTCACATTTAACAATGGCATATCACGCATGGACAACAAGTTTGACATGGTACAGTGGAGTTTAGGTTTACATTATCATTCTGTAAATTTATTTTATCTGACTTATATCATGATCAAAACATATACAATTAGAAAAAGAGAAAGAAAAAGATTTTTTTTTCCTTTATCTGGATTTGCCATGGGTGGTAATTTTAAAATTGTATTTATATACCTATCAGAGATTATCTGCTAGAAGGTTAACATTACTTGAGTAGGTCTATGTTATAAGCAGGTCACATTACTTGAGTAGGTCTATGTCATAAGCAGGATCACATTACCTGAGTAGGTCTATGTCATAAGCAGGATCACATTACTTGAGTAGGTCTATGTCATAAGCAGGATCACATTACTTGAGTAGGTCTATGTCATAAGCAGAATCACATTACTTGAGTAGGTCTATGTCATAAGCAGGATCACATTACTTGAGTAGGTCTATGTCATAAGCAGGATCACATTACTTCAGTAGGTCTATGTCATAAGCAGGATCACATTACTTCAGTAGGTCTATGTCATAAGCAGGATCACATTACTTGAGTAGGTCTATGTCATAAGCAGGATCACATTACTAGAGTAGGTCTATGTCATAAGCAGGATCACATTACTTGAGTAGGTCTATGTCATAAGCAGGATCACATTACTTGAGTAGGTCTATGTCATAAGCAGGATCACATTACTTGAGTAGGTCTATGTCATAAGCAGGATCACATTACTTGAGTAGGTCTATGTCATAAGCAGGATCACATTACTAGAGTAGGTCTATGTCATAAGCAGGATCACATTATTAGAGTAGGTCTATGTCATAAGCAGGATCACATTATTAGAGTAGGTCTATGTCATAAGTAGGATCACATTACTTGAGTAGGTCTATGTCATAAGCAGAATCACATTACTTCAGTAGGTCTATGTCATAAGCAGGTTTACATTATCTGAGTTAGTCTATGTTTATATAATACTCAAACTTTGCTAGGAACCAATAAAATACTCAACAAAAAAGGGTGCCTGGATAGCGCACAGCGTACAGTGGTCACCCGTCCAGACACGTGGGTTTTCTCTGGGTTCTCCAGTTTATTCCCATAATAATGACCACATATGCTGCCACAAGAGCCATTGAGAGTAATTAATATAAGTTGTGAGAACTTGTTTTGAATCAATGTAAAATAAATAAAGTTTAAACTTTAATCAAAAAGCAAATTTCCATGCCTTTTAAAGTACTATTTTGTAGTAAAATAGAAGTTGTTTTATTGTAAGGTAATGAATCTCTAAAACATTTATTTCAGTTTTTTTTTTGTAATTTAGATATATAACCGGTAAGACCAAAAGGGTAAAAATTGAAATTCACAAATGATAGGTCACAATTTCACACTTACTTTTTAAATTGGAAATGCAACTGAATATTATACAAGACAATATTGAAATTTTAATCAGTAATGTAAATGCTTTGAAAATTATATTAGTTTTTTTTTTCTTTTTTATTGAAAATATATTTTTTTGACTTCTTTAAATCAAGATTTCAGATTTTGCACTTTTTGCATTTATCAACAGTTAATGTATGTTAAGAGGGGTGTGTGATTTCATGAAGTATGGACAAGTATAACAGAAAGTATGGCCATTTCAATTCTGAGACAAATTTGGCACCATACATGATATGTGGTGCTAAGTAAACTTTGAGTAGTAGTATTATCAGCTAAGGTTAAAATTACCTGAATGGTTTATATGGTCAGTATAGGTTTACATTACCTAAGTGGCTTATATGGTCAGTAGGTTTACATTTTTACATTACCAGTGGTTAATGGTCTAGGTTTACATTACCGAGTGGTTATATGGTCAGTAGGTTTACATTACCTGAGTGGCTTATATGGTCAGTAGGTTTACATTACCAGAGTGGGATTATATGGTCAGTAGGTTTACATTACCAGAGTGGGATTATATGGTCAGTAGGTTTACATTACCTGAGTGGTTTATATGGTCAGTAGGTTTACATTACCAGAGTGGGATTATATGGTCAGTAGGTTTACATTACCTGAGTGGTTTATATGGTCAGTAGGTTTACATTACCAGAGTGGGATTATATGGTCAGTAGGTTTACATTACCAGAGTGGGATTATATGGTCAGTAGGTTTACATTACCGAGTGGTTATATGGTCGTAGGTTTACATTACCAGAGTGGATTATATGGTCAGTAGGTTTACATTACCTGAGTGGTTATATGGTCAGTAGGTTTACATTACCAGAGTGGATTATATGGTCAGTAGGTTTACATTACCTGAGTGGTTTATATGGTCAGTAGGTTTACATTACCAGAGTGGGATTATATGGTCAGTAGGTTTACATTACCTGAGTGGTTTATATGGTCAGTAGGTTTACATTACCTGAGTGGATTATATGGTCAGTAGGTTTACATTACCTGAGTGGTTTATATGGTCAGTAGGTTTACATTACCAGAGTGGTTTATATGGTCAGTAGGTTTACATTACCTGAGTGGTTTATATGGTCAGTAGGTTTACATTACCTGAGTGGTTTATATGGTCAGTAGGTTTACATTACCTGAGTGGATTATATGGTCAGTAGGTTTACATTACCTGAGTGGTTTATATGGTCAGTAGGTTTACATTACCTGAGTGGTTTATATGGTCAGTAGGTTTACATTACCGAGTGGTTATATGGTCAGTAGGTTTACATTACCTGAGTGGATTATATGGTCAGTAGGTTTACATTACCTGAGTGGTTTATATGGTCAGTAGGTTTACATTACCAGAGTGGTTTATATGGTCAGTAGGTTTACATTACCTGAGTGGTTTATATGATCTGTAGGTTTACATTACCTGAGTGGTTTATATGATCTGTAGGTTTACATTACCTGAGTGGATTATATGGTCAGTAGGTTTACATTACCTGAGTGGTTTATATGATCTGTAGGTTTACATTACCTGAGTGGTTTATATGGTCAGTAGGTTTACATTACCTGAGTGGGTTTAAATGGTTGGTAAGTTTACATTACCTGAGTGGATTTATATGGTCAGTAGGTTTACATTACCTGAGTGGGTTTAAATGGTTGGTAAGTTTACATTACCTGAGTGGTTTATATGATCTGTAGGTTTACATTACCTGAGTGGTTTATATGTCGTAGGTTTAATTACCTGAGTGGTTTATATGTCGTAGGTTTACATTACCTGAGTGGTTATATGTCGTAGGTTTAATTACCTGAGTGGTTTATATGTCTGTAGGTTTACATTACCTGAGTGGTTTATATGTCGTAGGTTTACATTACCTGAGTGGTTATATGGTCAGTAGGTTTACATTACCTGAGTGGATTATATGGTCAGTAGGTTTACATTACCTGAGTGGGTTCACATTATCAAGGGATTACATTATCTGAGTAGCACTTATATTATTGGAGTGAGTCAACTGTATCTGAGTAGGCTAGTGTTATTATGAATAGTCAAGTTTCATATATCATATCTTTGCTGAATTATTTTTTTAATACATAATATCAGAAACTAAATTGATTCTGAAAAGGAAGACATATAGACTACAATTTTGAAGATTAAATCAACAATACAATTTCATAAATGAAGAAATCGGAGTTAATCGGCATTTCTAAATTTCTCATTACATTTTGCTCATCTGTAATATGTTATCAGTTTCCACATGTCTGAAGGCAAACAAAACTTGCTGATCATAACCCTGTAGGAAGCTATAACATTAAATTACATCTTATGGTTGGTAAATTTTTTTTTTTTTTTTTTTTTTTTTTTTTTTTTACATTTCTATCATTTGCTTTTGAATGATAAAATAAAATGAAATAAAATCACTAAAATCTAAAGATGAAAAGCATAAACCCTTGTAACCCTTACATACTGAATGCAATGATGGTGCAAGGGAGAAAGACTAGTGAGTGTAAAAATTGTATGTCGCAGCCAGAAAATTGAACGCATGACCTCCATTTTTAAGTTTTCTAACACAAATGTCACACTTTTCCAGTGGCTCTATTCCTCTGGCAAATAAAAGCTTGTAAATTTCAGACTGGCGACCAAATAAATATCCAAAATAGAAGTAATGGGTACAATTTCACATATATTTATGTTTCGAGACTCATTTAACCAGTCACACAAAAAAAAGGCTAAATCTAAATGAAACCTTGTGAAATTATTTATGGCTTAACAGTATGGAGAGATATTCAACTGCAAAGAAAAAAAAAAACGACAATGCCAGACAATATGGAAAAACTGAATTGCACTTTCTGACAATAGTAGAATGAAATCAACAGATTGTCTGGGAGAAGGCTGGGTAATAATGCACTGCGGATTTACGTTATGATTATATTGCCACTGTTTTATACAAATGATGCATACAATTTGTATTTGTCAATAATTAGATAACTTTCTGTCGTTGACGGGGTCTGGGAAATCTCGTAATGTGCAACTGGTGATTATCCCCCACTCTCAATGCTTCCTTTGAAATGGAAATCTATTTATTTTATGTTCTATCTATAATACCGATCAGCCGTCATGGCGACAATAAAAGATCTTTTTTTCTTTTATAAGTATTGTAGTATCTTTTTTGGGGGCAAAATATATCAAATTAAAACTCAGTGTTTTTAAGAAATATAGTACCGTTGGTTAATTTGACATAGAAAAAAAAAAAACACATGTGATTTTTATATACGCCCTCACTTCAGTTTGTGAAACAGGTGCATAAAAGTTCTGAATAGCTTCTTTGAAGGTGACAATGAGAGAAAGTAAAATTCCATAAGTTATAATTTGGACTTTCTGCCTTAAAAGTGGAAAGTCCTACTGGGTTTGTACTGTTTTATTTTCTTCTTCTTCTTATTTTTTCTTCCTTTTCTATGTGTTAATTTCTATATGTTGCAAAGGTCCCAGGATGGAATAGGGCATATACTTCAGATACTGAATTTTCCATTTCCATGACTTTCCTTTCCTATGACATCATACGATGCCTATGACATCATATGACGTCAAACTTGACCTGTTGAAAAGTTTGTACACGGTCTACAGCCAGTATTTCTGGACCAATTTTCATGAAAATTTCACAAATGTGTATGCTACATTCTAGTTGTGAATCCCAGTTTCTGTTTTTCCAAATTTAAAAAGGCAAAGGTTCTAATTGGCAAATCATAGATTGGAACCATTGACATCAAATTTAAAATACATTTAACATCGCTTCCAGATGAGTAAGAATGCTGAATTTGGACTGTATATAAGTCTTCTTTACATTCTGAGAAGACAAAACGTCATATGACATCTTAAGGCAAAAAAAACTTTTCATATTGAAATTAAAAAGTTTTTAAGCCCTGTAGGCTTTATTTTTTGTTTGATTTGCATGAAATTTTAACTGCATGTGCAGCATTAGGTCCTATGGAGCAATGTCTCTTCGGTTTCCAGAAAATTGCAAAGGTCAAGGTCATATTTTAATTATCAGTTTTTTCTTGGTCCTTAACCCTTTCCCTCATAGAGGACACCATGAAAAGACCTATGCGAACAGCATAAAACCAGATCAGCCTGCGAGTACTCGCAGGCTGATCAGGTTTTATGCTGTTCGCTGCTCCTCAGTGGTCTGGAAATGAGGATTTTATGATTAAATTCGGTAAGGTTTAACTGTGATTTTCTGCAGATCAGACTTTATGTGGTACCTATTTAGTGCGTCAAAATGAGTCTATATGAGGGAAAGGGTTAAGTATCTCAAAGACGATAAATATTCTATAGAGACTCTATGGCTATAATTTGTAGCGCTAGTTTTGTAATTTTGTTACCCTCAGTGCATTTAACAGTTTAAATCTCAAAAACCTCTGATTTTCGAAAATATGATTATATTATTTGTAGAGCAATGTTTGGCCATTCTTTTTTATGCTTTAAATTTCATGATTGACCTAAGAATCATGGAGTAATAGCATAAAAACGAAATTTGTGTATACAGCTTTAGTACTTTTTGCTGTCAAAAAAAAAACAAGTCATAGAAAATGCCAAAATACATTTCACTGGATCATATTGATATTTCTAGTAAACAAGTGTTGACAATAACTTAATGGTGTGTTAAAGCATTTTATTTAAGTAACTTATACATATCAGTGGCATCCATGCATTACCCATTATCCTTTGAGTGTTTTTACACAGGTCATTCAGACCTATGTTGACACATTGCAATTTCCTGACTTTATTGTTACATCAACTGATAAATGGTGTAAAAGCTATATTCTAAATTTATAATAATTGAATAGCTATGTGAAAAAAAATTTAATTTTTAAGATAAAACATTTAACATTAATGATTACAATATAGATGTTACTAAACTAAATGATCTTGCTAGTTTATTGGTCCGTTTACTACATAGGCCATATGGAAGAACCCATCACTGTTTTTGTGTAATACAGTAGACTCGACCGTAGGTACAAGCATTATTGAATTTTAACTCAGTGGTGCAACACGCGTCAACGATTCTATTAAATGGTAACGTTAACGGTTTTATTTCCACGGCTGTACATGAAAAAAAAAAGAGATTTAAGAGATTTTACTGTATTTCTTTAGGTTTAACTGCTTATATTTTGATAACCTATAAAACTAGACCCAAAATGTTACAATGGAATTGTAGGGACTTTCAAGACATTTGTTTGGGTACCTAGATTAATGAAATTGGTCAAGTTAAAAGAAAAGAATTGATTTTAGTTTCTTTTGCCATATCCTATTCAATTGGAAGATATGTCCATACAAAAGCAACTTTGATATCTTTTCTAACCGTAATAAGCTTTTATGTTTGCAAAGGTAGCAGTAAGTCCTATCATTTGTATCAACGAATGACATCTAGTTAGTATAATTATTTTATAACAAAAGTCCTTTAATTGATTAAATATGGAATATTACCCAGAATGTCATCAGTCCTTTAAATCATGAATAGACAAATTTTATTCTATTGTTGTAAATTAGGAATAAACATAATAATAAGAATTGCTATTTCTGTGTCAAAAAAATAGTTCTCTTTCATACTAGATCAAAAGTTTAGATTTCCTAGAAATCTGCTTAATATTAAAATACTAGAATGTATATTCTTCGAAAAAATACAGGATATCACTTTCTACACTATGATAAACAAGTTTAATCTTCCATCAGATAACTGCTGATTGATATAAAATGACTAGTTATGTACTATTACATCAGGAATAGATAAACAACAGAAATGAAAAGCTAAAGTTAATCATATTATATAAAATGTCTCAGTTATGCAATAGGAAATCAAAAAATGACTTGTAATTTATTATCAAACAATCTCCAACTTTTATTCAAGGGAGCCAGATGTTTTATTACGATTCAGTTTTTCAGGTTGTGAACAATATGTGCATTTCTCTTTAACATTGTGTACTCTTGGCTTGCGTAAAGCAATAAATCTTATATTTCGAATATGTGCATTGATATAAAGCTCATTTTCTGTGGAACGTCCAACTGCTGGTACAGATGATTTACTCTGGGGTTACGTACAATTATATTGATATTGCAAAGCTGAAAACTGTTTGTCAAGTTACTGTTATCATCTGCAAAAAGAGAACCTTTTTATGATTACAATTCATACTTAATACTATTGGAAATAAATTTCTGGCATTATTTGAAATTATTTTGACCACTATCACTTTACGGAATAATTTATGCATTATATTTTGTTTTATATCCCTGCTTTAGAGGGGATGCACAGAATAAAAGACATGAGTGTTTGATTTTATATTTTTCCACCAAACTTTACTCAAACTTGACCAATTTAATCACATTATTCACATCCTTGAGCATGTCTCATACTGCACAATTTAACTTGTATAGACTCATCTTGACATAATTTGGCTAACAGAGCAGACCTGAATAAGGAAACTCATGGAAGCTCCTGATCATGATTAGGGTCTCCTCTGTTGATTATAATATAGCTAAAGATTCAATGAAGTCTTCATGGCAACATCCTTGGTACCCAGGCTAAACATTTTTACATTATACGGTTAGTACCTAGGCTATTCATATTTACATTATAGGGTTAGTACCCTGGCTATTCATGTTTACATTATATGGTTGGTACCCAAGCTTTTCATATTAACATTATACGGTTGGTACCCTGGCTATTCATATTTACATTATATGGTTGGTACCCAAGCTATTTATATTTACATTATAGGGTTGGTATCCTGGCTATTCATATTTACATTATACGGTTAGTACCCAGGCTATTCATATTTACATTATAGGGTTGGTACCCAGGCTATTCATATTTACATTATAGGGTTGGTACCCAGGCTATTCATATTTACATTATAGGGTTGTTACCCAAGCTATTCATATTTACATTATAGGGTTGGTACCCAGGCTGTTTATATTTACATTATAGGGTTGGTACCCAAGCTATTCATATTTACATTATACAGTTAGTACCCTGGCTATTCATATTATCACATTATAGGGTTGGTACCCAGGCTATTCATATTTACATTATAGGGTTGGTACCCAGGCTATTCATATTTACATTATAGGGTTGGTACCCAGGCTATTCATATTTACATTATAGGGTTGGTATCCTGGCTATTCATGTTTATATTATATGGTTAGTACCCTGGCTATTCATATTTACATTATAGGGTTGGTACCCAAGCTATTCATATTTACATTATAAGGTTGGTACCCAGGTTATTCATATTTACATTATAGAGTTGGTACCCAGGCTATTCATATTTACATTATAAGGTTGGTATCCAGGTTATTCATATTTACATTATAGGGTTGGTATCCAGGCTATTCATATTTACATTATAAGGTTGGTATCCAGGTTATTCATATTTACATTATACGGTTGGTACCCAGGTTATTCATATTTACATTATAGAGTTGGTACCCAGGCTATTCATATTTACATTATAAGGTTGGTATCCAGGTTATTCATATTTACATTATAGGGTTGGTACCAGGTATTCATATTTACATTATAGGGTTGGTACCCAGGTTATTCATATTTACATTATAGGTTGGTACCCAGGCTATTCATATTTACATTATAGGTTGGTATCCAGGTTATTCATATTTACATTATAGGGTTGGTATCCAGGCTTATTCATATTTACATTATAGGGTTGGTATCCAGGTTATTCATATTTACATTATAGGGTTGGTATCCAGGTTTTCATATTTACATAATAGGGTTGGTATCCAGGTTATTCATATTTACATTATAGGGTTGGTATCCAGGTTATTCATATTTACATTATAGGGTTGGTATCCAGGTTATTCATATTTACATTATAGGGTTGGTATCCAGGTTATTCATATTTACATTATAAGGTTGGTATCCAGGTTATTCATATTTACATAATAGGGTTGGTATCCAGGTTATTCATATTTACATTATAGGGTTGGTATCCAGGTTATTCATATTTACATTATAGGGTTGGTATCCAGGTTATTCATATTTACATTATAGGATTGGTATCCAGGTTATTCATATTTACATAACTACTAACCCTATGTAATTATGAATATCCTGGGTACCAAGGGTGGCGTTGCAAAGAAAAAATCCATTGTTCCATAAATAATTTAAAGTTCAATAAACTTATATTCATCATGCAAATCATACATATATTTGTACATGAATATTCATGAGGTTTAAGGATTAATATATATCTTATACATGCATGTGACTATGAATCAATGTCTATTTGTGATTACTGCATGCTGTGTAATATTTAATGCTTACAAAATAAATGTGTGCATATTTGAAACTTATTTACATTAAAGTTTATCTTGAAATAAAATCATAAATATGCTGTAAAAAGTACACGCATTTTGTTGACAGCCTATTGCAGTGTTGCATCAGCATTGTTGTTAATTTTTATACAGCTAGATTAAACATTTTCTATTACTGTCCACAACTTCATTCTCTATTTTGAGAGAAAGATGAAGTGGAGATAATTTTTGGGATTATATTATTGCTATTCATGAAATTAACACCCTTAATGGATAATTTCCTGATTTCTCCTTTTAACATTATGTCACTCTGAAATTATTTTCTTGCCAGTATCAGGACTGGTATAAGAACAAACATTTAAACATTTTTTATTGATATAGAATACTTAGTTTCATTTTTTTTAAAGGGAATAAAGGAGTTTTGTTTTGAACCACTGGGACAAAACCTAATTTGGAGATAGGGTTAATACTTTTTGTACATTCTCTAACTTCATCCGTTATTGTCACTTGGAAAATATCACAAGATGATTCCAACTTTAAATCTAAATTGTAACATTATATACTGCTATATTACCAAGGTATATGAGGGAACACCAACAGAAATATTGGAAATTTCTGCACTCTTATCCTCTCTCTCACACTGTATTTATAATACAATGCTTGCGTTAATTCCACCAGTTTTCTCTATTTAATTTAATCAACTGAGCTTTTTTGGAATTCAGCTACTAAAAATGGTAGGAATAAAGACAATATCTAGTTTCACAACATGTTTCATCTTAAAATTTTGTTGAACTTTTAAAAATAGTAGTTAAAAAAAAGTCAAAGTTTTATGTTAACCCATGTTATATGGTTCTATAAATATTATACATGTGTGATGCATGACGTCAGACATACGTCAGTAACATCAACTTTCACCATGGTTACACACTCAAACTTATTCCAGACATCTAAATCCAATATATTCTGTACAATGTGACTAAAAATATCCGAATCTAGAATATCCCAAAACTGTGTTTCCATATGGTCAATTTTTTCCTTAGAATTATAGCTAGAGACCAAGAGAAGATGTCGTTTAAATGTTTCACTATAAACATATAAGGCAAATTAGCCCCGCCCCTGGTGGCCATGTTTTTTTACGGATTCAAATAATTTTAGCAATCTTGGTAGATGGTTACCCAAGGAACATCTGTAACAAAACATTTTGAAATCTGGCCTGTAGTTTTGAAGAAAATGATTTTTAAGTTTTCATAATTTTTTTCTTTCCGTTGCCATGGCAACCAGAGTTCTAAATGGATCAAGTCTATGTTAGCATCTTTTGTGAAGGTTCACCCAAGGATTATCCCTGCAAGATTAAATCAAATTCTGTCCAGCAGTTTCAGAGGAGATGTTGTTGAAAGCAACTTGTTGACAACGCACGACGACAGACGATGGACGCAGGGTGATCCTAATAATAGCTCTCCATCATGTTGTGCTCAGGTGAGCTAAAAATGAGTTTTGAGGTAGGTGGAAGTAAAAAACTACTCTTCAAACACTACTTCATGCAGTTACTTGATAAACAAATATGGCCAACAAAGTTTTTGAACTTCTGTTTCAGAATAGGTATTTCTTAATGCTCATTAAATGTGGAAAAACAACAGCTTATGTTTGATTGGTGGTATAAGAATAGGTGTCCATTTGCCAGATACTGCATTGATCATCTGCTAAATCATTCAGAATGATATTTGTTGCAAAGGAAAATACAAATTGTTATCTACTTAAGATGCCATCTTGAAAAAAAAAAAGTGTTGCCCAGACTGTAAGTATACTACTTTGGAATTTTTTGTCCTGGACAATGCTAGAGAAGAAAGTAAACTTCCAGTAATTAGTGTATGCATCACTCTGTGTGGGGAGGAATGTACCTAATGTGATGTGCGGAAGTGTGTTTAAAATTGATAACTGCAACTGAATGGACTAAACGGCCCACCATGCTGGTCTAATGAATCTGTTGCTGCTGAAGTAATGGAAGCCATGTGAGAGCTGCACGCCTGTCACATGTAATTACCTCCCTCTACAGTCTTGATTACAGGCACGGCTACATCCTTAGACAGCTATTATTTCTCACACACAAAATGATAAATAGCAAGTATACAAACACTTCTACTGCAATAATTACTCTGTTCCTTAATTTTGTCATTATTTTCACAAAATTGGTGTACAGATCTGTATGTTATATCATGCATGTTTGTCGTGTTTTATATCCCGCTGACATTATTTTAATTTTTTTTGAGACGCTCTGTCTACAGGAGACAGCCATTATAACACTGTCACGCTGCAATATCACACCCTGACATGTCAAATAATACTAAAGCCCTGTAAGGCACCTGGAACCCAGCTCAATATTTTCTGAACTACACTTATCAGTACATGCTGATCATTATATAGTGTTGATCTAAGCTGCAGTCAAGATATAATACCATAATTTATAAACACTGTTTTAACCCTTTCCCTCATATAGACTCATTAACCCTTTCCCTCATATATACTCATTTTGACGCACTCAATAGGTACCACATAAAGCCTGATCTGCAGAAAACCATAGTTAAACCTTACCAAATTTAATTATAAAGTCCTCATTTCCAGACCACTGAGGAGCAGCGAACAGCATAAAACCTGATCAGCCTGCGAGTTACTCGCAGGCTGATCTGGTTTTATGTTGTTCGCATAGGTCTTTTGATGGTTTCCTCTATGAGGGAAAGGGTTAAATTGACTTACATTAATTTTTGTATGCACACACACACACACACACACACAACAACAGTGTAACATTAAGTCATGTAAGTGATTTGTATGCATTATAAAAGTATAAAAAAAATACGATAAACTGGGACATTTTGATAATTTTTAACTCAAAGTAATAAGCAATTAAGAAAATCAGTTTTTTGCTTCTACGATTATTAACGCAAAATAAGTTTCTAAAATTGGAACATTTAGCTGATCGAATATTAATGAAGCTGCCATAGTGGTGCCCTAAGAATCTTAATGAAAATACTTCACTTCCCTCCTTAGCAATTATGTACAAGTTATATGCAGATGTTAAGTGCACAATTTCCCCCCTTAGCAATTATGTACAAGTTAGATGCAGATGTTAAGAGATGCTTGTTTAAAATCATTTGTCAGGTGTCCAACTACCTGCAGCTACTAACAGGCTTCAGATAAATTACAAGAGAAAGTTCCTGGATGGATTTCTAGACAGGTACTAAATGAACAGCTCCATATTTGGGAGTCAATTATCGCATTATATTGGACTACATTGCCACTATTCTCCTAAAGTCAGTTTAACAAATCACAAAGAAGATTTCTGATCGAATGTCAGACTGTTTTATATTAGACTGGGTGATATAATGGAGTGTCACAGTACCCATAACTACAATAGAGAAGAAATGTCTGTGGGCCAGGTAGCTCAGGTAGATCATTATTTGCACTGTCAGCAAAGGTGGCTGGGTCCAGGTCCAAGTCAGGTTGCACATTTTCCTGTAACATTAAGTACTTTATGTGGGGCTGTGGCTTTTACTGTACATTAAGTACTTTATGTGGGGATGTGACTATTCCTGTAACATTCAGCACTTTATGTGGGGCTGTGGCTTTTACTGTATATTAAGTACTTTATGTGGGGATGTGACTATTCCTGTAACATTAAGCACTTTATGTGGGGCTGTGGCTTTTACTGTATATTAGGTACTTTATGTGGGGATGTGACTATTCCTGTAACATTAAGTACTTTATGTGGGGATGTGACTATTCCTGTAACATTAAGCACTTTATGTGGGGCTGTGGCTTTTACTGTACATTAAGTACTTTATGTGGGGATGTGACTATTCCTGTAACATTCAGCACTTTATGTGGGGCTGTGGCTTTTACTGTACATTAAGTATTTTATGTGGGGATGTTACTATTCCTGTAACATTAAGCACTTTATGTGGGGCTGTGGCTTTTACTGTACATTAGGTACTTTATGTGGGGATGTGACTATTCCTGTAACATTAAGCACTTTATGTGGGGCTGTGGCTTTTACTGTACATTAAGCACTTTATGTGGGGCTGTGGCTTTTACTGTACATTTAGCACTTTATGTGGGGATGTGACTATTCCTGTAACATTAAGTACTTTATGAAGGGCTGTGGCTTTTACTGTACATTAAGTACTTTATGTGGGGATGTGACTTTTCCTGTAACATTCAGCACTTTATGTGGGGCTGTGGCTTTTACTGTACATTAAGTACTTTATGTGGGGATGTGACTATTCCTGTAACATTAAGCACTTTATGTGGGGCTGTGGCTTTTACTGTACATTAAGCACTTTATGTGGGGATGTGACTATTCCTGTAACATTAAGTACTTTATGTGGGGATGTGACTATTCCTGTAACATTAAGCACTTTATGTGGGGCTGTGGCTTTTACTGTACACTTAGCACTTTATGTAGGGCTGGGGCTGTATGTGCTTGGAGATCATTACCTGGTTTTCTGGACTCATTTGAAATTACAAAGGACAAATTCCAATTTTGCAGGGGAAAATATATGTCAGGGTACCGATAACTCACAATGGAGGAGAAATGTGTGTAAGTAACCACATAGCTCAGTCAACAGAGCTATCACTCTATAAGCAAAAGGCCTGGTATGTTCAAGTCCCAGACAGGCCGAACACAAAAAGATAAATTTTAATATTTTTGGTATATGCTATGACTGACATCTGAACCCACAACCTTCAAGTTACTAAAGGGACACTCTATCCACAGGATTCAAGGTCCACTATAGAGTTTTATCACTATTTAATAATCTCTACATGTATCCATGGAAAACTCTCTTACCCAAAATTTGAATTCTAGTGTCCATTTTACTGAACTTTCTATAAAAAAAAAATAATTATGTAAATTAACAAAATCTGATGTAAAATGGAATTAAACTGTGTGAATTCTTTTCTCCAAATAGTGATGAAATGGGTCACCTTTATGTATGTTTTATGATGATGGATTAGTAAACACTCTGTAGGACTACACTCTCACATTTAGTAATTAGCTCTGAGTCGACACTCTAGCATATCACCTTGGAGCTTTAAAAGAAACTGTATCGTACATCATATACAGTATTTTGCCAGTTGTCCTTGGAAAGATATACCAGTATGTGACAGCTCCATTTCTACCTCAAGTTTTATATTTCCACAGAATACTTAAATGCAAGATAAGACATGCATCTCATGGGAGAAGTAAATAGCCTCATCTTTGTCAAAGTGTCTGTATGAAATAAGTTGCATATATTCAAGCATATTCCAGATTCACAAAAACATCATTGCAAATGCCCAGTTACAGATTATCCTGATGTTATTTAAAGCTACAGGAAAACTAGAAATATTTTCCCATTCTTATATTAGTTTAGTTAAGTTTTATTTGAATTTAACATTTTTATTTAACGCTTTTCAGTGGATTATAGTGAAATACCGGTGAATAACAAATAGTAATTTCACTGTTTGGAACAGTGAATATTACCATTTTCATAATTTTCCCTCTGAAACTTGAACCAGACCCTATGTAATAAACTGAATGTAGCGTCATTTGTGCTGGGTTTTATGAAATAAATGACATCATAAATAACATGTATGTGAGGTAATCCCACCAATTTTGACTTCTTTAGTGAATAACAAAGCTAATTTCTGGCCTTTAAAGCATTAGAAAAAAAGAAAAATTGTTTGTTTTGGTGAAAGATCAGTGTATAATTTAATTAATTTTGTGAACATAAAAAAATGCATTTTCACTCATGGCTATGCCACTTGTGAAAATATCACTTTTTATGTTCACTCTGTGAAATTATTAATCGATCTTACACCAATACAAACAATTATCTTCTATTTAATCCCAAAGTATAATCCATCATTCCTGAGTACAGTAGAATGCATGTTTGTTTTGTTTTTGTTTTTTTTTGCTTTGTTTTTTGTTTTATTTTTTTAATATTTTTTTCATTTTATTTCATGATTATTGTGTGTCAAATGAATTTGTGTCTTCATAAACAGCAGTTCAAAAGCAGAGGAATATTTTTTCAGTTTTCAGAAAAATACATTTTATTGCAATTGGTTGCCATGTTAACCTGAATTCTGATTTGAGCAAGTTCATTTTATCAATGTTTTAAAATTAAGGAACCAACTATAAATGATCTAATTAATACGCCGAATTTCATAAAATTCAGACCTGCAGATTCAGCGTAAAATTCAGGCAATTTGCTGGGATAGAAGACATTGGACACAGAGTTGTCATAGTTTCTAAGCAACCGTAGTTGCGGCCCTAGTGAAGTGAATATTTGTACCATATGAAACAAAACCCACACAAAAAAAAAATTCTTTTTAAAATCCCATATATATTAATAAAATGAAATAAAATTCCAATCACAGCTTCAAGAGATTATTTTTGAAAATGCCAATACAAATTATAACTAGACTTTTTTTTGTTCTGAACAAAAGAAAGGGCTTTCTGCACTGCAAACCATGTCAAACCTGATCATACTTATTTACTATTCTGACACACACCATCTTAAAAAAATTGAAAAAAACCCATCCCGAATTGACAGTTGTAGACTGCAAGCAAATGAAATCTGTGATGTCATGATGACATAATTCAAAACATCTAGAACGTAAAATAAACATTCTGTGAAAATATGAGGCTATTCCATCCAGTTATGACAGCTGTAGAGAGCGTACAAGCTTTTGTAGTTTTTCAACCCTGACGTCACATGAAGAAAAGAATTGCTGCAATCAAAAGCGCTAAAGTCACTGTCATACTGTTAAAATTTCATGCTGCTGCCTTATCAGCAACCTGTTTTAATTTGAACCTCAAAGGGAAGAAAAAAGTACAATAATAATGAGAAGAAAAAACATAACAAACCCAATAGGTCTTTCTGCTTGTCAGGCAGAAAGCCCTAATTATCAATTAATAGTCCAGCCTCATTCTTGATAGCTTGGATGATTGCGTTTGTGGTCATTATTGTGGAAGGAAACCAGAGCACCTGGAGAAAACCCACATGTCTAGACGGGCAACCATCGTACTCTCTCATGTATGTCACCCAGGATTGAACGCTGGACCCTTTGATGAGAGGCAATGTGTGTTACTATTACACTATCCAGCCACAACGGTGGTTATTTTTGCTGTCCCAAGACAGTGTGCTCCACCTTTCTTAATGCTGAATAGTATAATGTTTGCTGTTACTATTTGTAGTGTGTTAACATAAAAAACATGTGACATAAGGTATTGAGTCCAAACACATGTGGGATTACTTTTCCCTAGCTTTAGTGCTTACTTCAATAACAACTTTTATGGAACACATTAAACCTAAAATATTCCAATTGTTTCAAGAGATTCTGACTTTTTTTTTAAACAGTTGATAACATCCTATAGTGAAAAGGGGCATAACTGCAAAAATAAATTTAAGAGCCTTTGAAATCTGTTTCTTCTTTGAAAGTGATCAAGTATTGGAATCTTGAAGACAAGAAAATATCAGTAAATGTCAGTAAATTACCGAAACAAAAAAATAACCAACACAAAAAAGGAGGTGTAATTATGGAAATGGGTTCCCCTTTTGGTGGTGTACCAGTATTCCAAGTTTAAAGAGTGAATATTTTTGACAGTTTTTGAGAAATTAACTTTAAAAAAACAACAATTAACCAACAAAGAAGAATATATCAGTTATAAAAGGGGAATATCTTTGCCAATATGAATTTTTGTTTGTATTGACGCAAGACCATAAAAAAGACAGATAGATGAACAATGCCAAAACAATATTCCCCACCTAAACCTTTCAGTTTGGCTAGGAACAATAAAATCTGGCTATACTCTATTTTGAAAACTGGTAATAGAAAAATCTGTTCACTCTGAAATTTCACACTTTGACACTTCTGCCTATGTTATTTACAGATAATTTGAAGATGCCATCTTTATTGTTTCGATAGTTCTGACCACTAGACAATTCACGCAAGTAAATCGATCCTACTCATGGTTCAGTACAATATATGTGTATTCTTTCCAAGATCGGACAAGGCAAGGAAACATTTGTTAACCCTTTCCCTCATAGAGGAAACCATGAAAAGACCTATGCGAACAGCATAAAACCAGATCAGCCTGCGAGTAACTCGCAGGCTGATCAGGTTTTATGCTGTTCGCTGTTCCTCAGTGGTCTGGTAATGAGGATTTTACAATTAAATTTGGTAAGGTTTGAGTTTGGCTTTCTGCAGATCAGACTTTATGTGGTACCTATTGAGTGCGTCAAAATGTGTCTATATGAGGGAAAGGGTTAAGAAACCTTAAACATGCGTGTGTATATAATATAATATTCTTATTTGATTGTTTGCTGCTTTACCACCATTGTTGTCTGCAATTTTCTTTTTTCATCTGGAGACACATTAGGGCATCTATGGGAAAATATCTATATTCTCAATGAAAAACATCAACAAAATGGGCTAAAATGTCATTAAATAGGACAAAAATTACAAATGATTATCTGAAATCATGGTTTTGTTTACTTGAAGTGTGAATCTTAGCCAATCCTTTGGAATAAACAGGTAAAACCCAGGAAATGGAGTTTTGCTATAATTCACCATTGAGATAAGAACATACATAACAAATATGACTGATGTAATACAAATTATGAAATAGGAACAGAATCAAATGTTCAACACAACATTCATGTTTTCTATATGTAAATACAGATTCACATTAAATAGAGAAAGACATTAGAACCATGCCGAAGTAAAAAGTTTCCTTGTAACTAAATCCTGCTGTATTCACTTTCCTATTACATCGATATCTAAAGATAAAATGTTAGATCAGAACTTCACATAATCTCTAATTGTTTTAATTTAAATTAATTTTTTAAGTTTAATTTTCCCTTTCCAATCGTTACACAAGTTTAATTTGAACACCCGAATGAGGGCTCAGGTAGGTCTGACAGGTTGAGTTATATACACAAGTCAGCAGATACACCCTGAGTACTTGTTATGGGTATCATTTTAATGTTGACACTGACCAATAAGAATGTACAGAAAGCTAAATTTCCATCAGAATTTTAAACTGAATAATTATTATTTCAGCATTTTCAGCTTGGTCCCAATGACTTCAGTTTAACAAGGCTCTACTGTATATGTATATATTCCTATCATGGCCGGGGTGTCAAGAAATAATCAGATATGTATAATAAAGGAGAGAGAGAAAGGGATAAAGAAATCCTAATTACTGTTCAGAATGGATATCAGGATAATACAGTTTAGAGTCAATGGCTGATGAGATTAAGACAGAGTACTTGAGGAGAAAAGGGTCCCATGACACAGGTGCTTATGGCCTAATGCTCAGCGCTTAGATAGTGTAAGTCCCTTCATTCTTCATGTAGTCAGAATATGGAAACAGACCTTCCTTGGGGATTGCAACAATTACCATACTCTTACATCGGAAAGGAAATTCTTTCCTTCCCACACACTCCCAGGAACTGCCGAGAAACCTAAGAAGTTTATGACCAACACAACGCAAGAAGATCGATCAATGTTTACAAAAAATAAACTATATATTACACAATGGTGACAGAAGCATACAGGAAATTAGCACTAATGCTGTGATAATACTGCTGGATCTCAGCCTCAAGTGCCAGTATTGAGGACCTCTCCCTGCAGGAGGCAGGATAAGACTTGTTTATTGGCGTCTGCTGACAGTACAGGAATTGCCAAGCTTTTCATGCAACAATTTAACTTATGTGGCTTATAATGCCTGCCATGAGTCAGTTTGTCAGTATCATAATATTGCTTGCAGTAGTAATGTATATCTAAGAATGCCCCTCTCTCTCTGTTATTTTTTCTACCTCTCTCCACCTCTCATCTCATTTTCCTTTTTTTTTCCTCCTCAACTTAATAATAAATAAAAATTGTATTTCCTTTTACATTTTGGAAAACAATTTCCCAAGATTGCATGACTGTTCATTAACAAAAGATATTCTAATTATGTCTCAATTTGTGAAGGAAATCTCATTTTTATTACTCAAAGTTTTTGGCCATCAACTGTCTAAATCTGTCATAAAAAAGAAAATGAATGACAGACAATTACATTGATACCTTTTTTCCCCAAAAGAAGTACATCGTACATCTTGCTTGTTTGTTTCATATACTGTTAATTATGCTTGATGTATAAACATGTTGTAAACAATGTTATTATGATGAGGACCATATCCACTTTAAATAAAGGCTTTACTTACTTATTCCTTACTTACATACTTACCAAAACACATTATCTTATTATTAAATGAAAATTTAAAGCCAAACCTATATGTCTTAATCTGCATTAAACTATAAAATAATAAAATGCCAACACTCTTGTACATTCTGTAATTTAAAAAAAAATGCATGAAAATGACAAAAGTGACCCAACTGTAAGTAAGTGCAAATATTACTTTGATGGGCCAAATACTTAGTAATTAGATTTAATCTATCTTTATATATTTATGATATATATTTTACAATATTTTTCATATGTATTATGATTCTTATAATATCAATCTTTAATTTTATTTAATGTATAAACTTGGAGTAAAATTGGAAATGAATAATAACTAAATTAAAGGTGGACAAACGTACAATTTTCAAATTAATAAGTAACAACTTCAATAAAAAATCTGGATGACAAATTTAATTCTACATCTGTAAGCTTGTGTAACAAGCTTACATCCTAGCTGATAACCTGAAGAGCTATGAACAGCTGCTCTAATTTGATACAACCTACTTATATCCAAGGATTTTCTATATTTATTTATCAAACTCAGTTTAACCCTTTCCCTCAGAGAGGAAACCATGAAAAGACCTATGCGAACAGCATAAAACCAGATCAGCCTGCGAGTAACTCGCAGGCTGATCAGGTTTTATGCTGTTCGCTGCTCCTCAGTGGTCTGGAAATGAGGACTTTATAATTAATTTAATCAGGTTTAACTGTGGTTTTCTGCAGATCAGGCTTTATGTGGTACCTATTGAGTGCGTCAAAATGAGTCTATATGAGGGAAAGGGTTAATAGTAAAAGGTATTACTCAATAGGTCAGTAAAGCTTATTTCTCCCTCTATCTGTTCCACAATGAATGATCTGGATAATGAGAAGCTTGGCTCCCAAGAACATTAAATGCTGAGAAAGAAGGATACAGGAATGTAGAATTATGGAAACGTATTTAAGGATTAATGGGTTAAACAAGAAATATAAAATCTGACATTGTCAGGTTCAATTCATGCTAATATTGGAGAAGTTACTGAAGACCAGTAGAAATGTATAATAAACAGTTACAGTTATCCTTTTGGGATATTTTTGAAGTTAAAAAAAAAAGAAATAAAATTGAATGAAACTTTTTTTAGTATTGTTCATTTTTAACTAGAATGGAAAAATAGGGATTAAACTTTAAGTATTAAAGGTCACTGCTAGAATGTCAAATTTGACAAGCAATACCACTGTCTTTGGTACACAAAGAACAACAATGATATTTTAGATAAATCTGAGGATGGTCTTATAGAGACTCATTCTGACATTGATTTCAAACAGAGCTGACCTAGATCTGCCTGATCAGGGTCTCCTCTGTTTGCTCATCTATGCAA
>CM037783.1:60639977-60673553 GCA_021229015.1 Solen grandis
TCGCTATGCAACGCGCTCGAGATGTTGCGATTGAGACACGGTGATTATACCATAACGGTATCAATATATGGTATCACACATTACGGAAGGAAACCTGATTGTACATGCATAATTAAAGCAAAACGTTAAATTTGCATTGGGTTTGTTTAATTTTTTTTAATGTACTGACATTTCACCGACGTGGTAATTCTAAGTTAGCAAACGTTACCATGCTTAGTTATTAAAAGGTACTGAGCCACAGATTGAATCTCAAAAATAAAACTTTTAATGGTTGAATGGTCAAAGGGAGGTAAAAGAGACATCACTACATTTGTACTTGTAAATATTTGTTTTTCTTTTCATAAAATGCTCGTCCCCCCCCCCCTTTTTTCATATTTATTTTTTTAGAAACCGACATGTTTAATATTCTAATTTTATATACATGTGTGCAGTTCTATTGCAATGGTCAGCTTTTAATTATTTTAGCTTTTAATTATTTTAGATTTATCTTCTTTTCTTTTGATATACTTGCAAACAAATATGTAGACCGACAGGAAGCGCTTAAAATGTAAAGGTTTAATTATACATTTTGATCATCGTCGGAAACCCACTGCTGCTGATTCTCTCCATCGAATGGAGAGTAACGGGACGAATAGACCGTCAGAATCTTGTATATGGGCTAAAATCAAATGGTCTTTATCGATGTCAACATAAACGTTCAGGTATTGATGACTCATCAGATATTTCTAGTATCTTGATTCCATGAAATATGTATCACTTACCGTGCAGTAATTAGAAAAATAAAGCGTCTGCGCCTGAAAAAAGGTGTCTGCGCATGCGTACAATATGTACCGGAAGGCGAAATGCGAAATATTGAATTCTCGCATGGCGGGTTGGCGGGGCGCCGCACGAAAGTCGAAAAGTCGAAATATTGATTATTTCGTGCCGCGGGGCGAGATTTCACCCCGAAATGCGAAATGTTGGATTCTCGCCTGGCGGGTTGGGGGGGCCAGGCAAAATGTCGAAAATTTTTCCGGGGTTTGGAAAAAAAGGCCCGTTTCGGCACTCGAAAAATTATGTTTCGTGTTGCGGGGCGAAATTTCGAGTTTTCGCCCCGAAATCTCGCCCCGAAACTCTGGCATTTTCGTGTTTTCGACCTTTCGCCCCGAAATCTCGCCGCGAGATTTCGACATTTCGGCGCGAAACTTCGACCCGCAACACGAAATGGCAGAAATCAGCCACCATATGTATCACTGCCTGTATAATATATAAAACAATGGTACTGTTTGCTTCTTGGGTTCAACGTCCCACCGACAATATTTTAGTCTCTAGTTTAGACAATGCTGCGACACTATGGTATCACGCCGTAGACATGTGGCACTATACTAAATCCAAGTCACATTATCCGACACCGGGCAAACCAGCGAGCTAGTGAGCTATAACACAACCATTTTTACGGCTTTGGTATGTCGTGGGCAGGGATGGAACCCACGACAGGGAGTCAGCCGGGGCCGGCTATATGTACTGCAATTAAACAGTAACACTAAGATCAGAAAATATGTATTTTACCCGTTGTTCACTAAAATTCCTCTTTAGTTCCCTCAGACCTAGCTCATCCAGGATAGCATTCATGTCAGGATCACATAAAGGTTATGGGTTAGATCTGTTAAAGAATGTTTTATCATAAGATATATAAATAAATAAAAAAAAAAAAAAAAAAACATTCAAAATCTCGATAAGTCCTGTTAAACATGATAAATATTTACATAATACAATAAAAGTGTGTAGGCTTATATCTATAAGTCACATACTATGTCAAGATCTATCCTAAAGTATTGAATTCTCTTACTATTGGTATTCTCAAGCTTTTTATACAAATTCAATACTCAACGTCATGTATGATGTGTGAAGAAATTTAACAGAGAAATAATTGACAATAAACAGAATTGATGTATCATTTTTTTTCTGATTCATTAATGCATTGAAAATGTTTTGCATAAGTATAACACAAAATCATTTGAAATTGATGAAGAGGTAACATTTATCTACCATTTTCACAAATGCTCCTTTTTATCATTTTTAAGCCACTAGTCAACACTCAGCAAGCAGACGATCACTTATTTATGTGAACCAACAAAAAAGAACCTAAGTGCAACTGTTGTTCATAGATTTTACCTCTGTATGTGCACATTACCCATGGCAAACTCATTTGAAGTTCATTGTCGAGAACTGCAGACATAATAATAATATTCTGACTGTTATTGGATATTGAAAGTTATTTTTTAAGTCTGCTTTTTAAAACCTTAGACAGTTTATTACATTTGAAGGATTTAAATAGATCTATATCATATATGATATGAAAGTGAGAGATCGTGTAGGTATTTTCTTTGAACCAAATACTCCAGGATATTTGAATGTTTGGCGTCAGAATCTTGTATATGGGCTAAAATCAAATGGTCTTTATCGATGTCAACATAAACGTTCAGGTAATGATGACTCATCAGATATTTCTAGTATCTTGATTCCATGAAATATGTATCACTTACCGTGCAGTAATTAGAAAAATAAAGCGTCTGCGCCTGAAAAAAGGTGTCTGCGCATGCGTACAATATGTACCGGAAGGCGAAATGCGAAATATTGAATTCTCGCATGGCGGGTTGGCGGGGCGCCGCACGAAAGTCGAAAAGACGAAATATTGATTATTTCGTGCCGCGGGGCGAGATTTCGCCCCGAAATGCGAAATGTTGGATTCTCGCCTGGCGGGTTGGCGGGGCGCCAGGCGAAATGTCGAAAAGACGAAATATTGATTATTTCGTGCCGCGGGGCGAGATTTCGCGGCGAAATGTCAAAATCTCCGGGCGAGATTTCGGGGCGAAAGGTCGAAAACACGAAATGCCGAAATCTCGGGGCAGAAAATACAGTATATATAATGCGTGTCATTACTTATTTTATTATTCAGTATACTTTTAAATCATTCTTGCTCATGGTTGATTTATTTTCGTCGTTTTCCTGATTTTTTATCCGAAAATATTTCCCCTAGGAAACTGGTTCATTAATCAATCACAATGTTTTCTTGAACACGAATCCATTTATAACCATCAATGCACCAGCTGTATTGCCTGTTATACAGATTCCTCGAAATTAAGTGTCAACGAAAAATAATGATTTTATAGAAACCGTGATCAGATCTACCTGTGCAAACATAATTCTAGATAGCGCAATGACAGATCCGTTCATGTCCGTTAATTATTCTTACCAAAATAATTCGCTAGCGTCCTTTATGATAAATGCATGAACATTTACTCAATAGGAAATATAAACACAAATAACGACATTCACAGGTTATATGTGTTAAAATGTCCAATTTATTTTATTTTTTTGTTTTCTTTTTTGTGTACTTTCTCTTGTATATGCTTACATACATTTGCATATATAAAATGTAAATATCCTAAAATCTTCATATGCATTTTTTATTGTATTTGTATGGACTTCTTTAATTTAAAATGATTGTATCGTTTATGACAATAAGATTTTCTGAATTATGTCCAGTGAAACCTGTGAACAAAGGTCACTTGCCACAACTGACACATGGTCTTTACTTGGAGGTGGCTAATATTCAATGGCTAAATTCTCGGTCACTGGCATCTTTTCACCGTTGGGCTCTTATTCAGAGGCAAAATTCCTTATAACTTGGAAATCTCTCGCTGGCCTTTGTTCACCATTGGGCCGTTATTCGGAGGTAAAATGCCTTATTTTTTGGAATCCTATCGCTGGCTTTTGTTCACCATTAGACCGTTATTTAGAGGTAAATTGACTTATACATTGGAATCCTTTCGCTGGCCTTTGTTCACCATTGAGCCGTTATTCAGAGATAAAATGACTTAAAACTTTGAATATATTCGCTGGCCTCTGTTCACCATTGTCCGTTAATTAGAGGTAAAAGCCTTATAACTTGGAATCCTCTCGCTGGCCTTTGTTCACCATTGGTCCGTTATTCAGAGGTAAAATTCCTTATAACTTTGAATCCTCTCGCTGGCCTTTGTTCACGATTGGTCCGTTATTCAGAGGTAAAATTCCTTATAACTTGGAATCCTTTCGCTGGCCTTTGTTCACCATTGGTCCGTTATTCAGAGGTAAAATTCCTTTTAACTTGGAATCCTCTGGATCAGCCATTGGGCCGTTATTCAGAGGAAACAATCTATTCAGTCATGGGAATTCTCTCTCCCCCCCCCCCCACACACACACACATTTCGATGTCTTCTTTTCACAGTCGATCTGTTTCCAGAATCATTGACCTTTATACAGTGGTTGTATGTTTTAGATGTTATGTTTATTTCTAAAATTATTGTGTTTGGAATCCGGTCACTGGCCTTTGTACAGAGGTTGGCTATTTCAGATGTTAAAATCACTAAAATCGTCGGTGGGAACCAGGTCACTGGCCTTTGTACATGTAGGCTGTATCCAGAGGTGTAGGGGATAATGACTTGATTTTGTCATATGTTCGTAAAAGAATTTGTACAGATTTTATCACACAAATATTAAATATGTTTCTTCATTTTGATTAAATTCTTATCCATACATTTATGAAGTAATTATCTATTAATCAACATTTCCAGACGCTTTAAAGCAGCTCGTTCACAGATGATCAGTAGAATTAAGACATAAAATAAATAACTACTCTCCTTGTTGAGGTTAGAAAGTATTTGTTTCCTGATCGGTAGAATTAAATAAAAAATAACTAGTTTCTGTTCATGACAGTGTAGGTCATATTGTACAGGAAAAGGCTATTTTCATAAACGCAAGTCGGTCAAAATTAGTTTACGGTATACCTGAAGCAGATGCTTGTGGTACCACGTGACACTTTCTGCAATATGGCTTCTTCACCAGTTCAGGGTAGTGATTGCGTAAATTCACCCTATAACGTTAGCGCATGCGCGAATGTTTATAACAACAGGCAAGTGATGGTAATTGAAAAAAGAAAATCTAAATACAGGTTTTATCATTTTAAATATAGTTCCAATACCCTCTGTGACGGTAAACCCTGTGATGGGGAAACCATCCATTTTTTACGACCATTGATGGTTGCATTTGGTGACCATGCGTCTGTTGATGTGTATTGATAGACGTAATACACATTGTAAAATATAATTTTCCGTCAGTGACCATCTGTGAAGGAGCTGTTTTAATTGTATTAATTTGTACTTTGTAGAATCAATATACGCCTTCTTTTGCCTACTGTAATATGATTTATGCTTATGTAAATATAGAAACAGTTGATTCAGTATCTATGTAATATATTTCTTCGATGGTTGGGTGAATTCCAGTTTCAACAATCAATAACATTTGTATATAAACTCTTTCAACAATGACAAAATAAGTATCAATGTCAATATGCATAAACAAGTGATTTTGTGTAATTATAAACATTTTACCTATATCTCGTTTGCTTATTATATCGCTCGCTAAAGAATCACCATAACTTTCGCGTTCGAATGTAAATTCTGCCCTGAACTATTTTGCCCTGAAAGTTTCTATTTGGCACACAAGCTGGTATGTAAACGGAATAACTCGACTTAACTGAAGGTTTAAGTATTAACGGTAAAGATGGAGACAAGTGGCGTAATGTCACACCTTATCACATTATCCAGATGCGTGGCATGATATCACACCCACTCCTATTATACAGACACGTGGCATGATATCACACCCAATCACATTATACAGACACGTGGCATGATATCACATGAACAAGACACGTGGCATGATATCACACCCAGTCACATTATCCAGACACGTGGCATGATATCACACCCAATCACATTATCCAGACACGTGGCATGATATCACACCCAATCACATTATCCAGACATGTGGCATGATGTCACACCCAATCACATTATCCAGACACGTGGGCAACCAGTCCTGGATTACGGTAACGGTAATGACTATATATATTAAATTGTTCTGCTTTGTGCATATATACATACACGATCACATGACTGAAAGGACACTCACTACACAAGACGCGAAATAAAAGAAAGAAAACAAGGAGGTAATGAGAGAATTGTACGTTCGTTCCCTGGTCCCTGGTCGCGTTACAAACGTTGTTTTTTATGTCGATTCAAAAACAAGTTGACTTCATACAATTTAAACTTTGCCGCTAATGTATGAGCAAACAGGAAGCCTTGATCAGACAGATCCTGGAAGTTAATATCTAATCTGGGTTTGCCAAGGCCTCAAAATGCCTCTGTATGATGTAATTTTTAATTTTTTTTAGTGTGCGCTGATTGGGAAACAAGTTCTGATATAAATAATACTAATTACTCTCGACAGTTCCTGTGTTGGACCAGTACTAAGCTCCCTGGAAGTCCAAGAAAAATCCTTGCCACAAATGGGGTTCGAACCCATAACCTTCGGATCCGCAGTCGGGTATGTCACAACTGCTACACGGCGTTCCATTTAAAGTTGTCAGTGATGGTTCCGGCAAATTTGATAACTTCCGGGATTTATTGTCCGACATTAGGATAATGGCACAGAAAATGGTATCATGTCATTCGACTTCTGTGTTATTTTGACAGCGCGGTTGTATACATGATATATTGAATATGGATCATAGACCACAAGCAACGGATAATGACAATATATATATGCCCGCTTTCTGTAATCCAGTGTATAAATAAAGTGAGTGATACGCAGCTTTCCGAATTATAACGTGCCTCGAGAGTTAACGAGAGCGCGCGCACCTCTCAACGGGAAGCTGACATTTCGATAAATGATTAAGCCGGTAAATTTCAGCTACAATGAGTTTAAATGAAAGAACGAAGAGATCGGATGCTTAATCAGAGTATTTGTTAAGTTTGATTATAAGTAAGAGAGGAAAGGAAAAAATGTTACTTGTCCGGTATGACTCAGCGCGGGCATGAGAAAGATGATAGCCTCAAGTACGTGCAGGGTTAACCCGTAGGGTCTTCTTGTTCTTTTAAAAATTGACTAGTGTTATTAACACGCATATTCAACGGCAGAAATGTAGAATTATTGATTCCTTAGATTACGTCTCATCGTGCGGCCGATCAACCCCACTGACGTCTGTTTATGTCAAAAGCAATCGAATAAATTAATGATTAAACTAATAAACCATATCGGTTCTAGATTAATTCATCAACCCCACTGACGTCTGATACATTTATTGGGACTTTTCGAAAATATATATCAAATTCAAAATGAACGTTTTGATTTCAAACTCGTTCCAGATCTCGCACAACACGCGATTTCAGAAAAACGATACGGCCAAAAAATAAATAAAAATGCTCCGCATCTGTTATTATAGGTCTACATGGCAAATCGCAATGTTCAGTTAATATACCAAACCAAACTTCAATTGATTATTGTCTGTGTGATTAGAACACTCGCCCTGGCAGCGGGAGCCAATGGGTTCGATCCCCGGTAGCTACATATTTAAGTTGCTTAAATGATATGTATCGATATCCCTGCTTTTCACTCCACGTATTCAATTTTCAAGACGTATGCGACCGGGTGAGGTGTCATGCCAGTCTACTCATGCCACTTTTCTGTCGTGAATATATCCATCGTCGGATACCCCCGGCTGGGTTTTTCCCGTTTTACTACATGGCATTATGATCTACAGACCCCTATAGATGATCTATCGATCGGCCGTGTGTAAATGACATGACGATGGACTTAATCACGTGGAGTCTATATATGACACAATACGGGACCTTACACGTGTATCCACGTAGGCAATCATAAACGCACAAACGCAGACCAGATAAACATTAATTATATAACCTTGCTTTTGGGGTCTACTAGGCCGAAAAATAAAGTCGCTGCACTTAACTTTCACTGAGCCCTCACCGCGTGGGTTCGAGTCCCGGCAAGGTAATTCGGATTTTCATGTGAGGAAGCCTTCCAGCTGGCTTGCGGTAGGTCGGTGGTTCTACCCGAATGCCTCTGTGCATTCGGTGGTTCTACCCGAATGCCTCTGTGCATTCGGTGGTTCTACCCGAATGCCTCTGTGCATTCGGGGTCTTCCTCCAACTGTAATTAGCTGGACGTTGCTATATGACTGAACTATCGCAGCGACGTAAAACACCAAAAGATCAATAAACTTTATTTTTGATATATTAAGATTAATCCAATGGATTTTTTCAGCAAATCGTGTGTAATATTTTCCACGTGCTCTTCATGTCGGAATTGGTCAGAGTTACATGTGTATAAGTTATAATAAGATTAATAGGATCTGACATGAATCATTTTTTTACCAAACGAGCCCATGAAAATGTTATTAAGCGTGCCACTTATCAGACCTATACTGATTGTAGATCGCGATTATAAAAACAAACAAAACATAAATGAACGGACTGTGAACGAATTATTATTTGTAATCTAACACCAAGTAAACTGAACAATAACGACTACTTGTGTATTTCTCATACAATTCAACATCGTATGAATAAAGTTGCATCAAACACATTTAATCTAGCTGTTCGAGTTCAACACACTAAGCATGTATATAGAATACACGCGCGTGGCGTGGAATAATGTAATTCGGCTGTAAACAGGGGCGTAGCTAGGCCAAAACTGAGTGTACGCACAAATACGCAAGGGAGCCGAATTAAGCCCACCTGCAGGTCCAGGGCAGAGCTCTGGTTTGGGCTCAGGGGCCGAAGCCCACGGGAGCTCCAAGGATTTCGTCATTTAATGGTGGTTAAATTATGCAATCTTATGTCAATACAAATAATGTTTCAAAAATTGAAGTTGTATTACAACAGAAAATCACTCGTCAAAATTTGACAATTAAAAAACAGTAAATGTGACGTCGAACTGCCCAAATGTGAATATGCATAATCGTTAAACCATTAAAAATACACAAATTATATCCGACAAAATATAAAATACAAGGAGACTTGGACAGAACAGTTCCTTTTGTTATTCTAAGTTTGAAATAGTAACGGTGGAATAATCTATCACGGTTTCGCGTATTGTTTACACCTTTGAAAAACTGAAAATGTCCATCTTTCGTTCATCAAGTTCAGTCATTCATTCGGTTCCCACGGTACTTCCTCAGTACGTCTTTCCTCGACACATAGGCGAATACAGGAAAAACAATCAGCAACATCAACCATCGTCGTCAAGTGGTATGGTAGGAGTCTTCTGACGCCAAAGAGAGCGTGGCTGCAAGGTCTTCCGGTGCTGCAGGATGAACATCTACAAGTTCCGCGTCCCGCCCCCCACCCCCCGCTGATATTCTCTCATTTCATCGACGTCGATAGAAGACATTGTGGCTCTGAAAAGTTCCGAGCATCTCTCCTCGCTTAAACCATAATTTAGTACCTATTAAATATGTGCACATGTATAGTAGATGTGTGAGCGAAATTATAGTCATGACAGACAATAACAGAAATAAAAGATAAAATTAATACTCATACTAAACAATATTCATTTTCTTATGTAACTCAAATTTTGAGTGGAAAAGACATCTGTGAACTTTGATCCAATCAATACAATGAAGTTATGACCATGTCATCATGATTGATTTTTAGATTTAATTAATTCAATCAGTGAATACGTATTGGATAGTTAATTACCTTGCAGGAAAACCTTTTTGGTGCAATAAAATAACTTTGAACCTGTGAGGACCTTCCCTAGAGATCATGATCGTTTTGGGGGTGGTGGCGTAATGGTATGGGGTGGGAGGGGTAGAAAATCCGACTTATCGTTCTGCGAGGCAACTTAAATGCCCAAGGGTACATTAACAATATTTTAAATGCAGAAGCTATTCCGTTTTTGATAAGAAATGCTCCAGCTGTTTTCCAGCAGGATAATGCCCGTCCCCACACAGCAAGAATTACAAGCGCTCACTTAGCAGCAGCAAACGTTAACATCATGCAATGGCCAACAATGACCTGGATATGAATCCAATAGGCATATCTGGGACGAGTTTGGCAGAAACGTTCGCCAAAGACATGTCCACAAAATATCCAATAGCTGACAAATGCATTGATTCATGAATGGATCAATCTTCCCAACAGACTTGTACAACGATACGTCAATTCGATGCGACGACGCGTGGATACACTCATTAGAGCTAGAGGTGCTCACGTCCGATATTGATTTCAATATCAGAACACTTGCATATTATTAAATTGTGACCTAAAGGGTTAAAATTCACCAGAAAAAAATGTCAATGCCATTACATCCAAACTGATAAATTCAATGTTGACCCCTATCATTGAAATTACGTAATTTAACCAACTTTAATCATGACCAATAAAACCAAAATGCATATCTGGGTTGGGAATGGATCATTTTAACATGCCCAAAAGTTGTTGCCATGATGTATTGTCTATTTTCTGAAAAAAATGAATAAAACATACACTGTCAGGTTGCTTGCCCGATAGAGGGCATTGAATTTGGTTATCAGGTATTCAGATCTCACGACCAGCCCTAATGTGTTGCGATGTTAACATTAAAATTACGTAAAACATAATCTATGTTTACATAAAAAATACATGTATTCATTATTCTTCACTCCAATAGTAAAACAGGTTGTTGGATATGTATGCTAAGAAAACTGTTAGTAGTATCACCTACATTATTAACTAATATTAAACTACATATCGGCTATAAAGCAATCAGTGACCATATTCCATTGGTGATCTTACATGACACTAAAATATTTCATTTACAAACCACACAAAAATGTTCAACGGTTAGGAATCGAACCCACGACCCTCGTTGACAATGCCTAAATGGCTGCTGGACCTTCGATGAAATTTTATCGAATATATTTGTTACCTGGCGCTGGAAATTCCAGCCAGGTGATTGTCCAAAATATTTCCGAATGATTTGCGATTTTTTTTCTCTTGATAATTTTCTTTTTTCATTATGGTTTATTAAACACATAATCTCAAACATCGGGTTTCAGCAGGTTTGGATTTATTTTTACTTCCAAAATGCAATCGAATGAAAATAAACATAAACAAGAAATATCTTTAAAAAAGATACTCGGTCGTGGTAACCAGCTTGATGATTAGTGTCTGAATGGATTTGTAATGTAATAGATTTTGTTGTTGGTTTAATAGTTGTGTAAATCCTGTGTCAATACCACGGATCAAATAATTTGTAAAATCTTAGTACATGTAGATACAATGTACTTACAGCCTAAACATCGGCGCATTAAACTGCGTTTCGCGGGCTACAAAACGAAGCCGGATGTTACGTTTTTGTTAAATATAGGATCTGTCAGGGTCGAACAATCAATTCCGAAATCTATGTGTTTCCTATTTTTGAGCGTTCTACTCTTTCAGTATACCTTAAACAGGTGCAGTGTCTTACTATTCGGGACACATCATTCGCAGGGGAAGAAAACTTCAACTATTAAAAACAAACAGAGATCTAAAGAACTCGTTTCCGCAACTCCTTTCTTTTCTTTTGACTAATTTTACAATGACCAATGGGAATTTAGCAAAGTTTATATTAAACCAATGAAAAGCCTGATTTTATTACGCTTCATTACTGTGTGTTTCACAGGAAGTCAGGGTGAAAATAAACGGCCTAACAGCCGAAAAATCATCATCACTTAGTGATTAGACAGAAAAAATTTAGAACGTTGTGAAAAGGAGGGGAATCTAAATAATTTCATAGATGTCGAAATATAGCCCAGAAATGTTGTCCGATGACTAAATGTTCTAACATTTTACAGCGTTGCAAGCAACTCCGTTCAAAGATGATGTGGCCAGCTATTGTTGAAACATAGAATGTGAATGACGCTAAAGACGGCAACGACTATTATGATGGTAATGATGATGATGATGATGATGATGATGACAACGATGGTTGGTGGTGATGATGGTGATTGTTTTTGTGGTATAAGTCTTATTTTTTTTGTCTGGGTAATATACATTTGAGACTGCAATTGGAAATCTTAAGGTAATTTCATCTAGAGACATCGATCTATGCAATCGTGCTCGAGATGTTGCGATTGAACCTGATAGTACATGTATAATTAAAGCAAAACGTTAATTTTGCATTGCTTTTGTTTAAATTTATCTTTAGTTGGCTTGCGGTAGGTCGGTGGTTCTACGCGGTTGCCTCCGTGCATTCGAGGTCTTCCTCCACCTGTAATTAGCAGGACGTCGCTTTATGACTAAAATACTGTCGAAGCGACGGTAAACTCAAAAAGTCAAGTCAAAAATAAAAATTGTTATGGTCAAAGGGAGGTAACAGAGACATCACTACTGTTACGGCTAAAAACAATTATCTCCCATTTATCAGTTACATATTTGAAATACAGTATACTATTTGTTAGTATTTGTAATTCGTTTTCATCAAATGCTCGTTCACTTCCTCTCTTTGATCTTTGATTTCGTATTATTTCAACTAGCGTTTTAAATTGACATGTTTATTATTCTAACTTAAAACAAATGCGTGCAGATCTAATGCAATGGTTCGCTTTTTATTCTTAAGATAATTAACTCCCTTTTTTCTTTGAAAAGGAAACGAAACAGGAGAAATATTTGCAAACAATTAAATCGACAGGAAACGCTCAAAATTTAAAGGTATATACACTTTGATTATCGTCGGGTAACCCACTGCTGCTGATAACGATGCTCTCCATCGAATGGAGAGTAATGGAACGAATCGACCGTGGGTATCCGACGTTGTACTTTAATATATATATAAATATATATATTGTGTGTGTGTTTAGCAAAAGTATATGAACTAATCATGATTCAATTCTGCTATTAAACTATTACATGTGCAGTGTTGCAAAGTTGTATAGAGGAAAGAATTTATTCATTAAAAATATGTATTCAAAAATGTTCAATTGTCGTTAAAAACAAAAACTTTTATTCAATCCATAGAAAAATGTGTGTTCTAAAAAAGAGAAGTAATAAACTTCATAAAGTATTAGTTTCTTCTAAATTCATAGCGCTCGCGTTTTCTTCTGAAATAGTAACTGAATAAATAGTCTATGCTAACAAACCCTCCGTGTTTTCTTGTATTTAGATTTAACTCATTAATTTTACCCTCGATTGGGAAACAGGTTCTTACAACGTCCCACATTTGGCGCAAAATGTCACAAGGCGAGAAAAATATGCAGCCTGACCGGGACTCGAACCCGGGGCCTTTCACTTACATGGCGAATGCTGAGCTACCCGTCTGAGCTACCCGGCCACATACATATCATTCTCCCCTATTGTGAGTTATCGGTACTGTGACATTATCCCCCTCCACTTTAGAATTCGTCCCTGAATTCTAGGAGTTACAGGGTAAATATAACCATCTGCAGGTGTCTTAAACATACCTAGCACCGATGCCACAGTCCCACGTTGGGCGCCATTTGTAATGGGGTCATGGAGAACAACAACTCTTGGGTTCCCTTTCATACATGTATTAATATAAATCATACTGAATATTGTTAGAGGGCCTGAAAACAAATTATAAAACAATAATAAATACAAATGAATTGGATTCAGGCAATTCAAAATAGCAGACGCGTTGAAAGAAAAATACATCTCAAAAAAATATAGTATCTCAGGATATAGATTCTAGCACTTACCTGCACTAACTAATTAATTAGAACGACACTTCGCCTCTAGTCTGGGAAACTACAATAAAGTGGAATACGTTGATCCGGAGTTTGGGAAAGTCTGATACCGAAGTGACAGAACAGAAGGGAAATTCATATTTATATGGTCAGGGACAAAGGATTAAAATCTCACTCAACAATCACCAAAACCATGCACGCTGTACAAACAAAATAGTTGACATAACACAGTTCACAGTGACAGGACATGGTGCACATGAACAGTTCACATGCCACAGATACAAATTCACAACTGACAGGACAGAACAATACAATAACAATGAACAAGCATAGCAATTTAACTCCTTTACAATATACTGATCCCTATCGACGGTTCTTGGGTTGGACCAGTACTTTGTGCCCGGAAAGGCCATAGCTAGCGACCTGGTCATTGTATTATAATCTAACCAGCGTGACTCCTATAGCGGGATGTAATTTACCAGCCAGACATTTAAATCCGGTCTGTAATTTGCCGTAGTAATGCGCCTCCCAGCCCCCACAAGGATTTAGTTGATTGAAAATGTGTATGTATGATGTTAAGAAATATACATAGAATTTTTATCTGACAACGAAAACACAACATATTGCTTACAAAGTACGAAAACGAAAACCAAGTAGGGCTTAGAACACTTGAAAACATTGAGAAACCAATGGTATGTAGAGGGTCTGCCTGTACTAAATGCAGAGATTCTGCCTGTACTAAATGCAGAGAACATGCATGTACGTCAAAAAGTGGTTTGCAGAGAGACCTCCCGTGCACCAACAGAGCCGAAATTAGGGAGTTACTAGTATCAAGAAATATTTATAATATAGGGCAATTCATCGGTATCCTTTCGAAGAATTTACATAAATTCAAAAAGAATACGTACGATGTTCATATTATGAACGTAACCAAAGCAATAACTCGCTTAAGCATGTAGAAAATGCCGAGATTGTGATCCATGTTGATACATCACTAAACTGTCTGTCCGAGTTTCGGATCCAGTCGCTGATAATTGAATGGAAAACTCGCATATACACAGCAAATATACTCTACTGTTCCGTGCAATATTAATTTTTTGCAACTCACCTGTTTTAAATAACCACGTGTCTTTTTCATGGCTCTCTGTTCATCGCCCATTTTGTTTATGGCAGGGAAAATCCGTTGCGAACGCAGAGAGCCTGCCGATGTAGTTATGCACTTAATTTGTTAGTCAATGAATAAAATAAGTATTAAATTAATATAATTGTGTTTTATACATGCTTTTTTTTCTGGGTTAAAATAGTTTTGGGCTGTCTCAAACGGATGCTGATAAGTCATTCGGATCATCTTGTAGATTTTTTCCGAGTTATGCCGGGAATTGCCGAGTGGATACGTTTACAGCGATGTGCTTCTAAAGACTACCTGGACTTTGTTTATACTAAGTTAATAACGGGCATGCTTAGCTAAGACAAGTATAGAAAATCGAGAACACAGCGCTATAAACTGAGTAAACTTATAGTGTTCTCCAAATGAAACATGGCAGTTTATTCTGTCTACGTAATACGGTTTTGTTGTTTCATGTTTTATAAACGCCCATGTTCACTGACGACTCTCAGACACCATGGCAATATGAAGAGACTAAGCACGTAGTGCCAATGCGATTCACCTTCATTATGTAAAGGAACACATTACTAATTATATTACTAATTATCAAGTTTAAAATAACCTTTCTTTAAATAAAATTAAAATTTAAAATTTTAGACTTTCTATTTGAAATTTCTACTTTTTACTCATCGTTTCTGAGTCATAAGGAAAATTATTTAAGTTTGTCTGCATTATATAGACGCATTTTTTTTAAATTTTATTTGTATGCTAAGTACGTCTGAGAGCTACGCCGATAAATCTTTCAAAATGGAAACGTGTATGGCTGCATTGCTTGGGCTTCAGGGTATAAAGGAACCACTAGTGGACCTGGCCTGCTTTCAACGAACCATCGCTGTTAAAGATTTTCCTTAACTATAGATCACAAGAAATTCACGACCGACCGTTTCTATGGAAACAACCGGAAATGACAGGTGTGTACACATTGTATCATTTGTGATAAACAAATAAATTAAAAGTAACTATTCAAATATTCAAGTTAAGAGAATAATCCTCATCTGTATGCCGTTGGGTCGACTCTATATATTATATAGAGTCCCTGTTTTGATGTGGCAGATCGAGCCTGGGGCCGTCAATTAGATATGTCCGATACGGCCATATGTATAATGTTTGTGTTTTTTACCCCCTTCACAGTATACTGTATTATGTATCATGAAACTTCGATTTTATTGATTTTTAGAGTTGACGCTATCGTCGCTATGGAATTAAAACTCTTAATATTTTAATGTCACAAAACATATTCCAAAACCTTTTCTTCTGAGCCTTAATGAATCGAGTTGTTTGCAAGGTCCGTAAACCAAGTTTTAAAACCCGTGGCCAAGCAGTTTAGGGAGAAGTTATCAGATACCCATTCAACTGGTGTTATCGATAGAAAAAAGACATACGTAATTTGAATCTTGTTTTTTTTTACACCAATTAATATAAGGAATTGATACATAAAGTGTTGCTGTTGTTGTTGTTGTTGTTGTTTTCAAATATACTACACAGTTTTATTTTACAATAATAATGGTGTTTTTTTTATTATTATTAATCGGCTCCATGGTCAAATTTAAAATTTATTCCGTACTGACGCCGCGGCCTCAACATGGAGAATAATCAGTCAGAAAGACGAGCTGATTAATCGACTTTTTTTCGGACTGATTCCACTACTACGTACCGGTATATCACAATTGGCGCTCTTCCGGGACTAATCGTCCAAATGTTAGGTGTGGTATCATGTCATTTGTCTACGTCTTGAAAACCAATGTGAGGCAGCGTTATGTCTCATTCTGACAAAATCGCCAAATGACAGAATCAAAGCGCACAATGCGCTGAGAGACGGCGACGGGATAATTAACATTATAAACCCAGGGTTTTTGAAGTTATTGAAGCAGTCACATGACGACAAAAACTCCACCCGCTGTTGCTACAGAATTTCTGTTTGTAACATAATAATCCGGAGTAAAGGTCATGAACCTTTCATTCATAAAGTGCTAGCGAATTCTATCTGTTGTTTTGTATATGTAGAAATTGACCAGGTATTTGATTATTTAAGATACTAGAATGTTTGCCTATCTATTTCAAAGTTAAGAAATGCCCTGGGAGGAACCTAACTCGCCATCATGCAAAATATTGTGTGGACTACTTTAGGTCAATTACATACATACGGAGCACTATTTTCATATACGTAAGATGGGTTGCTGTTCTGGTTAAGAAATGTCACGGATATTTTTTTTCACGCTTAAAATTGATGCTTCCAATGCAAAATAATGGCAAAAGAAAACATGTTAACAAACAATAACACACTAAAAGCGGTTACGGTTATAATTTAAACGTCTGTTTAACATATTCCACTCGTATTCGTTAGTGCAGAATCGCATTGCATGGATCCGCACTAAGCGCGGAGAGGTACAGTTAAAATTGTTGTGGAAAATATGCAAATTAGCAAGGCCTGATTTCGTTCTTCAGCATAAGACGGCTAATCGCCGTCTAAAAACCGTCACCCGAACATTGGATACAAACAAACAATTTGATCTATCATTTTTTTTCTGTAGTTTTGAACTTAACCAACATCCAACATATGTATACAAGCATGTTCAACACAAAAGCAAGAGTTATCCATCTTGTCACAGCAACTTGTCCTAATCAAATTTCTTACTTTATACTAAACAAAACTAAATTCAATGAATGTTCAATTCTATCATTGTCCAGTGAATGAAACAGGATGTAAATTTTAAGCGGAATAATAATTGATAATTTACCATAAGGATCAAATATCACTATAAGTAGGTAGGTTCACGTTGCTGATCAGATCAAACGATCGGGGACTGGTCTGACTCGCTTGACAGGAGCGTTCGGCTGGTCTGTCTTGTTCGGCAGGAGCGTACGGCTGGTCTATCTAGTTCGGCAGGAGCGTTCGGTTGGTCTTTTTTACTCGACAGGAGCGTTCGACTGGTCTATCTAGTTCAGCAGGAGCGTTCGGTTGGTCTTTTTTACTCGACAGGAGCGTTCGGCTGGTCTATCTAGTTCGACAGGAGCTTTCGGTTGATCTATCTAGTTCGACAGGAGCTTTCGGCTGGTCTATCTAGTTCGACAGGAGCGTTCGGCATGTATATCTAGTTCAGCAGGAACGTTCGTCTGGTCTATCTAGTTCGGCAGGAGCTTTCGGCTGGTCTATCTAGTTCGGCAGGAGCGTTCGGTTGGTCTTTTTTACTCGACAGTAGCGTTCGGCTGGTCTATCTAGTTCGGCAGGAGCTTTCGGTTGGTCTATCTAGTTCGACAGGAGCTTTCGGCTGGTCTATCTAGTTCGACAGGAGCTTTCGGCTGGTCTATCTAGTTCGACAGGAGCGTTCGGTTGGTCTTTTTTAGTCGACAGGAGCGTTCGGCTGGTCGATCTAGTTCGGCAGGAGCTTTCGGTTGGTCTATCTAGTTCGGCAGGAGCTTTCGGTTTGTCTATGTAAATCGACAGGAGCTTTCGGCTGGTCTATCTTGTTCGACAGGAGCGTTCGGCTGGTCTATCTACTTCGACAGGAGAGTTCGGCTGGTCTATCTAGTTCGGCAGGAGCTTTCGTCTGGTCTATCTAGTTCGGCAGGAGCTTTCGTCTGGTCTATCTAGTTCGGCAGGAGCTTTCGGCTGGTCTATTTTGCTAGGAAAAAGCTTTCGGCTGGTCTATTTTGCTAGGAAAAAGCTTTCGGCTGGTCTATCTAGTTCGGCAGGAGCATTCGACTGGTCTATTTTGCTCGGCAGAAGCTTTCTTCTGGTCTATTTTGCTCGACAGGAGCGTTGGGCTGGTCTATCTAGTTCGACATGAGCTTACGGCTGATCTTTTTTGCTCGGCAGAAGCTTTCGGCTGGTCTATTTTGCTCGACAGGAGCGTTCGGTGGTCTGTCTAGTTCAGCAGGAGCGTTCGGCTGGTCTATCTTGTTCGACAGGAGCGTTCGGCTGTTCTATCTAGTTCGGCAGGAGATTTCGATTGGTCTATTCTGCTTGACATGAACTTTCGGCTGGTCTTCTTTGTTCGACAGGAGCTTTCAGCTGGTGTATCTTGCTCGGCAGGAGCTTTTGGCTGGTCTATCTTGCTCGACAGGAGTTTTCGGCTTGTCTATCTTGCTCGGCAGGAGCTTTCGGCTGGTCTATCTTGCTCGACAGGAGCTTTCGGCTGGTCTATCTTGCTTGACAGGAGCGTTCGACTGGTCTATCTTGCTCGAAATAGCTCCAGCTTTCTGCTAGAATATTTTTGACAGGATCAAAATAAAACCAGAATATTTTGTGTAAATCTACGGTGGCATAAAGGGGACACGGAAGATATTTTTTATATTACGTGCGCACGTAATAGCTTTTACGTGCGCACGTAGTAGTTATTACGTGCGCACGTAGTAGCTATTACGTTCGAACGTAGAAGCTATTACGTGCGCACGTAGTAGCTTTAACGTGCGCACATAGTAGCTATTACGTGCGCACGTAGTAGCTAATACGTGCGCACGTAATAGTTATCACGTTCGCACGCAGTAGTTATCGCGTCCCACCACTTGGTTTTAATTCATTACCATCAATCACATTCTTGCATGGGGAGATATATCCCAAAGCAAATACCTGCGGCATGCTTTTGCCTGTTTTTAAAGAATATGAACAGTTCAAATCCCATATGGTGTTTGGGATTTCAAATTCACCAGGATTTGGATTAGCATGGATATTTTATCAAGATGAAAAATAATTTAACACAATATTTCTGAAACAAATGTCTGGATATCAAAGTGAAACATCACCTGAGTTTGAATCACTCAAACACACTTTATTTTTTTTCACTCTATGATCTTAATTTTTTAACAAATCTAGATTTAACTTCAAGACAATGTTAATGTCCATGAGATAAAATATTTAAATTCAGTGTTTATGGCTGTAATATTTAAATGAATATTGGTATATCTGATCTGTAAGTCTTAGAATTATTTCCTTTGAATTATTGAAGCTAAATTTTCACTTTATATTCTCTCCTCGTTCATTCACATCATTTTAACTCACTTAATTAGAAGCAATGTTTATGACTACAAGGCCTCAGCTAAATTTAATTATATTAAAATGACAATTTTACAGTTTCAGACTCTATCAATTTCATTTATCAAGCATAAGGGCAGTGAGGTCCAGTCGTAGGTTACCATTATATGACAATGGAACTGAATTTTGTGAGTTCAAGCACCAATTTGGGCAAGAATCTGTCATAGCCTTACATGGTTCAAGTAATTGCCAAATCCAAGAACCACTGACAAAGAACTTTTTTAATTAAATATATGCTTCAATAAGCAATCTTTTTGGAACTTTAAACTTTGGTGGCATAAAATGGATATATATATATATATATAATGATAACTTGATAGCTTCTGGATGCATACGCAGTAGCTATCACTTGCACAAGTGATAACTATGTCTAAGCATACGATAACCTTATTTACCACGTGCAAACGCAATAACTACTGCATGTGAACATTGTAGCTACTGCATGCACATGCGAAAGCTACTGCATGCGAACACAGTGGTTATTGCATGAGGCGTGATATAGAAATTATCTTCCATGTCTCCTTGATGCCACTATTTTGTGTTAATTTAATGGTGCAATTATACCAGGAAAATATATGATATGAAAAAAAAAAAAAAAAAAAAAAGAGGGGGGCATTTTTACTACTTCACCAGTCCCAATAATATACTTATTTTTGCTAACATCAGTGTAATAGTCACCCATTTCATTTTATAAGTTGATTGTAGGTTGTGTAAAATCTAGTTTACAAAAGCTGCTATTTACTATTTCTCTTCTTCGAGCATTTGTGAAAAGTGCTTTAACATGTATAGATGGATAGTTTTTCATGTTGCTTATGAAGATGTATCAACACGCAAACTAAGACTGTAAACATTGTATAATGCCTGTTGTATTAAAAGCCTCATATAATTTTATTGTTCTGATTGCAACAATATGCAAGTCATTTCCTTTTGTAAATTTTATTAAAAGTTTCATTTTACTAGTATTTACTTCAACAGATGTTAGTATTGTTTAAAGTGATCCTACAACCGTAAACATCCCTAGTGACATACAGAGCTGGATCCAGAAGTTCGGGTTAGGGGGCGTATTTTTTAAAAAAAAAATACATACAGGCAGTAATAATGCAATCGGCTTGCCGCTTTGCCAGGGCCGTTATAAGGGTGTAGTTCCGGTTGGACTAGGCATCTTGGGGAATACCTGTGCGATTTATTTTTAAATTTAAAGCTGTAAAAAACTGCAAAACTAGTGTAAAACTACTACGTGCGCACGTAATAACTACTACGTACGCACGTAAAGCTACTATACGTGCGCACGTTATACTCGTAGCTACTACGTGCGCACGTAATAGCTACTACGTGCGCACGTAATAACTACTACGTGCGCACGTAAAGCTACTACGTGCGCACGTAATAGCTACTACGTGCGCACGTAATAGCTATTACGTGCGCACGTAAAAGCTACTACGTGCGCACATAAAGCTACTACGTGCGCACGTAAACTACTACGTGCGCACGTAATATAAAAAAATATCTTCCATGTCACCTTTATGCCATCATAATCATTAGTGCAGTGGGTAAAATAATCAGGCTAGATCGCCATGCAAACGGCGTTGAAAAAGGGTGTGGATTCGAGTCACAGCCGGAGAACAATGTTTACAAACTTTTTTTTAAATTATTTTTGCAATATAAGATACATATATTTGTTATATTGAATATCATTAATTTATCTATAACAAGAAAATGTGTATATAAAATGATATGAAAAAAAAACAACCATAAAATAAATAATGAAGTTTGTTATTTTAGATTTCCTTCCACATATTCATATAATCTTGTAAACTTTGGGCAAGAGAAATGGGGAAAGTAAAAGTAGCGATGTGCTTTTTGTTAGAAATCCATTGAAACAAATAATGTGTTCATCTTTTTTTAACGACCGTGTTCAAGCAAAGTTAAAGCGGATTTATAACATTGGGTTTATTGGTGTCGCTTGAAAACTTGGTTATCGTTTATTTAATTTACTTTGATAAACAAAAGAAATGAGACATCATCAGGCCACATTTAAAAGTATGTTTGTTTCCCCTCGCCCGACCGACCGAAAAATATCCCGCCGACCCAAAAGTTTTTAATCCGATTTTTCTGAGTTTTTTTTTTTTTTTTTCTTCATCTAATGCCGATCTGTGGTTTTAATGCTGAAGACATATATCTTTGTATTTTCTCTCGAAAACAGTCGCATGTCGATCTCTGCATTCTTTATTCCCGAAAAATCGAAGCCGTTTCCATTATACCGATGTTGGATTTTTAGTGTAACCGGAAGTTTATGAAATTCTAGCCTTTTCTCTATGCTGGTACCCGTCTGCTCGCTTATAACAATATCATTACGCGGGTGCTAAATTAAGTAACCGAGAACCAGTCTATAATTTCTTGAAAGTTGTCTGCAATGGAAATCGTCGGATAAATGTCTGTCAACGGCGGAAAAAGAAAACGTTCGGACGGTGGAACGTTTACTTTGTGTTCTTCAGTGATTGCCAAATGCGGTAATGTTACGAAACAATTATGTCAGAATCGTTTGTACGAGTTCAACGAGGATGACACTTGGAATGAAGTTTTGTATGATGTTCTTGACGGCGGGGAGTTTGATTTTCATAAAACTGATACTTTCGTTGCGTGTGTCTCCAGCAAATTATCAGGGACTGTTACATTCACTCCAGATATGAATGAATCAATTCGAATCGTTAAAGAATTTGACAATTCATTAAAATACGTTATGTTCACAATACATAGAGACGAAGAAGTTGGTTTTGCCAAACCAGACAGTGAGTGCCGAAAATCGACAGAAATGTCGGCATTTACTATCATGATGAATGCAAGCACAACTAAAAAAAAAACCCAAAATTAAAAGACAAAACAGTAGCAAACTTCACAGGTAAACTTGTATAATCACACGTTTTTTTGTTTTTTTTTGTTTTGTTTTTTTGTTTGCATTTCTTTATGGTTCCTTTAGGATAAGGGGAACCATCTGCTATCTCTTCTTTCCTTTTCTTCCATATAGAACTACATTGTATTCCTGGGATGAAACATGAAGCTATTTGAGAAACACTGCTCTTTTTTTACAAGCAAAACTCCAAAATTCCTGTATCTATGCAGACCCTTTTTCTTTAACATACTTCCATATGTCATAAAACACTTTGTCCAAAAAATATGTATTCCATTTAATAGCTTTCTCGTGTATTCATTTTGATTTTTGGAGTAGGGATAACAAAAATAAATAGGAACATAAAAATTCTGCTTCTATGTAATTTGAATAAAAATTTGCTGAATTTATTAATCTTGAAGATAGCCACATAGATTAGGGAAATGCACAGAGGAAACTGTGCATCTATCTTAAAATCTATTCATTTAGGAATTTATAGCATAGATGAGGAATTCAGGTTCTGTATCCTGACATGTCCCAAGTTGATGAGAACAGCTGGGAATAATCAGAATGCATAAATATTGCTTAGAATCTGGTGCAAATATTTTTACCTGTTTTGCAAGTTTATGGGTTTTTTGGGGTGCCAGGGCATTCATACCTAGTTGCATTACTTTTTCCAGCCAAAGATCAACTGTTCAATGACCTGGTTCAAGAGTTCAAAGAGACTGGTGATGGCTTCCCAAGTTCAATGCCTGATAAATCCGTAGCAGAGCAGATGCAGCTTATAGTAAATGCAGTGTGGTACATAAGTGGTAACATGCCGTCAATCATGGAAAGATCTTCTCACATACCAGCAGATATCAAACCAGTCCCTCAGAGGTTTGTATTAAATTCTTAAATATGAGGTGTCAGAGCATTTTTTTTTCTATGCATATCTGGTAGTCATGGTATAAATATTTCCAAACTCAGTGCAGTTTTAAATATCTATTCTACTTTAATATTTATAGGTTTATGTCATAAATGTAGTAAACATTTTTATAATGTAATTTAGCTTTATTAAAGTTATTAACTGCTGTTCAGTGTTGCTTTATAGCCATTCAAACCCCTGAGGGGCATGAAGATTATGCATGTGGGTATGCTTTCTGGCTGTTTTGTAGTCGGTCATTGGTTCTATCATGTCTCTGCGTTCAAGTCTTCCTCCACCTGTAATTAATAGCTGGATGATGCCACATAAATGAAACACACATTTTTTTTCTCAGTTTTGTTATTCATGTGTTATACATTCCTTTCAGGTTTCTGAAGTATGATGGAGTGAATGACTTTAAAAAAAAGAAACACAAAAGGCCAGTACTTCTTTCTAAGGAACTGAAATTGCACAGCCAATGCCTATATGGGTTATCAGGTAGACCATTCGCCCAACATTGGATTTTCAAAGATGATGTTGAGAAATTAGCCATTTGCCTTGACCAATATGCAAGATACTTAGATACTGCAAATGAAAAGCAAAAACTTAGACAGTCATTTATGTCACCAGTCAGAGTTGTAGACGAAACAATTTCTGTGGGACATCACAAAAAGGTTGAAAAGATTGCCCCAGTATATATCCAACTTTCAAATGCATTAAATGAACTTGACAATTTTCAGCCTCTTTATTTTGATGACCAAATACATGTAGGTAAACAATTTCAGAATCCTGACCAGCGCTACAAATATTTCAGGGATATTCAACTAACGACTGACTTTCACTTACTGAAATATGATCCTGGAGGTGGACTAGGAATTATCTTTTATTTTTGGAAAGTTCCAGAAGGTCTGACAAGTGAGGACATGTTCATTCAAGACAATAAAGTATTAAGTGCATTGCGTTCAAAACTTCCTGAATTTCACACTCGTCAGATGCGAAGAGAGTTTAACACAATGTTTGAAAATGTTGCTGGTGTGAAAATCCCACCGTACATCTTGCGTTCAATTTATGCCTCTTTTACAAATGATGCAACCACTGATCAGAATCCTGATATTGATGAAAGAGTCAGAATGTCAATCTTAGGCTCAGACCCAGAACTTGTTGTTGATCTCAGACATTTGAATAAAGGGGATCCTGGTGATACTTTCAATGTATTTTTTGAACAGCTAGAGAAAGAGGTCCAAGAAATCACTGCTGCTGATGAGAGAAGACACAATGTTGAGCACATTTCTCAATATCTGTCCATAAGAGATATGATTGAAACAGTAAAATCAAAGGTACCTGACAACACCCCGATCCCCACTGAATCTACTGTTTTACTTGCCTTTGTCCCCAAAAACGCCCATACCAAAGTTGCAAAACTTTACAAGGGAAGAATACCATTAAGACTGAAGGTACAAACCAGGCAACTTAGATCTAGTCACCAGGATGACCACTATTGTGCTGCTATTTTCAAAAATGCCAGAGAATATGCTGTTAAATTCAAAGATCAGTGTAATTTTGTATGTATGGATGACAAGGCCAAAGTTGACTTTGGTGAGCCTGGACTTTATGCAAGTTCTGGGGTCAGAGGAAAAAAATCCATTGTACCTATGAACTCAATTTTATCATGCTAGATCATGATGTGCAAAACAAGGGTTCCCTCACACCATCAGTGGTCCTAGATGTTGATGTCCCAGAAAATGAAGCAGGTTCATTTTATCGTGGTCAAGTTACATTGTCAATCAAAGACAGCATCTTTGAACCAAGTACACCATTTAGGCATATAGTTGAACTTCAACATATTTTGGAGGCTAAGGGAGAAAATAAGCCATGCCTTTTTATATACACAGATGGTGGCCCAGATCATCGGACAACTTACCATGCTGTCAAGCTGTCTTTGATTGTATTGTTCAAACGCCTTGGACTGGAATTTCTTGTTGCATGTAGAACTGCACCAGGCAACTCTTGGGCCAATCCCGCTGAGAGGATAATGTCACTTCTAAACATTGCATTTCAAAATACTGCTCTAGCAAGAGATGAAGGAAATGCTGAATTTGAACAGAATATCAGAGCTGTAGCAGTATGAGTGACATAAGGAAAAAGGCAGAAAAGGTTGATGGGCTTAGAGAGTCATGGTTGAAGTCCGTTGAAGGTGTTAAATCATTGTTAGCATCGAGAGCAGAGAGGGTGAAGCTGAAAGGAAAGCCTTTTAATTGTAGGTCTCCTGCTAATTCTGATGAGGTAGAGATGGCTGAAGCAGAGGTCACCTTGATTGATCCCACAATTACTATTGGGAAATACCAACAGCAGAATCTTGCTCATGCTACAGAATACAAACAGTTTTTAGGTTTGTATTATAGACTCTAATCTTCTGTCATCAAAATTATATTAGAGATTAAAAGCAGGGTACATCTTTTTTATAAATCAAAAGAAACTTCAAAGCTATTTAAAATGATTTTTTTAAGTACAAAATACCAAGTGCATGCATATTGGTACTGCTTGGTCTCACTTTGCGAACGCCTTGTTGTATTCTTAAAATTCAGCATTTTAGAAACATTTTTATATCATGTCAGAGGATTCAGCTGAATGTCTGCGACTTGCTGTAGGTCAGTTGTTCTACTCATGTGCACATAATTTAATAGCTGGGTGTTGCTATTTGTCAGACTGAAATGTTGTTGAGGCAATGATTAACTGAAAAAGATTATTTCAGAATATCTTCTCAGCTTTCAATTTTTACAGTCTTTAGGAATGTATATTTTATTCCAGCTGCCCATTGCTTGGAGCGTCATTACAGTTTCCAGATTAGACGGTGTGATAACGACAAATGCTGTCCACCAGGTATCAAATGGTCCTGGTTACCAGATCCAGTTATAGACCACACTGGGAATCACTATAAACCCTTTGAAACTACTTATGGCACAGACACTTCTGAGAAGGACAGACCATCTGGCCAGAATCAAACTTTAGCTGCAGTAGCACAAGAACTACAGGTATTTATGAAAACAAAAGAAACTAAATCATATATGACAAGATATGTACCAAATGTAGTTAGGAAATTTACACTGTCATTTTATTTCTGTCCCAAGTATGGGGTATCTTAATATCACCATTTTCAGAATTATTTGATTTGTTTCCTTTTATAATAGTTTTCTCAATCTGTGTTTGATAAACGCATTATATCAATATATATTAATATGTTTTCGTTCTTAAAAGACAAGCAAAAGGCAATAACTCATTGTCTTCACAAGGTCAATCTAATAAGTCTGACAATACTTTTATATCTCCATCACTAACTATTTGAGGAGGCTATATTGGAATAATGTTACCCCCTCTGTCTTTCCTGTCCTCTCCAATATTTTTTTTTTGTGACAAGGCTCTTGAAAGGGGTATCCCCTGCATTGATAACATTAGTTTTATTCTGTGTTCAAAAGTAATTTTACTTTTTTTTTCAGGGATGTAAAAACAGTATGATGACGGCACAAAATGTGAGATTGACTGTAACCTGCAAAGAGTGTGAAAAACCAAGATGTGTCTATTCCAAATTGAAACTTAGCCCAAGGGACACACGGTCATTAAAATACACAATTGAGAAGCATGACTATACATGTGGTTCTGTAATCACTCCAGATGGTAAGATTGTAATGAAAGTTTATATATAAAATGCATTTAAACACTTTTTCATTACTTTATTTCCTTGTGTGACTTTGTTTCATTTAATATTAGGATTCAAATACACAGCATAGATCTTTATTCAAAAGCTTTATAGACATCTTAATACTAGTTGTGAAATATTAAGTACTGGTTAAAGTCTTTTCTAATGGAGAAAATGAAAGTATTGTTATTGTCACAGGATTAATATGTTCATATTTGGTCATGAATTTTATTAATACTTAATATGTGCCATAAGTGATTTTGAAATTTCGCATTGACGCCCAAATTTGCATTTTCATTAGAGTCTTTGATCTGACATTCTCTTTCTTTTTTACAGGAGACGCAATGCAGGGGAAAGTCTTTGTCAGATTGCAGATGTCATGTTCGACCCATATTGAATTCCCTTATTACTCATCTAATGTTGGGAGGCCAGATATCTGCTGCCATTGTGTCGCACCTGCTAGAAAAGATGAAAATACATTGAGGACCCACAGAGTTGTTCTTCCAGTTTGTGAAAACTGTCTGCGAAAAGGAATTCCAAAGAGAATGCCAAAGAAATGACATTACTAGTCTGAAATTATATGGATGGAGATAATGTTTCTAGTCAAATAAACATGTAAACTGTTTTGACTTAAATCTTTTGAAGTTACTAAGACAGTGCTATCAGGTCTGATTTACATATCTATGAACTGCCAGGATGATCACTTAAAGCATTATGAAGCTTTTGTTATTTTTCTAAATTTAATTCCATCATTATGAATAGGAAAGTACAATATTAGTTGTATTGTCTTATAAATAATGATGAAATTTTAATCAAACAATATCAAAAGCAAACTGTAAAGTATTAAGACTTGTTTATGACCTTTTAAAACTAAAAAAAAAAAACTTTTGACCTACCTACCTACCCTACCTTGAAATCTAGGGTCGGGAGAGGGGAAACAAACATATTTTTAAATGTGGCCTAAGTTTCATTTCAATGTACTACAGATAAGTAAAATTTACCAATATATTACTAAAAATCTTTAAATTTGTGTGTGATTCGGTATATTATATCAAACAGTATTATGAAAAGAAATGCATATAATCTTGGTGACTAAAACGTCATATCACACACGATACTTTGTGGTTACCTATTTTTTTTTACAGGTCAACCCACAAAATTTGACTCCGAAGTGAAGCCTCTCTATTATCTTGCAGCTCATCGCTTTTAGTAAGTTTTTCATGTATATTTAAATGTCAAAATTATTAAAAATATTATTTCTACGCTCAAATGCATCTTTACAGTACATACTAAGGTTCTTAATGGTAGTAAGATTGTTTGTATTCAGTAACTGCAAAAACTTAAACATACTTGGCTTTACCCTGTAATACTTCTTGATATATTTAATTCTAAAATCACTGTAGCATGGACAAATAAGGACAAAATGAAATTCATCTTCAACATCTCTATTATTACAACAACCACAGTATCTCTGTTCTTGTGGTACATAATTTCTTGCGAATCTTCCAGTATGAATATGCAAAGAATGGGCAGAAATTCTGAGCTTTGTAATAAATGACCTAAGGTTCTCTGATAACAAATTTAAATAACTCTCATATCCAAAGCTAATTTTACAGTGTCCATAAAGATTTAATGTACTACTTGCATTAACACTTGCTCTCCACTCTTGTTTATAACAGTCAATCAACATATTTTTAAACATACTTAAAAAATATTTTGGGTTAATACATTGAGGGTTTTCCCATACATGCCCATAACCATTTTCAAATAATAATTTCTTTTTAACCAAGTGCGGGCAAGCGGGAGTCCACTTATGAAAACCCCTGTAATAAACATTTGTGAGTTTGATCGACTACACGGCAAGATGCAGTTAAGGTAATCCATTTTACATGATTTCCAACATCAGTCAAAAGAACAAGAAGACCATAAGTTCCAAAAATCATGGGTTAATCCTGCATGTACATAGGCTGAGATGTATCTTGATGTTTACTTGTTTTGTGTTTAGTCATATCAGACCAATTATGCATCTGTCTTTCTTCCTTTCTCCCTCTCTCTCTCTCTTAATTATAATTAAACTAAAAATAGTACTCTATTCATGCTCACTCAGCCCCTCACCGCATGGGTTCGAATCCCTGCAGGGTCATTCGGATTTTAATAAACTCTCACTCTACAGAAATGTAATGCCCCAGGGTCATTTAATAGGGGATATGTATGGTGACCAATAACACAATTAAGCAATTTCAAATGATTGATTTAAAAAAAGTACAAAAAAAGATTTTGTGAGTGAGCAATTAACACAACTGTATATAGCAACATTGAAAAACTCATTCATTTGCAAACTGTGCATGTGATATCTTCAAACAAAAATGATCTTTTTGTCAGTTTCTCTGTCTATCTCTGTAAAATATCTATTCATTCTGTAAAGACCTAGGACCTGGGAACTTTCTTTCATTTGTGGAAAAAAAAAAAAAAACAGAGTGGAAATCAGAATCGGTGAATTGATACTCTTCTCATCAGTAACACCTGATATGCCTTTCACGGTGTCATAGACTGAATAAATTGAAGCTTACAACTGTTTTGTATCCGAAAACTGTCAATAAATACTTCATTTTAAAAGAAATCAAACCGTTTCAATAATAAACAAATTCTGATTAAGCCACACCCTCTGCGCACAGTGAATCAATCCCGCATGCCCACTCCAAACGGTGTGGGTATAGGATAATGCCAGCAAATGCCAGCATATGTGTGGCGTATCTCTCTCTCTCTCTCTCTCTCTCTCTCTCAGTATTTCTTTTCTGATCTAGAACCTAATGAAATAAAAAAGAACAAATTTAGACATAAATGAATAAATTTCTTGAATTACTATTTGCAGATGGGTTATTAATAACAACAATTTTATTCATTAACTTAACCATTTTATCGCGATCACTCTCTCAAAAGACGAATGTAAAATATCTGGAACATTTCTCTCTCTTTCAAAATTTAAAAAAGGACCATTCACAAGACGTCCAAAAATATCTCCCGTAAAACAGTAGTCTACCCTCTTTTTCTCTCTCTCAACAGACCTGAAGGTGCCTCAATCCCTCCCTTTTCTTTGAGGAAAACATTGTGTGCCCTCTTCAATCAATCTATTGATGAATATACATGTATAGGACCCTAAAATCTGCCTGGCAACTACCCCCTCCTACCTTCAAAAAATAAATGCAGTATTTTGTACTACAAGGTGTGTTCAGATTGTTATTGGACTGAAGCTGTTGTTTCTTAAATAAACTTAGTCCATATGGTGCAGAGGGGGTAACTTAAGAATTTGAAGTTAATAATAAGTAAATAAATAAAAAATATACATAAGATTCAGTTAATTCCATTTTTTCACATGGATTGTTTTGTATATCAATCATTTTTCCAGGTAAAACAGCATACAAATGATGAACATAAGGTTTAAAAATTATTAAACAGCATTGATTACTAATTATTTGTATTTTCAAATTTTTGCCTAAGTATGTGGACTAGATTTGTTTTCAGATTTTTTGTTTGTTTTCAAAGTGGAGTGTTTCTAGTTGATGTTTTTTTAAACTGGGCACCACCGACCTACCGCATCTATCCGAGTGACCCTGATGGGGCTCGAATCCACAGCGGTGAGGGGCTGAGCGATATAAAGTCATTGACTCTACCACTTTGCTATGGAAGCCCCTGTTTGATTTGTACATATGTAATGTATGAAACAAAATGTTCATTTATTGTATTTTTAGCTCACCTGAGCACAATGTGGCCCACCCAGGGGTCACTGATTTTACATAGGGTGATATAGGAAAATCTTCTCAGAAACCACAAGGCCTGGAGTATAGATATTTGGTGTTTAGCATTGTCTAGTAGACCTCTACCAAGTTTGTTCAAATCATCAGTGACTTGGAAATAATTTTTTTCAATGGGACTATGGCCCATCATTTGCTAAAATCAATGGGACATTTTCAAATCTAATGGGACATTTTGAATTATTGATGTGACAAATTTTAGAGGATTAAAAATAAAACTGTTAAACATCAATTTTTATTTTGTTTCAAAACATATGTACTAATATTAGGTAAATAAGATTTTTTTCACATATCCTTGTTAATACAGTTCTAACAGTATCTTCAATTAGCTGAAGCAACTATAAAATAAAGCTGTTTAAATAAAACATAGGCCTGATTAAAAGTTTTAAACTAAAAGTTCAGCTCCTTAATCTTAGTTCCACTTTCTCGTATTTTTCTAGACTTATATTTGCATGGTGTTACTGGTAGGTATCGAGGTATCTTGAGGGCGAGGGGAAGATTGTGTCAATGAATCAGTCGAAACTTCTCGAGGGGGGAGTGAAGCAGGGTTCGTAACTTCCATGAGAGGGAGACTGCAATAAATCAGCACTTGACGCCATTTCATTATTATCATTTACAGTTTTCATTTTATTTCTGGATTGTAAGCCCAAAAACAATGAAATGACGATGAAATGACCTAGGTCGTTCGGACCTTTTAATTTTTATTTTGGGAGGCATTCTTGTTATTTTCAGATAATATTCAATGCGTCTATTGATACAAAATTGAATGTAATATATCGGACAAGCTTTTCCAAGATATTAACTGAGTATTCCAATTGCGTCATTCGTTATGGTTTAATAAGCGTCCAGTTCAGTTGCCCATATGATATCTTACCTTAATAAGCATCTGTGAATATACCGCTTACTCGGAAAAAATGCGATTTGTACTTAATCATTAATGTATTTCGATAGGAGAAAAAAAAAGCAAGACGGACTAGTATGATTCAATGCATTTTATACTCGATTGGGTTCGAAGCAAAAGAGACAAATGGCGCATGGGAATATGAAAACAATGGGACATTTTCAATTTTAATGGGACTATGGCGCATGGCGCACAGGTTTCCAAGTCACTGAATCATGGGCCTGGGGTCAAAATTTGCCCCCCCCCCACCCCCCTGGGGCTACTTGATTTTACAGAGATTTACACAGAAAAGATTTTTAAAAGATAACCTTGTCCTGGTCAAAATTGGTCCCACCCTATGGGTAACTTGGTTTTTTTTGGACCACAGGTACAGTTTTTGTGTGGAATTATGATCATATTGCTGTTCTTCTGCATGGATTTTGTATTCAGTATGACTGTTGAAAAAGGTAATGAAAGCAATATTTTTCAGGTGAGCGATTCAGGGCCATCTTGGCCCTCTTGTTTAGTATAACTTTTGCCTGTGAAATACAACTTAAAATATAACAAGTTTTGTTACATATTTTATCAGGATGTTTTGGATCAATAAAATATGCATTTCTTATTTAATTTGAACATGATTATGCATTATAAGAAAATATTATTTGTTTTATAGGTTATATCAAAGAATTGTTAACAAATATGTACATTTACACAGTTTTGCCACTGATGCATTTATGAATTGGTGGGGAATATTGCTCTGTGTTATGGTAAAATACATTACACATTTTTTGGTTTGCAGTCCCCACAGAGACAGACAATGTTGTCACACAACCAACACCTAAGGAAGATCCCATACAAGATGATACCAAGGTCAGTGATGATAAGGATTTAGGTAAAGTAGCTTAGTTCATTGTGATGCACAGCTTAAATATCTTAAAATTAAACATTGCTGACTCACACCTGACTGCAGCCAACATTTCGAGGTATTTTCCCCCACACATTAAGAACTAAAATAGTGAGGTACATTTCCAGTAGAAATCATATAAACTCCACATCATCAACATAAATTATTACATCATTTCAGTGAGTAGCATCAGTAATGTTTATTGTAAAATCAGTCATGTTTGTTGTAGGAAGGCCATGCTGGGAGTTATGGTAAAATACAATGCACATTTTTGTTTGCAGTCACCTAAGAGACGGACTAGGTGCCACACAACCAACTACTAAAGAAGGTCCCCTACAAGCTGATACCCATGTCCATGAAGATAAGAATTTAGGTAAAGTAGCGTGTTTCATTGTGACACTCTGCTTAAATATCTTAAAATTTAACATTTCTTCCACGCACCTGACTGCAGCCAACTTTTTGAGGTATTTTCCCCCACACATTAAGAACTTAAATAGTGAGGTACATTTCCAGTAGAAATCATATGATTTAAACAACATCACTTCAAAATAATTCATAACATCATTTCTGATTTTAACATCAGTAATGTTTGTTATAAGATGGCTATGCTGGGAGTTATGGTAAAATACAAGGTACATTTTTTTTGGTTTGCAGTTACCACAGACTGCAGCCAACATCTCGAGGTATTTTGCGTCACACATAAAGTACTGAAAAAGTGAGGTACCTTTTAAATAGAAATCATATGGTTT
>CM037783.1:60673653-60723653 GCA_021229015.1 Solen grandis
ACACAATAGCGATACCTTTTAACGACATTGGTTATTAATGACTCGTTTAAACGTATGGGAACCACGACATGTTTCCAATTGGTTTTATGCTTTTATAACCGTTATAGGTTCATATAATTAAAGTCAATGTCAACTATGCTTAGCTCAGTCTCAAATCAATTCTGCGCGTGCTCAAAATGTTTTTTATCTTATAAACCGACAGGAAAGACAATGCAAGCAATGGCGTTCTGACGTATTGGATTTTATATTTCACCGCGTTCTGAGGAAGTCACCAATAATGTATTACGATAGGAGAAAATCAACAACAAATTGACAAGGACTGGTGGTCTCGAATGAAAATTCGATGAAAAAATCGTGGGGATCAACCAGCTGTTTATAATAACGAGTGGCTTTTTAGCGTTTTATATCGGCCGCAGTGGAGTAATTTATAGCGTGAGTGAGTGCAGCACGTGCTAGACGGACTATTTGTTTCTTTTCATCTTATTCAAATCAATGTGAAGGACTCTTGACGTGCACACGATTTTAAAATTATTCTGACGTTTTTATCTCTTAATACACAAAAAGAACTGGTTTTCAATGACTGTGGTGATTTGTGATTTATTTTTGTACACTCTGAAGAAGGTCAACAAGTAAACAAGCATGTAACGTATTTTTGTAATCCATTAAAATATCCATTAAAAATCAACTTATTGATAAATGAAATAATTCAAAGAAATCTACAAACACATGTATATTAATCATTTTGCGGATCATACACGTGGAATTTTTACGTTAAATTCAGAGACAATACTCAATCGATTATTCTTTTTCATACTGTTGGTTGGTTGTCTACTACCCCAGAGAAGACATAAGCAAGAAAGGGGAAGTATAAATAATCTAAACTATAATTGTTTATATACACATGCTAGAAAAACATAAAAGAAACACAGTAAAAACACTAGACCGAAAAATCAACATGGCCGGTAGATGCTATATGAGTGTCTGTCTCTTGGAGTGTAGAGAATCTGTCAAAAGGTGGCAATGGAGAAGACAGTGTCTCGAGATCGAGCTTCAGTTATTTCATAACACTGCGGAAAAGTGGTTGATTGTAATTATCTTCTGTTCCATCTTAAACTTTATGTTTCATTTGTTGTTAAACTTATCTTAAAGTTTGATCTGATTAAAAGCGATCATGTGTGGATTGCATAATAGACGATGGTATTTATTTGTCATAAAGATGTATCAACCGTTTTCTTTAATAAATTATGAAAATTCACACATGAGCATTCATTAGTGGCGTAGTGGTGGTTAATCATAATAACTTTCCCTTGCAAAAACATACAGTAAACTTTTAACATTAACCTGGTGTTTATTTTTCCATCATTTTTGCAGCCTCACGTCACGTCTTCATTCAATTTCTCAGTCAGCGGTTGGTGATATACTAAATAAATAGCCTATTCCCTGTAACTTCATTCAGGCTTTTTACATACTGTGGGGCCATGTTTGTTATTGCTGGAACAAGAAGGTCAAGATGTCAGCCACATTCCCTGGCACGTTAATGGATATTGTCTCGGACAACAGTCCGCACAATCGCTGCTATGCTTGACCGCTAGAATTAAACTGGCCTCGGGGAGCCACCTTGGTTGACACCCGATGTGATCTAGCCAATAAAAACAAAGACTTGTCCAGAAATACCTTTGGTCAACCTGTTAAGTTGTAAGAAAATACATAGGTGTGTTATAGCATACAAGAAATCCAGTGATGGCAGAAACAGCGTAAATGACAGTAGTGTGATAAAGACATAGGCGGGTATGGGAGTTCCTCAAAGGAGATTCTGCTGCATTTACTTTTTAATTTCGACTTGATCAGATTCGGGATCAGTACCAATCCTACAGTCAACAATCTGAACGGTCAATTGATGTTGAGGTAGCCTATCTTGACATTTTGACAGCTGACGTGTTGTCAGGAGAGAGCATCCATGTTAAAATGTGAGACCGGAATGTGAGTCACATGCAGAAGTGTATTCACCATTCGGACCACGTCTGTGTCGACCCTGTCTCTTTTTAATTAAAAATCTTCCGAATGTCCAAAAATTATGTTTTATCTGAAGTTTTTTTTTTAAAAAAATGGACTCAATTACTTTAAAGGAAATGATATTCTGACCTACCACAAAGTTTCTAACTTAAGTAATAGGCTTATTATATTTATAGTTCAAGAATCAGATAAGTAATAAAAAAAAAAGTTATCAGATTTGAATCTCATTGAAATTGAGAAATCCATACAAAAACGCAACTGAACATGGATTCGGGGACACGTGGACCAACCAGTTTCTAACCCCTATACTTTGTTCTTAAACACAAAAGAATGTATGACTCGTGGTTATTCAAATTTTAATTTTAATTTCACGAAAAGATTAATATTTGAGCAAGACAGTCTGATAAGACACAAGAGATGTCTCAACAGGTGGTCGCTATTTGAGTCTCTTTGACCTCGGTTCTGGATCAGTGTATCCTGTCAATGTTCCCGTTATGTAAAGTCATATAAAAATATTAAAATATAGGCTACTGTAAATCATTAATTTTCGTCGACATTAAATTTCGTGGAAATTGCAATCAAGTCAATTTCGTTGAAACCTATATTAGTTAAAAATATTTTACTATTCACATTCATACAAACATGAAAGGTGCATAATATGCATAGTGCCATAATTATGTGAAATACTGGATTAGTGAAATCAATATGCTTATAAACTGTTTCCAGCAAATATAAATATCAAATGCAAATGAAACATATATTCGTGGACTAGTGTTCTAGAAAAAGTGAGATCTATTAAACGAATAGTTTTCGTGGGGATACATATTTGTTGATAAAGTCATCAAATTATACCCCCATGAAATTCTACAGTATACAGTTAATTTGCGGTAAATCTTTTATTCATTTCAATCGAAATTTTTGATATGAAAAACTTGTGTTGCATAGCCAAAATTATGTGCATTTTAGAAAAAAAATATTTTAAAAGTATTAATATTTCAGGGGGTGGGGGTTGTTTGCAACTAAAACGTATTACATTTTCAAAAAGAAATAATTCGTTTTAATTAACGAAATAATGATCAGACGCTTTTTCTCGTACCTGAGTACAGCTATGCTAATCAATTCATATGGGGCATGATATACAAGAATATGTATTGTAAATTCCAGGACAACTAGATTGTATTTTAGACAGTCAAATAAAACATTCAATATCAAAATTTTAAACGGTTATACGCCTGACTGACTTTATTCGTTCGTTTGTAAAATTGAACTTTAAAGGGGGGTACAACTTTTAAGACAAAATATATATAAATATATCCACTACCCTTGATAGAAATATCTCTCACGGCTTATTAATGTAGACATGTTATTTTTGTTTATTTATCTTTAATGTATAATATAATAAACAAATTACAGATTTCAAGTCTTGGTATTTGATAATCAGTTTTCTAGAAAGTTGAAACCTTTTCAATATTGGCTCCGTTTACATGATTGGTCAATTATGCACACTGATTTTGATTTTCTGACACCGTTACTATGGCAACCGATAGAAAGCTCCCGGGGACTCGGGTGACAAGTGTTAGATAACTTGACAACTCACTAAAGAGGGATAGAGAGGAAGATTTTCATCTAAAGTTGGTCAGAGTCCCGAGCTGATAGTATCGACACCAATTTAACGGATGAAGTCAGCTGTCCATTATCCTTGATAATTGTTTCTTGTCAGATGTGTATCACTTATTGTAAGAATGTTTTACATATGTAAATATTTCCGTGTCATAACTCGGAGGGTATGACTTTGCGATATTTTAATTTATTCTCCCAAGCGTGAACTTATTCCTTGATCTTGCGTAAAGAAATGTATTCTCAAAGGAAGGTGGCACTCATTCGTTTAATTATATATCCTATTATATTATATTTAATTCTATATAAAGGTGGGCAATTTGACATGATACCTGATTTGATTAAAAACTGACTTTCTCTCCGTTACAGCACCAGCAGCAATCTTATTTATTCGGCAATCTCCGGTCAAGTCCGGTAGATAGCAATAATACCAATCAATGAGTCAGTTGTTGCACAAAACAACAAATTACCTAAACCTTTATTTCATACTACACCAGAAGAGAACAGATTATAAAATCGATCTCTCGACCAATATAAATCATGTGATCAGTATAAGGAAACTGGAGTACCCGGGAAAACTCACGTGTCTGGGCGGACGGGTACCGTACCGTCACACGATTCATGATGGCCAGGTATCGAACTTAGTGAGAATTCATGTGCATTACCAGAACTCTTCCCAGGCATCTATAAACATGAAATGTACTTTTCTATAGCATATTTTATGTACCATGTACACTGCAAGGTGTACAGAGAAAAGAATAGAAAGTAGAATCGACCTATCTAAAAATGCTGGAGGTCTTCCTCGTAAAAAAAAAAAAAAAAAAATAAAAAAAAAAAAAAATATATATATATATATATATATGAAAAAAAAAAACATTTGAATAACTAAATTCTGTAAGTGATTTTTTCCAGTATTAGTAGCTAACGATATAAATTCACAGATTATTTGAACAACTTCAAAATACTCTGCAGAAGTATAGTTGCTTGGATGAGTAATGCAATGCGGCAAGTCATAGCTAAGATGAACAAAAAAATGTATGGACGTTGTCAATTCAGATAAGAGATGAAAACATAATATGCCGAAGGTATAAGCATACCGACAGAAGTGGAAGGAAGGTCCCACGGAGCCTAACAGAAATAGCTAAACCTTGCTACATAAAACTATCACGAACACTTTGAAAATTAAAAATGAGTAAACAGTTTAAAAAACAACAAAGGATTAACAGATTATTGATGCTATTCATGAAAGTGGTTTTGTGTTTTGAAGTCACCGTTAGTTTGTTTAGAGATTTCTTTATCTAAAATTTGACATCTTGATATATGTTATAAAAAGCATAGTTTTCTTGTGCAGTCTTTTTGTTGTCAGTCTCTTTAATGCCATCACGTCCCTAGCTCATGAGAACTCCAGATGGACATCTTGATTAATCTGACCCCCCACACACAATATCTGACACGCGCAGAAGCCTCGTTTTCAGGTCATACATACGAAATTAAAATCAGTCAAAAAAGAGATTTTTTTTCGGATTGATATTGATATTACAGTATTAATATAGCGCCTAATTTCACAACTTATTTGACGGTTCCTGGGTTGGCCAAGTTATTTTCGACTGAGAAGGCCATAAAATTATTCCCTCCACACGGAAGTTCGAACCCACAACACAAGTATATAACCACTGGACTACGGCGGCCTTTATGCCGTAGAAAAATGACATGATGCCACACGTGGTCAAATAACTCTGATCTAATGGAAAACAACAATTGCAGAAATAACAGCATCAAGACAACAAACTATTAAGCAATAAAAAATGTAAGACTTAACTCATGTATTGCCAAATTAAGGCATGGAAGGTGGTATTATTGCTTTGGGATTAAAATTTAAAACCAAATTAAGCAGGTTGTTATAGTCTCTGCACCTTCCATAGACTCAGTACGAATGTCAACGACCCGTAATTAATAAACATGGATTTGGGATTATCTGGTATTTCGACATGTAACATTTTAGCAACTAGTGTCGTGTTACAAATATATCAATAATGCTTTCACCTCAGTGGCTAAACTAAATAGCTAATCATTTTAAACTTTACGACAATTAATCAAGTGTAAAACTTGATCACACTTAAAATGCCTTGTAAATAAGGTTGAAACAAGTCATTTTGCGGAACATAAAACAGTTATGTGACGATTGCTCTGCTTGTAACAGTATTATGTTAATGTTATGAAAAAATATATTAATTCATAATTTCATCTCGAAAAGAAGACCAGAAATTCAGTGAGGCAAATGTATTGTTTTCTTGCCTCAATCTGTAAAGAAACGGACGTACATTCCTGAGTTCCTTTCTCTCATGTCTTCGAACATAGCCGCGTCGGTAGCATCCATTGAATACTTACCGACTGAAAGCTGTCTATGAAATTAACTACGCAATTAGTACAAAGCCTAGTCAACTTTCCAGATTAAGCGGCTCGTTTTCCAACAGTATTTTGAGATATGTGGATTAAGTTTGTAATTGTTTTCAGTCTGATCTGGTTTTTAATGGTGTTACATCGCGTAAAGTGGTATCCTTTCCTGGCTAAGTGCTGACAGGGTTTCAATTCGATACCAAGTCTCTACACTTCTGTGGAACGATATGACTTGAAATGCCACAATTGGGAAACTGTTTCGTCCCATTTTAAGTTATTTCAATAATCAAAGCGGGTGGGAGGTATAAACGTCAATTCGAGACTCTAATTTGTTCATCCTCAAACGCTGGGTGGATCTTTTTGTCACGGTTACAAAAGAATCAGACAAAATAACATTGTGAAGGGACCTCAGATCTCACGTCGATAAAGTAACATCAATTGTGCAACTCTCCTCGGCAGGGAGATAACAAAAAATAGCATTCAATTCTCCCAACCAATCGGATCACGCTATTCTTCGGGTAGCTGACACTTAATGACTAAAACACACCTGTAGAATCAGAAACGAGTCGATAAAGTTACTGAGTTTTCAATCGGTTAACTTTACTTTCACTTTAGTCGTTCGCTGATTGGTCAGTCGGCGAGGGTATATTACGGGTGGCGGAGCGACTTATTTACCGTTGTGTCTTTCCTTAGAGGGTGACAGTTTCTTTCTAGAGGATTACGTGAAGTGTCTACCAAATATCGGACTCTTACATGTAGACAGATAACCGCAAACATGAATAAAGTAACTGGACAGTCAAGTAAGGGTTAACAATTTTAATACCTGATTTTTTTTCTCATCATTTTATTAAGCTATAATTTTATACGAAAATACCAATGGTCATCACACTTAATTAAATTCTTTTATGTAAGATGTTGATAAAATGTATCTAAAGTATACTAATTCGCTTCATTTGTTGTTCTCAGATTAACATAATTTATGGATAAATCTATATCATATCTTGAAAACAATAATTTGATATATATTTTTGTAATTATATATTTCTTTTGATGGATGATATATGTATATAAATTATTCTAATATGCCTATTCAGCATAATAAGGACAGCATTGATTAAACTTAGACATGCCATTTCAGACACATATACAGATAAAATTAGGGGAACCAAATACGTATTATACATACAAATTGGTAGACATAGCTCATACAGTCACATATAAAGTTAGAGAGGAGGAGTCAGCCAGTCAGAAATATAGACGGACAAACATACAGACAAACAGATGGACGAACAGACATATAGACCGACGAACATACATACATAATACATACACATTTAGTTAAAAAAAAAAAATAATACATACATATAAACCAACCTTGGGGGAAAGAAAAAAAAAGTAAGGGAGAGGGGCATTAACACCACTGACGTCATCAAGGACAGACAGACAGACAGACAGACAGACAGACAGACAGACGGGCTTTTAGATAGATAGATAGATAGATAGATAGATAGATAGATAGATAGATAGATAGATAGATAGATTAACACCACCTTCAAGCTGAAAGATTTCACGAAATCATAATCGAACATTTATCACTACATTTATCACTATGCGGCCGGAGAGATACCCATCTAATTCTTTCGACTCAGTAAAAGTTAATTTTAAATAGACTAGGGATAAGAAAAACAATCTAGTTTTGTCAGTAGTTTTTAATATATTCACTTAATAAATGAACAACACTTACATCGTATAATGCACACGTAACTTTATTTCTATAATAATATAACTTTATTTCTATAATTGTTCTTAGATTTTTATTAATATATCGACATATGTTAAGGTTTGTTAATAAACGCCGTGTTTCCTTTCAATGTACCTTAACTCTTTTTTTCATTAGAATGAATGAGTTTAACAAATTTCTACTTTATCAATCCTAATTTTTTATTATTAGGTACCAGTGATTATATCATTATATATTGATTTCGTTATGTCATAAGAGGTCAAATTCAATGTGAGGTGAACAGGGAGACACTGTGAGTGGGTTCATTCATAATAACGTGTTTTTATTTAATGAATAAACATCATCCAATAAATACTAAATAGCGATCATTTAGTCTCGATTTAAATAATTATGATGGTATGGATTATTATAGATTTAGAGCAATTAGTTTAGGAGCGTCTGAGTGATTTGAATTGATATGCCGTGAAGTAAAGGTCGAAGGAAAAGCAAAGTTCGTTTAAGTCTTATTAGTTTGAAAAATAAAGTGATTGACATCAAATTATAAATATTGTTGTATACTTAAATAATAAAATATGTATCAAGTAGATAGTTACGCAGACTGGTTTATGAACGGACGGAAAGATAGAATTCCTTTTCATAATTCAGTAATTGTTATATCAGTAAGTAAGGAAGTAAGTAAGAAAAGTTAATATTTCAAGTGGATAGCATATTAAGCATAAAGTAATCTTCTATATGGTTCACTTTGGTTACATGCACACACACACATACACAATTTTTGTCTTACATACATGTATTGAACATGTTTTTTAGGGGGGCAGGGGAGGGAGCAAAACTTTGGCAATTAACATCGGATAAAGTACATGTATTGACTAAAATGAAAGTACAGGAACGTGATTTTATTGGGTCAGCATTTTATAAATACAGGATTAACACTGTTCAGAGGCTATAATTATTCATCAACAGCCGGACTAGTCTGTGTCCTATAATGTCGGAAAGTTTTCTACCACCGTGCGCTTCAAACATAACAGAACAGACACCTTCCCCTCGTGCTTTATAAAACTTGGATCAGATTGAAAAATTGAGGAATTCATTTCAAATTCCCCCAAGAATACTTAGCGCTTAGTAATACTTAAATACTTTAAAGCGAATTTCATTATTGTTATTTCTCTTGTAACGATACTGAACTATTTTATTTCTTGATTAATATTGTCAGTTGATAAGGTTATAATTCATGTCAACATAGTCATGTACTTGAATATTTCATTAAATAGGAATGATGGAATGCGTATCTACGTAGTTAGTTTAAGAAATTTATGTAATACTTAGCTTTAAGTATTGTTTTTGGAATTTGAACCCGAATTCATGTAATTTTCAACAATAAATAAATAAATAAATAAATAAAAAATAATGAAATTATGTAAGAAGGACTTGGCCTGACAAACCTTTTCCCATGGTTCCTGCTAGCGACATTTCGGCACCAGAAGCGTCAAACGTTGCTATAATTTCGCATCATATAGAAAAATATTGTAAATTTGCTTTCTTATAATTTCTTAAACTTAAGTATATGATACAAAATAAACATATTATGTGGTGAGGTAGTTCAGCTTCTGCTAAGTCATTGGAAAACAACAACAACAACAACAACAACAACAACAACAACAACAAAACACACCCCCCCCCAAAAAAAAAACAACAACAAAAAAAACAAAACAAAACAACAACAACAACAACAACAACAACAAAAAACAACAAAAACAACAACATGAAAATAATAAACGAAATAGTGGGATATCAGTTTGTACAGTTTTATTATCATAATTATGTTATTGAAACTATGTATAGCACAAGTATAGTGATATTATATTTCTCTCGTATAAATTCTTGAAATTGCCCCTGTAGTTTTAGTTTGCTTGTTTGTTTGGTTTAACGTCCCATCGACAGTATTTTAGTCATTTGGAGACGATGCTTACTTGAGACAGATATAGTGCTGCAGTATCACGCCGTAGACATGTGGCATGATACCACACCTAGTCACATTATCCTGACACCAGGCCAACCAGTCCTGCAACTACCCTTATATGCTGAGCGCAAGCAAGGGAGCTATAACAGTACATTTTGGTATGTCGCGGCCGGGGATCGAACCCACGACCTCCAGCTCCCGAGAAAACAATATTTTCCATAATAACGACGCATGGATTTTCTTTTTAGTTTGCCTTATAAACACATGTCCATAATTATTAATAAAAATATTATTACAAATTTTGCATTTTTTAACAAAACTTCACAAAAATCTACATGTATATAATAATAATATATTTATAATTATCATTAGTTAAATTTAAATTAAACTCATGAATAAATGACCAATAAATGTTCACGATAACCAAGTTTCAGATGTACTTATATCGTACCCCCCAAAAAAATCGATGACATGTGAAATAAAAAGGACACATCGTCCCCAGATAGTTGTATCGTCACTTGAACACCTGTTCTTTCATGGAAAAACCTCACAGATGAACGTAACGACATCCATTTATTTGACTTTTAATAATGTGTGGACGGGGAAGCGGGCTTCTGTTCTTTAATAACTCCCCCGATCATGGGGGTCCAGACAACGTACCGAGACGATCAACATGCTCTAAAAAGGCTCCTGTGATAAATCTATTTACACAGATTAATGGTTCTTCGATAATCGCTTGGAAATCTTCATTGTGGATGATCCGCACCACGGGTAAAAATTCATCTATTTCCAAAACGTCTCCTTGAAATGTACATCCAGTAAGATTTTAAAAAAAATGCGAAGAAAAATAAAAGAGAGATGCCACGAAAAAAATGAGAACGCTGTATTTGTATTCAAATTAAGATGTATACTCGATGGATATAGTTACATGAATTATCAAATGAGTAGACTACCTCTATTCTTTTGAAGTATTTGTTTTGACTGGAAGAAATGAGGTAGAACCAACGTTCTTCGTCCCATGTGTGTTTCGCACACATAAACCTCGGATCCGAAACCCGCACTGCCGGACGTCTGACAACCGCGGAGGGTTGAAGCTAAAATATTTGAATCCAAAGAGTTTTGAGATCGTTTCCTTGAACGGGATTCGATCTTTTTCTTCATTTAAACTCTGTGACACCCAGTTGAGGGCAGTACGTGCCTAGACAAATTATAGACATTTCGAGCCTATGTAAGGCAAGGATTTTTCTCGAATTAAGCATTTATCCAGAATGAACCAAATAAAAGAGAAATAGAACACCGTGCAATGAAATGTTTAGGTTCCATTTCAGTCGAAAATCACAATGTAGTTAAACACCCATTCAAAATAGCTGGAAATAATTAACTTAAATCTTTTTAAATCCCCTCAGAAGCATGAAAAATCTGATACCGGGTCACACCAGTATAACTTCACAGTATAACCAAAAATTAAATGCATAAAAAAAAAAATTCATTTCATTTTCGGACATACAAATTTAATTTCAGTCCCATGAAACGGATAAAAGAGCGCAATCAAATTTGGTTTACTAGATCAGGGCCTTAATGTCTAGAGCTAATATATATCGGAAATATAAGAATAGGTGTGTAATATTTAGTGGATTTATTTACCTTTAGTCTTGAAATGCATGTTGAAAAAAACAACAACAAAAAACAAAAACAAAAAAAAACAACAAACAACGAACCTCGAGAGTGAAAGGCTCGGGTTCGGTGGGTGGGGTAAGAATTTATTTTATGATCTCCCGAGGCGCAAAGATCCGGTCTTTCCCAAAACCTTCCAGCTGGTTGGCGGTCATAACAGATCTCCCAGTGAGATTCAAACCCACATTCTTCCTGTCAGCAGTCATGTACTTTATAAGTGCACCACAGCGCCGCTTTTTTGTGCCACTCATTTTCTAATGATGTGAATTTTTTAAAAAGGAAAGATTAACTAATTAAACCAAAGTCTATACAAATATTTTACACTTGCCTGTGTGTACTTTTTAATCTAATTGTCTAATGTGATGGGTTTATAGCAAAGCGTCTTCGTTAAATAACATTTATCTTAAAAGTCAGTATCATAAGGGAAAGAAGAAAGTCGTGAAGAATTCCTCTCTACTGTGCATGTTCAATAAACGTGGGTCATAAATTGAGGAATGACCGCTGCAGCGAATGTCGTTAAACAGGCACTAAACTGAATCCAGGCAATGAGCAAAGTCAACTCTACAGTGGTCTGCTTTTTTATTAACTTTAAACAGCAAAAACAAATAAATTGATGTCTACTCTGAAAGAAATAACAATGCAATAAATGATTGCACCACTTTTAAGCCTTACAAATTACCTCGGTACCAGGAAAACAGCGCATGTAATTAAGCGTTTGAATTATGTCCCAAATCTCAACTGTTTCTTAACAGTCAGTGTCGGCAAACGCTTTAAATTCTCAAACAAGCTTTTCATTGACTTTATGACGAGGATTAATTTTAGAGCTCTTGTCATTCGTTGCGTAAGTATTTGATCTAGGTGGTGATTTGGAGAAATGAAGTGGGGAGCTAAGTAACAACCGATGGGCAAAAGAATAAATATCCGTATAAACCTAAGTTGTTCCCGGAGATTAGCCGAAGGTTTAGCTTTGCTCTGACTTTATTAAAACTGCTCGGGGTTGATTTAGTTCATTCTGAAGTTCGGACGTGCACATTTCATAGTTTCAAACAAATGTAGTTCATAACTTGTGAACATATGCGCTTTCTTGTTCCTCATTTATCTTACTTTGCACGGGTTATGGTTTTCCCGATGACGACCTTAAGTTGTATTGTTAAAAACAAAAATTTAATTTTCAATTTTGTAGAATTAATTTAAATTGATAAATGTGAGAAGACTGGCAGATGTAAAGCTCGGTCTACTTTAGCAGGATACAGCACTTCAGCTGCGAGTGAGTGATAGAGACCCGAGGGCGGGGCTTAGTTTGACGGCTTGGTTTTCGTCTGCTTTTTTTAAATATTGAATAAAAAAGGTAGATAAACGGTTAAAATGTCAAATATATGGGATGGTAAAGACACGTCACGAGCAAATCTTTTTGTATTTAGATTTGAAAGCCGGCGTGAGAAAATTTTTAAACTTGGAAAAATGAAATATTGTAACATATTTTCCTTGTAAAGTAATTCTAATTTCCGTTATGTTTTTAATTAACAATAATATTTATCGTTATTTGCTACATTGCATGTTTTCACTTTCAATTAGTAAAGACTAAACAGCGGTTAATTTCTCCATTAGATATTGCCGTTTGTGCGTAAAATATAGGGTACTTAGGATTTTGATATTTACGACATGGATAGACACGTGATGCATTATCTCTATTTTGCCGCACCGAAAAAATATTCCGTACATACTTGATGATGTTCATTGTGTTTGAAAAATAAAGTGACTTTGATATATAAAGTTTAACCCAGGGTTTCAACAGTGTAAAGTCGATGAGTTTAAATGCCTTGTGTACCTATTTGTTGACGAAAATGGCTTTGCTTTTGCTTTTTATCATCACACGACCAGCCTGACACGTCTGTAATCTTCAGCTATCGTCTGCTAGGTATTTACCTTTTAACATCCTGACGGCGTTTATAACTCCTGCGTACTTCCGGACTTCAAGCACAGCATTGCTTTGTTTATCCAGGACTTTCGGCAGACGACACGGAGGCTGTTTTGACCTCTCTACTCGTCAAAGTGAATCAAAAAGAGCAGACGATAATGCAAGGTGAAAAACGCCTCTGTGGCAATTCCAATCTCTTCACTAAGGAAATTAAACAAATTGTTTTATGTTTTCACCTGTCCCTTAATGAGACGACACAGATATGCAGCAATTTAATTAGTCGAGAAAAAAAAAAGTGAATTGGATTCGGTCTAACTCTGAGACGACTAGATAAATCAGGAACGCGTACCGGATAGCGGTCATTCCGAATGAGAGAAACTTCCTTACTTTTTTAAAATGTTGACGTGTTTTCTTTGGATGACTTAAGTATTATTGATTAAATGATAATTGCTTCTAGATTTTATTGCTTATAAAAGGCCGCGAGACAGGTGATTTTGCGAGCTCTGGTAACACGTTACTTCCGGTTGAGAGAGCAATGGCCATAATTTCTGTAGAATGATACAAAGTCTGTGATTATCTGTAAGAGTTACCGGAAATTGTTTGAAATAATTTGCAAACGCATTACCTCGTGCCATGAATTATTTATGTATTTCTAGCGTCTTGTTTCAACACTTAACCACTTTTATCAAAGTGTACGAAGCTCGCATGCTAGATAAAAGCACTATCATCGCCAAAGTGACACGCGGGTTTGTCGATGAAACCGACAGTAATACGATTCCATTGAATAAAGAATACATGAAAAGACGTTATTCTTAACTCTTCTACTTGTAAACAGACGAACATAGACATCATATTAGCGCACTAGTCTTAACCGGATCAGCATGGGAACCATTCTATACATGACCAGGATTGTTATTTTAATTGTGAAAAAGACAATAAATGATGAGTAACAACCAAGATCGAAACCGATACTCTTCCTCCTTAAAATTTTACCTCCGTTTACTCTCTTTGAGCATAATTTTGCGCAAGACGTGAAATTGGCCATATAGCTACTAAACATGCAAATTCGGAGTGTAGGTTAAATCCAGCTGTGCTAATAACTAAGAAACAGTCACGATCATTCGGCAATCACATATTGATTTCTTATCGATTACAGCAACATTTTCAAAGTCAAACTTTCCTTTGTAAATGCTTGTAATAAATTGTTATAGATTCGCCAATGTTTTAAATGATGGGCAGTTTTCAAATCCAGCGTATTCAGATTGAAATTGTTTCGTTTAACCGTTTTATACATTTGGTATGACATTAAAATACTCTTGTTTAAACCATTTGCTAATGTTCGAATTACTTTTCCTTTTGCGAAACATATTACTTTATTAGATATAGATATTTCCAGCAGTATGATTAATTTTTTTTTTTATCATTCCATAACTTTTGAATATTGCGTTCTTCTCTAATATCTATTTCCATTTCGCCTAGAAGGGACGCGGACATTTATTTAAAGGACTAGGATTAATCATCTTTGGAAATATGAACAAGAGAGAGAGAGAGAGAGAGAGAGAGAGAGAGAGATGCTTTTATATAAATATGAACACACTTCTTTATCAAAGCGTCTATTTGGTACGTGTTACAACAGCACAAGGGGTCTAAATTTTGTAACACTTGGATAAAAGGAAATTATAACTCCATAATAACGGTATATGAAAAGTTAATAGCATAGTTATAATACAAAAGTCAGGAGACGAGTGTGGGAGAAAAGGACAATTTTACAAACAAAACATATGAAAAATTAAACAGCCAAAAGGACCCGTTTGAGTCAACCTCGGATTGCAATATAATATAAACTCGTGTGTACATACGCCGTTGTAAGCGCCGATCAAAAGGTTATTCAAACACAGAGCGACAAAGTAACAGTCAAGAGTTACGCTGCTGGTCTTTGGTCTAATCAGACCCCTTATAATCAGCAGTATATTAACATTATAAGCTTTTTTCCAAATCATCCCACGGTGAAAGGCGAACTGATAATTAACATTTTGGGTGGAACCCGCTGCGCAACCCGCAGGGACGCTTTGCGCATGCGCTGACCAAAAACACCTCTTGCAGAAATAAGCACTCTATGACACTTGTCGCAAAAGGGTGAATAACTACATAGACAAGTATATATTTGTCCAGTGAACTATCAATTGCTTTAATTGACCCGCATTGTAAGTGCATGCACATAAATGCTTAACTTAGACTTAAAAGGCCAGTAGATTTAGCTAAGTTTACCGGTGTCCCGCAACATCGAGACTCTTCAATTATGCATGTGTCTGTCGCATAAGTTGTGAGAACCGATAATGCAGCTCATTTGTAGTTAAATATCGCAAAAGATCGCAGTATCGCGATAGATCGGCACGAAGATGTCATCAAATTAGAAAATGATTTCTGGCATACCAAACTGGTGTTAAGACTGTTAAGAATTTAAGATTAGCTATTGAGAATATCCATTTAGTCACGTGGTATTTGATGTAATAGTGAAAATGCGGGTAGGGTCTTAAGCAGGACAGGGATGAATAAGGGGTGTCCTGTGGTGTCAGTGTTAAATAAGGGTTTACAGTTAGGGGTTCTCAAGGGATGACCACCTATGCTGAAACACCTTGATACAAATCTAGCAAATTATGGTGACAATTTGCTAGACACTCCTATGTGAAATGACTTGGTGTTAGGTTTGAAACCTATCCCTTTCAGATGATGTTGCTCCCATGTATTTGTGTGGGAGGATGGATGCGTAAGAATGGAAAAAAATAGTAGTAGTATAGTATTAGGATTGCATAATACACAGTATTATATTGCAATACATAATTCATGTGTCATTGTGTTATAATGAATTTTAAAATAACTGGCGACCATGGACATGAATGCACACCTTGTTCAATATTGCACAATAATACACCTTAATAGCGTTTTCACAAATAACATGATAGCCTTATAGTAGTACAAGTAAGATGTAGAGGTGTGAAGAAACTGGGGACGAAATAAAATATTCAAAAATTAAAGAAAAAAATAGAAGATCTTGAAAATAGATATAGACATATATACATAATTATATAGTATTTCTGCGTGACAAAACGCCCCACAAATAATTTACAAATAACACACAACTGATGTACAATAAATCAACAAATATTACAGAAATAATACACAATCAATATGCCACAAGAGGACAATAAACAACCACGACTGCGCTGCACAATGACATAAAATTGACAGAATTTTCAGTTAATGAAAATGAAATCGAGATAATTTAATAATTGTGCTGTATTACCCAACAGGTCGAATTCTGATGGACATCCCGTGCAAAGTGTGCCAAGATCACTCCTCGGGCAAACACTACGGTATATATGCCTGTGATGGGTAAGTAATACCAGATTATAATAAAAAATAATTTTTGGTAGAAATCTTCGAAAATCACATAATGCGAGTTTTCTGTTGTTGTTTTTTTTTTTTTTTTTTTTTTTTTTTTAAAGATGTATGACTATTAACATATATTGTGGATCAATATTATCTTTACATGCTTACATGGTTTGCTTTAATAATTTAATTTATATAGACTTTTATAGTTTAAAACGATGTACAATTTTAATGAATGATTCTTAAATTTACTTCAAAAACTTTACATTTATATGCTCAATTTTTCAATTAATTGTAAAAAGAAAATCGTTATCGAAGTTTAAATTAAATTGATAAAAATGGTTTCTTCTTTTGTTTACTTACATTTGGAAAATAAAATATGGAAACGAATTCCATTAACACGCAAATTTTGTATCTTTTGCAGGTGCGCCGGATTTTTCAAGGTAAATATGTTATTAATTGCATTCCATTTAAATTCGTCCTACCCTAGACATTCCCACAGGGTTATAAAATTTGATCGAATTATCGAAAATCACGACAATTAAATAAACAAATAAATATGAGTGAAATTTCATGAAACGTTAGTCAATTTTGTATTTACGCTATTTTAAACTTCACATATAAAGTACAGTGTAGTTCACGCTACTTTACTTCCATTTCAGAGGTCCATCCGCCGCAACCGCCAATACATCTGCAAGTCCCGCGGTCAGAATAGCTGCCCGGTCGACAAAACACATCGTAACCAGTGTCGAGCATGTCGCCTCAACAAGTGCGTCGAGGCCGGGATGAACAAAGATGGTAAGGCTCCATAAATACTTCTCAAAATTTATTCCGCAATACATGTACAGACATCTCATTTGTAATGTATGTTTTTGCGATGCCAAATTTAGTTCTTTAAAACGGAATCGTAGGTTTCTTGAATTCAAGTAATCGGTAAACTTTCGATCTGAATGTGTACCCTGTACCTCATGAATTTATAACTTGATGAATATTAATTGACTGAACTTTAAATATGAATATGAAATGAGTTTTTCTTTGCCACACAGACTATGCAATAGTGTATGGACATACAACAGAGAAGACCCTGATCCTATATGTGCTGTCTGATCAGGGTCTGCTCTGTTAGCCAATGTGTCAAAATGAGTCTGTAAAGATATAAAGTAAAAGGTTAAAATAAAAGATGCGTAAAATATGATTTAACAAACAATGAAATTATAATAATCATTATTATGGAATTTTACTATTGTATTAACGTACAATTGATTTCTAACGGACCATATAAGCAAGTTTAAAACAGAGTTCACGCATTATCGTGCTGAACAATTTTTCCCGACGTAATAGTTTTTGTGAACGTGAATTAATCTGCGCTGTGAGCGATTTAAAAAATGCAAGATGGATAAGAAGTTCAATGTAATTAGTCATATACATGTGTTCGAGCGGTTTGGACAAAAAACCAGTCCGAGTGCATTCCTAGTGAAAGGGAACGCTCCGACCCCTAGAGTACTCAATATGTTGTGTGTTAACGCCCCTTCGTAATAGAAACGAAGATGGAGAAAGGCGCAAAGTTTTGTGAAATTTTGTTTTCATCGGAAGGGCAGCGTTCTCTGACATCGGCATTCGACTGTCAAAGAAACGCACGCCGAACTCAAGAAAATGCTGTATTTATAGGCGTACAACATATTAAAGTCAAATTGCTTTTGATTCTTTTATGCAAAGATGGAGTCAAGTACACTGGATTGTATGATATTTAAAAGGCATAAAGCTATATTGGGATATCATTGTGGACGCCATTGTGTTTGAGATATTACTTGTTTGTTCGTACCCAGCAATTCGTCCCACCACAGTTTCGTATCAATAGGCAACCTTAAACTGTTTTTACCGTTTGTCGAATAACATATACGGTAATTAAAAGGTAAATTCGACTTGGTTTTAATAGGGTCGGCATAATAAATAAAGGGGTCAGTCGTTATTTTTACTCATTGGTTTGAGATGAGTTTTGTTTAAACACGAGCTCCGGTCTGTTAGGAGAAGAATTGATCTTCACCAAACGAACTCTTGTGATGTATATATGTATTTCAAACTCCTAATTAATTGCATTTCCATTAGAGAGAAATGAGCATTGTCGGAGTGTCATTATTTCCGACAAATAAATCATATCCAAAGTCTCGACTTTTAATTCCGGTGTATTGAAAATGTAACAAGGGTGAAAAAGATCAAGTCGATCTGCCTGCTTTCACTATAGCAGAAAATGGTTGGTTCTCGGGCCCATTCATCTGCATGAAAAGGCTTACTTTCAAACCCATTTTTGTCAATCAATTGTCGGACAAAAATCACAAAGTCATGCAATTTATTTGCTATATTATCTTTTATTGTGGGTCCAAATTGAAATTATCTATGCAGAAAAATTGATTTTATTGTATTTCCAGCGACGCAATATTTTGTCGATGCAGTGTGCGTGCATTCAAGAATCAAACGTTGCTTTCATTTGTTTAAATTTATGGCCTTATTTAAATCATACTTTAATAATCGTATTGTTAACGATATCGTCTTTTCAATATTTGTTACAACATGATTCAAAGGAGCCTTTTTAAAGTCTTTTCAAATATTTGACAAACAGACAAACGGTGATAAAATCTCGCAATGCCGCAATCTTAAATCTTGATCGGATATATTCGTCAATTATCGTTACGCGTATATTGTACCTTACTTTCATATCAAGAAACAATGAATGTGAATAATACAGATTAATTTGAACTAATTGGGAAACGTCATTTTAGATGACTTGGATTGATTTTGTGATCTTGTCAAACGTTCTTTTGTACATTTTAATTTGACACCTGCTATGTGAAATCGAGGGGAAACGTTTGGCATATTGTGATTGATATACTGCAGTATTCCCCTAAGCATTTAAACTTGTAGGACAAAAGCCTCTGTCATAAACTCTTGATTGATGCACTCATTTTATAGGCTTAGTGGAAAATTATCATTCACGCAAAAACCTGGGGAAAAAAAATACAGACCGGAAGGACAATAAAAACGAAAAGCAATACCACATTTTATCTAAATCATAAGCTGGTAAATTATTTTTTGTAAATATGGTAAATATTAAGGTAAAACTTTGAATATGGTCGCTGTATGAAAATATTAAATATATGAGAACAGCAATTTGTTTATTATTTAGACATAAACATATTTTTAACTTTATAGATATAAATGATGATAAACATAATAAATCATTCTTTTTACAATGCATATTTATTTGTTCATATCTGTCAGGTGATTATCATATTATCTACATGTATATCTTTACCCCAACAGCCGTGCAGCACGAGCGAGGACCACGTAACTCTACAATCCGCCGCCAGGTGGCCATGTATTTGAAGGAAACCAGCGAGCTGAACTCCCTTTATGCACCATCGCCGTTCCAAGCGCCTTACATGCCAGGATTTTACACTTTCGAGCGTCTGAACGACGGGATCACGGTCAGCGCAGTGGACCCTCCATCCTCACCCCTCACACCAGTAGCATCGCCCTTGACCCCACCTACACCAACCTCCCCGGGGCTGATCTGCCAACCCACACCTAAGGTAATTTATCCCTAGATATATGCATAAATAAGCACGCACTATTATTTTTTTTATTTAAGTGGTTTGACTTTCAAAGTTTAAATTCTAGGATCTAATAAACCAGAGTATTAGTCAAATAAATGGAAATGCTTGAATAAACAGAAAAAAATGTAATGATATAAATCCTCTATTAAATTATAGAAAATATTTCAGTTGCACAACAAATAATAATAAAATATAAAACTTGTATTTCCTATATAAATGACGACATCCTCACGTGCTGCTGTATGTTTCAGTATCCACACGAGCTGATCCAGTCCTACTTCAGTAACCCGGAAGCGGTATGCGAGGCCGCGGCGCGACTTCTCTTCATGAGCATCAAGTGGACGAAGAACGTGCCGGCGTTCCTCAGCCTGCCTTACCGTGACCAGGTGACACTGCTCGAGGAGTCGTGGCGGGAACTGTTTGTGTTAGGTGCCGCACAATTCCAAATGCCGCTTGAACCTTCAACCCTGCTTACTGCCGCAGGTAGGCGTCTTTTGGTTGACCATGATGATGATGGTGATTCCCCAGTCTCCCGACCTCTTTGTCTCTTTCTCCCACGTCTCTCCCTCTATATTTCTAAAAATAAATGATGCATGACATTGAAGCTACAAGATAATAAAAAGAAAAAAAATCATTATAAACAATATACTATTTTATTCTATGACTGACGAATATACTTAAAAAACATTAACCTTTATAGAAATTAATAATTAATAATCAAACCTTTAAATCCCCCCCCCCCCCCCGGAAAATAAAACTACCCGTATTAAATAACATTGGACGTTAACAGTGTAAAAAAATACAAGTTATTCCATATAGTAATGTAATTATGTATGCTAATAAATATATACACATGGTGTCTGATTTTTTTTCGTGTCCATTACTTCTCATCATCGCATCGGGTAAATATTTACGGACTACATTTAAGATTAAATCAATAAATGAGTCAAGTTTTCTCCCTGATGATAACATACATCATGCTTTAAGTATTTATATTTCCATGTTGATATTTGCTCGAAATTTTTACACGCTCACATACTCGGTTTAGAATTGCACATACCGCTGGTTTTCCGTTCTTAAATACACTAAGGTTACACGTTTCAATTACAAAAGGAAATCCGACCCTCTCTCCACTCTTAAGCTTCTCTATATGAACGCTCTCCAACGACCTGTATTTACTTCTATATTCAAACAAAGACAGTGTACCTTTTAAAAGCAAAACATACCTCATATTTAAGCGTAATATGCTTACTTCTTCAGAATTTGCATGCATTGCCCGGATGCACAAGTGTGAAATATTCACAAACATAATATTAGATAAATAGTTGTTTTTTTGATAATCATCACAAGGAATAAATATACATTTGATTATGTTTATTTCTCTTTTTTTTTTAAATTCATTTATTAATTTTCTTTATTTTATTCAAGAATGCTGAAAACAGCTATATTGTATGCGAAAAAAAAATCCCATTTCTATTACCTATTGATCGACATCCAGTGAGTCGCTAGCGCCTTAAACTAAACTTGTTTTTCTGAAAGTTCTCACAGAAACGTTTCAACTTCTAAAAGAGCCGAGGAAATTCACATTACCACGTATTTCCTTTTGCAAACGCCCTTGTCAATGAGTTCCTTCCTCCATCAATACTTGCCTTCTTGACTTGGCACAATAAAGTAAGCAAATAAACTTCCCGGGGTTATGAGTGCAATTTAATTAACCGAGTATTAAAAATTAGATACGCAAATAAACATAAAAATATCAAATAAAAACAACAAAACAGTCAAAGTTGAATGACATTTTGAGTAATTCTGTTAAGCCTAATATTTGTCCTTTTAATTAATATTCTTTATGAGGACTAAATGGTGTTTTTATCGTTTCAATTTAACTATATTTCATAATTTGAATTATATCATTCTCATCATTATCATCTGTATTATTGAATATACTATTATTATCATTAACGCTATTACTATTACACATATTGCATGTATTGTTATCATATATCATTTTTATATCATTACATGCATTGTCATTATTATAACATGTATTATTACTATCTAATATTGCATATACTATATATTATTATCATTCCAGGACTGGGCGGGGAGAACGCCCCCACAGAGAAAGTAGTAAACATCATGACAGAGATCCGTGCTGTGCACGAGATCATAGCCAAGTTCAAGAGTCTTCAAGTTGACGCCACAGAATATGCATGTCTTAAAGGCATAGTCCTCTTCAAAACAGGTAAGTCGGCTACTCATATGGTTACAATATTTTCTTTTTTTTTTCAATATCTCATTTACAATTATATCTTGATTAGTTTCATCTGACTTGTTTCTCATTGACGAAATACGCGTTCGATGCAGTGATAGAAAGTATTTTTTATTGGAAAAAACAACAACAACAAAACAATAACCCAAAACAACAACAACAACATTATAAAAGAAATATGCCTTACTGTTTATTTCTATTTTAACTAGTCTTTGATAAAAGAAACAAAATCTATTTTCAACCACCTGCCTTGAGTGGACAGTCAAAGGTACATAAAGATGTGGCCGCTAAGTCCAGGTGGCTTCTAAATAGAAGTTAATTTAACCTATAGTTTGGGGATTTTTAAAGCCGACCGCCAAAACAAATTGACTTTTTAATACAACTAGCTGCCATAAAGGTTCATGAATATATGTTCTTGTTACTTTATTTCTTCAGTTTTTCAAAGTACGACCTCATCAGATGGCAAATCTCTGCGAGATTTTCAAACAGTGGCATCCCTGCAAGACCAAGCACAGATGACCTTGAGCAAATACATCCAGACTACCTACCCCACCCAGCCATTCAGATTCGGAAAACTTCTGCTTTTGTTGCCCACCCTCAAATCTGTAAGTGGCGCCACTATCGAGGAACTCTTCTTTCGGAAGACAATCGGAAGCATCCCGATTGAGCGATTACTGGTTGACATGTTTAAATCTAACGACTTTTGACGTGCAGCTTGTACATTATCGAGGAAAATCACCCTAGTACATCGTCTCAAATGATTTAAAATCATATAGACGGTAGAAAATACACGTGGCAAACGTTAGACCATTGCAAAATTACACGTGCTAGTTCACTCCCCCCGGCGAGGTTATATTAGACACTATAAAATCTATGCGCATGCGCACCGAAGCAGTCTAGATTGTGCAATCTTGAAGGGGTCTTAATATCGAATCCGCCTCAGATGAACAGACTGTTCAATTAAAAACGGTTCTGTGCTTCCATAGTCAGTGGTACAGATCCGGAAGTCATGCAAGAATGACATCACTTCCGGGAGGAATTATGTTGTTGTTTTTATATATTTGTGTGACTTTTGTTGCATTCTGTTGTTATCACATTATTCACGGTATACTTAAATGTATCTGTAAATGCAAAATGTTTAATATATATTTATATATGCTGAGACTATTCATTTTTGTTTGTTATCAAAATAATAACAATAAAAAAGTATATTTATGCGGTATCTTCACTTTAAAAATTTTCAAATGATCTAAATACTTCACAGAATTGGGAAAACAACAAAAAAGAAGAACAAGAACAACACTTAATTACATTTTCATGCCATAATAGATTAATACCTATTCATTTCATCAGAAACAATTGTTAACTTTATTGGTTTGGTAGTGTTCCTTGAGAAATACATATAAATAAGCTCAGGCTTAGTAAAACGTAATGAAAGGCTAATTTGATTTTATGCTGCTCCGCCAAATCTTCACTTTAGAGATCAGAAAAAAAAAGGCTCACGAGAAGCATCAAAGCATTTCAACCCCGTAATGACTGGAAACATTTACACCATTTGTTGACGCCATTTTGTCAGGGAATTATGACAGGTTTGAGCGGAAACCAGTCATTTAAAGGTCGCTTAGTCACTGGGCCCCACACGGGATTTATCACCTTTTACCTTACATGAAAAGTCGCTGTGAAAATGAAAGGGCAATACTTGCTATTTTCACACCAGGACGTTATATGAACCGGTTTCGTATGAGAAAAAATCAGTAAGCCTATTTAGAAAAAAAAAACTGATTCGGTTGATTACCAGAATTGATGATATGCTTGCATATTTAACAATATTCTTAGAAATACAAGTCTTTAAAATGTGCGGTAAATTAATTAATGCGGAAATGTTTGCGATAATTTAACGCGGTTAAAACAATATGCTGTTTCTCATAATTATTGACTACCTAGTCGATAATTTGAGTTATAGATTTGCATCAGTTATTAGAAAATCAGGGAGTTATGTAAATGTAATTGAACATAATTTGATCCTACCACGAAAACCGCCCAGACTGGTTTTAAAACTTGTTGGCACCACAACACGTCACCTTCGACCTAAATCATTACACAGGTGTCCGATTCTCACGATGCCAGACTGCTCTTTTACGCGCTGTTCGGAAAACCAGTCGATGGGACCCAACAAAACAATTTACAAGCAACGTGATAATCAGCCGGAAATTGACCACTATCTCGCTACCAATCTTAACTTCACTGCTAGAGAGTCCATAGCGTGGCTGATGTAGCCCCATTTAAACGGGATTGCTTTAATGTCAGTTTAATTGAAATCTTTCCCTTTATTGGAAAATGGATGGCTAATTGTGTGATATTTAACCAATGCGCACCTGGAGGTTAGCTTGAAGAAGAAACACTTTTAATAATTAATTTTCCAAGTAAAAGGGACATATGTATGTAACCTTCATACTGCCATTTGATCAAAGAGTTCCTGTTCTTTTGCAATCAATGGAGGAGATATAAAGTGGAACGATGGAATCAAAAATACCATTAATTAGTTTGTTTTAGTCACAGAATATCTAGTACTAATTTTAAACGATACTTTGTACACAATAGTAGAACCGCTTGATTAAACACGATAGAGGTCACCAAATGGAAACTTATCCAGTGTCTTTTTCATCAAATGATGTATACAGCGGAAATGTTATCGACTTTAATTCACTGCCTTTTTGTAGTCATGTTTAATGAGGCTACTGAATAGAACAATTTATCAGTATTCAATATTTACAATATCCGTTTGATTCATATTTAATTAAAATGAAGCTGGCGGTTGGTTGAGAATGCAAATATTGCTGTATGTGAAATATGGTAGATTCATTGGCATAAATATCACTTGGTACAATAGTTTAGACAGTATTGTCACTCTTTATATTATCCGACTATAAAACAACAAGATTTGGATACTGATGAGTTGCCCTGGTTTATTTGATGTCTTTATGAAAATTCAATTACTCAATATTTGGTGTCTAATTAAAGGACACCCTTTCAACCACTCAACTGTTTATTGATTTTATTTTTCAATCCAAGTCTCAAATTGTTAATGAAGTTTATCTGATCTTATCAAAAATAATTCCGTCCAAAATGCACGTTGTGTTTCGATTCCTGATATCAAAACTCATAGGAGTTGGGTCTAATTGGGAACATTGTAATGCATATCGACTTTTGATGAGAAAAAATCTTATCATAACTGTACGTTATCACACACACAAAACAAACACACTCAAGAGTTAGATCATATAACAAAGGGAAAATCATATTGTTTTGATTAAGATCACTTGCCCTTTTAATGTCTAGTCTAATTGGATAGAAACTTTTTATAGCATTAATTTATTTTGTACAGTAAATGAATATATCTTTTGATATTTTTTATTCTGTCGATAGTTATTCATCAACATATGATCTGTGCATAAATGGAATATTTGAAATCATAATTATTGCAAATCCATTTGCAACCGTAGTGCACACATACTTGCAATCAATGCTTCTTTTTTAATTGGCAATTATATTTATTATCTTGAAAGTCATTGAGTGGAAATATATAAAACTTTTATGGCTTCTTGGATTTTTTCCCATTTTATTCTGATTAAACATAAGGTTAAAATAATTACTCAGTTAAGACAGATCAGGCTTTATGTGGTACCTATTGAGTGCGTCAAAATGAGTCTATATGAGGGAAAGGGTTAAAGACTAAAATAAAAACCGCCAGTAGGACGCGATGAAGTTATAGTTTGAGATTCAAAGCTTTAAAAGTCATTGTTATTTTCCCCTATATACATATATATAGGCCGTTCTTTTAAAACATGGCATTAGGGCTTACAAAATATAAATATAAATCTATGGTTATTACTTTACTTGACCTAGTAATGCAAAATGACTTTCTTTTTACACGAGATCCTCGACTTGAACACCAACCTTTAAGTCACGTTCAACAGAGAAATTAACATGGAACATGATCCATTTCGCAAGTCCATTCTTACGCTAAAGCTTTAGATAAGAAACACTATTAGTAACTGTTGCTAAATCAAGTCTGATCTTTCGTGAACACCTGTTTAAAGTAAAGATAATGAAATCTAACCAGGCACAATTTATGCTCATTGAAAGCATGTAAATCTGTTTTCACTCAATTTCTGATTTCTCATTTCGAAACTTGGCAAATTTGGTGCAAATCATTGAGGAGGGCGTATTACAGATATTCATGAACGAGATCAAACACAATTTCACCACCACTCATTCAAATTTATAAATTGTTATATTGGTAGACTTTCAAGCTTGTAATTAGTATTCGAACATGTAATTGATCTTCGAGCGTAGTTCAGTACGCACTCAAATGTTACACTTTCTGTTAGTGTATTGTTTGATGCCAGGATTAATCTGGCGGTCAGTGATCTATAAAGACTCATGGAAGGTGTCGGGTATGCGGGGGGAGGGACTGGTCTCATAGCTGGGGTACCTTTCCTTTGTTACACAATGCAAGAGTACTGTATCTTTTTGAAGGGTACAAGAAATGAGCTTTATAGTCTATTTGAATAATGTAAAATGTTTTATTTAAATAGGTGGATATTTACACCATGATCAAATCCGCTTGTGTATATAAACATGTTGTAAGCACACAGTAGATCTTTATTATATATCATATTTATTTAATGTTATCTATATATATATACCGAAATGAAATAAATATTTATAAAGAAAATTTACTGTTGTGTGTTTTATTTATTTGCATGTTCAAGCGATTGCCTATTGGTGTAAAGGCCATTAATTGACACTGAAAATGTTTTGCAAATAATTGTATCATTTCTCCATTTAATTTGTATATAAAATGTTAATTTGTTATATCTAAATTAATATTTGTGAGTGTTTATCTTTTTTTTGAGGGGCTGATGACATTAATTAATTAAATTTAGGTAGGCGGCTGGGGGTAAAGTTACAGCAACTGTTTACTTATTAATATAAAGTCCTGACTGGAATTTCATCCTAATGTTATCATTAAGTTCTGTCGAATTGTCAACTTTTTCGGCCGTTATGCCGTTTATTTTCACCCTGACTTCCTGTGAAACACACAGTAATGATGCGGAATAAAATTAGGCTTTTCATTGGTTATTATATACTTTGCTGAATTCCCATTGGTCATTGTAAAATTAGTCAAAAGAAAAGAAAGGAGTTGCGGAAACGAGTTCTTTAGATCTCTGTTTGTTTTAAAAGCTGAAGTTTTCTTCCCCTGCAAACGATTTGTCCCGAATAGTAAGACTGCACCTTTTTAAGGTAAACTGAAAGAGTAGAACGCTAAAAAATAGGAAACACATAGATTTTGGAATTGATTGTTCGACCCTGACAGATCCTATATTCAACAAAAACGCAATATCCGGTTTCGTTTTGTAGCCCGCGAAACGAAGTCTCATGCGCAGATGTTTTAAGGCTGTAAGTGTCTACCAATATTATACAAATTATTTGGATCCATGGTATTTCAAAGAGCAGGAATTACACAACTATTAAACCAACAACAAAATCTATTACAAGTTAAACCATTCAGACACAAATCATCAAGCTGGTTACCACGGCCGAGTATCCTTTTTTAAAGATATTTCTTGTTAATAATATATGAATCACTAGCATCGCTAGGCATCAGCTGGTATACATGTACTTGTACTTCATTTTGACCACATGCAATACCCTAAAACATGTGTGTCTGCTGTTTCTACTTAAGATCTTAGTGTTGTTCAAAAATATAATATCCAATATGCATTGCATTTTATATAATATTTCCAACTTCATTTCTTTGGGATTATTTTTAAATCTAAAAGAAGTGCCGATTTCAAAGCCCGTAGTAAAGAAAAAAAATAAACTCGATGTCGTCATTTATATTTTGTTATTGTTACATTATACATCTGAGCATATTAATTGATTCTGGAAACCTACATCCTGAGATGGAAGTGTATATATAGGTTGGGTAAATATTATATTTTGGCGATAAGATAGCTTATTACCTACAGCAGTTCTATTTATAGAACCTAAGTCTAGACATATCCGAATTAGGGCGACCTTGCTTTGACCATTTATAACAATGTGGTGAAATTTACTTTGGAAGTCAAAGTTCGGTTCAAGCGTAAACTGATACAGAGGTTTAAAGCCACAAACAGCATGTACAGTCAATCTCCCTGTTTGAACAGTGTCCAAATGGCTTATTAAAAATTGGCTAGATTTTAATACAAGTGCATTTATGTCAACATAGGACGAGCTTTTCGTTGATTCAGTAATTCTCATGGAGTAGTTGGAATAATATTTGCAAACCGTGACTTTATAAAAGACGCGCATATCCCGATGCGATTAATTTCCGATTTTAAACTGTAGATTGTTTTCGGTTTAACACTCCAGAAAGACTGAGACCAACTTAATGTATGCTTAAGCTCTGGGTGTTTGTTTTACGGTAGTTGAAATCGAGAAATAGAAGCCTTTTGACACTGTAAGTCGAAATCAAAGTACATAATGGTACGGAAGGTACATATTTATATATTTGAAAAGGCATATAATGAATGAGGCATCATAAAATAAGTTTGTATATCGGGGCAACCTCGAGTCCAATCGAGCCTGGTTCACACGACAGCACGGATAATCCGTGCATCGCTTCCTAAAGTGACATGCCGTATTTTTTTAGAACACAAATACTTGCCCGGAATGACTGTGTAAACCAAAATACATTCTGATCGTATAGCAATATTTGAGGATAGCGATTTACGTGGAAAGCAAAATGAAAACAAATAATACACTCAAACACTCCGTTTTAAAATCATATTTCCACATTATAAACAACATGCTATCAAAACAAAATGTTTGCTTTTGTAAGGTTTTTTATTTTTCCTCTGTCTTAATAAATGCTGAGTTATGAATTAACATCTCATCAGAAAATGAGCACCTTTTTTTTTATTCCACTTCGACAATGAGGTATATATGCAACCAATTAACTCAGAATACGTATTTTATTTTCAGTGTCAAACATAAAATAAACACATTATACAAAAGCTGTCGAGGTGCAATTTACTATATCTCAGACTCGGGGTCGACCTGTACGTTGTGTTAACTGAATACAACAACAACAACAACAAACAACAACAACAACAACAACATGTATATCTCAAACACAGCTCCAGTTTTACCATCGGTACTTGTTGGTGCTTTACTGCATCGGGTCACACGGGCTCACTCATCTGGGCGTCCACCGATTATTGGATAGACACGGTCAGTTTTCATTGACCATCCGCTACCTGCCTTTGTACATATGTCAGGCATGCTGATTCAAAATGCAGGACACGTATGTGTCCATTGTTGACCATTGTGGCCCACAATGCATTGCGACTGGGCGAGGCAATTACAGGCTGCCAAGGTATTAGCTCCGAGGGAGTCTTTTGAAAGCAAAATACTTTCTCGCTAATGAGCTTGTCCGTGGAATACTGTAGTGGGGTTTTGGTTGACTCCGTCATGACATCAAGAGTGCCAATCTGGTCATATTAAACTAATTGAGCATTATTTTGGTAAAATTGAAATAATTGAAGCCTCAACAGAGAGGAGTCTAAACACGGTGGAACATTTCACGGCTTGACGCAGAGACATTTGACAAGAAAGTTCTAGATGTTAAATAAGTCGAAATGGACTATGGACTATGAGAACTATTGAAGTGACAATTAAACAATGGTTTCTAAAACAAACAGGTCCAAGAATATGCAGGAGGCGTATTTAATTATTAGACATTAGAAATTTGCAATTTTGATCAAATGCTATCTTCTTGTGACATCTTTCCTGGTGTGGTGTTTATCATATATATCAGCCGGAACTACTTTTTTCTTGGATATGCAGCATTCCACTATTATCTAGTTATCTCCCTTTGTTTTTTTTTGTAATGGCAAACATTCGCATGGATTCATAATCTCGTTTACAGGATCGCATATATGAACTAGTTCCATTCCTTTGTCAACAATTTACGATTTTAACATTTACATTCGAGCTACGCATTCGTGGAAATATTGAAATTTCACAATTTTATATCACTCATCCTCTATTAATATAGCGAGATATAGTGGCTGAATTTGTAGTTCATATCTTATCAAAACGGGATATCAAAAGTAGAGACCAGTTGACATATATCCACAAGTTACGAAAACCTTTGATCATGTTTTAAACATGACCATTTTATATGGCAGTAACACTCAACGTTAGGTCCCATATTGGCACTGAACTTGAATGATTTGTAAGTGACAAATTAAGTGTGCTGAAGATGGAATTTCATAATTTACTGGGACATTGTTCAGTTGAGGCTGAGTGTGGCATGTAATACAAACCAATTTGTCACATTTCTTCAACCTCGTCTTCGATATCCACTCTAATTAGAAACATCTCAAATAATCAATGTGTCGTAAGCGTTTGGGCCACATTCGGATACTTCGTATTTCATTATACCAAAATTGACTCCAAACATCTCTATTCAGAGGAGGTGGCAAAGCTCTTTTGTTGACAAGTCAGCCTATACCAGGGGTGATCGCTTGTTACATCAAGTCAACACCTGGGCTGGAAGACCGCGGTAGGTCCCCACATGACCACTTACAAAGGGTGTGGCGGCCAATGAAGGGTCTATTCATGGAACAAACGCTACTATCTGTACACTGTTTGCTTCCTTTATATCTGAAGAGTTTGATTTAGAGGACCATTTATATTTTTTTCGTGAGGTCAAACAGTCTCTCTTGTGGAGTGTTTCGTACGTTTCCAATTTTCGAGCAAGATGTATTACATCCCGATGGCTGACTTCGAAACTGTTCCATCTCCTATTTCTATACACACTTAGAACAGTTTTGAGGTTAGCACTCGATGTAAATACCTGCTATCAACTTAAACAAAAGTTAATGTTTTTAATAGGAAATAGTTCAAACTAGCAAAACGTTTATTGTATTTATGTAGTGTCAGAGAGTCACCAAATTTTGATGACAGAGATATCAGGAATCCAGGATTTTATATCTTTTTCATTATTTGTTATGTGCATATTATTGCAAAATAGCCCTATCGCATCATTTGCATCTTCACCATATAAATGATTCTATTCAGTTTAAGCAACAACTTAGTTTTAGTTCAAACTCACAAGTCATTAATGGAGTACTATTGATATGGTACAAACGTTATGCAATGTTGATGCTTGATTTAACACATTAAAAATGCAGTTTATACGGTCTCACTTTGTTGGAACAGGCTTGATTTCACTGCATTTGTTTGATTATTTTATATTTAAAACGTATAACTCATCTTGTTTCCCATGTTCGTATTTATTCGAACAGGAGTTCTACGATCTGCCCATCCATCATTCATTTGTTAAGTTTTAACACTCTTTTGTTGTGTCTACATAATTCATCGCTGTCCTAACACACTCCTCCGCAATATTTTCATGCTAGAACTATCAGGGGAGGTAGCCAACTACTGTGGGACTTAGTTCTTGATCTAGGATTGTTATCCTACAAACACAAATGGAAAGTCAACAATGGGTTTAGTTTGTACGTGATGTTCAGTCGAGACAACTGTGTGGGAACCTTGAAACACACAATTCATTGAAGTTACTCGAGACTGCATATCTTATATCATATGCTGAATCATTTCAGGAAAGGCAACCGTTTTCATCCGCCGATGATATAACGTATATCTAGTGACTTTATTTTAAAAGTAAGTGGACAAATTTTGTCTAAAAAAAAAAAAAAAAAAAAAAGAAAAGAAAAAAGAAGCCAAAACACACAACTTTAAACAATAATAAGTACAGCACAAAAATACTCGAATAAAACCTTCATACATGTAAACAATAAACATGTATGTGAAAATTTAAGATGTACCAAATTGTGTGGGCAATGGACAAAGAGATGAAGCCACTATTTAAGCAAAGCCGTGCTGGTCTTCACAATACGTGATGGGGAGACAGCGAGAGACGGGATTGATGTTAAACTACAAGCCACTTGATAGCTGACTGCAACATTAGAGGGACTGACAAATTGGCGACAAATGGCTGGAAGCTTGCTGGGAGTATTGACTTTCACCTTTAAGCAAGCCATTCAAGTGAATCAAAATCATTTAAGTCGAAATAATATGAAGCCCCAACTCCGGAGCACTCTATTATCGCCTCTGTTCGCCTCTTTGGAAGAAGATGTAACAGTAGTATCTTATTATTTGTAAATAAACGTAACGAGATACACGGGGATGTATGGTTTTCGAGAACAGCGATGTTTCAATTTGGGAAACTAGATTTAAAAGGCCGAGTGAAGATATAGATATAAGCGGGTACAAAATACAGCCTCGGGACATGACGTGAAATGAAACTTTAGGACTTTTCAGTTATTTTTTAACAATGCTTTTTGATTTACTTACTCTTTGGTCGCACAAATATGGCCCATTATAGGATGAGAAAGATTATACAGTTGTGGTAATTTTATGAACTTAAAGAAGCATATCCAAATATGATATGTAGTAGATCTTTTTCAATCTGGTTTAAATACTTTTTTTCTTTTCGACTTGAATTTCATCTGTGGTAAATGATACACATATTTACAAAACAATTGCACCCCATTGTGTAATGTATCTTTTTGCATTATTGTTTTCTCTTTTTGCGCTATATTAATTGCGACAAGCTAAGGCCTTTCTAATTTTCTGCGTCTCTTTTTTCTCTTGCCAGATTAGTCTCTCTAATAAATAGTAACATTTTCTATGAATATAAATCAACTAAAAAGCATAAAAAGGGAACAATGAATATAAATGATGATAAAAAAGATCACTGTCGATCATAGGAAAAATTTCTTGCACGTGAATTTAAAAATCAAATAGTAGCCTCAACAGGTGCATCATGAGAATCACAAAGTCGTAATTGTGACACTCGCTGAGAATGTAATCCCTAATAAGACCTGCAAATAAGGCTGGCGCCATGCAAAAGTTAATTTAGCTGATATCAATCACATCATTTTAATTTATGCCAAAAGTTGAAACTCTACCGACTTTGAAATTGAACCTGAGAAGTTTTCGGTCGGTGTAAGAGTAGATTTTTCCCTTAGGCAGCGGGACGAGCTCACGGTATAGTATAACATGTAAATAATCAGTGAAAAAAAGAGGTGACGCTTTAGACCCCGTGTTCAAAATCAAGTTGATTTTGATAGCTATCTGACGGCGCATTTCCCATCCTTTTCATTTACAGTGGAAACATTCTTGGTTATGTAAATACCAGTCAATTATCCTAGAGCTATAGACTGAACTTCGGATTCTTCAAGTACTAATCACGTTGTTTGTTATTCCATGGCATTTTGATCTTGTTTTACACATATGTTGTTTGGATATTCCCGACTCTTTTTTTACATTGGAGGTTGGCTTAAAAAAACGTAAACGTTATCCAGCTGACCTGTCTTATATTTAAAACTTGTGAAATCATTACTGTGAATAAGTTTTGATGTTTGTCCATTGTGCAATTTAGTAAGAGACAGCTGCAGTTTCTTTATCATATAGAAAGGCAATTCTCTATACTGTTACTAAGAAACATTTGCACGAGAAAATGGCTCTACTATACCACTGTACTCATTTTATCATACTCTCAATTTTCTCCAGTAAAATGCACTTCAATGTAATTTATTAGATAATTTTAAGAGTTTTTTTTGAACATCTTGAAATGCCAAAAATGCTAAAGCATAATAAAGCGAATAATTTACTATGCAATATAACATCTATTCCGATAAATAAATCTAATGATCTAATCTATTCATTCGCAAAATAGAACTTTATTTTTCGCGTAGCAGTCTAACGTTGCTTTTTTTACTTATGATACCAAATGAATAGTTGAACGATTTTCGTTGGTAAGAAATGCCTTTATTTGTAGAAGTTACGCATGATTGGTTGTTCATATGAATACTAGTTGAAAATATATGCTTCGTATTCACGAAATTAAAAAAAAAATATCCCAACTATTTAACGTTTTCTTTGATAAATATTTATTTTATTTTTTCTTAGATGCACTTGAGAAATATTTCAGACCTGAACGTTATAAATATTTGCAGAATCGGAAATATAGACTGTTTTACGTCCCTGTATGAGTGACAGACGGTGAAAGTTCGCTTTATTAACATAATAAATGTTAGATGTCTTATTCTGCCAGTTGCGGTGGAGTGGACGTTTCTTATGATTACACCTCATAACCGTTCTACATAACCCATAACATAAATTCAAATCAACGCCGCGATTGAACAATGTATGGAATTATACACCATCCAGAAGATTTGAGTTCGGAAAGAACTCGTTGATTTACGTGTGTGTACGTCTCAATTCGGAGTGAAATGGTCTGCTTCAAACCGGGTTTCAATTAGCGGCGAAAGAGTAGGTCTACAGAACGCTAACAGAGGAAATAAATAATTATCAAGATACGTATACCAACTCTTCTCTTTGATAATTATCAATTATTATAAACCAAATAATTTTGAAAAGGTGAAAAAGAGAACAGACCAACGACCAGAGGAAGCGGGAGTCTATATTAGTAACTCGTGCGACCGTGACATTAAATTATATTCAAGCACTCGCAACTCTCGCGCCATATCTAAATTTATACGAAAAAAATTTATAATTAAAACAGTTAACATTCATACAAGACAAGTTACAAGTTGAAAAAGGTACAAAACAAGATTGATCGGGTCATATTTTTTTTTTATCACGGTCTACACTTATTTTTGATTAATATATATTTTTGAAGTGAGGGAGACGAGGTGTGTTAAACGGACGATAATCCTGAAAATGTGTTAATGGAAAACTGTTTATTTCTAATCAAATTTGACTTTGTAAACAGTGAACTTGATGTTTAGGTGAAGGGTTTATAAATACTGCAGGAACTTGTAGCCCGACCTTATTTCATTATCAATTTTGAAATGAAATATGTTTAAACTGAACGTATCAAGTACGTCATAATCAAGTGAACCAGGGACGACTGATACATTAATTAGGACAAAATATTTTAATTAATTACACATATTAATGACGTCATTTTCTAAATTTATATGACGTTAAAATTTACGTCATCGTTTGAAATGATGTCATAATTGTTTCTCGCATACATGTATACATACTATTGAAAGTTAAACATGCGTCGCGCAGTCGATTAATTTGATTGTATTCTTAAAATTTCGGGAATATAAAATGTAAAGATGTCTTACAAATATATTTTACCAAAACCTAAAACAGCCATTCCACAGAGGGGCTCTCGGTCAGATCACAAAGGTAATAAATCATCCACATATCTAGATTTAAGACCAAATAGGTTACTTAATAACGATACTGTATAGATCTCTTAGACTTTAGATGTTGCTTCTGTACAAGAATTAAAACTTTAAAAATGCTTGCAAAGAAAAAAAAAAGATAATAAGATATTGATGGACGCATGTTAAACAGCGGTCGAGAAGAGTAGGATTTGACTTATTTCTGCGAGGACGGATCTATATCTAGAGGATTTTTTTTTCATTATATCGAAAGTACAGTATCTCCCTCTTTTTCTTTCTTTCTTTCTTTCTTTTACATAAATGTCGTGATACCCAGAGGGAAGGAATGATGGTATGTAAACTAATCCTGAAAATGTAATTCACACAACAAAACCTAGATCTATTCGGTTAATTTCGCGAATCTGGGAACATATCCGTAGAGGGTAGATATCAATTACTAAATTGTTACATGCAGATTTATTCCTGTGATTTTTTTCTTCACAAAAAAAAAAAGAGTTAATATCTATAATGCAATGAAATGGTTTACCGTGATTTCTTTACTATAAATGGGCAAAATAATTAATAATTGGTGGTGGATTCTTGCGAATACGGCCAAATTTGTTCGTTCACGAAGTTAAGTAATTTTATTGTTAATTGTTAGTTAATTTAGTTTGAGTTAACTTCAACTGACCACCTTACATTGACTCTTTTTATTTTCTATCAGAACACGTTGTCCAGTTAGATGAAGGGAATGGATTGAATGAAGACCCGGCTTTTGTGATGTTCTGCCGGTTACATTATCATCAGTTGGAACAGAGGGTACCGGGTTTGAGTCCTCAACAGCTCTCCAACAAGTAAGTGACTTAGATAACCAGATTAAGGTTATTATCGGTGTATATTCTGTTTAAATTTGTTTCATTTCATAAATATCGTCGGATATGTACATGTATTGGCAGCTTACCTTATCTATGGATGTTCCTTAACTTGAAACTTTTAAAAATGAATTTGGATCTTATATAGGGGCCTACTAATTCTAGCTCTAGTTTCCTGGGAGTTTTCAATCCCCGTGAGCTTATTTTATGTAATTCAAAAGTTTCTTCTCCTTCTTCTTCTTCTTCCGTTTACTGCCCACAATTAACATATTGAATAAACTGGCAAGTTTATTATAGGATTTCTTTATTCAGAAATTCACCACGTTTGCAAAACAGTAGGCATTCTTTCTTTCTTTTTTTCTAAAACTTTTACATAATTCTATTAAACTATAGATGCTAAAAATAGGATTTGTTTAGATCTTCATTATGAACATTAAATACATAATTTTACAATAAGAGTGAATATTTGAAAATTTGGCGTGACTTGTTGACCAGTGTTTATTTCTTTCACATTCTGTGAGAATTTACGCGATAAATCCAAAAAATTATAGCATTCGGGGTACAACAGTACGGTATCTAAACTATCCACCGCCCCATGGGACGGGGGTGGGGGTTAGGCTGAAATTTGGCTATTATCCCTAAAACATGCATAAAAGAGGTGCGAACAGGGGCATGTCCTCCTCTGGGATTTGGGTATTACTTTTATATATCTAGAAATATAGCGATTTGATCTGATATTTTAATATGTGCCCCCCCCCCTTCCATGAACTAAGATCCCCCCACCTCACGTACGGTGAATTTCATAGTTGGAAATATGGCAATGGCAAGTATCCCTGTCAGACCCCGCCCAAATTCCTGGATCCGCGCATGCATGTTAACGTGTACAATCATGTCACTTGCTTCAAAATTTGCAGCATTTTATTTGTTGAATAAATTTCTATTTATAAAAAATACTAACTTTTACCATGGTGTTTAAAATCTAATAACATAAAATAAAGCATTTAAACTTCGCACGTGAATGACATGCCTTTTAGTACTTAAATACCTATTTAAACTATGGAAATAAAACTAAACACTTCTTTTAGTTCTTTTAACGGACAGAGAGAAAAATATAATTAAATATAACCCCCCCCACCCCCCATTCATTTTGCCATCCATTTTTCTATCAAATGTTGTATTTTTCATATTTTAATTTTCTCATAATTTACCAGTTTTAAGAAAAACAAGTGTTTTTTTTTTAAAAGTTGGGAAAACAGATATAACCACTGTTACCAGGAAGATTTTCATACATGCATTTGAAATGTGTTTTTAGAGATACTTTTATTCGAAGAAAATTTCACTCAAATTTAAGTCAAACTGAGTTTTACACCTTGAGTTTTAAGTCCCACCAACATAATTTCAGTCATTAATTTTGGAGACTGTGTACTTGAGACAGATACTGTCACAAAATAGTTTTGACGTGGTCTGAAAATAAGTGTAGATTTAGAGTATGTTGTATTTGTCACGTAAGCCAGAGTGGAACTGTGTTAACTGATTTTGGTTATATAAAGTATATCACAGGTTTCTTTTATTACCTTTTGTTCAGAATGAGATATGATTAGGGTTTGAAATGGTTATATCAACTGTTTTGCTAAGTTTTAAGTGCATAATGAGAGATGTTTAAGGCTTAGAAGATTAAACCTATAGTTTCTTTACATAGGGCCTTTTTATCAGTATACCTCAGTGTTGTCAGTGTTTCTCGGGATGCACGGGATTCAGCGATTTACAATTTATTGCACGTTTCACGTGATATTGGTTTTTTAAGAGTAAATCATGGGGTTTTAGTATATAAGTTGATTTGTATGGAGCCTCAGTGTCAGATATCGATGGGAGCTACGGAAGATGCCTAGTCCAGTCTAGAATATTCTGACCAAAGCACACTACGGAGCTTGTGTGAGTAAAATTTTATTTTGTATTTCATTTTTGCAGGTAGATATGAAACTTAGATTTTATTTTAAACATTTATTTTGTAGATTGTTTCTTTTCAGGGAAACCAGTGTACAATCGTATTTAATTTTTGGTAGTTTTCGAAGTTTTGGTTCTATAGGCCAAGGAATCTAAGTACATAGCTCTACATTATTATGTATATTTGATGTAATTTTGAGAATAATTATGTTAGTTTATAGGTATGTCCTTAATAATTGATATTACCTGAATATACATGGAAGCATTTGTCCAACAGTATTTGTTTTGTAATTAAGAATGTGGAGTTGTATGGAGTATCTGTCTGGTATATAATTGCTAATGAGGACGGTTCTCTTTTTAGCTCACCTGAGCACAAGTGCTCAAGGTGAGCTATTGTGATCACCCTTCGTGTGTCGTGCGTCGTCAACAATTTTCTTTAAACGACATCTCCTCTGAAACCGCTGGACAGAATTTAATGAAACTTGGCAGGAATGTTCCTTGGGTGAGGCTCTACAAAAGTTGCTAAAATAAAGTTGATCCATGAAGAACTCTGGTTGCCATGGCTACATAAGAAAAATAATATGAAAACTTTAAAAATCATCTTCTTCAAAACTACTGGCCAGATTTTAAAATAAATTGGTACAGATGTTCCTTGGGTCAACCTCTACCAAAGTTGTTAAAAAAATTCCGATCCGTAAAAAAACATGGCCGCCAGGGGCGGGGCTTATTTGCCTTATATGTATTTAGAGAAACCTTAAAACGACATCTCCTCTGAAACCGCTGGACAGAATTTAATGAAACTTGGCAGGAATGTTCCTTGGGTGAGGCTCTACAAAAGTTGCTAAAATAAAGTTGATCCATGTAGAACTCTGGTTGCCATGGCTACAAAAAGAAAAAAAACATGAAAACTTTAAAAATCATCTTCTTCAAAACTACTGGCCAGATTTCAAAATAAATTGGTACAGATGTTCCTTGGGTCAACCTCTACCAAAGTTGCTAAAATTATTCCGATCCAATTAAAAAAAATGGCCGCCAGGGGCGGGGCTTATTTGCCTTTATGTATATAAGGTAAACTTTACAGGGATCATCTCCTTTAAAACTACTGGCCAGATTTCCTTGGGTAACCGTATACTAAGGTGAGCGATCCAGGGCCATCATGACCCTCTTGTTTTAATGTACTGATGTAATTAAGAAATGTGAAGATGTATGGAATGTCTGTTTGGTATATAATTGCTAACAACAAGGGCAGTTCTCTGCGTTAATGCACTTATGTAAAACCATTATATTGTTGTATGGTATAAAATGCACGTATGTAATACCAGAGATTTGTTATTTGGTATGAAGTAGTATTATGAAGTAATACAGTGTCTGCACTTATATTTGGTGTTTTAAGTAAATCAGAGCTATTTATTGTTTGTAGCGTATTTAGTTGGGGTATGGAGCCTATGTAAGCTGGAAGGTTACAGTCGATACGGGACCCCATTGGTAGACTACGTCGCAAGGACGGGAGAATCTACGTATGCGTCATATGGACGACAGGGTGTCTACGGTGGACTAAGTAGATCACATTTACTGAAGGGACAGCGACGACAGGAAGTCGGTCCAGTGTTCATTGATAAGAGCACGTGATATTGTTTATGAGTACTGTGCATTTAGGAATCATTTTGTGAGTGTGGCACATTGAAGTGCGTTCATATCAGTAAGCCACTGTGTAGATTAATATGCGGGCCTAGAGTGAAGACAGAACATTCAGTGCAGCTATTATTGTACTAACAGATAAAGAGACCATTAGCCGGCAGTTTTTTTCTTCAATATTCTTTAATTCTTTTTCTAATTCTCATTGTATATATTTTTATATTAAATATATTTTTAAAGAAAAGTTGTTTGGTATTTATTCTACCTTAGAGTTGTCAGCCCTTGGTCATTTTGTTACAATGGTGTCAGAAGTGGGATGATGCTAAGATGACAACGATCTAGGGTAGAATAAGAGACTGTGTACATATTGTAAAGATTCCTCTTTCGTATTTTATATTCTAGCTTTGAAACTTTGTTGTAAATTGTTTCCTTTTAACCCTCAGGAATTTTATAGTTAAATTTGTTTATATTTTAGTGTAACAGTCTAGGCGGACTCCGTGGAGCATCACCGGTGGCTGACACTCAGGCTCCATCATCAGGGGGGTAAGTCTTGTGGTATTACCCAATGATGAGGCACAGCGTCACTGTACCATCACTAGCGATTCCGTAGTTAAGCACGGAAGCTGAGGGTAACGGCAACTGGGTGTACAGTTAAGGTTAACCGGGGATAGGGTTGGCCTATGACATATTAAATTCTGTTTTGAATTAATCTTAAGTTAAATTTTATGTTGATCTGGTTACACTTTAGGGTTGTTTGACTTTATAACATTGGTCTCATGCATAAGGTATCAAAGTTAGATTTGTTTGGATTTTAAAGGTAGTAGTGACAATGGATGTTTCCTGGATGTATAACATACATAGTTATTTGGTGTAATGTATATTTGTTGATCTATAGTCTGTAGTGTGTATAATTTGTTAGTTGGTTTACCGTATATGACCTGTCAAAGTCATAGGACTGAGATGCTGTTTTTGTTTAGCTATTGACAGGACATGTATATGGATATGACAGATAGTAGATAAGATATACATGTTATGTGTATTGTCACAGTGTTGTCCGGATAGTTCTTATTTTAGTTTTGTGTAACATAATCTCATATGCAAACATGTCTAGTATGAAAGAACTCTTAGAGTATGGTGAGAAGTTTGGGTACTCAGGTAAAGAGATGGAGGAATTTGTACGGGAGGAACAGGCTAAGGAAAGAAAGCAGAGATTAGAGGAGCGAGCAGAAGCTGTGAAGTTAGCAGAATTGCAGGCAGAAATGCGGGAGCGACAGGTCGAAAGAGAAAAGGAAAAGGCGGCGGATGAGCATGAGAAAGCTATGAGGTTAGCAGAACTGCAGCACAGGCATTCATTGAAGTTGGCCCATATAGAAAAAGGTAAGCCTATTGTAACAGAGAAAGTTAAGGGGCCGAACTTGCCATTATTTGATGAGGGTAAAGATAATATGGATAGTTATTTATCAAGGTTCGAGAGGTATGCAGGGGTGCAATGTTGGAACAAGGAACAGTGGTCATTACATCTCAACGCTTTGTTAAAAGGTAAGGCTTTAGATGTTTATTCCAGATTACCTACAGAGGACTCACTGGGTTATGACATACTGAAGGCAGCTTTGTTGAAACGGTTCGAACTGACGGAGGAAGGTTTTAAGAAAAGGTTCAGGACAGCTAGGCCTGAGAGAGGTGAAACGTTTGTACAGTATCTTAGCAGGTCAAGGAATTATTTAGAGCATTGGTTTGGTTTAGGTAGTGTAGCTAAGACATACGAGGGTGTTTTGGATTATTTGCTAAGAGATCAGTTAGCTATCAGTAACAGATGTTCCTATTCTTGAAAGAAAAGCGTTTCACTAATTGCTTAGCTATGTCGGAGCAAGCAGATTTGTTTGCAGAAGCCAGGGGTGGTTGTAGGAATGTAGTGTCGAGTGAAGGCAAAGAAAGATAGGTTTGTCAAGGAGCAACGGTCAGAGCCGGTACGTAAACAGTTTGGGAGTACACCAAGGGAAGGTTATTCTTACTTTGCTCAGGTAAGATGTTACTATTGCAAAGGTAACCATAAGTCTTTAGATTGTAGGAAACGAGGCAGTCAGTATAGGGTAGCCGCGGTAGATAGTACAGAAAATGTGGAATTTAATAAAACAGATTATTGGAATTCACAAAGAAATAGTTTCAACCAGAGTAGTCCGAATCAGTGGTCAAGAGGTAGAGGAAAGACCCGTGGTGGTTTGAAAAGGACAGATAGTTCTAGGTGTGTTCTGGATGTTGATAGTTCTGTACAGTTAGGAGCCTGTATGAATATACAGTGTCCAACTAAAGAAGGTGAAGTCAATGGGAAGAAAATTCAAGTTATGAGAGATACAGGGGCTACATATGTAGTGGTAGATAAGAGAACATCAGTTTTTAAGATCTGATAGGCGTTGTAGGTTTGTGGACGGTTCTGAGCAGTTATCCTGTGGCTAGGATAGATGTGAATACGCCATACTATGTAGGGACGGTAGAGGCTTTGTGTATGAAGTCTCCATTGTATGACTTAAGTGTTAGGCAATGTAGAGGGTGCTAAGTTCCCTGATCTGAGTGATGTGTTGAACGCTGTTCAGACACGAGCTCAGGTTTTACAGCAGGATAAGCCATATAAGAAATTAAATGTTCCAGGTAAAGTTTTGAATATTAGCAAGTCTGAGTTCAGGGGTTTACAAATGACAGATGAGACTCTGGAAAAGACTAGAGAGAGGGCAAAAGGTCAAGTTAGGTAGTGTAAAGGTGGAGGTCAGGTCAGTTTTGTGTTTAGAGATAAGCTTTTGTACCGACTGTATGAAGCTGCAGACCATAGGAGATGTTATCAGTTGATAGTTACTAAGAAGTGTCGTGAGGCGGTGATGAAGATAGCACATGAGTCGTTAATGGTGGGTCATTTAGGAATTCAGAAGACTAGTGACAGGGTATTAGCAGAGTTCCATTGGCCAGGTGTAAAATCAGATATTAGTAGGTTTTGTAGGTCATGTGATATTTGCCAACGGACGTTGCCGAAAGGGAAAGTGCCGAGAGTACCCTAGGGCACATGCCGTTGATTGAGACTCTGTTTAAGCGTGTAGCATTAGATTTAGTAGGGCTGATCCAGCCAATGACTGACCGAAAGAACAGGTATATCTTAGTCATGGTAAACTATACAACTAAGATACCCAGAGGCAGTCGCTTTGCCTAGTATAGAAACAGAACGAGTAGCGGAGGCTTTGGTAGATATGTTTTGTAGACTTGGTATACCAGAAGAGATGCTCGCGGATATGGGTTCACAGTTCACGTCAAAACTTATGTCAGAGGTCAGTAGGTTACTGTCATTGCAGCAGTTAACTACAACCCCATATCATCCCCAGTTTAATGGACTTGTTGAAAAATTCAACGGCACTTTGAAACAAATGCTTAGACGTGTGTGTAGTGAAAGGCCGAAAGATTGGGACAAATATCTCAATGCAGCATTATTTGCTTATAGGGAGGTACCGCAAGAGAGTTTGGGTTTTTCACCATTCGACTTACTCTATGGTAGAACAGTTAGGGGACCGGTTAGTATTCTGAGGAAACTGTGGTCAGGTGAGGTGAACGATGGGGAGATCAAGACAACTTACCATATAGTGGATTTACGAGAGCGTCTGGAGGATACATGTAAGCTGGCACAAGAACAGCTAAGTTAATCTAAGGTAAGACAGAGAAAATACTACCAACAAAAAGGCAAGGTCAAGATCTTTTGCAGAGGGTTCAAAAGTGTTGGTTTTACTACCGGTAAGTAACAACAAGCTGCCTTACACAATCAAGGTCATGAACGGTATGGATTGTCGAATTGACATGGATGGCAAGCAGCGGACTTTCAATGCCAACATGCTTAAAAGGTATAATGAGAGAGAGTTGAATGGTAAAGATCAGGATAGAGGTATGTTAGCAGTAGTCAGTGCAGCAGTTGTAGAGGGAGATCAAGAGTCAGAGAAAAAGTTGATTGATACAGATATCCCATTAGAATGTCCTACTAGGATCGGACAAGAAGGTGTTGCAGATGTAGTGATTTAAATGTAGATCAGAGAAGAGACGTAGATTGCACTTTGAAAGAGTTTGCTGATGTCTTGACTGACATACCAGGAACTACATCATTTATAGAACATGACATACAGTTGAACAGTGAGCCTATTAGGTGCAAAGGATACCCTATTCCTTATCAGTCAATATCTACTGTAGAGGAGGAAGTTAAGAAGATGTTAGATTTGGGGGTTATTAAGCCATCTAAGGCACCGTTTTCAAGTCCTGTAGTTATGCTAAGGAAAAAAAGATGGTAGTTTAAGATTCTGTATAGATTTCAGGCAATTAAATAGGGTAACTGTTTTCGATGCAGAACCGATGCCATATATAGAGGAGATATTCTCAAAATTGTCATCAGCAAATTATTTCTCTAAGATAGATCTTAGTAAAGGTTACTAACAAGTTCCTTTGACTGAACAGGCAAAGGATTTGTCTTCATTCGAGACACTGAAAGGCTTATTTCGGTTCAAAAAGATGCCATTTTGTTTAGTGTGTGCTTCAAGTACATTCAGTAGGTTAATGAGAAAGATTAGATTGTGCAGATAGTCTTATAGATGCCATTCTGATTTACACAAGTACGTGGGAACAGCATATCACTGCTTTGCGGGAAGTTTTGGATAGGTTGCGTGTAGCAGGGTTAACTGCTAGACCCAGCAAGTGTAGTCTAGGGTTTTGCGAGTTTCTAGGACATGTTATAGGGGAGTTGCAAACTTTGTTGCCTGTAGCTGAAAAGGTTGAGTCAATTCTGAAGGCGGAAAGACCAATGACTAAGAAGCAAGTCAGATCTTTCTTGGGTCTTGTCGGATTCTACAGGAAATTTGTACCCAATTTTTTTGCCATTGCAGTGCCTTTGACAGATTTGACAAAGAAAGGACAACCAAATAAGTCATTTGGGGTGAATGCCAGGAAAGTGCATTTCAGGCATTAAAGAAATGTCTAGTTGGCCCACCTATTCTTAGGTTGCCACAGTTTGACAAGCAGTTCATTCTCAGAACTGATGCTTCAGATGTGGGTCTTGGAGCTGTTTTGTTGAAGGAATCAGATGGAGAGGAGTTGCAAGTTGCATATGCAAGTAAGAAACTGCTGGTTAGAGAGAAAAACTATTCAGTAATAGAGAAAGAGTGTCTCGCAGTAGTTTGGGGTGTATCAAAGTTTCATCGGTATTTGTTTGGTAAGGAATTCATTTTAGAGACAGATCACCAGCCTCTGACTTAATTAAACGTTTAAGTCAAAGATGGCGAATTCCAGACTTATGAGATGGGCTTTGGCACTTCAGCCATATCGCATGCGAATCAAAGCTATCAGAGGCAGAGACAATGTGGGAGCAGATTATTTGAGTAGATTGGGTGTGTAGGTTGTTAGTAAACTAAGTACATGTACAATGTTAACCTAGAGGTATAATGTGAGGTTTTGTAGCTGTGAGTTATATATAAAGGTAGCTAGTGCTAGTTTGAACAAATTGACTAGTTGTTGTTGTTAATGTATTTTTTGTGTATTATTTTGTGTAGTTGTAAAAAGTATATCTACTTTTTCCCAAGGGGGAACGTGTGTCACAAAATAATTTTGACGTGGCCTGAAAAAAAGTGTAGATTTAGAGTACGTTGTATTTGTCACGTAGGCCAGAGTGGAACTGTGTTAACCGATTTTGGTTATATAAGGTATATCACAGGTTTCTTTTATTACCTTTTGTTCAGAATGAGATATGATTAGGGTTTGAAATGGTTATATCAACTGTTTTGCTAAGTTTTAAGTGTATTAAGAGAGATGTTTAAGGCTTAGAAGATTAAACCTATAGTTTCTTTACATAGGGCCTTTTTATCAGTATACCTCAGTGTTGTCAGTGTTTCTCGGGATGCACGGGATTCAGCGATTTACAATTTATTGCACGTTTCACGTGATACTGGTTTTTTAGCTCACCTGAGCACTTTTGCTCGGGTGAGCTTTTGTGATCGCCTTTTGTCCGTCGTGCGTCGTCAGTCGTCCGTCGTCAACAATTGCTTGTGAACACTCTAGAGGCCACAGTTTTGACCCAATCTTCATGAAACTTGGTCAGGATGTTTGTCTACATAATATCTCGGATGAGGTCGAAATTGGGTCATGTGGGGTCAAAAACTAGGTCACCGGGTCAAATTTTAGAAAAACCTTGTGAACACTCTAGAGGCCACAGTTTTGGCCCAATCTTCATGAAACTTGGTCAGGATGTTTGTCTACATGATATCTCGGATGAGTTCGAAATTGGGTCATGTGGGGTCAAAAACTAGGTCACCAGGTCAAATCTTAGAAAAACCTTGTGAACACTCTAGAGGCCACAGTTTTGGCCCAATCTTCATGAAACTTGGTCAGGATGTTTGTCTACATGATATCTCGGATGAGTTCGAAAATGGGTCATGTGGGGTCAAAATCTAGGTCACCAGGTCAAATCTTAGAAAAACCTTGTGAACACTCTAGAGGCCACAGTTTTGGCCCAATCTTCATGAAACTTGGTCAGGATGTTTGTCTGCATGATATCTTGGATGAGTTCGAAATGGGTCATGTGGGGTCAAAAACTAGGTCACCAGGTCAAATCTTAGAAAAACCTTGTGAACACTCTAGAGGCCACAGTTTTGGCCCAATCTTCATGAAACTTGGTCAGGATGTTTGTCTACATGATATCTCAGATGAGTTCAAAATTGGGTCATGTGGGGTCAAAAACTAGGTCACCAGGTAAATTCAGGTAGGATCAAAATGTAGGCCACTTAGTCAAATGTTAGAAAAACACTTTAGATGCCAGATTTTTTGTCATTTTGCCTAACACAGCCATCTTAATCAGGTGAGCGACACAGGGCCATCTTGGCCCTCTTGTTGAGAGTAAATCATGGGGTTTTAGTATATAAGTTGATTTGTATGGAGCCTCAGTGTCAGATATCGATGGGAGCTACGGAAGATGCCTAGTCCAGTCTAGAATATTCTGACCAAATTACACTACGGAGCTTGTGTGAGTAAAATTTTATTTTGTATTTTTTTGGTATATGAAACTTAGATTTTATTTAAACATATTTTGTGTTTCTTTTAATTTTCGGTAGTTTAAAATTATTTTGTATATTTGATGTAATTTTGAGAATAATTGTTAGTTTGTAGGTATGTCCTTATTTTTGATATTACCTAAATATACATGGAAGCATTTGTCCAACAGTATTTGTTTTGTAATTAAGAATTGTGGAGTTGTATGGAATATCTGTTTGGTATATAATTGCTAACAAAAAGGGCAGTTCTCACGTTAATGCACTTATGTAAAACCATAATATTGTTGTATGGTATAAAATGCACGTATGTAATACCAGAGATTTGTTATTTGGTATGAAAGTAGTATTATGAAGTAATACAGTGTCTGCACTTTATTTTTGGTGTTATAAGTAAATTAGAGCTATTTATTGTTTGTAGACGTATTTAGTTGGGGCATGGAGCCTATGTAAGCTGGAAGGTTACAGTCGATACGGGACCCCATTGGTAGACTACGTCGCAAGGACGGGAGAATCTACGTATGCGTCATATGGACGACAGGGTGTCTACGGTGGACTAAGTAGATCACATTTACTGAAGGGACAGCGACGACAGGAAGTCGGTCCAGTGTTCATCGATAAGAGCACGTGATATAGTTTATGAGTACTGTGCATTTAGGAATCATTTTGTGAGTGTGGCACATTGAAGTGCGTTCATATCAGTAAGCCATTGTGTAGATTAATATGCGGGCTTAGAGTGAAGACGGAACATTCAGTGCAGCTATGTACAATAACAGATAAAGAGACAATTAGCCGGCAGTTTTTTTTCAATTTCTTTAATTCTTTTTCTAATTCTCATTGTATATATTTTTATATTAAATATATTTTAAAGAAAAGTTGTTTGGTATTTATTCTACCTTAGAGAGTTGTCAGCCCTTGGTCATTTTGTTATAGATACTGTGCTGCCACAAAGCTGTATCACGGCGTAGACATGTGACATACCTAGTCACATTATCCTGACACCGTACAACCAATCCTGGAACTACCCTTATAAGTACTACGGGGCTATACCCTGTTTACGACTTTAAGGAAGACTGTTGCAGCTAATATTGAAAACAATAAAATTAAGTTTGGCTTTGGGTAACAGTGGGGATCCCATTATATTTTGACCTATATGTTTATATCAATTATAATCCATTGAAGGTATCATCCATATATATATATTTGTGAAACAGATTCTTGTACTCATCACCTCCATATTTCCTACAGGTTGGACCTGGAACAGTGCTTTGCGTCTGGCAAGGCTATGAAAAATCTATGATCAAACGTGATTCGAACCCACAACCTCTGGATTCGCAATTATGTACATTACCACTGGACCACGGCAACTTTTCTTTATTTACTTAACTAACTTTAGCATTTTAGTTTGCACTAAAATCGCAATATTTGGTCCCTGTTAAACTCAGTTACATATGATCGTTGCAGGTTAGCAGAGTTATGGGACAAGGTGAGCCCAGAGTATAGAGCCCTCTACCTGCAGGAGGCGGCACGTGACCAGCAGACGATATCCGGTAGGTTGTCGTCATGAGTAAAGTGGAAATCCGATATGACGAAGTTTGCTTTAAATCAACGAATACAAACAATTGCAAAAGAAAGTGTGCCTTTTAAATTTTAAAGTTTTTACGTAGTTCTAAAAAGAAAAGGGTAATGCATGAACAACAGAGTAACTGATCAGCAGGGTATTCATTCAGACATTCCAAAAAGATTTTGGGGATCACCGGGCATTTGGTCCTGTAATTTTACAAGATTCACGTAACTGAACTGACTACAAGATTTCATTATTGTTTTTCATTTATTTTATTAAGCTATTAATAATAGCAAACATTGCTGTTAGAAACTCTACAGCACATTCAGACAGACTGTTTTAAAATATTCACAGGACCAAACAGGTCAGACAGACAAGCACTTTTCAAACTGTCTGCCCATTTAATTTTTAGAATCATGCAGTAAGTAAAAGCGAAAAATAAATAAATAAATAAAACTGAATAAAAATTTGGAAGTTGTATACAAAATAAATGTATATAAAAGTTATACCCAATTACCCAATTCATGAAAAAGTTATCTGAAGTTTTGATGACCAATATCATATACAGATTATAATTTCTATATCGAAAGCATTGATAATTTAGATGATTGTTTGCAACCAAGACCAAGAAATTATATCAGGGCTTTTTTCCCCGTCTATAATAGAGGCCTGTATTGACCTTCCCAATTGCAAATAGCCTCCTTTTTCCAAATTTGGCGAAAAAAATATCCACCAAATACAATGCTGAAATTCCTAATATGTTGACATACGAGCCTCATGAGTTCTATTTCATGTGATTGGTTTAAAAATTACTTTAGAATCGAATGAAACCAAACAAGCTTTTTTCTTTTGTTGCTTACCGAAATAAACATCCTTTCAGAATGTCTTGGCACTGCACTGCAATTAACAAATTAATGCAACTTTCAATTTACTAAATGTATGCAGACTTACTTATGTTTAATAAAAACATATCTTGGAAGTCAGACCTTTTCCCAAACTGGCCGGAAATCGCACTTGAATTTCCCAACATTAAAGGCTAGGACCCCTTCCCAATTTC
>CM037783.1:60723753-60773753 GCA_021229015.1 Solen grandis
ACATTAACCGGAAGTCGCTCTGTTATGATACAATTTTAGTCTCGGCGACCTTGAACTCCAAAACGACCTAAACGAACTCAAATTCCAATGAACATTGAAAAGTGAAATGATCACCATTTTTAGGTGTATAAATAGGTGATCGATTTACAATATTGGGTACTTCAATGTTAGATCAAATACCATCTGTTATTCTTCTCTTGCTTTCGTTGTTTAATTGTGTAATGTTAAATTGACATAAACTCTCGGTAGATTTAAATCATCTAGTTCAGGTTTCTGGACAAATATTTGTTTCGTGCCTACGCAATGTCGATTGCAAAGTAACTATCAACATAATTATTAACTTTATTGCCCTAGTAATTGCTACGCTACGCGTCGTGTATGCGTGCACAGTATCTTGCGGGAGGCCTTGCAATTGATAAAGAAGGAAAGGAACATGTGAAGTGTAACGTTCGACATGTTATTCAAACCGATTCTAGCATGTGAAGGCAACAATCAACAAGAGCACGCATTTAAGCCTCACGAGGAGTTCGACTAATTACAATGTTTGAAGTTACAATTGCAATAATATCTGGCCCCGTGTTCTCGAAAATACTTAAGTACAATCTCAGGCCCAAATTTGAGTATCATTCTCAAATCTCTATTGAAACTAATGGACATGGTTTGAGTATGAAAATCATACTTAAGTACCATTTTTATTTTCGAGAACACGGGGCCTGTAGATACTAAACGATATATAGTGCCATAACACATTGCGTAATCATTTTTAATCAAGACCTTAATGGACATTTATGTTTAAATATGTTTACATAATTTATGCATCTGAGTTCAATAATCAGGTTGCCCAGTAGCTATACTAGGATAACATTTTTGTGATTGACTTAGCTTTTTTTCCATGCCATTTTGAGGCCGATATTTCGAGCAATTCTTTTTTGGCAGCATTGCTGTGTTTTCTGTGTCGTATATTAGTACAGGTGCCACTTGTTAAACCTCAAATCAGTTAAAAAAAGTATTGAATAGATAACATACAATATTCTGGAACTTCTCATTTCCCCAACATGTCCCCCTTTTGGCTTTTACGACGCCATTTTCTTCTCCTGAAAGGCACAGCCAATACTCCCCGAGAAGTGGAAAAAAAATAAATAAAATAAAAACGCTGACACAAACGCGCATGTTGAGCTGTTGACCTTGTTATGAATGAATTATAATCCATTTATATAAGAAAAGATGTGGCTTATACTAAATCATTAGTGACTATGATTGGTGCTTTCGTAAGCCCATGAATCATTTGATGCTGCTAATATCCGGAACCTAGATTTTACAGAGCCTACGATCATGTAAAACACATAAGCGTGTCATGTTAAAAAACATTAACAAATGCACTAGAATGACTTTTCGATAGGCAATAAATTGATTTTGGTAATTGTCTACCACGCGTGGTCATTGGTTTCTAATCTTAAACATGATTCAAAATAAGAAGGAAGATACGGGTATACCATTCCATTTTAGCGACTTTGACTTTCGGGTGTGGGTCGAACCAGTAACATGCGAAGCATACGCTCTAACCACTCAGCCACTGGGACCAAAAACAAATCTAAGCGAACTTTTAACGTTCTATAGTTTGACTTAGTAATCACAGATTACATATACGACCTCCCCAAAAGGTTGTAAACTTTACTTAATCCCCAGTTTCTATTCTAAGTTACTGTTAATCAAACTTTTATATCAGTGCCAGACATTGAGAGAATTCTTAATCAGACATGGAATGGCATTACATTGCACCTAAAACATGGTTGGTAACTAGTCAGTAACAGTTTTGACTTTGCAAACTGAATACATAATGTATAAATGAAGAGTCCACATCTAGCATTTTGGTCAATTTTGATCAAGATAATTTCACAAAATATTCCCTCAACATAACTTGTACATACTAATGTACGTACATTGTGTAGAGCAATGGTCCAGAGGTAGGACACGCGCGTCGGGATCGAGAGGTCCCTGGTTCGAGTCTTGCTAAGGACGCTGCTGATTTCCTTGGGAAGAAATTTATTCTGCATTGTTTCACTTCATCCAGTTGTAAATGGGTATCTGAGAGGGTGGTATAATTCCGTGGCGCCATACTATGGGCTGCCAAAAGCGGAGTAAAAGACTCCCAAGGGAGATCAATAGATGGATACTAGTAGCCCGATGACCAGGGGTCAAAGCTATTAAGTTGGTAAACGTGCCAACAGTATGAAACTTAGACTAAAGCATGCCTCTCCTTGTTTACATTTAGGCGCTCGGTCCCATTGGAGGAGTTATTTAAGCATCCTTTCCGCATTTGGGATAAAATGATTTAGTGTTGTATCACATGTTATCTGTCTCATTAAACAGAGTTTCAAAATGACTGAAATACTGTTAATTGGACGTTAAACCCAAACTAACCATAACGTCGCATTCCTCAGAGGGTGATAATATCATAATGTTCACCTGAGACAAGTTATGTCAACCGAGGTGTCAGCCGACGTAAACAGTAACTTGTCAGGAGTAAACATAATGTTCTATCGCTCTAATTGTTATCTGCTACGTCATCAATTTATGCACATATGATTTGCTAACGGGGACAAACGAAAGAACTATGTGAAACGTTAAAAATGACGAAAATATTTGGGATATGTAAATTAGGTATTTTTTGTAAACAACCGAATATTTTTAAATAAAATATTCTTTTCTTATTTATGACTTATATTAATGTTGTCGTAACTAAGAATGGTCAGATTGCACCTCTTAACAAATCTGTAACATACAGTTTGCTTTTCTGTTAAAAAAAATATACACTGCTGCTTTAGGAAGAATAATGGGCCTTTAAATAATGTGCCTTAAACTAATATTATGTTGTCTCATTGCACTATGTAAACTTTGACTGTTTTTGTTGTTGTTTTTTCGAAAAAAAAAAGCTGTTTAGTCTGATATACATTATTTATATAAAAGATGACGCAAACAAATGCTTATTTCCTACATTTGACGCTTTGTGTATGTCTAATTTTTAGATTACGATAATTATTATGATATATCAACGGATGTCACGTCAATGTTCTATAATATCTACATGTATACGAGAACGAGTATGTCGTACAATAGGTCTTACATTATTTGCACCAATGGTGATCAAAGAACATATCAATGGTGGTTCATATTTGAATTACATGCACCTAATCATTTTGTTTATTTTCTTAAAAGCCTACGATATCCACGTAAATGGCATCTTTTAGTGCACTTCGAGGGATGTGTCTGCTGCAAGTGATAGTCTAGTTGATACTTGATCGTTGATTCGCGTTATAACATCTGCAGACATCGACCGAACATCTTCAGATCAGATTCATGCAAAATATTTGAATAAGAGTTCGTGCTCAATTAAATTTCTATTTAATTGTGCTCAATTCTATTCCACGTGTGCAGTCTTACAGTTTAACACTGATTGTCTTGATTATGTTTTATGTATCAATATTAGGTAAAAATACACTGCAGTGTATTACTTTGTATTGTATTGTATGTGTTTTGATATGACCGTACAGTTTATATATATATATATATATATATATATATATATATATATATGACACTATTTTGAAATTTCACATAATATTACGAAGCCCGAATGTGTATTAAAATAAAATATTCCATCTGTTTTGTTCTCTTTCTCTCTTTCTCCCTCTCTTTCGCAAACCACGGATTAGTCATTGGAAAACGTTTTAAAGAATGAGTCACAAAAGATACCTAGTATGACGAAACTTTTGTTCATGCCAATTATGAATTCGCTAATAAACTCTAATATAACAATAATAAAATATTTCTTAGAAAGCAACTCATTGGTTATATGAATTATTCATAAAACTTCACAGAACTAGGGATTGGAAGCACGACTTTGCAGTTTGGGTAGAAAGTTTGGTAGAAATTTCATTTTTTTTACTGCAACTTCTGTAGAAGTAGTTTTGGCGAGGATTGATTGTTTTGTAGATGAATCAAATGTGTGATATATAATGGCATGTAGTTAGCTAGGAAGTTTTCGAAAAACAAACCTGCATGGTTATCCAATTAGCAATATGGTTTCGAGTTTATTGATTTTGCAATCAGTTTAACCAACTAAAACACCAGTTTCAATGCAAAGGGTAGGTAAAACAATAAAGTTTGAGTCAAGTTTGAACTGGTTTAAAATTCAATGTCTTTGACGAAAAACGACTCGACCCTGTCCCTTACCTACTAACGTCTATTTAAGGTTTAGTTTCTGTTTGTTCATTCGTGTAGCGAATTACGGTTACACTCTCGTTTCTCCTATGTTCTTATAATCGAATTCCAACTTATTAAAAGCTATTTCCCTATATAAGATCGTGTAGGAAATGTATGTAAAAAAATACAACATTAATTTGTATGAGTATGTTTGGATAAAGTTTGACAGGGTTAACTTTTGTCCGCCTGATTTCCATGTTTCATATGTTTTGTACTATAGTGATGTAAAATAGGTTTAAAAAATGACCACCTGCTGTTGTTTTTTTTCTTGTGTGTGTGTGTGACAAAATTATTCTGTTATTTCATAATGTTTAATGTTACATAGTGTAAATTTTACATTGAGTATAGAAATAAATAAAGGAGTGTTGAGATTTGATACTATCCAACAAAAATATTACATTGGAGTTGACATTACCATTTGAATTATTTATATTGCATGACATTTCAAGAAACATGCGATATGCATGATCATATGCTAGTATAACTCTCATTATAAACTCGAAACGATCAATCTATGTCCTACGTCACTTTGATCATCAATATTTCGACGCAATAATGTCTAATGCCGTTGTCTACTTAATGCTATATCATAAGATCAAAGAGGCCTTTAATTTAAGTAATTATATCGAGTAGATGTGGTCACTTCAGGGAATCTGTCAATGAAATAGGAGCTTACATTGTATAAGTACATTTTTATTGTATGTATGTGTTCATTGCGTGAATCTAAACTAATTGCAATGAGTCTCATATAAAATCTGATTACTGTCGACATAAAAACCCAAATTTGCATTCTTGATATCGATTGAGTTCCATGCGAAATCAAGGGGGGGGGGGGGGGGGGGGGGGGGGGGGGGGGGTGGGGCCTGATTTCCCCTGAGATTTGGCTATTATGTGAAATATATATAAAAGAGGGTGGAAAAGGGGTATGATCCCTCTCGGGTTAACAGGCATGACCCCCCCCCCCCACCTCGAGAGTTGGCTATGAAGTTAAAAAATCCAGCAATATAGTAGTGTTTTGACATCAAATTACGCCCCCACCCACGTACTGTGATTTTAAGATATTACTACATCTCCCCCCCCTCACACACACACCCACGTACGGTGATTTTCATAATAGGAAATGGACATGGTAATCATCCCTGTCGGAAACCCCTGAGACAAATTGCTTGATCCGCGCATGAGTTCCACGATGAAGCAATTTTATCTGCTATAGTGATAATGACAGAGCTGTGATTGGTAATTCATACTTGTATGGCTAATTTGCTAATAAACGACATAGAGCAATTATCTTCCCATGTTTTCTCCATGAACCCCATTCATATAGGTTTCATGGTTTTCCAACCCTAGAACGTCAGTACGTCAGCTATCACAGGTAGGGTTATTTTTATGTCTATCATTCACGGAAGCAGCAATTGAGCATAGGGTGTCTGAGCCGGCCCCAGTACTGAAGTCCTAGTCTGAGATGAACCCCCTTTTGCATAAGTATTTGAATTTGATGGCAAAACATAAAACCCTTCTAAGATTTAACACTAAGAGCCCTGTTTTATCTTATGCTAACTGATGAAATACTGTGTTATATCAGTGAGATAAAATCTATATCCAACAGCTTGAAAGTGCCGGAACTATTTTTTTTACTCCTATAGACTATTAATATGGGTATGTAGCGAAGTGATACAATTTTCAAATTTTCACTCGCTCGACGCGTTCGTGAAAATATCAAAATGTATCACTTCTCGATGAGATATATTCCATATCCACTCAAAATAAGCAAATATCCTCTACTTATCACTTTCCTGATTAAGGGGCGTGAAGGGAGAGAGTCAGCGCATGATGATTTTTTCTTCCATCTGAAGAAGTATTTCTTGTCAACATTGATCTCAAATGCAAAATAACATAGGACTTCATTTTCATATTTTCCCTTTCAATTAACATTCAGAAAAATGGCCGAGTACTGATAAATAGGTCTTTGAGGCTTAAATATAATTTTAAGCTTGTATGCATTCCATACATTACATTTAAGAGCAGCTTGGGAAAGCAAGGAACTAGTTACATGTATAAAGATATAACGAACTCCCATAATTATTTTCTATGAGCATTTAATGTTATATATAAATCATAAAAACATGTTTTTGCTCGTACACTAATGGCAGATAATGACATGTAAATAGTATTTCCTACATTACGAAAAAAATAAATGAATGCCTTAGGTAAATATATCTGATCATTTCGAATACATACAAAATATGTGCTTAATACTGATTTCGTTGCCTACGATATTTTGAAAAACTTAAAAATGTACTTGAAAACATCTTCTAATACTTAATAAGAGGTTGAATATATTTTTTTTGAGACATTACGTACCGTATATGGGATAGTGTCCATTTGACTGGATAAGTCTGATCGATAAGTTAATAAAAAAAAAATGGCGACATTCTAGACAGTGCTTTTTTAAATAACAAAATACATATTAAAGTATTCCATTTAATGTATTCAATCTATAGTTTAACTTGATCTTAAAGTACTCCATTCAATGTTAAATGTTTTTTCCCGATATCCATTTATGCTATTGTAATAACAGGAATGCTACTGTTTACTGTTTAAGAGAAAAATGCCTGGAAAATATTTTGTTGTTACTTTTCCAGTCACATTTGAAATCAAATCTGTCATTAATATCAACCAGATTTAAGGTAAGTAATGTTATAATACTATTATATTGTTTTCTTTCACATCGCCATTTTCTAGTCATAAAATGCTTTCAAACAATATAGAAACAACATGTCTATAGTAGGTGAACTACCTTAATGTCAATTCATTGAAAGTGCATTGCATTAATACAATTGATTTAAGTCTAGATTTTTCTCCTCTTAACATAATTCAGATACAGTGTTTATTTTACTGAGATTTGCTAAAAGTCGACATTTACTAATTGATTTTGAAAATTGAAATCTCATTTAGGAACGATCGCAAATAATAAATCAAACTGAACAGTTAGGGAATTACACACTGAAAGGACGTATTGAAAATTAAAGTTCGCCAAGCAATTTGTATTTTTCCTTAAGAAAGTATGCATTATTAAACTACCATTAATCATCTTATAACAGAATATCAGAGACAGTATTTTAGCACAATCCGGGGGAGTATCAAACGTGGAAAAATGAATGGAGTTTTAAGTCCAAGGAAACCGAATTTTCAATTACTTCTTTCTCCATATTACGATCCATTTTATTTACAGAAAAACACCATGGAAACTGCGACCGTCTTGAAAAAATGACTTTTAGAATACTTTTTTTTTGATGCAGCAATATCATATTTATAAAGCCAAACATTATTACAAAAACCTACATTTAGCGAACATATATCAGTAAATTGTATTTATTTTCCATCTGACTCAATCTCTTTCTTAAATCAAGAAACATTTATTTTAAACTATGTCATGGGTAACAAAACACGTCACAGTTCAAGTTATTCCCCTTGACGATGCCAGTACTTTGCAGCTATGAGTGTAGTGAAAAATATTACCCGAACACAACCATTTAAAGTAAAGTCCTTGTAATGGTTCCGCTTTGTCTTGGATCAATTAACCTCTACCAAGACAACGAAGGTACCCTAATTAAACATTAGGAAACCTTGGTTATCTCCGTGAAAAACCACGAAGTCCGAAATGTAGCGGAACCATTACAGGGACTTTACCTTGAAATGAATAATAAACGAGAAGTTGCTCATATTTCTTTTATATTTTTTTAATGAAAAAGAACGGTAAGCTTTCTATGGTTAACGTCATCCCAACGTTATTTCAGTCATTTCGTCCATTGAAAGCCAGAAGGAGCTATCAGCATATGTAAACAGAAGGCTGATAGCCCCTTTTGGCTTTCAATGGAGGATTTGTATGTACGCAGCCTTTCTGCGATATCACGCCGATAGAAAGTGGAAAAGTACCATTCCCAGTCACATTACCCTAACATAGAGCCAATCATTTCTGAAATTAATATTACATGCTGAAAGCCACGCACAGAAGATATATCCATACAAGGTTAGTATGCCGTTGAATGGCATCGACTAAGACCAGTAAAAAGAAGTTGGTTTAACGCCCGTTTAGTGCCGAGATATTCTCATTAGCATGGGCTAATAAAATAGTAATATTATGTCTTGTGTGTGTCTGTTTGTGAAATCTGCCTTCCTTTAAATGTTCCGACAATTTGCTAAAAGGGACACAGCCTTTTTAAACTCAAAAGATTGCAAGATGTGTTCTGATTGGAAATATGTGCCCCAAAATAACAAAAATAAATTTAAAAATTAAAAAAAAAAAATGAAGTAACATGGAAAGGTTATGTGATGGCGGATATTGACTGTGCTATACAAGAATTATCTTTGCGACAAATGTCATATATCCATGTATGTTTTATGCAATAAGTAAAATAATAGCGATGTCATGGTGTGAAAAAGATATAAATTACATAACTTTGAGAACGATCATTACAATGTGTATGTGTGCAGATAATTAGATTACTCCGGGCAACCTTTGATGACAATAATAAAATTTATTTTATTTGTTACGTAATGTTATTAACCAGACGAAAGAGGAGATGTTGAGGTGCCAGGTTAGATAATACAACTCAATAAAAGTGAAAATATGTTGTGTGAGACACTTGACAAAGAGGAATCTCTAATACTTTGCTGTCAAGAAACTCTCCTTATAAATTATTTGAATATAGAAACTATTATCTAAAGAGAATCTCGATGGCAAAATATTGAGCGTTATAACCATTATGACACGTAGATGTTTGAACTAGCGAAAAAGAAACACGATTATAAAATTTGAAGAGTGTCATCAATTTGGATGCCTAAAATAAAGTAGTTCGCATAAATAAGAGCCAGGAAATTGATTAGATACTGCAGTGTACGTTTCTATTTGGAAATATATCTTAAAAGTATTGCAAGACATTTTCCATTACATTGACCATAAGCTGTACAAAATAGGCAAATACTTTTTCTATCGGAAGAAAATGTGTTTAAAAATCTTTTGCAGTTAACACGAAATCTTATATATTTACATTAAATAATCCATGTATTTTAACATATTTTCATCAAGTTTGTGAATAGTAATGGCGAGAGACTTAAAACAATAAGTACGTATATTTTTTTATCTTTCCTTCATTTCTTTTTTTCAATACACTATCGGTTCTGTAATGCCGAGAGGCTGAAAAAATAGCTTACCCTTCTTCATTCAAACAGTTCCACTACAAGTGAGTCATTCGATATTATTTCCGAACAATACTCGTCTCACACTGCCGCCACCGACAAAGGAAAGAGTCAGTCAATGCAGGCTTTTATATACAGTCTCGACAGAGGGTGGATTACCTGTGAACTAGTGGTTCCAATGTAGACGACCGTTTTCATGTATATCACTGACTGACAGAACGAAGCCCCTAAAAGCATTGGCAATTATCACCTTCGGGATTTCGGGGGATGTAATTTATAAGGTGTTTTGCGGATGTTTTCTGACAGAGGCTATGTATTATGGGTAAAAAATATATATAAAAATGTATGAGATAATGGCGTGGACATTGATGTTGACTTATCAGGGCCTTAAACATAGACGTGCCTACAAAACTGTCATATATGTCACTTTTGTGTTTTCGCCTATCGCATGTACCTAATTATTTATTTTTTCTCTTAAAACAAACTTAAATATTTATTTATAAGCTTATCGTTAGCGCTTCATATAAAACATGATGATGTTTTTAGTCTGACCATATCACGTGGAATATGACGTCATTTTCAGATATCACAAACAACATATTTTGCCTCGATTCGGAGAAGAAAACTGCTATAAGTATTTTATTTCTTCAATAATTTTAATGGGATATAGCGCATCCAAAGTGGAAAATAACTCTCTACGCAAGAAAAGACAGGATTCAGTTCAAGTATGGGAACCACTGACAATATATTTGTACTTCATGGTCTTATAAGCCAAATGTTAAATAATGAAAACGTTTATAACGTGCATTTATTGATTTCAGTAAAGCTTTTGATAACGTAAACAGGGATAATCTGTGGTAATGATTAATTAAACAGGGGTTAAGGGGTAATAATTTAAACATTGTAAGGTCAATTTACACATGTGTTAGCTTTAGAGTATTTTTGAATGTATTTTAGGCGTAAGACAATGTGAATGTTTATCTCCATTTCTTTTTTCAATGTTTTTAAATGGTATATAGGTTATATGTGTTACCAGCGGGTTTGACGGAAATGATGTTCAAATATTCAAAATGTTCCTAATATTATATGCAGATGATTTTGTCTTTTTTGCCAGTAATAGACAAGATTTACAAACAAGCATTAATTTGTTACAAATTACCTATTGCAAAAGATGGAAACTTACGGTCAACCGAAAAAAAAAAAAAAAAAAGAAGAGGGGGCGGGGGCGTCTGGCTATTTTTTTTTATACTTTTCATTATGGGGTCCTAGAGCTTGATTTTTGTTGTATATCTATCTATATCTAGGCATTGTCTTTACAATTGGGGGATCATTTCCTATAGCCCAAAACTTTTTATCTGGACAAGCATTAAAAAGAATTTTCCAGCTTAACAGGTAATTATACAAATTTACTGATATATCATTAAGACATAAATTAGCATTGTTTGATAAATTCATTATGCTAATTATGAATTATTGGTGTGAAATTTGGGGATTTAATCACGGTAAGGCATGGTAAGATTATAAAGAGAATTCACTTACAATTATGTAAACGTCAAGTAGGTGTAAAGAAAACGACACAAAACCATTTTATATATAGTTATTAGTAAACTTGGTAGGATACCCTTGCAAAACTAAAAATTGTATAATATCATGAAAATATTCATAAAGATAATAAAATCTACATTAAAAAGATATTTGACTTTCTATATCAAGATATTTATATAAATCAAAATAACTTGAGAGTAATTGGTGTTCACTTTTAAAAGATTAACTGTCATGCATCATTGGGTTTATACGAAGTTTTTCTTTTCTTCAAATGGTTGGTGATCCTATATGTTGTTTGAAAATTGTTAAGCAAAGAATAAGAGACCATTTTATCAACTATCTGTTTGACATGTTATAATGTATTATAAGAGTGAATTGAATTTGTACGTATATGCACTGTCACATGGGTAAGCGGCCTTCTGGTTTGAATGAAATAAACTTTGAAACACATCGGCCCTTAAGATGTATTTTTTCGTTAGATGTACAAGATTTCCAAAACACTCAGGAAAACCTTCTCAGTTCGTGGGCATCACGAAAAGCACACCACTAACAATGTTTCCCGAATTTATAAGAAATACTGTGTATCTAACAAAAGAACCATTATTTTTAGGACAATTCGCATGCACAATACCACAGTAAAACTGGTGAAGAATTAAAATAATTAAAGCTGTTTTCGATGCAAAATATGCTGCTCGCGACAAATTAAAATGACGTCACATACCAAGTGGTATGGTTATACTATGTGTTGTGAGTTTTTTTATGCTATATTTTGTTAATGAATAGAAAGTCAATATAATTTCGAATTTACCTCCGCTATGACGGCATTTCAGTCACGTCCAGATAATAACAGGTGGAGAAAGACTTCGAGGCCGAAATGGCACCCTTGTAAAACTCCCACAAACCATCTCGTATAAGGCTTCCTATCAGAGTCCAATCCACGTTACCTTGCAAGGACTCGAACCCACAGCTGTGAGAGGATAAATGATACTATGCCAGACACTAAAACCGCACGGACACGGAGGTCCTGTCTGGATATTCTACCCAAATCGAATAATGTAATCACGAAAAACATGTTTAACGTTTGAATCTATTCACTACTTCTAAACATGCATATTATTTTCCTGTATCGTTAAAGTTAAGAAAATGGAGATGTATTTTTATCTTTTAATCTTGTTTTAAATTGATTACAGTCCAAGGGCGAGTGGTTTTAGCGTCTGACCGCATTGGGAGATCGTGGCTTCGATCCACGGCCGCGACATATCAACGTCGTTAAAATATTACTGGTATAGTTCCTTTGCTTGGTGATCAGCTTATAAGGATAGTTCCAGGACTGGTCGGCCCTGAGTTGATAATATGAATGGGTGTGGTATCATGTCTTCAGCGTGATACTGCAGTGTGGCAGCACTATGTCTGTTGTAGTTTTCAAGTGACTGAAACACTTTCGGCGGATCTTTAAATCCAATAAACATACAAACAATCCGAAGGTTCTAACTCGAATTTTACTTAGTGATAAAACTTTTCATGGAGAAAGTACTGATCCTATCAAGGAACCTTGAAGAGAGTTTTGTACATGTATATGTTGTAAAGATATTTCAAGAGTTCATATTGAAAATATGTCGTTGTCTTTTCATGCAAACTTTTATCACGTGACTGCTTTTGTTTTCAATGTAACATCATCATCATATGATTTTTATGAGTTGAGACATTTGGTGAAATGAACCTCACACGTTGTTATTTCATGCAAGATTTTATCATTTTTTATAGTGAAAGTATCAAAATTATAGTTAAAATATTGTCAGGCGAACCCTTTTTTTCACTAATAAGTATGGAACAAACACAGTTTCTGAAATTGCATATGAACGCCTGCTACAACTCATTATCCAAAAAGCCAGTGATAAACAAAATATAACAAACAGCATATATTTTTCTAATTGAAACAATTTTTATAATAAAAATGCATCAAAGCTTATATTTAAATCTCAGTATAAGAATCTAGATTGACTATTTCGAAGGGCGCCGTGGCCCAGTGGGATCATACCCATCTGCGAAGGTTATGAGTTCGAATTCCTTCGAGTGAGGTTTTGTCATGACCTTCCAGGGCGCAAAGTACTGGTCCAACCCAGGAACCGTCGAGAGGGAGTAGTATAAGTTGTGAGAACTTGTTTTATAAACGATGTAAAATAAATGTTTAAGGGCGTATTTCACAATAGCAGTTTTTTACTATAAAGAAAAAGAAGGAAAATCAAAACTAGCGAACAGTAGTTTTTAAACATTGCATGATTACAGAGAATCACACTAGAAAAACATTAATGGGAAAAAAATGAAAAAATTGGGGTCTCCACGCTACTTTTTGAGTTATCTGCCCCTGAAAGTGAATTTTTAGTTGTTGTTTTTTTTCCTGTGATTTTCAAGGGCAGATAACCCAATATTATAGACTAGGAATACCTCATTTAATTTCAACACGTTGTTTGGTGCTATATTCCCTGTCATTGTGTAAAAGTTGTAGAAATATTTTTTTTTCAAGAAAAACGCAGTTTGTCTATTTGCTGAACATTGTGAGAAATCAATTGAATGGAATTGTTTTAAACTTTGCATTATGACTAGAAGAGAAACAACAAACAATACTGTGAAATAAAATAAGGTATCGATAGCCTTGATTTTGAGTTATCTGCCATTGAAAATGACAGAAATTAGCAAAAAATCTCACATTCAGGGGCAGATCGTAACTCAAATAGTAGCGTGGAGACCCCCATATTTTATCTCATAAATTTGTTTTTAATTTGATTCTTTATGATCATGCCAAGTTTTTTTTTTTTAAAAATTGTTCCTTAGTTTTAATTTTCCTTCTTTGTCTATATAGTAAAATAGTAAAAAAAAACTGCTATTGTGAAATGTGCCCTTAATCTAAACTATTCGGTCTATTAAACTTAAAGCTATACAAGAAATAATATAAAGGAATGTGTAGAGAATACAAGAGACATATTAACATCAATATCTTCAGTTATTTAACTTTGTCACTTCCATGAAAAGATTTTTATTTCTCCCATGTTCAGCCTACGAAGATAGGGATTTCCCTCATGGAAGATAACTCTATCCTCCATGTCACGTGATCAGCTTTCTTCCATGTTACGTTTACAAATAAACAATGATGACTGTAAGTTATACATTTTATCAAGATACAAAACTAACTTGTTGTAATTCATGTGAATAGATATAAGTTTGAAAATATTATATAAATCTAGTTAGTTATCCCTTTATTATCATTTATTACTACGAATGTGAAATAAGGCTTAATATTTGGGGGGAATATTACGTACCGTCAAGGACTGGTATTTTTTACTAAGTTATTTTAAGCAAATGGTAATTCCCAGTTGAACGAACATCAGAATTTAGGTACATATTTGCTTGTGAACTTTAAAATGCCGATTTCTTTGATGTTGTTATTGTGTTAATTTGTTAACCGGCAAGAAAAAAAAGTGAAAAAAAAAAAAAAAAAAATGAAAGCGCGATATGTTTATTAAATCGAGGCTGGCGGTCTGTGGCAAGTAATAATCGTTCATGGGAGAAAAAAAATCCATCATTCGTAAATTCATGAAAGATTGGGATATCTCACCCTCGGGTCAGAAATTTCAGGCCTGAAATTTCTGACCCTCGGGTAAGATATCCCTTTCCTACATGAATACTCATGGTGGATTCTTATATTCAATCCTTGTTTGGTTCTAAATATTTTGATTTTTCACATCGCTGTATATAACATTTCGAAATGCATATGTGTGTCTAGTATGCTAATATTAAAAGAACGAGTCACTATATCTTCTTATTTATTACGTATAAATTCAAATTAAAAAAATGACCTACTTCCTGCTTTTATCTAATCATATTTTATTCATATCTTAACAGAGATTTACTGATGAAAAGAAAAGAAATTGCGGAGGCACCAACATGTAAATGATTACTTCAACTCTTTGGATTTGCATAGAAAAATATTCTTCAAACGATATTCTCTTTTCTGTAAACATTGTTTCTTTTACTGCAGAAGTCATTCCATTAAGGTTTTGAGGCTCTAATGCATGATATTAAAAATAGCATATACTATATATATTATTTACTGAAAGTATAATTTTAACCAAATGGTAAATTCGCCTCGCGGGCGAAAACCTATTGTTTCTTCTTCTGTTTTATTTTTTTTTTTTAGGTTTTCGCATCGCTGTGCGAAAACCTATTGTTCTTCTTCTGTTGATTTGTTTTTTTTTTTATTAGGTTTTCGCATCGCTTGCGAAAACCTATTGTTCTTCTTCTGTTTTATTTTTTTTTTATTAGGTTTTCGCATCGCTGTGCGAAAACCTATTGTTCTCGTTCTGTTTCTTTTTTTTTTTTTTTTTTTTTTTATTTTTTTCCCCTTTTTGTGAACGGCATAGCTCCGAGGTGAGAAAAGCCACATCTATGAAACTTTTATCAGTAATAACCACGTACTTGAAGATGATCCTAACGTCGAGATAATTTTCATTTTTGTTTTGATTTTCCCGCCAGGGGGCGTTTTATATGAAAATGTTTAATAAGCAATATCTCCATTATTTGAGGTCCGATTCAAATGCGGTTTTTGCACAATGTTCCTTGTAAATAGCCCAATAAAATATGATAGGTTTCAAAAATTTGCGTATATAAAACTTTCGTGCTACAGGAGGTTGAAAGTTCGAATCTCGCAAAAACTGTGAAATAAGGGTAGGTCTACCAAAAACCTACCCATTTTATTCAGAGATGAGATAGGAAAATTTTGTTTGTTGCATATGATCTGCAAGACAAATACGCACAAAATATATGGGGTGGCGAATTCGGGAAATGCATGGTTTGTCCACAGTATGCGGTCAAACTTAACCAATATTTTCGAAAAATCAACATTTTAAAAGCATGACTTTTAAGGTTATTTGCAGCTCCTGACTTTATTTTTTGTTCAATCTTCATCATTATTTCACTGCTTATGCATTTTTATAAAACAAATAAATTCATAGAAAAAAACAACAACATAATATGCAAAGGTCAAGGTCATATACCAATTATTATTATTTATATCGGCATAAAATAGCTCCAAATCTAAAAATATTTTATAGAAAGTATATGAACAAAAGTTTTAGTTTTCGAGGAGATCTTTCCATTAATGTTTAGTTTTTGAAGATCGGACTTCATTTGATCAAATGACCACAGTCCAAAGTTTGATCCTCTTATCAAACAATTGTATATCCATATGTTTTCTCTTTTTTGCTGCTCCTGACTTTATTTTTTGTTCAATTTCTATTATTTCATGTTTATGCATTTTTATCAAACAAATAAAATCATAGAAAAAAAACAAGCATAATATGCAAAGGTCAAGGTCATATACCAATTATTATTATTTATATCGGCATAAAATAGCTCCAAATCTAAAAATATTTTATAGAAAGTATATGAACAAAAGTTTTAGTTTGTGAGGAGATCTTTCCATTAATGTTTAGTTTTTGAAGACCGGACTTCATTTGTTCAAATGACAACAGTCCAAAGTTTGATCCTCTTATCAAACAATTGTATATCCATATGTTTTCTCTTTTTTGCTGCTCCTGACTTTATTTTTTGTTCAATCTTCATCATTATTTTACTGTTTATGCATTTTTATAAAACAAATAAATTCATAGAAAAAAAACAAGCATAATATGCAAAGGTCAAGGTCATATACCAATTATTATTATTTATATCGGCATAAAATAGCTCCAAATCTAAAATATTATAGAAAGTATATGAACAAAAGTTTTAGTTTGTGAGGAGATCTTTCCATTAATGTTTAGTTTTTGAAGACCGGACTTCATTTGTTCAAATGACAACAGTCCAAAGTTTGATCCTCTTATCAAACAATTGTATATCCATATGTTTTCTCTTTTTTGCTGCTCCTGACTTTATTTTTTGTTCAATCTTCATCATTATTTCACTGTTTATGCATTTTTATCAAACAAATAAAATCATAGAAAAAAAACAAGCATAATATGCAAAGGTCAAGGTCATATACCAATTATTATTATTTATATCGGCATAAAATAGCTCCAAATCTAAAAATATTTTATAGAAAGTATATGAACAAAAGTTTTAGTTTGTGAGGAGATCTTTCCATTAATGTTTAGTTTTTGAAGACCGGACTTCATTTGTTCAAATGACAACAGTCCAAAGTTTGATCCTCTTATCAAACAATTGTATATCCATATGTTTTCTCTTTTTTGCTGCTCCTGACTTTATTTTTTGTTCAATCTTCATCATTATTTCACTGTTTATGCATTTTTATAAAACAAAAAAATTCATAGAAAAAAACAACAACATAATATGCAAAGGTCAAGGTCATATACCAATTATTATTATTTATATCGGCATAAAATAGCTCCAAATCTAAAAATATTTTATAGAAAGTATATGAACAAAAGTTTTAGGTTTCCAGGAGATCTTTCCATTAATGTTTAGTTTTTGAAGATCGGACTTCATTTGATTAAATGACCACAGTCCAAAGTTTGATCCTCTTATCAAACAATTGTATATCCATATGTTTTCTCTTTTTTGCTGCTCCTGACTTTATTTTTTGTTCAATCTTCATCATTATTTCACTGTTTATGCATTTTTATAAAACAAATAAAATCATAGAAAAAAAACAAGCATAATATGCAAAGGTCAAGGTCATATACCAATTATTATTATTTATATCGGCATAAAATAGCTCCAAATCTAAAAATATTTTATAGAAAGTATATGAACAAAAGTTTTAGTTTGTGAGGAGATCTTTCCATTAATGTTTAGTTTTTGAAGACCGGACTTCATTTGTTCAAATGACAACAGTCCAAAGTTTGATCCTCTTATCAAACAATTGTATATCCATATGTTTTCTCTTTTTTGCTGCTCCTGACTTTATTTTTTGTTCAATCTTCATCATTATTTCACTGTTTATGCATTTTTATCAAACAAATAAAATCATAGAAAAAAAAACAAGCATAATATGCAAAGGTCAAGGTCATATTTCCTTGGTGTTTATTTTTGAAGATCGGACTTCATTTGATCAAATTACCACAGTCCAAAGTTTGATCCTTTTATCAAACAATTGTAAATCCATATGTTGCTTTTTTTGCAGCTCCTGACTTTATTTTTGTTCAATCTTCATCATTTTTTCACTGTTTATGCATTTAAATAATACAAATAAACTCATAGTAAATAACGAGAAAATATCAAAGGAATAAAAGTAAAAATTGTTTTTGAAGATCGGACTTAATTTGATCAATTAACAAAAATATTCGAATAAAGTTAATATCAATCAATTATGTCTGCAGTTGAAACCAGTACTCTTACTAGTCAAGTTAAAGCGAAAACCAAGATGCCGCTTTGCGGTTCTAGTTTTTAGGTTTTCGCATCGCAGTGCGAAAACCTATTGTTCTTCTTCTGTTTCTTTTTTTTTTTTTTATTTTTCTAACCCTTTTTTGTGAACGGCATAGCTCCGAGGTGAGAAAAGCCACATCTATGAAACTTTTATCAGTAATAACCACGTACTTGAAGATGATCCTAACGTCGAGAAAATTTTCATTTTTGTTTTGATTTTCCCGCCAGGGGGCGTTTTATATGAAAATGTTTAATAAGCAATATCTCAATTATTTGAGGTCCGATTCAAATGCGGTTTTTGCATAATGTTCCTTGTAAATAGCCCAATAAAATATGATAGGTTCCAAAAATTTGCGTATATAAAACTTTCGTGCTACAGGAGGTTGAATGTTCGAATCTCGCAAAAACTGTGATATAAGGGTAGGTCTACGAAAAACCTACCCATTTTATTCAGAGATGAGATAGGAGAATTTTGTTTGTTGCATATGATCTGCAAGACATATACGCACAAAATATATGGGGTAGCGAATTCGGGAAATTCATGGTTTGTCCACAGTACGCGGTCAAACTTAACCAATATTTTCGAAAAATCAACATTTTAAAAGCATGACTTTTAAGGTTATTTGCAGCTCCTGAATTTATTTTCTGTTCAATCTTCATCATTATTTCACTGTTTATGCATTTTTATAAAACAAATAAAATCATAGAAAAAAAAAACAGCGAAGATATGCAAAGGTCAAGGTCATATACCAGTTATTGTTATTTTTATCGGCATAAAATAGCCCTCAATCTAAAAATATTTTATAGAAAGTATATGAACAAAAGTTTTAGTTTGTGAAGAGATCTTTCCATTGGTGTTTAGTTTTTGAAGATCGGACTTCATTTGATCAAATTACCACAGTCCAAAATTTGATCTTTTTATCAAACAAGTGTAAATCCGTATGTTTCCTCTTTTTTGCAGCTCCTGACCTTATTTTTTGTTCAATCTTCATCATTTTTTCACTGTTTATGCATTTAAATAATACAAATAAACTCATAGTAAATAACGATGAAAATATGCAAAGGTCAAGGTCATTATACCGATTATTGTTATTTTTATCGGCACGAAATAGCTTCAAATCTAAAAATATTTTATAGAAAGTATATGAACAAAAGTTTTAGTTTGTGAAGAGATCTTTCCATTGGTGTTTAGTTTTTGAAGATCGGACTTCATTTGATCAAATTACCACAGTCCAAAGTTTGATCTTTTTATCAAACAAGTGTAAATCCGTATGTTTCCTCTTTTTTGCAGCTCCTGACCTTATTTTTTGTTCAATCTTCATCATTTTTTCACTGTTTATGCATTTAAATAATACAAATAAACTCATAGTAAATAACGATGAAAATATGCAAAGGTCAAGGTCATTATACCGATTATTGTTATTTTTATCGGCACGAAATAGCTTCAAAAAAAATATGAACAAAAGTTTTAGTTTGTGAAGAGATCTTTCCATTGGTGTTTAGTTTTTGAAGATCGGACTTCATTTGATCAAATTACCACAGTCCAAAGTTTGATCTTTTTATCAAACAAGTGTAAATCCGTATGTTTCCTCTTTTTTGCAGCTCCTGACCTTATTTTTTGTTCAATCTTCATCATTTTTTCACTGTTAATGCATTTAAATAATACAAATAAACTCATAGTAAATAACGATGAAAATATGCAAAGGTCAAGGTCATTATACCGATTATTGTTATTTTTATCGGCACGAAATAGCTTCAAATCTAAAAATATTTTATAGAAAGTATATGAACAAAAGTTTTAGTTTGTGAAGAGATCTTTCCATTGGTGTTTAGTTTTTGAAGATCGGGGCTGAATTGGTTGAGTTATGACAGAAAGGCCAAAAGTGTACTTTTAACGAAATTGAAACGCTGTAGTTTCATGAACTTTGAGTCAAAAATTATGATTGCTTCAGCATTAACACACTGAAAAGTGAAGTGATGTATACTGCAAGGAATACTTGTTTGGTCACGTGATTATGATTTCATACATATTTAAGCAGAAATTATTAAAAAATTCATATAAAATCGACAAGTTGATGTTTGAAGTTGAAATTTGCAAGAATGCCGTAGACTACGATGTGCAAAAAGTCCTGAAAAATTCAAGTGATTCCTTCAACAAACATGGCAGATATTCATGTTTTTCGGATAAGGGCTTGTATACGAAAATCTAGCAATTTGAAGTAAGGGAAGAAGGCGGTTATTGGGTTGGTTACCCACGATCCGGACGTTCCTACGCAGGAAAGAGTGCCCGTGTTGAAAGGTGAATTGCGATGCGTATTTGAGAGAATGAGGTGCATTTTAGGATGCAATGGTGTACCTTAGTTCAAACTTTTATTAGGGCTTTCAGCCTCAAGTAGAATTATTAGGTTTTCGCATCGCAGTGCGAAAACCTATTGTTCTTCTTCTGTTTCTTTTTTAGGTTTTCGCATCGCTTGCGAAAACCTATTGTTCTTCTTCTGTTTTATTTTTAGGTTTTCGCCTCTGCTGGGCGAAAACCTATTGTTCTTCTTCTGTTGATTTGTTTTTTTTTTTTTTATTTTTATTATTTTTCCAATTCCACCCATTTTTGTGTCCAGCCTAGCGGCCAGATGAAAAAAGCTACAGCTATGAAATTTTGGGCATGGAGTCATCTTTATCTGAACATGTGCCTAATTGGTCAAACTTTTCACATTTATTTCTGATTTAGCCACTAGGGGGCGCAATGCATGTAATCACTCTTTTGCTAATAACTCAAAAAATTGAAACCTGATTTAGATGCGGTTTTTTACATAATGTTCCTTGTTGACAGCCCTATCAAATATGATGGATATCTTATCATCGAGTACGGGAAAAAAATTGTTCTAGGAGAGGTTGAATGTTCGAACCTTGGAAAAAAGTGGAAAAATGAGGGTAGGTCTACGAAAAACCTACCCACTTTTGTAAGAGATCAGATAGAATAATTCTGTTTGCTGCATACAATTTGCAAGACATATACGCACAAAATATATGGGGTGGCGAATTAAGGAACTGCGTGGTTTGTCCTCTAGAAACGGTCAAACTTCACTAAATTTTAGGAAAAATTAAAATTTCAAAAACATGCTTTTGTCGCTCCTGACTTTATTTTCTGTTCATTCTTCATGAAATGTTCACACAATATGTATTGTTATGTTTGAAAGGGCCTCACAATTAAAAAAATAAAAAAGAATTGAAAAGGTCAAGGTCATATTATGATTATTGTGTTTTTATTCGGCCACAAATAACTTCAAAACTAAAAATATTTCATTGAGAGTATATGAACAAAAGTTTTAGTTCTTAAAGAGCTCTTTCCAGTGATGTTTAGATTTTGAAGATCGGACTTGATTTGGTCATTATACGGCAGTCCAAAGTTTGATCCTTTTTTGGAATAATTGTAAATCAGGTTTTATGCTTCAAATTCTGATACATAAGAATAAAAAGTTTGACTTGTGCGACTAGTAGACTTGATTGATCTATTTGCTGCTTTGCTAGGTACCTAACAGTAAAATTTTAATCAATTTTCTTTCTCATTTTGCCGCTAGGGGGCGCTTTTCTTGAAATCATTCTTTTGCTTATAACTCAAAAAGTTGAAGTCCGATTCGAATGTGGTTTTTTGCATTCTGTTCCCTGTTGATAGCCTCATAACATATGACAGGATTCGAGGGTCCGTGTGGCTGAAAGCTTTTGAGCTACGGAAGGTTGAATGTTCGAACCTCGCAAAAAAAAAAAATAATGTGCAAATGAGGGTAGGTCTACGAAAAACCTATCCGTTTTTGTTAGAGATCAGATAGAAGAATTCCGTCTCTGGCATACCATTTGAAAGACGTATAAACACAAAAAATATGGGGTGGCGATTTTAAGAAATGCGTGGTGTGTCCACTAGAAACGGTCAAACTTCACTTAAAATTAGGAAAAATTAAAATTCCAAAAACATGTTTTTTGTCGCTCCTGACTTTATTTTTTGTTTATTTTCACACATTATGTTTTGGTAAGTTTGAAAGGGCCTCACAATTAATAAGTTTAAAAAACATTGAAAAGGTCAATGTCATATTACGATAATTGTGTTTTTATTCGGCCCCAAAGTGCTCCAAATCTAAAAATATTTCATTGAGAGTATATAAACAAAGGTTTTAGTTCTTGAGGAGCTCATTCAAGTGATGTTTAGTTTTTGGAGATCGGACTTGATTTGTTCATTTTACGGTAGTCCAAAGTTTGATCCTTTTTTGGAATAATTGTTAATCAGATTTTATGCTTCAAGTTGTGATATATAAGAAAAAGAATGTTCAGCTAGTGCGACTTATATACTTGTTTGAACTATTTGCTGTTTTTGCAATTTTGTTTCTAATTTTGCCGCTAGAGGGCGTTTTGCTTTAAATCACTCTTTTGCTTATAACTCAAATTGTTAAAGTCTGATTGAAATGCGGTTTTCAGCATTTTGTTCCTTGTTGACAGCACCACAGAATGTGATGGATTTCAAGGGACAGGGTATGGGAAAATATTTGCGCTAGAAGAGTTTGAATGTTCTAACATTGCAAAAAAAAAACTGCAAATGAGAGTAGGTCTTCAAAAACCTTTTCGTTCTGTTTCATATTGAAAATTGTGGCTGAGTTGAAATAAAGTGTTCAAGTTGATTAGGCTAAAAGCGAAAACCGAGATACCGCTTGCGGTTCTAGTTATTATTATTATTTTTCTAACCCTTTTTTGTGAACGGCATATCACCATGATAGAAAAAAGCCACAATTATGAAATTTTTACCAGTTCCTTATATTTATGTGAACTTGATCCTAACGTTGAGAAAATTTTCATTTTTGTCTTATTTTTGCCGCTAGGGGGCGCTTTGAAAAAAATCTACAAATGCTAATAACTCTGTTATTTGAGGTCCGATTCAGATGTGGTGTTTTGCATTGTGTTCCTTGTCAAAATCCTAATCAAATATGATAGGTTTCAAAAATCTGCGTATATAAAACTTTTTGACTACGGAAGGTTGAAAGTTCGAACCTCGCAAAAAACAGTGAAAATGAGGGTAGGTCTACGAAAAAAGTGCCCATTTTTATTGGAATTGAGATAAAAGAATTTTGTTTGTTGCATATGATTTGCAAGACATATACGCACAAAATATATGGGGTGGCGAATTCGGGAAATGCATGGTTTGTCCACAGTACGCGGTCAAACTTAACCAATATTTTCGAAAAATCAACATTTTCAAAGCATGACTGTTAAGATTTTTTGCAGCTCCTGACTTTATTTTTAGTTCAATTTCTATGTAATTTTCACATTTAATGTAAAACTATGTTCTTAAGTGTCACATATATGAAAAGTAAAAATGTATTGTAAAGGTCAAGGTCACATAAGGATAATTGTATATCAATTCGGCTTGAAATAGCTCAAAATCAAAAAACAATTCATAAACAATATATGAACAAAAGATTTAGTTTTAGAAAAGTTCTTTCTAATGATGTTTAGATTGTGAAGATCGGACTTGATTTGGTCATTTTACGGCAGTCCAAAGTTTGATCCTTTTTTTCGAATAATTGTAAATCAGGTTTTATGTTTCAAATTCTGATACATAAGAATAAAAGTTTGATTTGTGCGACTAGTATACTTGATTGAACTATTTTCTGCTTTGCTAGGTACCTAATGGTAAAATTTTAATCTATTTTCTTTCTCATTTTGCCGCTAGGGGGCGCTTTTCTTGAAATCATTCTTTTCCTTATAACTCAAAAAGTTGAAGTTCGGTTCGAATGCGGTTTTTTGCATTCTGTTCCCTGTTGATAGCCTAATAAAATATGATAGAAATCGAGAGTCCGTATGGCTGAAAGCTTTTGAGCTACGGAAGGTTGAATGTTCGAACCTCGCAAAAAAACAACACTAAAAAAAACCCTGTGCAGATGAGGGTAGGTCTACGAAAAACCTATCCGTTTTTTTTTAGAAATCAGATTGAAGAATTCCGTCTCCTGCATACCATTTGAAAGACGTATACACACAAATATATGGGGTGGCGAATTTAAGAAATGCGTGGTTTGTCCACTAGAAACGGTCAAACTTCACTTAAATTTAGGAAAAATTATAATTCCAAGAACATGTTTTTTTTTTTGTCGCTCCTGACTTAATGTTTTGTTTATTCGTCATGAAATTTTTACACGTTATGGTTTGTTAAGTTTGAAAGGGCCTCACAATTAAAAAGTTAACAAAACATTGAAAAGGTCAAGGTCATATTACGATAAGTGTGTTTTTATTCGGCCCCAAAGTGCTCCAAATCTAAAAAATATTTCATTGAGAGTATTAAACAAAGGTTTTAGTTCTAAATAGTTCTTTCGTATAATGTTTAGTTTTTGAAGATCGGACTTGATCTGTTCATTTTACGGCAGTCCAAAGTTTGATCCTTTTTTGGAATAATTGATAATCAGTTTTTATGCTTGAAATTGTGATATATAAGAAAAAGAATGTTCGACTAGTGCGACTTAAATACTTGTTTGAACTTTTGTTTAATTTTTTTCTTATAACTCAAAACGTTAAAGTCTGATTGAAATGCGGTTTTCAGCATTTTGTTCCTTGTTGACAGTACCAAAAATGTGATGGATTTCAAAGGATAGGGTATGGGAAAATATTTGCGCTAGAAGAGTTTGAATGTTCTAACATTGCAAAAAAAAAAAAAGAAAAAAAAATGTGCTAATGAGAGTAGGTCTTCAAAAAACCTTTTCGTTCTGTTTCATATTGAAAATTGTGGCTGAGTTGAAATAAAGTGTTCAAGTTGATTAGGTTAAAAGCGAAAACCGAGATACCGCTTGCGGTTCTAGTTTTTTTTTTATTTTTCTAACCCTTTTTTGTGAACGGCATAGCTCCGAGGTGAGAAAAGCCACATCTATGAAACTTTTATCAGTAATAACCACGTACTTGAAGATGATCCTAACGTCGAGAAAATTTTCATTTTTGTTTTGATTTTCCCGCCAGGGGGCGTTTTATATGAAAATGTTTAATAAGCAATATCTCAATTATTTGAGGTCCGATTCAAATGCGGTTTTTGCATAATGTTCCTTGTAAATAGCCCAATAAAATATGATAGGTTCCAAAAATTTGCGTATATAAAACTTTCGTGCTACAGGAGGTTGAATGTTCGAATCTCGCAAAAAACTGTGAAATAAGGGTAGGTCTACGAAAAACCTACCCATTTTATTCAGAGATGAGATAGGAGAATTTTGTTTGTTGCATATGATCTGCAAGACATATACGCACAAAATATATGGGGTAGCGAATTCGGGAAATTCATGGTTTGTCCACAGTACGCGGTCAAACTTAACCAATATTTTCGAAAAATCAACATTTTAAAAGCATGACTTTTAAGGTTATTTGCAGCTCCTGAATTTATTTTCTGTTCAATCTTCATCATTATTTCACTGTTTATGCATTTTTATAAAACAAATAAAATCATAGAAAAAAAAAACAGCGAAGATATGCAAAGGTCAAGGTCATATACCAGTTATTGTTATTTTTATCGGCATAAAATAGCCCTCAATCTAAAAATATTTTATAGAAAGTATATGAACAAAAGTTTTAGTTTGTGAAGAGATCTTTCCATTGGTGTTTAGTTTTTGAAGATCGGACTTCATTTGATCAAATTACCACAGTCCAAAGTTTGATCTTTTTATCAAACAAGTGTAAATCCGTATGTTTCCTCTTTTTTGCAGCTCCTGACCTTATTTTTTGTTCAATCTTCATCATTTTTTCACTGTTTATGCATTTAAATAATACAAATAAACTCATAGTAAATAACGATGAAAATATGCAAAGGTCAAGGTCATTATACCGATTATTGTTATTTTTATCGGCACGAAATAGCTTCAAATCTAAAAATATTTTATAGAAAGTATATGAACAAAAGTTTTAGTTTGTGAAGAGATCTTTCCATTGGTGTTTAGTTTTTGAAGATCGGACTTCATTTGATCAAATTACCACAGTCCAAAGTTTGATCTTTTTATCAAACAAGTGTAAATCCGTATGTTTCCTCTTTTTTGCAGCTCCTGACCTTATTTTTTGTTCAATCTTCATCATTTTTTCACTGTTTATGCATTTAAATAATACAAATAAACTCATAGTAAATAACGATGAAAATATGCAAAGGTCAAGGTCATTATACCGATTATTGTTATTTTTATCGGCACGAAATAGCTTCAAATCTAAAAATATTTTATAGAAAGTATATGAACAAAAGTTTTAGTTTGTGAAGAGATCTTTCCATTGGTGTTTAGTTTTTGAAGATCGGGGCTGAATTGGTTGAGTTATGACAGAAAGGCCAAAAGTGTACTTTTAACGAAATTGAAACGCTGTAGTTTCATGAACTTTGAGTCAAAAATTATGATTGCTTCAGCATTAACACACTGAAAAGTGAAGTGATGTATACTGCAAGGAATACTTGTTTGGTCACGTGATTATGATTTCATACATATTTAAGCAGAAATTATTAAAAAATTCATATAAAATCGACAAGTTGATGTTTGAAGTTGAAATTTGCAAGAATGCCGTAGACTACGATGTGCAAAAAGTCCTGAAAAATTCAAGTGATTCCTTCAACAAACATGGCAGATATTCATGTTTTTCGGATAAGGGCTTGTATACGAAAATCTAGCAATTTGAAGTAAGGGAAGAAGGCGGTTATTGGGTTGGTTACCCACGATCCGGACGTTCCTACGCAGGAAAGAGTGCCCGTGTTGAAAGGTGAATTGCGATGCGTATTTGAGAGAATGAGGTGCATTTTAGGATGCAATGGTGTACCTTAGTTCAAACTTTTATTAGGGCTTTCAGCCTCAAGTAGAATTATTAGGTTTTCGCATCGCAGTGCGAAAACCTATTGTTCTTCTTCTGTTTCTTTTTTTTTTTTTTATTTTTCTAACCCTTTTTTGTGAACGGCATAGCTCCGAGGTGAGAAAAGCCACATCTATGAAACTTTTATCAGTAATAACCACGTACTTGAAGATGATCCTAACGTCGAGAAAATTTTCATTTTTGTTTTGATTTTCCCGCCAGGGGGCGTTTTATATGAAAATGTTTAATAAGCAATATCTCAATTATTTGAGGTCCGATTCAAATGCGGTTTTTGCATAATGTTCCTTGTAAATAGCCCAATAAAATATGATAGGTTCCAAAAATTTGCGTATATAAAACTTTCGTGCTACAGGAGGTTGAATGTTCGAATCTCGCAAAAACTGTGATATAAGGGTAGGTCTACGAAAAACCTACCCATTTTATTCAGAGATGAGATAGGAGAATTTTGTTTGTTGCATATGATCTGCAAGACATATACGCACAAAATATATGGGGTAGCGAATTCGGGAAATTCATGGTTTGTCCACAGTACGCGGTCAAACTTAACCAATATTTCGAAAAATCAACATTTTAAAAGCATGACTTTTAAGGTTATTTGCAGCTCCTGAATTTATTTTCTGTTCAATCTTCATCATTATTTCACTGTTTATGCATTTTTATAAAACAAATAAAATCATAGAAAAAAAAAACAGCGAAGATATGCAAAGGTCAAGGTCATATACCAGTTATTGTTATTTTTATCGGCATAAAATAGCCCTCAATCTAAAAATATTTTATAGAAAGTATATGAACAAAAGTTTTAGTTTGTGAAGAGATCTTTCCATTGGTGTTTAGTTTTTGAAGATCGGACTTCATTTGATCAAATTACCACAGTCCAAAATTTGATCTTTTTATCAAACAAGTGTAAATCCGTATGTTTCCTCTTTTTTGCAGCTCCTGACCTTATTTTTTGTTCAATCTTCATCATTTTTTCACTGTTTATGCATTTAAATAATACAAATAAACTCATAGTAAATAACGATGAAAATATGCAAAGGTCAAGGTCATTATACCGATTATTGTTATTTTTATCGGCACGAAATAGCTTCAAATCTAAAAATATTTTATAGAAAGTATATGAACAAAAGTTTTAGTTTGTGAAGAGATCTTTCCATTGGTGTTTAGTTTTTGAAGATCGGACTTCATTTGATCAAATTACCACAGTCCAAAGTTTGATCTTTTTATCAAACAAGTGTAAATCCGTATGTTTCCTCTTTTTTGCAGCTCCTGACCTTATTTTTTGTTCAATCTTCATCATTTTTTCACTGTTTATGCATTTAAATAATACAAATAAACTCATAGTAAATAACGATGAAAATATGCAAAGGTCAAGGTCATTATACCGATTATTGTTATTTTTATCGGCACGAAATAGCTTCAAATCTAAAAATATTTTATAGAAAGTATATGAACAAAAGTTTTAGTTTGTGAAGAGATCTTTCCATTGGTGTTTAGTTTTTGAAGATCGGACTTCATTTGATCAAATTACCACAGTCCAAAGTTTGATCTTTTTATCAAACAAGTGTAAATCCGTATGTTTCCTCTTTTTTGCAGCTCCTGACCTTATTTTTTGTTCAATCTTCATCATTTTTTCACTGTTAATGCATTTAAATAATACAAATAAACTCATAGTAAATAACGATGAAAATATGCAAAGGTCAAGGTCATTATACCGATTATTGTTATTTTTATCGGCACGAAATAGCTTCAAATCTAAAAATATTTTATAGAAAGTATATGAACAAAAGTTTTAGTTTGTGAAGAGATCTTTCCATTGGTGTTTAGTTTTTGAAGATCGGGGCTGAATTGGTTGAGTTATGACAGAAAGGCCAAAAGTGTACTTTTAACGAAATTGAAACGCTGTAGTTTCATGAACTTTGAGTCAAAAATTATGATTGCTTCAGCATTAACACACTGAAAAGTGAAGTGATGTATACTGCAAGGAATACTTGTTTGGTCACGTGATTATGATTTCATACATATTTAAGCAGAAATTATTAAAAAATTCATATAAAATCGACAAGTTGATGTTTGAAGTTGAAATTTGCAAGAATGCCGTAGACTACGATGTGCAAAAAGTCCTGAAAAATTCAAGTGATTCCTTCAACAAACATGGCAGATATTCATGTTTTTCGGATAAGGGCTTGTATACGAAAATCTAGCAATTTGAAGTAAGGGAAGAAGGCGGTTATTGGGTTGGTTACCCACGATCCGGACGTTCCTACGCAGGAAAGAGTGCCCGTGTTGAAAGGTGAATTGCGATGCGTATTTGAGAGAATGAGGTGCATTTTAGGATGCAATGGTGTACCTTAGTTCAAACTTTTATTAGGGCTTTCAGCCTCAAGTAGAATTATTAGGTTTTCGCATCGCAGTGCGAAAACCTATTGTTCTTCTTCTGTTTCTTTTTTTTTTTTTTATTTTTCTAACCCTTTTTTGTGAACGGCATAGCTCCGAGGTGAGAAAAGCCACATCTATGAAACTTTTATCAGTAATAACCACGTACTTGAAGATGATCCTAACGTCGAGAAAATTTTCATTTTTGTTTTGATTTTCCCGCCAGGGGGCGTTTTATATGAAAATGTTTAATAAGCAATATCTCAATTATTTGAGGTCCGATTCAAATGCGGTTTTTGCATAATGTTCCTTGTAAATAGCCAATAAAATATGATAGGTTCCAAAATTTGCGTATATAAAACTTTCGTGCTACAGGAGGTTGAATGTTCGAATCTCGCAAAAACTGTGATATAAGGGTAGGTCTACGAAAAACCTACCCATTTTATTCAGAGATGAGATAGGAGAATTTTGTTTGTTGCATATGATCTGCAAGACATATACGCACAAAATATATGGGGTAGCGAATTCGGGAAATTCATGGTTTGTCCACAGTACGCGGTCAAACTTAACCAATATTTTCGAAAAATCAACATTTTAAAAGCATGACTTTTAAGGTTATTTGCAGCTCCTGAATTTATTTTCTGTTCAATCTTCATCATTATTTCACTGTTTATGCATTTTTATAAAACAAATAAAATCATAGAAAAAAAAAACAGCGAAGATATGCAAAGGTCAAGGTCATATACCAGTTATTGTTATTTTTATCGGCATAAAATAGCCCTCAATCTAAAAATATTTTATAGAAAGTATATGAACAAAAGTTTTAGTTTGTGAAGAGATCTTTCCATTGGTGTTTAGTTTTTGAAGATCGGACTTCATTTGATCAAATTACCACAGTCCAAAATTTGATCTTTTTATCAAACAAGTGTAAATCCGTATGTTTCCTCTTTTTTGCAGCTCCTGACCTTATTTTTTGTTCAATCTTCATCATTTTTTCACTGTTTATGCATTTAAATAATACAAATAAACTCATAGTAAATAACGATGAAAATATGCAAAGGTCAAGGTCATTATACCGATTATTGTTATTTTTATCGGCACGAAATAGCTTCAAATCTAAAAATATTTTATAGAAAGTATATGAACAAAAGTTTTAGTTTGTGAAGAGATCTTTCCATTGGTGTTTAGTTTTTGAAGATCGGACTTCATTTGATCAAATTACCACAGTCCAAAGTTTGATCTTTTTATCAAACAAGTGTAAATCCGTATGTTTCCTCTTTTTTGCAGCTCCTGACCTTATTTTTTGTTCAATCTTCATCATTTTTTCACTGTTTATGCATTTAAATAATACAAATAAACTCATAGTAAATAACGATGAAAATATGCAAAGGTCAAGGTCATTATACCGATTATTGTTATTTTTATCGGCACGAAATAGCTTCAAATCTAAAAATATTTTATAGAAAGTATATGAACAAAAGTTTTAGTTTGTGAAGAGATCTTTCCATTGGTGTTTAGTTTTTGAAGATCGGACTTCATTTGATCAAATTACCACAGTCCAAAGTTTGATCTTTTTATCAAACAAGTGTAAATCCGTATGTTTCCTCTTTTTTGCAGCTCCTGACCTTATTTTTTGTTCAATCTTCATCATTTTTTCACTGTTAATGCATTTAAATAATACAAATAAACTCATAGTAAATAACGATGAAAATATGCAAAGGTCAAGGTCATTATACCGATTATTGTTATTTTTATCGGCACGAAATAGCTTCAAATCTAAAAATATTTTATAGAAAGTATATGAACAAAAGTTTTAGTTTGTGAAGAGATCTTTCCATTGGTGTTTAGTTTTTGAAGATCGGGGCTGAATTGGTTGAGTTATGACAGAAAGGCCAAAAGTGTACTTTTAACGAAATTGAAACGCTGTAGTTTCATGAACTTTGAGTCAAAAATTATGATTGCTTCAGCATTAACACACTGAAAAGTGAAGTGATGTATACTGCAAGGAATACTTGTTTGGTCACGTGATTATGATTTCATACATATTTAAGCAGAAATTATTAAAAAATTCATATAAAATCGACAAGTTGATGTTTGAAGTTGAAATTTGCAAGAATGCCGTAGACTACGATGTGCAAAAAGTCCTGAAAAATTCAAGTGATTCCTTCAACAAACATGGCAGATATTCATGTTTTTCGGATAAGGGCTTGTATACGAAAATCTAGCAATTTGAAGTAAGGGAAGAAGGCGGTTATTGGGTTGGTTACCCACGATCCGGACGTTCCTACGCAGGAAAGAGTGCCCGTGTTGAAAGGTGAATTGCGATGCGTATTTGAGAGAATGAGGTGCATTTTAGGATGCAATGGTGTACCTTAGTTCAAACTTTTATTAGGGCTTTCAGCCTCAAGTAGAATTATTAGGTTTTCGCATCGCAGTGCGAAAACCTATTGTTCTTCTTCTGTTTCTTTTTTAGGTTTTCGCATCGCTTGCGAAAACCTATTGTTCTTCTTCTGTTTTATTTTTTTTTTTTTTTTTATTATTATTTTTCCGTCTCTTTTTTGTGAACGGCATATCAACAAGATAGGAAACAGTCACAGTTCTGATTTTTTTACCAGTTTTGTCCTAGGATCTGAATTTGATCCTAACGTCGAGAAAATTTTCATTTTTGTCTTAATTTTGCCGCTAGGGGGCGTTTTGTAAAAGTGACTAAGGGCTAATAACTCTGTTATTTGAAGTCCGATTGAAATGCGGTTTTTTGCATTGCCTTCCTTGTCAGTTACTTAATAAAATGTGATAGTTTTCAAAAAGTTGCGTATATATAACTTTCGTGCTACAGGAGGTTGAATGTTCGAATCTCGAAAAAACTGTGAAATGAGGGTAGGTCTGCGAAAAATTTATCCACGTCTTTCAGGAATGAGATAGGAGAATTTTGTTTGTTGCATATGATTCGCAAGACATATACGCACAAAATATATAGTGTGGCGATTTTGAGAAATGCATGGTTTGTCCACAGTATGCGGTCAAACTTTACCAATATTTTCGAAAAGTCAACGTTTTCAAAGCATGACTTTTAATGTTATTTGCAGCTCCTGACTTTATTTTTTATTCAATCTTCATCATTTTTTCACTGTTAATGCAGTTTTATAAAACAAATAAAATCATGGAAAAAAAATCAGCCATAATATGCAAAGGTCAAGGTCATATACCAATTATTATTATTTTTATCGGCATAAAATACCTCAAAATCTAAAAATATTTTATAGAATGTATATGAACAAAAGTTTTAGTCTGTGAAGAGATCTTTTCATTGGTGTTTAGATTTTGAAGATCGGACTTCATTTGATCAAATGACCACAGTCCAAAGTTTGATCCTCTTATCAAAAAATTGTATATCCATACGTTTCCTCTTTTTCGCTGCTCCTGACTTTATTTTTTGTTCAATCTTATCATTATTTTTTTTTTTAAAAAAATTAAAAAAATCAAGCATAATATAAAGGATAGCTCCAAATCTAAAAATATTTTATAGAAAGTATATGAACAAAAGTTTTAGTTCTTTAAGAGCTCTTTCCAGTGATGTTTAGTTTTTGAAGATCGGACTTGATTTGGTCATATTACGGCAGTCCAAAGTTGGATCCTTTTTTGGAATAATTGTAAATCAGTTTTTATGCTTCAAATTGTGATATATAAGAAATAGAATGTTCGACTAGTGCGACTTGCGTACTTGATTGAACTATTTGCTGCATTGCTAGGTACCTAATGGAAAAATTGTAATCAATTTTGTTTCTCATTTTGCCGCTAGGGGGCGCTTAGCTTGAAAGCACTCTTCTACTTATAACTCAAAAAGTTAAAGCCTCATCCAAATGCGGTTTATTGCATTATGTTTCTTGTTGATAGCCTAATAAAATATGATAGTTTCTAGGTATGAGTGGCTGAAATTTTTTGAGCTAGCAACGGAAGGTTGAAAGTTCGAACCTCGCAAAAAACTGTGCAGATGAGGGTATGTGTACGAAAAACCTATCCGTTTTTGTTAGACATCAGATAGAAGAATTCTGTTTGCTGCAAATGATTTGCAAGACATATACGCACAAAATATATGGGGTGACGAATTTAAGAAATGAATGGTTTGTCCTCTAGAAACGGTCAAACTTCACTAAATTTTAGGAAAAATAAAAATTTAAAAAACATGTTTTTTGTCGCTCCTGACTTTATTTTTTGTTCATTCTTCATGATATTTTCACAAGTTATATAATGTTATGTTTGAAAGGGCCTCACAATTAAAAAGTTGAAAAGAAATTGCAAATGTCAAGGTCATATTACGATTATTGTGTTTTTAATCGGCTCCAAATAGCTCCAAAACTAAAAATATTTCATTGAAAGTATATGAACAAAACTTTTAGTTCCTGAAGAGCCCCTTCCATTGATGTTTAGTTTTTGAAGATCTGAGTTAATTTGGTCATTTTACGGCAGCCCAAAGTTTCATCCTTTTTTTCGGCGTAGCTGTATAATTTCGATTTCAACTCGCATCTTAAACCAATCAAATGTACGCTAACAGCGGTAAATAATTCTAAGCTGAATAAAAGGACTCCTGTTATTGGTTAACGCATCGTTATGGACTATAAAATTACTGTAAATAAGGGGTGCAGCTTGTATATATCATTCAGCTTGGTGTTATTACTTTTCTTTTTGATGTAAACATAAAAGATATTTCAAGTTAAATACAATCCTTTTCCATCAATTGAGGAATGCTACTTTGTGAAAATGATTTAAAATAACAAAAAAGAATCCACCGTGTTATGACATGAAACCCCTTAATTACTATGTATATTGAATTCTTCCAGCCTGCCGAGATGCTCTCATTGAAAATTAATTCGCCAAAACCAAAACAACTAATAAGGCTTTTATATCATAATTGTCATATGCAATAATGATATGAACAAATATCAAACAAGCCTATTTACAGATATAATTTTTTGTATTACCGTCTAAAAATAAGTATATTTCATAGAAAAAATACTGAACTATTTCTAGAGCGTTCTAAATTTGTTGTGTGACGGCCTTTCGCACGCTTTTCCTGGGAATGTTCTAGAAGACTGGAAATCTCGTTTCTCTTTCATCCTACGCCGAATATCTTTTTTAAAGATATTTCTTGTTTGAAATAATTTTGAATCAGTTTTAATGTCATTTGTTGCCATCAGAAAGCAACACTCGTATAACTTTGCACTAACCGAATTCTGTAAAAAAGTTTTCAAGTTTGCGACTGCATAATTGACAGGTAATACTCAAAATTATTCTTCTTGGTGAAAAGTCTGCATAAACATTACGACAAAAATGTTTGAAATTGTAAAAGTCATTGAATGAAGAAATATTTTTCGAATCATGCGACTCGTGAACTGAATGTGATTGCTTTTGTGAAATCTGATGATATCACGCCTACATAACTGACAGGTAATACTTTTCGAAACATACGACTCGTGACTTGAATGGAATTGCTTTCGTGAAAACTGAATCAAAAATATTCTTTTAGGTAAAAAGTCTGCTTAAACATTGCAATAAAAATGTTTGAAAGATCGCTGTTAACAGTTTTAACAAGCCATTGAACAAAGAAATGTTTTTCGAAACATGCGACACGTGACTTTGATGGAATTGTTTTTGTGAAAACTGAATCGATATCGCGACTACATAACTGACAGGTAATACTCAACCATATTCTTTTGGGTAAAAAGTCTGCTTAAAAATTGTTACATAAATGTTTGAAAGATCGCTGTTAACAGTATCAACAAGCCATTGAATGAAGAAATGTTTTTCGAATCATGTGACTCTTGAACTGAAAGGAATTGCTTTTGTAAAACCCGATGATATCGCGACTACATAACTGACAGGTAATACTCAAAAAGATTCTTTTGGGTAAAAAGTCTGCTTTTACGTTGCAACAAAAATATTTGAAAGATCGCTGTTAACAATATTAACAAACCATTGATCGAAGAAATGTTTTTCGAAGTATGCGACTCGTGAACTGAATGAAATGTCTTTTGCGAAAACCGATGATATCGCGATAGCGATTCTAGTTAGGTTTTCGCATCGCTTGCGAAAACCTATTGTTCTTCTTCTGTTTTATTTTTTTTTTTATTTTTATTATTATTTTTCTAACCTTTTTGTGTGAACGGCATATCACCATGATAGAAAAAAGTCACATTTCTGATTTTTTTACCACTTTTGTCCTAAGATCTGAATTTGATCCTCACGTTGAGAAATTTTTCATTTTTGTCTTAGTTTTGCCGCTAGGTGGCGTTTTGTGAAAATGACTAAGGGCTAATAACTCTGTTATTTGAGGTCCGATTCAAATGCGGTTTTTTGTATTGTGTTCCTTGTCAGAAACTTAATAAAATATGATACGTTTCAATTATTTGCGTATATAAAACTTTCGTGCTACAGGAGGTTGAAAGTTCAAATCTCGAAAAAAACGATGAAATAAAGGTAGGTCTACGAAAAACTTGCCCATTTTTTTCAGAGATGAGATAGGAGAATTTTGTTTGTTGCATATGATTCGCAAGACACATACGCACAAAATATATGGTGTGGCGATTTTGAGAAATGCATGGTTTGTCAACAGTATGCGGTCAAACTTTACCAATATTTTCGAAAAATCAACATTTTAAAAGCATGACTTTTACGGTTATTTGCAGTTCCTGACTTTATTTTTTATTCAATCTTCATCATTTTTTCACTGTTAATGCATTTTCATAAAACAAATAAAATAATAGAAAAAAAATCACACATAATATGCAAAGGTCAAGGTCATATACCAATTAGTATTATTTATATCGGCATAAAATAGCTCCAAATCTAAAAATATTTTATAGAAAGTATATGAACAAAAGTTTTAGTCTGTGAAGAGGTCTTTCCATTGGTGTTTAGGTTTTGAAGATCGGACTTCATTTGATCAAATGACCACAGTCCAAAGTTTGATCCTTTTATCAAACAATTGTAAATCCGTATGTTTCCTCTTTTTTGCTGCTCCTGACTTTAATTTTTGTTTAATCTTCATCATTTTTTCACTGTTAATGCAGTTTTATAAAAAAATAAAACCATAGAAAAAAAATTACCCATAATATGCAAAGGTCAAGGTCATATACCAATTAGTATTATTTATATCGGCATAAAATAGCTCCAAATCTAAAAATATTTTATAGAAAGTATATGAACAAAAGTGTTAGGTTTTAAAGAGATCTTTCCATTGGTGTTTAGTTTTTGAAGATCGGACTTCATTTGATCAAATGACCACAGTCCAAAGTTTGATCCTCTTATCAAACAATTGTATATCCATATGTTTCCTCTTTTTTGCTGCTCCTGACTTTATTTTTTGTTCAATCTTCATCATTATTTCACTGTTTATGCATTTTTATAAAACAAATAAAATCATAGAAAAAAAATTAAGCATAATATGCAAAGGTCAAGGTCATATACCAATTAGTATTATTTATATCGGCATAAAATAGCTCCAAATCTAAAAATATTTTATGGAAAGTATATGAACAAAGGTTTTAGTCTGTGAAGAGTTCTTTCCATTGGTGTTTAGTTTTTGAAGATCGGACTTCATTTGATCAAATGACCACAGTCCAAAGTTTGATCCTCTTATCAAACAATTGAATATCCATATGTTTCCTCTTTTTTGCTTCTCCTGACTTTATTTTTTGTTCAATCTTCATCATTATTTCACTGTTTATGCATTTTTATAAAACAAATAAAATCATAGAAAAAAAATCAAGCATAATATGCAAAGGTCAAGGTCATATACCAATTAGTATTATTTATATCGGCATAAAATAGCTCCAAATCTAAAAATATTTTATAGAAAGTATATGAACAAAGGTTTTAGTCTGTGAAGAGTTCTTTCCATTGGTGTTTAGTTTTTGAAGATCGGACTTCATTTGATCAAATTACCACAGTCCAAAGTTTCATCCTCTTATCAAACAATTGAATATCCATATGTTTCCTCTTTTTTGCTTCTCCTGACTTTATTTTTTGTTCAATCTTCATCATTATTTCACTGTTTATGCATTTTTATAAAAAAATAAAATCATAGAAAAAAAATCAAGCATAATATGCAAAGGTCAAGGTCATATACCAATTATTATTATTTATATCGGCATAAAATAGCTCCAAATCTAAAAATATTTTATAGAAAGTATATGAACAAAAGTTTTAGTTTGTGAAGAGATCTTTCCATTGGTGTTTAGGTTTTGAAGATCGGACTTCATTTGATCAAATGACCACAGTCCAAAGTTTGATCCTCTTATAAAACAATTGAATATCCACATGTTTCCTCTTTTTTGCTGCTCCTGACTTTATTTTTTGTTCAATCTTCATCATTATTTCACTGTTTATGAAGTTTTATAAAACAAATAAAATCTTAGAAAAAAAATCAAGCATAATATACAAAGGTCAAGGTCATATACCAATTATTATTATTTATATCGGCATAAAATAGCTCCAAATCTAAAAATATTTTATAGAAAGTATATGAACAAAAGTTTTAGTCATTATTGGAAATTGTGGCTGAGTCGAAATAAAGTGTTCAAGTTGATTAGGTTAAAAGCGAAAACCGAGATACCGCTTGCGGTTCTAGTTATTATTATTTTTCTAACCTTTTTTTGTGAACGGCATATCACCATGATAGAAAAAAGTCACATTTCTAATTTTTTTACCACTTTTGTCCTAAGATCTGAATTTGATCCTCACGTTGAGAAATTTTTCATTTTTGTCTTAGTTTTGCCGCTAGGTGGCGTTTTGTAAAAATGACTAAGGGCTAATAACTCTGTTATTTGAGGTCCGATTCAAATGCGTTTTTTTGTATTGTGTTCCTTGTCAGAAACTTAATAAAATATGATACGTTTCAATTATTTGCGTATATAAAACTTTCGTGCTACAGGAGGTTGAAAGTTCAAATCTCGAAAAAAACGATGAAATAAAGGTAGGTCTACGAAAAACGTGCCCATTTTTTTCAGAGATGAGATAGGAGAGTTTTGTTTGTTGCATATGATTCGCAAGACAAATACGCACAAAATATATGGGGTGGCGAATTCAGAAAATGCATGGTTTGTCCACAGTATGCGGTCAAACTTTACCAATATTTTCGAAAAATCAACATTTTAAAAGCATGACTTTTACGGTTATTTGCAGTTCCTGACTTTATTTTTTATTCAATCTTCATCATTTTTTCACTGTTAACGCATTTTCATAAAAAAAATAAAATAATAGAAAAAAAATCACACATAATATGCAACGGTCAAGGTCATATACCAATTATTATTATTTATATCGGCATAAAATAGCTCCAAATCTAAAAATATTTTATAGAAAGTATATGAACAAAAGTTTTAGTCTGTGAAGAGATCTTTCCATTGGTGTTCATTTTTTGAAGATCGGACTTCATTTGATCAAATGACCACAGTCCAAAGTTTGATCCTTTTATCAAACAATTGTAAATCCGTATGTTTCCTCTTTTTTGCTGCTCCTGACTTTATTTTTTGTTCAATCTTCATCATTATTTCACTATTTATGCATTTTTATAAAACAAATAAAATCATAGAAAAAAATCAAGCATAATTTGCAAATGTCAAGGTCATATACCAATTATTATTATTTATATCGGCATAAAATAGCTCCAAATCTAAAACTATTTTATAGAAAGTATATGAACAAAAGTTTTAGTCTGTGAAGAGGTCTTTCCATTGGTGTTTAGTTTTTGAAGATCGAACTTCATTTGATCAAATGACCACAGTCCAAAGTTTGATCCTCTTATCAAACAATTGTATATCCACATGTTTCCTCTTTTTTGCTGCTCCTGACTTTATTTTTTGTTCAATCTTTATCATTATTTCACTATTTATGCATTTTTATAAGACAAATAAAATCATAGAAAAAAATCAAGCATAATTTGCAAAGGTCAAGGTCATATACCAATTATTATTATTTATATCGGCATAAAATAGCTCCAAATCTAAAACTATTTTATAGAAAGTATATGAACAAAAGTTTTAGTCTGTGAAGAGGTCTTTCCATTGGTGTTTAGTTTTTGAAGATCGGACTTCATTTGATCAAATGACCACAGTCCAAAGTTTGATCCTTTTATCAAACAATTGTATATCCGTATGTTTCCTCTTTTTTGCTGCTCCTGACTTTAATTTTTGTTCAATCTTCATCATTTTTTCACTGTTTATGCATTTAAATAATACAAATAAACTCATAGTAAATAACGATGAAAATATACAAAGGTCAAGGTCATAATACCGATTATTGTTATTTTTATCGGCACAAAATAGCTTCAAATCTAGAAATATTTTAAAGAAGGTATATGAATAAAAGTTTTAGTTCGTGAAGAGATCGTTCTAATGATGTTTAGTTTTTGAAGATCTGACTTCATTTGATCAATTTACAAAAATATTCGAATAAAGTTAATATCAATCAATTATGTCTGCATTTGAAACCAGTACTCTTACTAGTCAAATTAAAAGCGAAAACCAAGATGCCGCTTTGCGGTTCTAGTTTTTATTAGGTTTTCGCCTCTGCAGGGCGAAAACCTATTGTTCTTCTTCTGTTGATTTGTTTTTTTTTTTATTTTTATTATTTTTCCAATTCCACCCATTTTTGTGTCCAGCCTAGCGGCCAGATGAGAAAAGCTACAGCTATGAAATTTTGGGCATGAAGTCATCTTTATCTGAACATGTGCCTAAATGGTCAAACTTTTCACTTTTGTTTCTGATTTAGCCACTAGGGGGCGCAATGCATGTAATCACTGTTTTGCTAATAACTCAAAAATTTGAAACCTGATTTAGATGCGGTTTTTTACATAATGTTCCTTGTTGATAGCCAATCAAATATGATGGAAATCTCATCATCGGGTACGGGAAAAAAATTGTTCTAGGAGAGGTTGAATGTTCGAACCTTGGAAAAAAGTGAAATAATGAGGGTAGGTCTACGAAAAACCTTCCCACTTTTGTTAGAGATCAGATAGAAGAATTCTGTTTGCTGCATACGATTTGCAAGACATATACGCACAAAATATATGGGGTGGCGAATTAAGGAAATGCGTGGTTTGTCCTCTAGAAAAGGTCAAACTTCACTAAATTTTAGGAAAAATTAAAATTTCAAAAACATGTTTTTGTCGCTCCTGACTTTATTTTCTGTTCATTCTTCATGATATTTTCACACAATATGTATTGTTATGTTTGAAAGGGCCTCACAATAAAAAAAAATAAAAGAAATTTGAAAAGGTCAAGGTCATATTACGATTATTGTGTATATGAACAAAAGTTTTAGTTCTTAAAGAGCTATTTCCAGTGATGTTTAGTTTTTGAAGATCGGACTTGATTTGGTCATTATACGGCAGTCCAAAGTTTGATCCTTTTTTGGAATAATTGTAAATCAGGTTTTATGCTTCAAATTCTGATACACAAGAATAAAAAGTTTGACTTGTGCGACTAGTATACTTGATTGAACTATTTGCTGCTTTGCTAGGTACCAAACAGTAAAATTTTAATCAATTTTCTATCTCATTTTGCCGCTAGGGGGCGCTTTTCTTGAAATCATTCTTTTGCTTATAACTCAAAAAGTTGAAGCCTGATCCAAATGCGGTTAATTGAATTATGTTCCTTGTTGATAGCCTAATAAAATGTGATAGTTTCTAGGTATGAGTGGCTGAAACTTTTTGAGCTAGTAACGGAAGGTTGAAAGTTCGAATCTCGTAAAAAAAACTGCAAATGAGGATAGGTCTACGAAAAACCTATCCATTTTTGTTAGAAATCAGATAGAAGAATTCTGTTTGCTGCATACGATTTGCAAGACATATAGAAAAATATATGGGGTGGCGCCTTTAAGAAATGCATGGTTTGTCCTCTAGAAAAAGGTCAAACTTCACTAAATTTTAGGAAAAATTAAAATTTCAAAAACATGTTTTTTTGTCGCTCCTGACTTTATTTTCTGTTCATTCTTCATGAAATTTTCACAAGTTATGTATTGTTATGTTTGAAAGGGCCTCACAATTAAAAAGTTAAAAAACATTGAAAAGGTTACGATAATTGGTTTTTATTCGGCCCCAAAGTGCTCCAAAATTTCATTGAGAGTATATGAACAAAAGTTTTAGTTCTAAATAGTTCTTTCGTATAATGTTTAGTTTTTGAAGATCGGACTTGATCTTTTCATTTTACGGCAATCCAAAGTTTGATCCTTTTTTGGAATAATTGTTATTCAGTTTTTATGCTTAAAATTGTGATATATAAGAAAAAGAATGTTCGATTAGTGCGACTTATATACTTGTTTGAACTATTTGCTGCATTTCTAGGTACCTAATTGTAAAATTTTTATCATTTTTTTTTCTCATTTTGCCGCTAGAGGGCGCTTTGCTTAAAATCATTCTTTTGCCTATAACTCAAAACGTTAAAGTCTAATTGAAATGCGGTTTTCAGCATTTTTTTCCTTGTTGACAGCACCACAGAATGTGATGTGATGTGATGATAGGGTATGGGGAAATATTTGCGCTAGAGGAGTTTGAATGTTCTAACATTCCAAAAAAAACAAAAAAACAACAACTGTGCAAATGAGAGTAGGTCTTCAAAAAACCTTTGCGTTCTGTTTCATATTAAGAATTGTGGCTAAGTTGAAATAAAGTGTTCAAGTTGATTAGGTTAAAAGCGAAAACCAAGATACCGCTTGCGGTTCTAGTTATTTTTCCAATTCCACCCATTTTTGTGTCCAGCCTAGCGGCCAGATGAAAAAAGCTACAGCTATGAAATTTTGGGCATGGAGTCATCTTTATCTGAACATGTGCCTAAATGGTCAAACTTTTCACTTTTGTTTCTGATTTAGCCACTAGGGGGCGCAATGCATGTAATCACTGTTTTGCTAATAACTCAAAAATTTGAAACCTGATTTAGATGCGGTTTTTTACATAATGTTCCTTGTTGACAGCCCAATCAAATATGATGGAAATCTCATCATCGAGTACGGGAAAAAAATTGTTCTAGGAGAGGTTGAATGTTTGAACCTTGGAAAAAAGTGAAATAATGAGGGTAGGTCTACGAAAAACCTTCCCACTTTTGTTAGAGATAAGATAGAAGAACTCTGTTTGCTGCATACGATTTGCAAGACATATACGCACAAAATATATGGGGTGGCAAATTAAGGAAATGCGTGGTTTGTCCTCTAGAAAAGGTCAAACTTCACTAAATTTTAGGAAAAATTAAAATTTCAAAAACATGTTTTTGTCGCTCCTGACTTTATTTTCTGTTCATTCTTCATGATATTTTCACACAATATGTATTGGTATGTTTGAAAGGGCCTCACAATAAAAAAATTAAAAGAAATTTGAAAAGGTCAAGGTCATATTACGATAATTGTGTTTTTATTCGGCCACAAATAGCTCCAAAACTAAAAATATTTCATTGAATGCTGTAATGACAAAAAGACTTTAAAGAGCTCTTTCCAGTGATGTTTAGTTTTTGAAGATCGGACTTGATTTGGTCATTATACGGCAGTCCAAAGTTTGATCCTTTTTTGGAATAATTGTAAATCAGGTTTTATGCTTCTAATTCTGATACACAAGAACAAAAAGTTTGACTTTTGCGACTAGTATACTTGATTGAACTATTTGCTGCTTTGCTAGGTACCAAACAGTAAAATTTTAATCAATTTTCTATCTCATTTAGCCGCTAGGGGGCGCTTTTCTTGAAATCATTCTTTTGCTTATAACTCAAAAAGTTGAAGCCTGATCCAAATGCGGTTAATTGAATTATGTTCCTTGTTGATAGCCTAATAAAATATGATAGTTTCTAGGTATGAGTGGCTGAAACTTTTTGAGCTAGTAATGGAAGGTTGAAAGTTCAAATCACGTAAAAAAACTGCAAATGAGGGTAGGTCTACGAAAAACCTATCCATTTTTGTTAGAAATCAGATAGAAGAATTCTGTTTGCTGCAAATGATTTGCAAGACATATACGCACAAAATATATGGGGTGGCGAATTTAAGAAATGCATGGTTTGTTCTCTAGAAAAAGGTCAAACTTCACTAAATTTTAGGAAAAATTAAAATTTCAAAAACATGTTTTTTTGTCGCTCCTGACTTTATTTTCTGTTCATTCTTCATGAAATTTTCACAAGTTATGTATTGTTATGTTTGAAAGGGCCTCACAATTAAAAAGCTAAAAAACATTATAAAGGTCAAGGTCATATTACGATAATTGTGTTTTTATTTGGCCCCAAAGTGCTCCAAATCTAAAAATATTTCATTGAGAGTATATGAACAAAAGTTTTAGTTCTAAATAGTTCTTTCGTATAATGTTTAGTTTTTGAAGATCGGACTTGATCTTTTCATTTTACGGCAATCCAAAGTTTGATCCTTTTTTGGAATAATTGTTATTCAGTTTTTATGCTTACAATTGTGATATATAAGAAAAAGAATGTTCGATTAGTGCGACTTATGTACTTGTTTGAACTATTTGCTGCATTTCTAGGTACCTAATTGTAAAATTTTATCATTTTTTTTTCATTTTGCCGCTAGAGGGCGCTTTGCTTAAAATCACTCTTTTGCCTATAACTCAAAACATTAAAGTCTAATTGAAATGCGGTTTTCAGCATTTTGTTCCTTGTTGACAGCACCACAGAATGTGATGTGATGTGATGATAGGGTATGGGGAAATATTTGCGCTAGAGGAGTTTGAATGTTCTAACATTCCAAAAAAAACAACAACAAAAAAACTGTGCAAATGAGAGTAGGTCTTCAAAAAACCTTTGCGTTCTGTTTCATATTAAAAATTGTGACTGAGTTGAAATAAAGTGTTCAAGTTGATTAGGTTAAAAGCGAAAACCAAGATACCGCTTGCGGTTCTAGTTTATTTTTATTATTTTTCCAATTCCACCCATTTTTGTGTCCAGCCTAGCGGCCAGATGAGAAAAGCTACAGCTATGAAATTTTGGTCATGGAGTCATCTTTATCTGAACATGTGCCTAATTGGTCAAACTTTTCACATTTATTTCTGATTTAGCCACTAGGGGGCGCAATGCATGTAATCACTGTTTTGCTAATAACTCAAAAATTTGAAACCTGATTTAGATGCAGTTTTTTACATAATGTTCCTTGTTGACAGCCCAATAAAATATGATGGATATCTTATCAACGAATACTGGAAAAAAATTGTTCTAGGAGAGGTTGAATGTTCGAACCTTGGAAAAAAGTGGAAAAAAGAGGGTAGGTCTACGAAAAACCTACCCACTTTTGTTAGAGATCAGATAGAACTAGAACCGCAAGCGGTATCTTGGTTTTCGCTTTTAACCTAATCAACTTGAACACTTTATTTCAACTCAGCCATAATTTTTAATATGAAACAGAACGAAAAGGTATTAGAAGACCTACTCTCATTTGCACAGTTGTTTTTTTTTTTTTTTTTTTTTTTTGCACTGTTAGAACATTCAAACTCTTCTAGCGCAAATATTTTCCCATACCCTGTCCCTTGAAATCCATCACATTCTGTGGTGCAGTCAACAAGGAACAAAATGCTGAAAACCGCATTTCAATCAGACTTTAACAGTTTGAGTTAAAAGCAAAAGAGTGATTTTAAGCAAAACGCCCTCTAGCGGCAAAATTAGAAACAAAATTGCAAAAACAGCAAATAGTTCAAACAAGTATATAAGTCGCACTAGTCAAACTTTTTATTCTTATGTATCAGAATTTGAAGCATAAAACCAGATATACAATTATTCCAAAAAAGGATCAAACTTTGGACTGCCGTATAATGACCAAATCAAGTCCAATCTTCAAAAACTAAACATTACTGGAAAAAGCTCTTTAAGAACTAAAACTTTTGTTCATATACTCTCAATGAAATATTTTTAGTTTTGGAGCTATTTGTGGCCGAATAAAAACACAATAATCGTAATATGACCTTGACCTTTTCAATTCTTTTTTATTTTTTGAATTGTGAGGCCCTTTCAAACATAACAATACATATCGTGTGAAAATTTCATGAAGAATGAACAGAAAATACAGTCAGGAGCGACAAAAACATGTTTTTGAAATTTTAATTTTTCCTAAAATTTAGTGAAGTTTGACCGTTTCTAGAGGACAAACCACGCATTTCCTTAATTCGCCATCCAATATATTTTGTGTGTATACGTCTTTTAAATGGTATGCCGGAGACGGAATTCTTCTATCTGATCTCTAACAAAAACGGATAGGTTTTTCGTAAACCTACCCTCATTTGCACAGTTTTTTTTTTTTTTTGCAAGGCTCGAACATTCAACCTTCCGTAGCTCAAAAGCTTTCAGCCACACGGACCCTCGAATCCTATCATATGTTATTAGGCTATCAACAGGGAACAGAATGCAAAAAACCGCATTCGAATCGGACTTCAACTTTTTGAGTTATAAGCAAAAGAATGATTTCAAGAAAAGCTCCCCCTAGCGGCAAAATGAGAAAGAAATTTGATTAAAATTTTACTGTTAGGTACCAAAGCAAATAGTTCAATCAAGTATACTAACGTTAGTCGCACAAGTCAAACTTTTTATTCTTATGTATCAGAATTTGAAGCATAAAACCTGATTTACAATTATTCCAAAAAAGGATCAAACTTTGGACTGCCGTATAATGACCAAAACAAGTCCGATCTTCAAAAACTAAGTATCACTGGAAAGAGCTCTTGACGAACTAAAACTTTTGTTCATATACTCTCAATGAAATATTTTTAGTTTTGGAGCTATTTGTGGCCGAATAAAAACACAATAATCGTAATATGACCTTGACCTTTTCAAATTTTTTTTTATTTTTTGAATTGTGAGGCCCTTTCAAACATAACAATACATATCGTGTGAAAATTTCACGAAGAATGAACAGAAAATAAAGTCAGGAGCGACAAAAACATGTTTCTGAAATTTTAATTTTTCCTAAAATTTAGTGAAGTTTGACCGTTTCTAGAGGACAAACCACGCATTTCCTTAATTCGCCACCCCATATATTTTATGCATATATGTCTTGCAAATCGTATGCAGCAAACAGAAATATTCTATCTGATCTCTAACAAAAGTGGGTAGGTTTTTCGTAGACCTACCCTCATTTTTCCACTTTTTTCCAAGGTTCGAACATTCAACCTCTCCTAGAACAATTTTTTTCCGTACTCGATGATAAGATATCCATCATATTTGATTGGGCTGTCAACAAGGAACATTATGTCAAAAATCGCATCTAAATCAGGTTTCAAATTTTTGAGTTATTAGCAAAACAGTGATTACATGCATTGCGCCCCCTAGTGGCTAAATCAGAAATAAATGCGAAAAGTTTGACCAATTAGGCACATGTTCAGATAAAGATGACTCCATGCCCAAAATTTCATAGCTGTAGCTTTTCTCATCTGGCCGCTAGGCTGGACACAAAAAATGGGTGGATTTGGAAAAATAATAAAAATAACTAGAACCACAAGCGGTAACTTGGTTTTCGCTTTTAACCTAATCAACTTGAACACTTTATTTCAACTCAGCCATAATTTTTAATATGAAACAGAACGAAAAGGTATTAGAAGACCTACTCTCATTTGCACAGTTGTTTTTTTTTTGTTGTTTTTTTGCACTGTTAGAACATTCAAACTCTTCTAGCGCAAATATTTTCCCATACCCTGTCCCTTGAAATCCATCACATTCTGTGGTGCAGTCAACAAGGAACAAAATGCTGAAAACCGCATTTCAATCAGACTTTAACATTTTGAGTTATAAGCAAAAGAGTGATTTTAAGCAAAACGCCCTCTAGCGGCAAAATTAGAAACAAAATTGCAAAAACAGCAAATAGTTCAAACAAGTATATAAGTCGCACTAGTCAAACTTTTTATTCTTATGTATCAGAATTTGAAGCATAAAACCAGATTTACAATTATTCCAAAAAAGGATCAAACTTTGGACTGCCGTATAATGACCAAATCAAGTCCAATCTTCAAAAACTAAACATTACTGGAAAAAGCTCTTTAAGAACTAAAACTTTTGTTCATATACTCTCAATGAAATATTTTTAGTTTTGGAGCTATTTGTGGCCGAATAAAAACACAATAATCGTAATATGACCTTGACCTTTTCAATTCTTTTTTATTTTTTGAATTGTGAGGCCCTTTCAAACATAACAATACATATCGTGTGAAAATTTCATGAAGAATGAACAGAAAATACAGTCAGGAGCGACAAAAACATGTTTTTGAAATTTTAATTTTCCTAAAATTTAGTGAAGTTTGACCGTTTCTAGAGGACAAACCACGCATTTCCTTAATTCGCCATCCAATATATTTTGTGTGTATACGTCTTTTAAATGGTATGCCGGAGACGGAATTCTTCTATCTGATCTCTAACAAAAACGGATAGGTTTTTCGTAGACCTACCCTCATTTGCACAGTTTTTTTTTTTTTTGCAAGGCTCGAACATTCAACCTTCCGTAGATCAAAAGCTTTCAGCCACACAGACCCTCGAATCCTATCATATGTTATTTAGCTATCAACAGAGAACAGAATGCAAAAAACCGCATTCGAATCGGACTTCAACTTTTTGAGTTATAAGCAAAAGAATGATTTCAAGAAAAGCGCCCCCTAGCGGCAAAATGAGAAAGAAAATTGATTAAAATTTTACTGTTTGGTACCTAGCAAAGCAGCAAATAGTTCAATCAAGTATACTAACGTTAGTCGCACAAGTCAAACTTTTTATTCTTATGTATCAGAATTTGAAGCATAAAACCTGATTTACAATTATTCCAAAAAAGGATCAAACTTTGGACTGCCGTATAATGACCAAAACAAGTCCGATCTTCAAAAACTAAGTATCACTGGAAAGAGCTCTTGACGAACTAAAACTTTTGTTCATATACTCTCAATGAAATATTTTTAGTTTTGGAGCTATTTGTGGCCGAATAAAAACACAATAATCGTAATATGACCTTGACCTTTTCAATTCTTTTTTATTTTTTGAATTGTGAGGCCCTTTCAAACATAACAATACATAACTTGTGAAAATTTCATGAAGAATGAACAGAAAATACAGTCAGGAGCGACAAAAACATGTTTTTGAAATTTTAATTTTTCCTAAAATTTAGTGAAGTTTGACCGTTTCTAGAGGACAAACCACGCATTTCCTTAATTCGCCACCCCATATATTTTGTGCGTATATGTCTTGCAAATCGTATGCAGCAAACAGAATTATTCTATCTGATCTCTAACAAAAGTGGGTAGGTTTTTCGTAGACCTACCCTCATTTTTCCACTTTTTTCCAAGGTTCGAACATTCAACCTCTCCTAGAACAATTTTTTCCCGTACTCGATGATAAGATATCCATCATATTTGATTGGGCTGTCAACAAGGAACATTATGTAAAAAACCGCATCTAAATCAGGTTTCAAATTTTTGAGTTATTAGCAAAACAGTGATTACATGCATTGCGCCCCCTAGTGGCTAAATCAGAAATAAATGTGAAAAGTTTGACCAATTAGGCACATGTTCAGATAAAGATGACTCCATGCCCAAAATTTCATAGCTGTAGCTTTTCTCATCTGGCCGCTAGGCTGGACACAAAAATGGGTGGAATTGGAAAAAATAATAAAAAAAAAAAAAAAAAAAAAAAATCAACAGAAGAAGAACAATAGGTTTTCGCCCAGCAGAGGCGAAAACCTAATAAAAAAAAAAAAAAAAAAATCAACAGAAGAAGAACAATAGGTTTTCGCCCTGCAGAGGCGAAAACCTAATGAGTATTGTAATAGTAATTGGTTCTGAGTATTGTTTCGGAAACCAGTTTTGTGTATTACAATTACAACTAGAACCGCAAGCGGTATCTCGGTTTTCGCTTTTAATCTAATCAACGTGAACATTTTATTTCAACTCAGCCACAATTTTCAATATGAAACAAAACGAAAAGGTTTTTGAAGACCTACTCTCATTTGCACAGTTTTTTTTTTTGCAATGTTAGAACATTCAAACTCTTCTAGCGCAAATATTTTCCCATACCCTGTCCCTTTAAATCCATCACATTCTGTGGTGCTGTCAACAAGGAACAAAATGCTGAAAACCGCATTTCAATCAGACTTTAACATTTTGAGCTATAAGCAAAAAAGTGATTTCAAGCAAAACGCCCTCTAGCGGCAAAATTAGAAACAAAATTGCAAAAACAGCAAATAGTTCAAACAAGTTTATAAGTCGCACTAGTCGAACATTCTTTTTCTTATATATCACAACTTGAAGCATAAAAACTGATTAACAGTTATTCCAAAAAAGGATCAAACTTTGGACTGCCGTAAAATGAACAAATCAAGTCCGATCTTCAAAAACTAAACATCACTGGAAAGAGCTCCCCAAGAACTAAAACCTTTGTTCATATACTCTCAAT
>CM037783.1:60776775-60809161 GCA_021229015.1 Solen grandis
AGAATAATCAATAATCTGGCTAAGTTAATATATTCTGCTTTTTTAGTAAGATCTTCTCAAGTCCAGAATATTTAGAGAATTAAATCATAATATACATGTATTTTGAAATTCTGCTTAAATACTTTATTGACATTACCAACTATTTATTGTGACTTCTCTGTTAACTGTTTTGTTACACTCTTTGTGTATGCTTTATTTTTGTGAATTTCTGTATTTGGCTATGAACAAGTTCTATGCTAATAAAGATATGTTATGTTATGTTATGTTATGTTATGTTCAACAATGACCACCGGTAGACTGTCTGGGCTTGGGTTGATGAGCATTCACCGTGATAGGGACATAAACGTCGACACAGTTATAGATGAGCGAAGACTAGCCCTCTTATTTCGTGTGTAGATTGACCAGCTACATTACCACATCAATTATGGCATCGTGCGCGAACTAAAAAAAAATGACCACTGTATTGGAATACATTGTAATTAAATGTGATTTAAACAGTTTGCAGAAACTCTAGCGAGGACGTATGTTTTCCATTGTGTTCATTTTTGCACTTGCATTTTATAAGCGTGTTTACCGTTATATACCATCTCTATCAAAGTTCAATAGCTAAACAGTCTGAACGCCCATTATATGATGTTTTGTTGTGCACTTTGTTCAACAGGAGATATGCATAATATAATTATATTGTACGTTTGTTTTAAAATTGCAGATGATAATTTGCATTCAATATATGGATGGAAAAAGAAGACTTGATTTTTCGTCTTTCATTAATACAATTATATCTTTTGCACGGTCAAATAGGACCACATTCTATGTTGTATAGTATACTCGAAAAGACACCATAGACCGTTCCAATTACAAAAAAAAATCACGGGGGAGCATGCCCCCGGACCCCACTAGCAGAGTGCGTAAAATCAATTTGGGCTCAGCTACGCGCCTGATTGTGAAAGTAATATAGACTAGTTATTATACTAAATATATTTTCTAAGACAACTGTTAAATAAAATGCATTTTTACCGTGATAAATAAATATCCTATATATTGTACATGAAATTGAAAAAAAATATGTTTTATTTCAACACAGGTGGAGACCTAGACACGATCCGTATCTTTGGAGAAATGCGTACACGTAAGTCTACTGATACATTATATATTTCTTCTCTTTTCCTGAGAGGACTATTTGATTAATTTAATAAAATGAAAAAAAACAAAACTGCTTAATGATAGGCAACAAGTCAATGCCTGGTCAAACAATGATCTCTAGCTTATGAATGTTCATGCGATTTTTACATGATGGTAAACCACTTCTGGCGAAACTGAATGCTATATTTCTTATCATGGACTTAATGTCATAGAATGTCAACCATCATGAAATCTGGACCATATACTTTAATATAATTTGAAGTTTCCAAATCTTGTTAAATAAAGTATTTGCTTTTACATGAGGTGTGAGCACGAAGTGCTCAAGGTGAGCTATTGTGATCACCCTTCGTCCGTCGTCCGTCGTCGTGCGTCGTGCGATGTGCGTCGTGCGTCGTCAAGTTTTCTTTAAACGACATCTCCTCTGAAACCGCTGGACAGAATTTAATGAAACTTGGCAGGAATGTTCCTTGGGTGAGGCGCTACAAAAGTTGCTAAAATAAAGTTTATCCATGAAGAACTCTGGTTGCCATGGCAACAAAAAGAAAAATAATTTGAAAACTTTAAAAATCATCTCCTTCAAAACTACTGGCCAGATTTCAAAATAATTTGGTACAGATGTTCCTTGGGCCAACCTCTACCAAAGTAGCTAAAATTATTCCGATCCGTAAAAAAACATGGCCGCCAGGGGCGGGGCTTATTTGCCTTATATGTATATAGAGAAACCTTTAAACAACATCTCCTCTGAAACAACTGAACAGAATTTGATTAAACTTGGCAGGGATGATCCTTAGGTCAACCTTCACAAAAGTTGCTAAAATAAAGTTGATCCATGAAGAACTCTGGTTGCCATGGCTACAAAAAGAAAAATAATTTGAAAACTTTAAAAATCACCTCCTTCAAAACTACTGGCCAGATTTCAAAATAATTTGGTACAAATGTTCCTTGGGTCAACCTCTACCAAAGTTGCTAAAATTATTCCGATCCGTAAAAAAACATGGCCGCCAGGGGCGGGGCTTATTTGCCTTATATGTATATAGAGAAACCTTTAAACGACATCTTCTCTGAAACCGCTGGACAGAATTTAATGAAACTTGGCAGGGATGATCCTTAGGTCAACCTTCACAAAGTTGCTAAAATAAAGTTGATCCATGAAGAACTCTGGTTGCCATGGCAACAAAAAGAAAAAAAATGAAAACTTTAAAAATCATCTTCTTCAAAACTACTGGCCAGATTTCAAAATAATTTGGTACAGATGTTCCTTGGGTCAACCTCTACCAAAGTTGCTAAAATTATTCCGATCTGTAAAAAAACATGGCCGCCAGGGGCGGGGCTTATTTGCCTTATATGTATATAGAGAAACATTTAAACGACATCTCCTCTGAAACCGCTAGACAGAATTTAATGAAACTTGGCAGGAATGTTCATTGGGTGTGTCTCTACGAAAGTTGCTAAAATAAAGTTGATCCATGAAGAACTCTGATTGCCATGGCTACAAAAAGAAAAATAATTTGAAAACTTTAAAAATCATCTTCTTCAAAACTACTGGCCAGATTTTAAAATAAATTGGTACAGATGTTCCTTGGGTCAACCTCTACCAAAGTTGCTAAAATTATTCCGATCCATAAAAAACATGGCCGCCAGGGGCGGGGCTTATTTGCCTTTTATGTATATAGGGAAAACTTTACAGGGATCATATCCTTTTAAACTACTGGCCAGATTTTAAAATGTTTTAATACAGACTGATGTTCCTTGGGTAACCGTATACTCAGGTGAGCGATCCAGGGCCATCGTGGCCCTCTTGTTTAGATTAAAGGTTATTTAAACAACAACAAAACCTGAAGGTAATTAATAACCCAACATACAAGTTGACACTAAAAAGGGCTATATAACTTTTACAAAATCCTTGGTACATGTCTGCTATTGGTCTTAATAACATAAGTCATTATTCCAAGAGAAAAGTCATTATCAATAACAGTTTCCAAACTGTATGTAATCAGAGACATATAATAGATGCATATATTATTTATTTTAATGCTGCATAGCATATTTGCAACATTTTTATTTCAAAGTTTGTTTCCATGTCCTCGGTGTTGTACATTGACTAAGTATGATTTTCACTAATGATGTGCTACATGATTATCTCCCTTGTACACATTCTTGTTTCAGGACCATGTCAAGCTGGAGCATACCCCGGCCTTACTACGACACATAGAGCTGGGATCCAGAGGCAGGGGCAAATTGAATAGTTTCAATGTGTTTGTAGTCTGGTTCCAGGTTGTCCTCAAGATTACAGATAGCGTAGTGTAAGGGGAAGGTACCCCAGCCAAGAACCAGACAATGAAACTTATTGGAACACATTGTGTGAGCAACTTTCCTCACTTGCAAGGGGAGATAACTGCATATGGATGCACTCTGTGACCTCAGTGAACTTTTTTTGTACATACAAATAGATCTATAACACCAGAAAAAAGTTCAAAGCAGTACACCAAATACACTGAATGTTGTGTCTATAAACTTATTTATGGCAAAGTGTATGTGAAAAAGTACTTGCAAATCAGTTTCTGATACACTGTAGGCAGCAATTTTACTAGCAGTAAATACATGTCACATTCATGCATTTTGCTTTTTATTGCACATGTATCAATAGCTTATCATAGAAATCAGAAAATATATTTTCTCTTTCATTTTCCTTTTACAGTGGAATAAGGATGTTGAAAATATTGCATTAAATCCAGCAACATATCTGTCTCTGATTTAAAAAATACGAACTAATGAAAATTTGAAAATAAATGTGTTTCTACAGCAAATGCTACAATCTTTTTCATCAATAAAACTGATCATTTCTTGTTCATTAAGTTATTTGAGAGACCCATGGTTTTCTTTTGTTGGAGTTTTAGGCTGGTTGTAAATGCTGGAATGTTTTGTGAAAATGGCAGATAAATGCCTACTTTACCAGCAATTGTAAATGATAAAATATCTGCAGAGTCATAGAATATCTGTCTATATTACATACACAATACTGATCATTGTAACTTCTAGTAAATTGAAAACAAATCTGTTTAAAATATGAGAAATAAAACACAATTTTCCATGAATTATAATAGATTCATAAATAATATTTTTTATGGACAGCATGAAATGTCTTCAAAATTCTTATTCCATTTTCATTGTGTACATAATTGTATATTTAGAAAATATTTACTATTTTTAATATCCAAAACTATTTTTAATATTGTGTATTTAGAATACTTGATGGACTTGTGTTGTATCTATACCTTTTTGTCATGAATATTCATGTTCAAATTTACATGATGAATATTAATTTTCTGAACTTTTAATGGAATATGAAACAATGGATGCATTGTAGCATCTGAGCTACCCTATTGTACGATACCATATTCAGACAACTCTTGGATGACTGGGACTAGTGTCACAGCAATCTACTGGTATTGGAGGCAAAGGGGTTTTAAATCATAAAGTGGACAGGCTGCATACATGTCCAGCTACCTCACATTAAACTTCCATGTGACCAGACCAGGTCTCCAACCTACTACTATCAGATCCAGTTGCCCAATGCCGCCGTTTACTCATTTACAAACATTCTAATGATGTAAACGACCATGTAATATATGATACACGCCTAAATAAACACCATATTTATACATGTTCATGTCTGCTTTTGTTTTTTATTTTTATTCCAAAATAATCCTTTTCACTTTTATTTATACATTTCAATGTTTTTGCAAGGTTCACCAGTAGTCAAATCGAGGCTAGTTCATATTTCTGTAGGAAAATAAGTTCATGGAATATTTTATAGCCAATTATCAAAGAAATAAAGAAAACCCTATACAATTATACATGAGGGGTATTCAGTAGTTCTGTCAATTAACCCTTTCCCTCATATAGACTCCTTTTGACACCCTCAATAGGTATCACATAAAGCCTGATCTGCAGAAAACCACAGTTAAACCTTCCCAAATTTAATTACAAAATCCTCATTTCCAGACCACTGAGGAGCAGCGAACAGCATAAAACCTGATCAGCCTGCGAGTTACTCGCAGGCTGATCTGGTTTTATGCTGTTCGCATAGGTCTTTTCATGGTGTCCTCTATGAGGGAAAGGGTTAAATGGTAATGTTATATATTCCTTGATAACTAGCTATCTATTGATATATCATAGATCTAATTTTCCTTTAAAGTACAAATACCATCACTACTACATAATTTTGCCACAAGACTTGACTATTTGAGCTTACCGTTGCTTCGACAGTATTTCAGTCATATAGCGACGTCCAGCTAATTACAAGGTGGAGGAAGACCCCGAATGCACAGAGGCATTCGGGTAGAACCTCCGACCTACTGCAATTTACCATAAGAGATACTTTCATTAGACCAAATTTTGTATTCCAACTAACAGTATAAAACAGATACTAATTTATAGTCCTGTAAGCCTTACTTATGACATCAAAGAAAATGATAACGAGCATTTGGATGATAAGATTTTATTGTTTAAATGAATCCATAAAGAACAAGTCACATGAACACATTGGTATGTAACAAAAACAACATCAAATTACAAAAACATCCTTGAAAACACTGGTAATAATACATTTCATGTTTTGTTCATCTCAACAAAAATCACAACCATGCATTAACACTGACATATCTAACATCACAACTCTGATAGAGGTGATTATCATCCAAGCGATGCTATTTAATAGAGTACACACCATTATGAAATGACCTTTATTAAATGTCAATGACTCAGCTAAGTCAAGGAAACAGAGATATCACTGGTGTTTCTGCCTGTGCTGTTTAGAAGTAATATTCAGTACACAATGCATTCAATTGCAAGAGAAAGTGTACAGCTTATATGTTTGAGTTTGTCAAGATTTACTTGCGCATAAAATTAGTGAGAATTTAATTGTACGTCATTAACAGCTAGTTTTCTTTTCACCTTTGATACAGTATCAGTTGAGGTGTATTTTACAGTTGGGAACAATTAAACAGTGGGCATCTGCTAAATATCAGGAAGGGGGGTAATCATTATCAGTAGATTCTGTCCAAGTCAAATGTTGCGGTCATTATACGGCTTGCATTATTAGTGTTAAGACCTGTGTGGAGACGGAGGGAGAGTAATGCATGAAAAGGTTACAAAATATAAAGCTGGGATCCCAGTTTATTCTACAGGTCTGAACCCAAGGGTCACAACTGAAGCCAGGGATAGACAGGAAAGCCGTGTGTGCAGAGGCTGCACTGAGGAGACAAAACAAGACAGAGGGTCCCAAATGTAAATTTCTGGATGTGTGAAAGTCACACCATTCTCCCAGATAAGCCACGGTCGGGGTTACGCCTTAGAAGGGATCCTGAATCTTGGATCAAATGTAAAAGTTACATGGCTTCTATTCCAGGACCAGAGGTCACCAAGCGTTTTCAGATTTCATACAAACATTATTTAACTGAACTTAACATATCTGTTGTGTTTAAGATTTGATTCATAAGTGTCATCATGTACGGCATATGATAAATTAGTTGAATAATTGAATGAAAATTACACCTTTTTTATAGTAAAAAAGTAGTTCCGTTTTATTTAATAGCCATGTTGGGTGCAAAGAACCTCTTGTCACTTATTTTAGTAATATATTTTATTTTGTGATAGAGTTTTACCTTAGTCCTTAATGCTCTCACAGGAAATCTCCCTTTTCTAGAACAACAACCAAACATGAGGGTACAAAAAGCCAATTTTTAAAGGTTTATACCCCACAACCAACAGCATTTAAACTGCCCAACACAACCTACATGTAGAACTTAACAGCCTTTGACAACCTCACATCTGAAACCTCCTATTAATAGTATCTGAAACCTTAATATGTTTAACATCCTACCCCCACAGTGATGCCTTAAGTTGTCGAATTCATCTATGTTTATGATTTTAACATTAACCCTTTCCCTAATATAGACTCATTTTGACGCACTCAATAGGTACCACATAAAGCCTGATCTGCAGAAAACCACAGTTAAACTTACAAATTTAATTACAAATCCTCATTTCCAGACCACTGAGGAGCAGCGAACAGCATAAAACCTGATCAGCCTGCGAGTTACTCGCAGGCTGATCTGGTTTTATGCTGTTCGCATAGGTCTTTTCATGGTGTCCTCTATGAGGGAAAGGGTTAAGGAGACACAGCTTTAGTTTAAATAATTGAATAAAGGGAAATAATTCAAGCATACTCAGTTTACTGCTCCTAACATAACACAAATTGTTCATAGAGTATGCTACAATCTGATTGCTCCAAATGATCTTCATTTTTGATTGTATCCAGTTAATAAGATGCCTCTGCAACTTGATATCCACAAAGTATAAAAAATTCAGAGAAAAAGTAACTCCTGTCTTTGAATTCATGCTTCCTAGGGCTCCTTCTGTCCTCATATGTAGGGTTGCCAGCCTGGAAAGAGGCGTGAGAGGTTACTAGGGTTACGGGCCTCCTGGATCAGATGGTTTAACTTGTCCACTTAGACTCAGCTGAACCCCATCTTCAACGCCCTTGTAGCTTCTGTTGTAACCGCAGCAACACTCGCTCTGCCAGCTTGTTCACATTCTCTTGAGATTCCCCTGAAATAAAATTATGGTTCAAGTCAAAAATAAATAAGAGGGCCATATGACCCTGGGTCACTCACCTGAGAAACAGGTATTAGTGGAGGGATAAGAAACAGCAAATATCTTATGATATTGTGGAAAATGGGCTCTGACCTCTGCCAGCAATTAATTGAGTGAGTACTTTAGGACAAGAAGAATTTCCAAATTTGTATATACATATAAGGAAAATGAGCTTAGCCCCCTGGCGGCCATGTTTTTCAACGGATCAAAATAATTTGAACAGTCTTAATAGAGAGTGACCTAGGGAACATCTGTGCCAAATAACTTTGAAATCCAACTAGTACTTCTGGCCAAGATTTTTCAAATTTGTACTATATTCATATAAGGAAAACGGCTCCGCCCCATGGCAGCAATGTTTTTCAACAGATCAAAATAATCTGAACAATCTTGTTAGAGAGTGACCCAAGGAACATCTATGCCAAATAACTTTGAAAACCAGCAAGTACTTTTGGAGAGAGATATCTGAAGTTTTTACTATATACATATAAGGAAAACAGGCTCCACCCCCTGGCGGCGATGTTTTTCAATGGATCAAAATAATTTGAACAATTTTGGTAAAGAGTGACCAAAAAACATCTGTGCCAAATAACTCTGAAATCTTGCCAGTAGTTTTGGAGGTGAAGATTTTCAAAATTTTCTTATATTTTTTCTTTCTTTTGCCATGGCAACCAGAATTCTGCATGGAATCAAATTTTTACTATATTCATATAAGGAAAATGGGCTCCTCCCCATGGCAGCAATGTTTTTTTAATGGATCAAGGAACATTCCTGCGAAATTTCTTTAAAATTTAGTAGGAGATGTCGTTTTAAGTTAAATGTAGACGACGGACGCCAGACGCCGGACATTCATCGGTAACAATAGCTCACCTTGAGCATATTGTGCTCAGATAAGCTAAAAACATCTCAGAACTGTTGAAACAGCCACACAAAGAACAGTGACAGAGTTATAACACCCAAGCGACTTCCTTCTTCCTATCTCTTTCATATATTTTTTTTAACTTTGTACTAATCCCTCAGGCAGTTCCTGAGTTAAGACCCCCAACCTCTATAAAAAATTCTTAGACTCAAGCTCAAAATCTAAGATACTGAGTTCAAACTTGAAATCTTTCCTACATATAGTTAGTTATTTTGAGAACATAAAACCAGATCAGTACAACTTGATAGATTCTGTTAGTGTTGACAAAATCGAACTGAACTTTTACATCTTTAGTAAAGCACCTCTTAGACCACACACATGCTATTATACATCCATAGAAACACAGTGTCTGACTCACATGACCTAGATGCAAAATATATTAACAAATAGACCATATCTTGCAGACAATAGCAATACAGTGTTGATTCATACATGTACAAAGGACCCCAAGTCATGAATTTGTCCATGTAGTTACATGATTAAAACAAGGTCCAACATGAGATGGAAAGTTATAAGGGATCAGCACTGTATAGACGTAATAATAATTCCAACAACTGCCCCAGTCACACCTCAATGAACAAAATAAAAATGACCACGCCCACACACTGTGACACAGGACTACATTGTACCAATATAACAAAAACACCCCAACAGTTGGCCCCTAAGCTTTCTTTTTCTTATTTATTTATTTGACTTTAAGTATGTTTCCACATTGCTGCAAACCAGTATAATGCGGTGCCTTAATTTAGACATAAAATACTGCATTATAATGGAGCAACATGTGTTTACAGTATTATAATGGGTACCCACCTGTCGACCTGCTACCACTGGACTCAGCTAGGTCCATGATGTCTGTGGTCGTATTGCCTAAATCCACTGTGTCAGTTTCACCCCTCCGCTGCTGAAGAGCATAGGCCTTGGCAGGGGAGATTGTCCATGCATGTAGGGGGTCATAAAGCAACACCTCTAGGATCGTAAGCAATGCCTCCTGATGGTTGCGCATCACTTCCATTGTCTTCTCACAACACCTGTTAAAAAAATATTATGTCAACTTAAAATTGAAAAATAAAGTGATCAAAAAAAAAGATAGAAACTGTTCCAGCAAAAATTTAAGAGTAATATTTTCTAATTAAGTAAAAAAACATGTACTTACACATTTTTTGATGTTAATCTATTTCTAAAAATGCAACCTGAATTTAATGTTTCTTTATTCAAGATATGAGTTACTTGAACATAATATAATTCTATGTAACCCTTCTTTCTATAGTTTTTAAGTCAAATTCACACATAAATCATTTACACACAAAATGCACATATCTGTACACAATTCTGGAAATTTCTAAATGGCTATAAAAACTTTTCATATGCTCCACAATAACATAATCTGAAAATCCCCCTGCCCCTCACCTCCTGAACACACCCTCCACACCCGTGGCTCCCATGGCATCCTCAAGGTCACGGGTTAACCTGAAGGGCACAGTCTCCGGGGTAGGAAGAATTTTGCCCTGCTCAAATGCCACGCCCAGGTCAATGTGTACCAGCTCTGCCGTGTGACAGTCTATCAGAATGTTCTGTACATGTCTGTCTCCTAGCCCCAGTATGTACCCCACTGGAATAATCAAAATACACATCCTGAACTTTTATTTCTGGATTGAATGATGATAAACCACTTGGTTTTTCACTTTCCAAACACCATATATAACCATTAAATCAGAAAACATTACAATCTATCCTGATGAGGTGCAAAGTACAGAAAGTCACTGCTACTTGGCAGGGGAGACCATTCCTGAAAATAGCCAAGGGGCTTAGGTTACCTCCCCTGTATAAGCCTCTTTACAAGCTATGTGCCTGACCATGTCTCATGACCACTGCAGTGACCTTCAGTCAGTTAGTGCTGGAAGAGAAAATTCCTTATATGCAGAGTAGCAGGCCTGGGAAATATACCAGAACCATTAGAAATAACTATGGTGTGTCACATCTGAGGCTTAAACCCAGAATCATCCAATTGGGCAGATGCTCTAACCACTCAGTCATCGAGACCTAAGGAAAAAAACAAAAACAATAACATATTAGTATATAGTCATAACTGATAATCCTGTGAAATACCTATTGAATTTGTAGCAACACTTCTTGAGTAGGCCAGCCTCCTTTCGAACCATAAAGCAGGCGTCGGGAACTTCTCCATGAAGAAATGGCGGAGCACTGGCTGGAATTTGTCACATACTTCTCGATATGCCTTCAATTTTTCTTCCACTGTTCTTCCAGCCTGAAGGGTTGAAAAGTTTAAGCATTGCAGTGCCATTAATAGGGCATAAAGTCAAACAGATATACTTACAAATTTCAGGCAATGAGAATGTAGGACATGACAAGATGGGAGGTGACAAGTGAGATTCCAATAGCCCCCATACAGGAACTGGGGTATAAAACATGAAGCAGATAAGGAAATAGAACTGAAATATTTCATGATGAATATGTGAAAAAATAGAGATATACAATGAACAGGCTTACATTTTAAGACTTATTTTGAGAAATTGAAGACTTTTGCTACAAATAAATCTATTTTTTATGATAATAAACAAGGCAATTTTAATGTGTTGAAAAGAAGGCCAGAAACTAAGTGTGTTAAAGAAAAACAAGCAAATTGTCTTTTTGTTTCACTTTGTATTGGCCTTTCTTATAAGAACATACAAGTAGAAAAAGAGAAGGCAAGACTAAGAGAAAGGAATGGGACAGGCAGAATGGGTAATGACAAGGGAAAAAGATTTAAAAAAAAAAAAAGACAGTCTAGGCTCTAACTCACTGTGAGATGTTTACGACAATCGTGGGCGGACCAATCCTGAGGATGATACCGGGCGTGGGCCCCCTTCACCCCGGCTGCAGCACTCCCTATCAGGTACTCTCCTAAAGGCTGGGTCCCCTCACACCACTCCAGTAGTCCACTTCTCTGGGACAGTGGAATCACCTGCAGAAATATGGCACTTCATTATTTTTGTACAAATAAACAAGCCAAAAATAATCACCTGATGAAAGAGATATTACCTATATAACAAAAGAGAGCATGAAAAAGCAATTAGTTTTGTATTCTTTTGAGGAAGATATGGCTATGGATAAATCCATGATATTTTGGATTTTTATGATTTAACAAAGGATGATATATATAATTATATATTCACACACACAAGGATATAACAGCAGTCGCCATGGCAATAGTCATGGATGCATTATACTGTAGAAAGATTTCAAGGTCACCACTTGCCCTATCCATTCTCAGGATGATAGATGAAAATTGTTCATATCTAAGCAACATAACAGAAGTGGGTGGGGTACCTTGTATTTCCGGATCTGCAGGTGACGTTTACGTGTCTCTGCATTGTTCTGCAGGAGCTGGTTCACCATGTCAAACACCTGCTGCATCACTGCATCCTGCCTAAGGTCATCACGACCCTGAAAACAAATGCAGTCTACATTATTGGGACACATGTTAATTATCAAGTATATCTGTATCACCAAGCACATTTCATGAACACTTTACTGCATGAACATTCAAGTGCAGGTACAAATTCATGGTTTGATGAATGTTTATTTACTGAGTGTTAAACAGTGAGTGAAACAATGGATTTTCTATGCTGTGAAGGCTGGATAGAATCTGAGCTACTATATTTTAGGAGAAAACAAAGGAGCCTTTGATCAGGGTTAATGTTTCCAAAGTCACATCTATCTTAATGTGGTAAAGTGTAGTGAAATATTTTATGATATCTTGGAAACTCTGTCTACATGAGACAGATATAGAGCTACTTCACTGCAACATCATACTGTAGACATGTGGCATAATACTACACCAGCCACATTATCCTGACACTGGAACAACCTGTCAAGAAACTAAGCTTTCATGCCTAGCAGCAAGCAAAGTAGATACATGCATTCCAGTAGCAATTTAATGACTTTGACAACTCAGGCATTGGCACTGATACCTGTTAAATCACAGTACAGGAACATTAGTTTACTGAGGTTAGTAGAGACAGCATACCTTGACCAGCTGTCTACTTCTGGAGCCATCCGAGCCAATACATGCAATGATCTTGGGAAGGTTGATACCACCAGCCAGCTTAAATGTCGGTTCAAACTTGTGCAGGTAAGCCAGGTTGGTGTAGCTGCCACTTGGATCAACCTGTCAAATAAACATTCAATAAAAAGATATTTTGGTTATTGCAAAATACGCCCGTCCTGCAATTTTGTCTGGAACAATTTGACTGGTTATCAAACTTGGCCGAGATATTGTGCCCATATACACTGGTAAAGACTGGTTCACATTTGTTCGAGTTAGACAGCGGACAACACCAATCAACAAAAAAGAACAAATCTGGCTTTTAGGTTCCACATCTCAAGAAAAAAGTACCGCATTTAAAAAAACTGACAAACCTTGTATTAGACTTGACTTGACATGACTATTTGGATTTATTAGAATCAAAACTAAAACTTTTAATGAAGATGATGAATGCCCCTGCCTTAATTTAGCAACATGAAAAGACACTGAACATAAGTCAACAAAGATCAATTAAATACCTGTATGGATCTTGTAGGCACGGGGACATTTTTCAGATCCTTCACCTTTGAAATCCACAGGGCAGCTGGCAGCTGTATGGGCTCTGGAAATACAGGTTAAACTGTCTTTGGAGACCATACAAAGGAATAAGCCAAGTGGCTGCAGAGTACAAGTAACACCTAGCATAGGGTATGACAGTTAACATTATCATAACGCTGAACCTGGAGTGGCTGTCACCTGTGAAAAACAGTGACCTTCAAAGGGCAGTTAAAAAACTTAATCAGCCTACTCAGAAACAAAAATCTCCATTACAAACACCTACTGAAACAAGTGCAGGTAGATCAGGTGGATGCTTCCCGAAGTGTGCTTTGTCACTTGGTGGGTACTGTATTATACTATATGAGCTCCAGACAAAATTTAAGTATGAAAAATAACAAGGGGCAATAACTCCTAAATTATGCAAAACAGAGTTATGGTTCTTGTACACTGCACTTCTCCTCACTGAGATCTATCTACCTATGAAGTTTCCTGTTGATACCTCTTATAGTTTTTTTTTTATACTCCGGACAAAATTATGATGGACGAATGGACGGATGAACGAACAGACAAAGCAGCAACTATATGCTCTCCCTTTGGGGAGCATAAAAAGCTACAGTTTGTTAATAAATTGTACAATATTTCATTTACAATCATATTGAAAATGATAATTTACATAATTATGGTAAACAAGTAAATAAACAATGATAACATCCTAATACAAGAGCTGTCAGAGGACAGCACGCTCGACTATTCAAAATGCTTGTTGGTAAATCAAATGAAATCTATTTCAATTCTTGCCCTTCACATACCCTGTACATAATAATAGTCAAAATTATATACCTTGATAGTCTGATACCCCTTTATATTTTTATGAAGTCTAAAATCAATCCCATGCCTAGTTACTGAGACATAAGCATAATAACACTGTGCATGCAAAACTTTAACCAAAAATCCAAGCAAGAAAAGGGCCATTATTTGCATAAAATTCAGTCCAAAAGTTATCCTCCTTGGTTTTCTGATGCCCCTGAAGACACTCCTTAACATCCTAGTCAATTCCACAAGCAATTTCTGAGATATAAGCTGGATAGTAGCTTGAATGCAAAAATTTAACCAAAATTTTAAGTTAAAAGAGGGCCATAATTTTTAATATATTCCATCAAGTGTTATTTTCCTTTATAGTATGATATCCCTAAACATATTATAGATGTTTCAAATCAATCTCATGCCTGGACTCTGAGATATAAGCATGAAAGTACCTTACATGCAAAAATTTAACCAAAATTTCGAAGTTAAAAAAGGGGCCATAACTTTAATATATTCATCAAAGTTATCTACCTAAGTATGATACCCCTAAATATTAAAGATGTTTCAAATCAATTGCATGCCTGGATACTGAGAATTAGCTAAAGTACCTTGCATGCAAAATTTAACCAAAATTTCGAAGTTAAAAAAGGGGAAAAAGTATGATACCCCTAAACATATTAAAGATGTTTCAAATCAATTGCATGCCTGGATACTGAGAAATTAGCATGAAAGTACCTTGCATGCAAAACTTTAACCAAAATTTCAAGTTAAAAAAGGGGCCTAATTTAAATATTCATCAAATTATCTACCTAAAGTATAATACCCCTAAACGCATTAAAGATGTTTCAAATCAATTGCATGCCTAGATACTGAGATATTAGCATCAAAGTACCTTGCATGCAAAAATTTAACCAAAATTTCTAAGTTAAAAAGGAGCCATAATTTGTAACATATTCTATCAAGATTTATCTACCATAAAAGTATGATACCCCTAAACATATTAAAGATGTTTAAAATCAATTGCATGCCTGGATACTGAGAAATTAGCATGAAAGTAACTTGCATGCAAAACTTTAACCAAATTTTCGAAGTTAAAAAAGGGGCCATAACTTGTAATATATTCCATCAAGAGTTACCTACCTTGGTTGTCTGATACCCCTTAACATAGTCATAAACTTTCAAGTCAATACCATGAATGGTTATTGAGATATTAGGCTGATAGAAGCTTGCATGCAAAACTTTAACCAAATTTTCTATTGCATGCAAAACTTTAACCAAAATTTCTAAGTTAAAAAGGTGCCATAATTCATGTTTAATTCAGTCAAGAGTTATCTACCTTGATTGTCTGATGCCCCTTAACATATGTATAAACTTTCAAATCAAAACCATAAATGGTTATTGAGATATAAGGTCGATAGTAACTTGCATGCAAAACTTTAACCAAAAGCTGCAACGCCGACGCCGACACAAGGGCAACTACAATAGCTCTCATATTCTTCGAATAGTCGAGCTTATAACTTCAATAGACACAAAAAAAATGTCTATGGTAATTCTCTCTGATCCTAGTTATTCCCAATTAGACTCTTTGCCTAGATAGCAAAGTGGAAATGCAATTCACCACTCAACAAATGTCCAGGGTTTGATTCCATGTCCATTGGTGAGAAGGTCCAGATTTCTCACATTATATTTCTATTTTGATTCTTTATACCATTTCAAAGGTCATCTGTGTTACAAAGTTTTCATTTTCTTTTTAAAAATTATGGCTGACCTTAGCCTAAGTTTTATTTCATGCAGCAGTTACTTCTCTTACAGGTCAGTAATCTCTGCATCCACACGAATAACAACATGGCATTGGCAATTAATAATTTTTTTCTTTTTGAATATTTTGCTGATTTAACAAAAATTTATTTTGAATGAACTTTGGACAAAACTTTAGAAAAAATAGTAGAACATTATAATCTCATAGTTGTTATTCTGATACTTTTCCAGTGTGTTGACAAAGACATTCTCCTACATGTAAAGGGGAGACCACTAAGCAAGAAACTAAGGTTAGGCACGAACTATAGGGAAATATTTTACTGTAGAGGAAGGTTACATACTGGTTTCTGTCTTGTACTCACCGACCCCCCAGTTGGCCAGTTGTATGTAGGCATCACAAAGCGTTTCAATATCCCGCACGGTACCACCCACTGTCCCGTCTTGACGTAGCCGCTCTATCATTGCCTTCGCTGCCTGAACACGACCCTGTGATATTCAGGATAGAGAGAAGATCATAATAGAACCATCATTAAAGGTGATTAATAACCCCACATCATTGATGTCCTGTATCTACCCAATAGCTGCTTTTGCAAGTGAGATACACAAGTACAATTTTCAATGGCTTTTGCTGTTTCAATTAGGGAATCAAAACCATGACCTGGCAGTAACTGGTTGAACACTCTAATTACACAGTCCCCAGGACCAGTATACGTAATCAATTTAAACATGCGCACAGATACATTTTGAATTTAAAATCTCTCAACTGTTTTAATAAACTTTCATAAGCTGATACCCACCTCTACCGGGGGTTGATCAGCCTGGCTCCGTGACAACCTGCCGCTTCGTTGTTTGTTCCTGCTCTGCTGCAGCAGCTCTGTATCCCTGTTGGCATTGGCCAGAGCCTGGATACAGAACACCGTGTGGTGGGGATGTACCACTGCTGTCTGGTAGATCATCTGGACACACACAATGTAAGATGTCAAAATTCATAAACCTCAGTATATATGAAGCATGAAGCATACTGTTGACATCATATGAAGGACAAAACAACAGCTCCTCTTGAGGAGAGCTACTACAGAGACAAGAAGCAATATACACAGGGACTTACCTTGTTGAGAGTGTCAAGAAAGTTTTGTCCAGTCTCACTGTGGGCCTTCACATCCATCCTTGCCGCCAGCTGGTACATCAGCGGCAGCCACTTGTATGTCCCGATCTCACCCACCCCTTCCTGCACACAACCACACAAAACATAACATGTTTGTGTTTATCATTCAACACACAGAATATATCTGTTGATTTCATGGTAAAACATTTGTTTGGGTTTTACATATGTCAACTTCTACTACATGAAACAGATATAGTCTCATTACTGTATCAAGCCAAAGACAAGGGGTGTGATAATGGTATCAGGCCCACAACCTCTTTTCTTATCATTTTTGACCCAACTTTGTCAATACAACATTATCGTAAAATAAGCATTAATATAAAATAGCCATAGAGGAGGAAACCTGACCATCATGCTATAAATGATAACATCATCTTTTTCAGTGTATGACATGAATTATATGCAACCAGGGCGCCTGTTGGAAATAAACCTATTGGGGGTTTTGGGATTTCTGTTAGACAGAGACATAAGGGAAACTCTTGAAAATGTCCAAATGCATCCATGAATTTGATGTCAAATGTTACGTTTTCCCACCAAGCACGAAATGTAAGCCTCAGCCAGTGGACCAATGTATTATTCCAACTTAAAAGCTTAAAAATTGAAAGTAATGACAAAAAAATAATCATGTTGATGGTATAAAAACAACATAACATTTTGTAGCTTACATCATATTCATGTTTTAATCTAACATAACGTTATGATACAATTAAGCATTCAATTTGTACATGTATGACTTCTTTGCCTGGATTACAATTAAGAGACTATTTCATTAAGCGACCACTTTTTGGCAGTCCCTTGAGCGGTCTCTTAATACAATGTCGACTGTATAGAATTGATAATTTACTCAAAAATAAAACATATTTTGCACCTAGTTAAGTCAGCGTGGACAAATAGTCAGTATCATCTGTAGAAGAATACAAAAAAAATTGGCTATTTCTGAGACTTCATATACACCCATCTACAAACTTTGAACAAAATACCTTATGAATTAGAGGTGACTTATTGTTTTTTTTCATATAAGTGAACAGTTTTTGCTTTGTTCAACATACTTCATTTCCAAATAATAGCCTTCGAGTTTTTACATCTTCAAAAGTGTCTCATGTACATCATCAATAAAAGATTACAGAACCTTCAACTAATGCACCTGCAACTACAATTCTCCCTACCTGCATCAGGTCGTTCACTTCCTTTACATCATTATTACTGAACCACAGTGACATGAGACGGAACACACGTAGGTTGTGAGCGTCGCCAGCCCGCAGACACTTGATGTAGTTCTGTACTGCCTTAACCAGGAACGTGTGGCGATCCTCCAACATTCGCTCATGCTCCAACTTGTCAATACGACTCTGCTTTTCAAGAGTCAGCAAGTATCGACTGTAACATCCATCCATTGTGTTTCATTCAGTTTGGTGGTATGAAGCGTTAATTAAAATAAATATTCCTCTCAGTATTAAAGTAAGAGCACCATGCACTTTAATGCAGTTAAAACATGGACAATTAGTCAAAATAAATTTACTAAGAATACTGAATGTAAAGCAAGGGCTCAAAATATCATTCAGGAACTATTTAATTAATACTGAAGAAAGACTTAGTTACTGATAAATTGTTGAGTGATTGTAGACCTGACTAGTGATGTACGAACACTACTGTATCCATGACTACCTAGACACTTACTCCTTAGCATCTCCAATAGCCTCGCGAAGCTTCTCTGCCTCCAACTGCGCATTCTGCATCAGAGACTGCTTGGCCTCGAATGTACTGGACTTCATGTAGTTGACGATGGACTGGTATTGACTGTCAGCATATCTAGCGAGGGCCAGGTATGCGTCCAGTGATGTGTCCCCGCCCCCTCCCAGGTCCTCAAATAGGCCCACAGACTGGAGATATATTTAAACCTTTACATCTCAATTACACATGTTACATGTATGAAGCATATACCACAGACAAATCAAATTAGACTATTCTATGTTCAGTCTGAACAGTACAAACACTTCAAATGTACAAAAGGAAAGCAATCAGTATGATTGGCTGTTTGTTTGCTTGGGTTTTAAGTCTCACCTACAGCATTTCAGTAAAGAATTTTTTTCCAAATGCTTTATCAAAATTATCGATGAACACCAAAAATAAAAAAATAAGTCCTCACCCTAGGGAATTGGCAATTTATTAAAATCCCTAGTTTGCTTGCCAAAGTCTCTTTCCTCCCTGTCAAGATACCCACGTTTGCCCACCCCCACCCTGGATCAAAACACTGATAGGTGCATAATAACTGTAATGTAAGGAAAGTAACCCCTGATTGAGTTTGCTTTATCCCTAGACTACTATGAAATATATCTCACCTTCTCCAGGTAATTCTCCATGATAATATTGGGGTTTTCTGATCGTGTCTCAGCCAGCCAGTTCCCGTACATGCTCAGGGCCTTGGGGTAGTACTGTGCTGCAACTGGATTCTCATTCCGGAACTGTTAATATGAAATCATTTCTATTTACTTAAAAAATATATCAAAAAGTTTTTCTTGACAAACTTTCTAAATGATTTTGGGAAAAAGCGTTTCTGAAAAGGAAAGCGAGACAAGGACATTTTTTCGGAAATGACAGAAGAGAAATCTTGAGATTTCGGTATATAATGACTGCCACCATCAGAATTTTTCTCAGTCCATAATTAAAAAACAAATTGTGCAAGAAGCAGCAAAATGTGATGTTAGTCTGTAACACCTACATAGCAGCTTGGTACCTTGATATTGAAAAGAAGTATGGGATATTTCAACTATTATGAAATGTCCAAAGTCTATGGTTAAAAAACTCAAAAATGGGTGATTATTAGTGAAATTCCATCTCAGTCTACATTGTACACCTAAACTTCTTGAAACAAATTTACTTAAATTCATGAATCTATTGTCCTATACTGTGTTCACTAATTCCTTATTTGTTCAATTAAACATAAAGAGTGGTGACCTACACAAATTCATAACTGAATTTGCATGTACAAAGTGTTTTTTTTGGACAAAGTTTGGTGAAACAGGTCCCTATACAATAAATATAAGCTCCGTTTCTCCAAGCCTTGAGAAGAAAGTATGAAAATTGTTGTATTAAATTTGAATGGCAGAAATGGATAATTAAACTACATGTATGTCATTGTTAAGATCAGGTTGTCAAAAGTGTAGTCATTTCACAGTCATTAATCTATAGACATAAAAAAAAATTATTACAAAATATAGCATATCATATATGGCATCTAGAAAATTACCTTATTAAGGTCATCAATAACAATTCTGACGAGCCGTTTTGCAACATTCTGTTCTCCCCTGGCCCAAAACATCTGTGCCTCCTCCATCTTGCACGGCACCTGTAGACTCAGTTCACTCAGCTCCAGCTGCCCCAGCTCAGAGATGGCTCGCTCTGAGATCTGCAATAGAAAATGTTGTTGTTGCTGCTGGTGGTGGTGGCCCTCAATCATTACTGCAGTATAAGGATTATGCACCATATGTGGTCATTAGTGTCCACCTGTTGACCATCTCCTTTAGGATGCTTAGCTAAGGTTGTCAGATTTTGTAGGGACATATTACAAAGGGGTTATTTATCTGACTTGGATTCATGAAATTGAAAAATTAATTGAAATTTTGATAAGTGGAATTCTCTCATGCAGTTGTATAGGCTAAATTCATAAAAGCACAAGTTTTTAAAAAAAAAAAATGGCTTCCAGAGTTCATATTCATTGTCTAAGGTAAACCCTGTTTATGTAAGTGTTTATGCATTACCCTCATGTCTATTCTAGATTGTAAATAAATAAATCATACCCAAACTGCAGGGCTTTTATTTAATGAAATATACAATCATCCCAATGTCCAATGACAGACAGAACAACAGAACAAATAGATTCTTATATATGTCCTCCTCACTGTTATGGTGGGAGTATCATATTGTTGAGTCTACATGTTTTATCCAGTTTTGAGGAAAAACTATGATCTCTCCTTGGTTATAAAACTAAATTTTTCTTCTGAACAAGAGCTGTCCGAAAGACAGCATGCTCGACTATTCGGGTATTTGATAGTGACGCAATACCATTGTATTAAAGCTGTATTAAAATAATTAATTAAATTTAGAATTTCTTTAATTTAAATTAAATATTATTTAAATTAATATATAATAGTTATTGTATTAAATAAAAAAGTTAATGCATTTTTTTAATTAAGTATCTAATAATTATTATTAACTTAATTAAACTTAATTAATTAAATTTATTAAAATTTTGGTTCTGCAGGTTTGGTTCATGTCTGGGATGACTTTTGTGAAGTTTAAATCCAATACACCAAGGGGTTACTGAGTAATGACATTAATTTAGTTGCAAAAAACTTTAACCAAAAATGTTAACGCAAATTTCTAAGTCGAAAAAGGCTCATGATTTAAGTAAAATTCTAGTAAGAGTTGTTCATCTTGGTTCTGCAGGTCCATTTTATGTTTAGGAAGACTTGTATGAAGTTTAAATCCAATACACCAAGTGCTTACTGAGTAATAATATTAACTTAGTTGCAGAAAAACTTTAACCAAAAATGTTAACGCAAATTTCTAAGTCGAAAAAGGCCCATAATTTGAGTAAAATTCTAGCAAGAGTTGTTCATCTTGGTTCTGCAGGTCCATTTCATGTTTAGGAAGACTTGTGTGAAGTTTAAATCCAATACCCCAAGTGGTTACTGAGTAATAATATTAAGTTAGTTTCAGAAAAACTTTAACCAAAAATGTTAACGCAAATTTCTAAGTCGAAAAAGGCCCATAATTTGAGTAAAATTCTAGCAAGAGTTGTTCATCTTGGTTCTGCAGGTTCATTTCATGTTTAGGAAGACTTGTGTGAAGTTTAAATCCAATACACCAAGTGCTTACTGAGTAATAATATTAACTAAGTTGCAGAAAAACTTTAACCAAAAATGTTAACGCAAATTTCTAAGTCGAAAAAGGCCCATAATTGAGTAAAATTTAGCAAGTGTTCATCTTGGTTCTGCAGGTCCATTTTCATGCTAGGAAGACTTGTGTGAAGTTTAAATCCAATACACCAAGGGTTACTGAGTAATGACATTAATTTAGTTGCAAAAAACTATAACCAAAAATGTTAACGCAAATTTCTAAGTCGAAAAAGGCCCATAAATTTAAGTAAAATTCAGCAAGAGATGTCCATCTTGTCTGCGTTGTTTCATGCTAGAGACTTGTGTAAAGTTAAATCCAATACACAAGTTTCAGAGTTATGATATAACTTAGTTGCAGAAAACTTAACCAAAAATGTATGCAATTTCTAGTTGAAAAAGGGCCATAATTTGAGTAAAATTCATCAAGAGTTGTCCCTCTGGTCTCTAGGTTTGTTTGTGCCTAGAAAGACTTGTGTGAAGATTGATTGCAATACACCTACTGGTTTCTTAGATATGACTGCCAACGCCGACGCTGACGCCGACGCCGGGGCGAGTAGAATAGCTCTCATATTCTCCGAATAGTCGAGCTAAAAACCAATAACATGAAACATCAAAAGCATGTGAGACAGATATGCTATAGACAAGTGGCATGACACCACACCCAGTCACATTATCCTGATTCTGAACCAACCAGTCCTGGAACTACCTGTTGAAGGGAGGTATACCAGTACCATATCAAACCCAACTCTCTAACCACTCAGCCACCAGGACCAGTGCAAGATGACTATGAAATGTATTGAATAAAGTCAATATGAACAAAACATGTGGCAATATAATTATAATCAAAACATTTACTTCTTAGATTATATCATGGAGGATACCTCCAGGTACATTTAAATCCTACCTGATGTCTCCCCGCAAGTCGTGCTGCACGTGCAAGCTGTCTCAGGCTTAGTACGTGACTCTCATACACATGCTGGATCCTAGGGAAATTTTCACGCAGAACTCGCAGGGCAGAGGTCTTCATGTAAAGGGTGGGCAGGATAAACTCAAAGTCAGTGTCTCTCTCCTCACCCACTCCTGGTACATGGAGACCTGGCACATTAGTCCCTCTGTAAGAATTAATATATTGTAGTAAGGGAACTGAATTACTTACACATGGACTGAAAACAGTATATTGTGTATCAGGGAAACCCAACCTCAGCTACCATCAGTCCCCACCCAGATCCTCACATTTTTTTCAGGATAAACATATTAAGAAATGTGGCATTATCCAATGGCAGCCTCTTTTTTCTCAGATCCAGATTTTAATCATCTCAGTAAAGATATATTCAATGAATGTCTGAGCCAAAATATTTTTTAAACCTGGTGAGCAGTCTTAAAAGACTTTAAGATTTCGTTTATTTTCCTATCCATTACCATGACAACCTGATTTACAGTTTAAGTAATAATGACCTCTGCCATTTAGGAAGATATTTTTTTTGATAAATAAATTAAATAAGAGTGTTCTCTGGAACACATGTGTCACCTGCTGAAGTGTGACAGAAAAAGTGTGATGGACAGACAGATGGAAAAGTGATCCTTATGTGTCACCTCTGATTACAGCAAGTGACACTAATATGTGGTATAAAACAGTGTATTTATTGTTCATTCCTAAACTTATTTCTCTGTTATTGCATATAGATAGCATAAAAAAACTGATACCCTAGTATTACACTGACAACTTACCTAACATCAGCCTGTGTCAGAGTCTCCAGTATGGAAACACACTGAAGGTTTGCTAGCGTTGGGTACAGCGTGCGACAACTGTCCACACATCCGTCAGTACACCTAGATACGCCAACCAACCTGCATAAACAGGATATAATATTGTCAAATGTGATCAATTCCTTTATCAAAATCTATCTTTACATATTAAAATATGACTTAAATAGACAAGAATAACACAATTAGAACCAGAACTATCACTTAAGGGATGGGGATATGACAAACATGATTACTATATAGCTCCCACTTCTGTGAAACTGGGATATAACAAACAACCACAGGCAAAATACGGAGTTTCTCTAATTATATTTGTCCAGGGTAACTGATTGAAAAAGCAAATGCTTAGTGTAGGTATGTAATAGTTTGTCAGTAATGTACATACTGGTATGTACATACAATGACTAAATCCTAGAATTCAACAAAATTCAATGTCGTGAAGATCCATTATAATACTGCTTCTGTTGACATCACCTTTTAAATTCATCCCATTATACTGGACTGTTGTACAATAGATAACTATAGTTTGATTAAGTGTGTAGCTATGGATCTATACAGAACACAGAAATGGTCATGCAGCAAGTTGTGTACCTTACAAAATGATCAATCACATGTCATTTCTTTTTCTCTCTACAATCCCTAATTTTCCTATATGTTAAACCTAAAACCATTGAACTCTACAGTAACTTGGTGCTTTTACAATTCAGACCTATTATCAGATCCACAACCTACCTTGCAATCCTGAGGGCAGAGTCGGCGATTGTCTTCTGACCCTCGTGTACCGCCCTCAAGGCCTTGTACAAACATTCCTGGATACCAGAAGTAGGGCTCAACCTGGCAAAAAAAGGAAGCAATTCATAAATCACTACCTAACCAATCCCAATGGCTAGACTAAATTAATCTGTGAATTCAAGAATGCTTATTATACACCATTAGTAAAATATTACACATCAACTGATAATTACCAGAACAAACATGACGAAAGTTTTCAGGCATATCATTCTGTTTAACTGTTCAGCTATACATTTACTACCACGAACTGATCACTTTGTGAAAGTCAAGTTCATGATCACTTTGTGAAAGTCAAGTTCATGATCACTTTGTGAAAGTCAAGTTCATGATCACTTTGTGAAAGTCAAGTTCATGATCACTTTGTGAAAGTCAAGTTAATGATCACTTTGTGAAAGTCAAGTTTACATTTTATTCACTTAATATCTTTTTTATCGCTCACCATAAAAGCATAAAAGGCATTCACTTGTACATTATGCAATGCCTTTTCACATCATAGAAACCCCAATAGTATATCCTATCTGACTCAAGTTTTAGATAAGTTCAACATTACAACCCTATTTCATGTATGATACAGGCATCCTATAAGCATGACACAGCAGTATTATAGAGAAACCGAATGTGATACCAAAATTCTTTATGAGACAGAAGTATGATATGGAAATTCTGTAAAGAAATCTAGTTTGATAAAGAATCTTGTTAGGATACAAAAGTATGATAAGAGTACATAAATCCTGTAAGATACAAAAAACCTGTATGATACAGAAGTCCAATACTAATCCCCATCATTTTCTCACTTGTTGGAAGTGTCCACATCCCACTGTCCCATCCTCCATGCTGCCTCATATTGAAGCTCTTTAGTGTCAGGAGGAAGAGAAGGTGCGTCAGCACTACCCATCATGCCTTGCAAGTACGTCTGCAGCACATGGCTGGCTCCAAAGTTTTGCAGTGCCTGGATTTGACAGAAGAAAGAAAAGCTTACTGGTATGTGCAGGGAAACAAGAAGCTACAACACAAAATATTTATATGCAACAATTAATTGTACTACATCAGGTTATTAAACTTAAAACTTTCACATTTCTTTTCAATTAAAACAGTTTAACAAAAGTTATGGCTGCTTCCTGTGTGTAACAAAAATGCACAATATATTTCTGGACATTAAATCAAATTTGTTTCCAAGAATGATCCAAAACAGAAATTTACTGATATAACATTAAAATGTTGTTTTCCAAACATCGTCAATTTGATTTCAATGTCAAGCAACAAAACTCCAATCAGTATTTTAGAGTTCTTAAGAGTTTTCTGATTATTTTTTTTTACTGAGATAAGGTAAAGCCCAATTATCTCCCCTTGAAAAGGTCAGACAAAAACAATTCCACTTAATGCACATCTCTATATTGGGTATGCTTGTGTGTAAAGCTTTCTTAATATCCATTTTAACTGTTGAGGAGTTCTGCTTACAAGATCGGTACATGGATTGATAGACACAATGATTCCTGTATCTCCCAAAAATTCTTGATGAGTATAACCAGATCAGCCTGCAGGTCACAAGGATTCTGGTCAGGTAGTATATTGTTCACAATACCTTTCTTCAAGAAGGAATTACTCAATAAATTTTTCAGACCAAAAACTATTCTCAGTCTGTTTGTCATCAGTGTAATATAGTGGAAACACATACTTACCAACAGGACATTGTACTGGTTAGCAGTACCAGATTGAACCATCTGGACATCACACGCTATCACAGCCTTGTCCCACTCATTCTGTTGCTCATATGTGCTCAGTCTGCAGCGAAATACATATCATCTGTATCCCATAGATTAGGATAATCATTGTCTGCAGGTTAAATACAATTATTCAATGAAATATTTTAACATAGGTAATTCTGAAGGGAGAAATGTATATAAAATAATTCAACAAAGATTGAAAATTCTGAAGTAAAATAATACACAAAGTGGGTACTCTCCATTAGAAATGATGCTGAATATTTCAACTATGTTCAACACACAAAATGGTTAAACAAAAGTCACCATAAAGGAAAGTACACATTTTCCTGGAAGGAGTTGTCTAATCAGGGTTTCCTCTGTTTGCTCATTAAATATTGTAACAAAGATTTCAATAAAATCTGAACAAGTCAAATTGTACATCAATATTCATGATGTAAAGGGTTAAACATATCTGCTCCAATACCTTGAGGAATGGTCTGGTTTCCTGCCCGCCCCACAACCATACAGTCCATCTGGTTCCCCAATACACCGGTATGCCTCTAAAAGAAGATCTTGTACTGTGACATGTGACGCTGTGCTCGATGCTTCACTAAGGGTATCAATACGTGTATCCTGGCTAAGATTCTGTGAACGACCCTGGCTTCCCTGTGAATTCCTGGCACTGCGACCAGCTCTGGATTCTTCCCTGAAGAGATTTTACCATTAACCCTTTCCCTCATATAAACTCATTTTGACGCACTCAATAGGTACCACATAAAGCCTGATCTGCAGAAAACCACACTTAAACATTACCAAATTTAATTATAAAATCCTCATTTCCAGACCACTGAGGAGCAGCAAACAGCATAAAACCTGATCAGCCTGTGAGTTACTTGCAGGCTGATCTGGTTTTATGCTGTTCGCATAGGTCTTTTCATGGTTTCCTCTATGAGGGAAAGGGTTAAAGTGTAGATCCCTTATTATATGTTTCAGGATATCCAGTCCTATTTACTACATTACATTAGATCATATAGTTATTTGACAATATCAACAAAATGATGATATGGCGTCTAAAATATGTTGGAATTTGCATTATAACGCTTCACCTCATACAGACTCATTTTTACACATGGGCTAACAATGGAGACCCTAATCAGACAGCTCCTTTTGGAGCTGTGTGATCAGAGTCTCTTATCTTTGCTAATAGGATGTTGTAGTGCAGATTTTACAGTCTACATAGCAAAAAAAAAAATCCATTGTTTCCTATACAATTTAAATTTCCAATAATTAATATTTATCAGGTCATAAATATATGAATATTCACCAGGGAAAGGGAAAACGGAGCATATCCTCATGGATATACACTGTATAAAACATCAAATTGGAGATATTGTAAATTTGCCATGATACAAAGTATTGATAGATACAATTGTACAGCTGGTTAGACTGAATCACTCAGCCCCTGAAAGCTCTAGAAGCATATATTTCTTACCTTTGTAGGTCACACCATATCTCTGCAAATAGTACTGTGGAAAAGTGGGCAGAACAAAACTGTGCTGCCATTGCAACCTGGAAGTAGTCAATATCCAACCAGAAGTTGTTGTCCCAGGCTGTCATCTCTTTGCGTCTGAAATAGAATAAACATTTCAATTATTTGCCATTTATGTGAGAAAATTTATATAATTACGACCTTAAAGGAGTACAACCAGGATTTCAGTTGAGGAAAACATCACTAAAATATTTTTCTCAGATTTTTTGTCTACTTGCACTGTAAATCAAAAGCATAGTACCATTTTTTTTTTTTTTTTCAGTGAAAAGAATTTTTTCTGAAAAACAGGCTATTGCTTCCTTAAAATAAACTATTCCACATGAGACAAAGGATGCTGTTGTTTTGGAACTTATCTTCACTTAAGACGTCCAGGAAGATCCCAGGTGCAGATGCTCAGAGGTGCTAGATAGAACCAACAATCTACCACACGCCAGTTGGAAGACTTCCAAACATGAAAATACAAGTGGCTTAGATAAATGAATACTCACCCATGTTTGGGTCGCTGCTGTTGTCGGAGGTACTGTACTATGCCAAGCATTGTCCGCACTGTGTCCACATTCATGCAGGCATAGTCATCATCTGCCATCACAACATTGGGGTCATAATTAACATAGATGTCACACACAAACATAAAATCCATGCTGGTAAGACCATAAAGAAATAGTCTATCAAAAAAAGTCTGATGAAATGTTGGATACAATCCAGACACAGTTAACAAAAAAGCAAAATCAAACTTGCAAATGTTTAAGATGTTTTATTGTTGTTTTTTTACAATAACTCAAATTCAAAATCTCTAGCGATGGGAAAGAAATAGGGCTATCACTGAAGGTGATGAATAATTTTGCTACACCACCTTGACTCAACAAAACAGATATAATAATAATAATTCAAAAAATAGGATGCAATGTGACAGGACAAAGCAAATGATTCTTTTTAAGCTCCAGCTTCACATTGTGAAGCTTACTGAGTAATTATGAATATGCCAGGTTATGTAACATCAGGTTTGTGTATCATACAATTATTTTAAAGCCATTCTAAAATTAACTTTCAGGTACATTATATAACCATGCACTTTTGTCACCTACCAGTCAATATTGAAGGACTGGTCAAAGACTGTGAACGACTCATGCGCCCACTGATCACCTGACCACTATGACACCTAAAGAAGTTGTCCACCTGTCTAGACATGACCTCCTGGTGGTCAGTATCCCCGGTCAGCAAGATGTCATGGACAAGGTAGGGCAGAATCAGCTCGCAGAATTCTACCTGTGTAAAAACAAGGGTGTTCTTTGGAACTGAAGATTAAAGCAGGTGACACAACAAAACCACTAACATGTAAAAAAAAGAAATCAACTGTATCCCACTGATGTTCAGTTTGCTACAGATGCAGTCAAATATCAGTGATAGATTAATGATTAAAATTGTTTTGACCTCTTTCTTAACAATCATCTCTCTCTTTCTCCTCAGATTGACCCAGTTAATTTCAGAAGTTATTTTTGAGTTTGATTCTGGATTGAGACACATGATTACGAGTTTGTGAAAAAGTTTTGAGTTACTACTGATCCTTATTTTATATATATAAATATATATATATATATATATATATATATATTTTTTTTTTTTTTTTTTTTTTTATAGAACTTTTCTAAAGGTATCCCCTTTGTGAAAAACATGAATGCCTTAATCAAAGAAAATCATTTAATAACTGTAATCTTAAATATTTCTATAAAAATTAATGCACCACTGTAAATAGTTTAAAACATTTACCTTCATGGAACATACTGGAGCCAGAAGTGATAGTATCTCATCCCTTACAGCACCACTGTTGATCAAGGTCGTTGTCAGGGTGATAATCCAGTTGGTATGGTTACTATGACGAGGGTTCCACAAAGCTTCCTGGTCCACTGTGGATTGGAACGTCTCCCACTGCCTGGCAGGACTTTCTACCTGTCTGCCCTATTCAAAAAATATTTTTGTGTGAGTATTGGCAACAACAAATATCTATACCAAACTGATCAAGAAGCCTCAATATTGTAGTTTTAGAAATACATAAAATTACAGTAGAACCTTGTAAATCGAAGTCCTTGGGACCATGCTGAAAACTTCAAAATAACGATTATTCGGATTAAAAATCTGATGGAAATTTCAGTTTGTGAGCGTGCATGTCTGCGTTTTCATTACCAATGCATATTGTGGAAATCGTTATGCCGTGAAAACCACCTATTAGGTGTATGTATATACTATTTGCAAGTTATGAAAAGTAATGACAAGAGGCCCATGATGGCCCTAAATCGCTTACCTGAGATAAATAGGTTGACCCAAGGAACATCTGTACCAATTTATTTTAAAATCTGGCCAGTATAGTTTTGAAGAAGATGATTTTTAAAGTTTTCATATTTTTTTTTTCTTTTTGTTGCCATGGCAACCAGAGTTCTATATGGATCAAGTTTATTTTAGGAACTTTTGTGAAGGTTGACCTAAGGATCATTCCTGCCAAGTTTAATCAAATTCTGTCCAGTGGTTTCAGAGGAAATGTTGATTAAAGTTTTCCCTATATACATATAAGGCAAATAAGCACCGCCCCTGGCGGCCATGTTTTTTACGGATCAGAAAATTTTTAGCAACTTTGGTAGAGGTTGACCCAAGGAACATTTGTACCAAATTATTTTGAAATCTGGCCAGTAGTTTTGAAGAAGATGATTTTTAAAGTTTTTATTTATTTTTTTCTTTTTGTTGCCATGGCAACCAGAGTTCTACATGGATCAAGTTTATTTTAGCAACTTTTGTGAAGGTTGACCCAAGGATCATCCCTGCCAAGTTTAATCAAATTCTGTCCAGTGGTTTCAGAGGAGATATTGTTTAAAGGTTTCTCTATATACATATAAGGCAAATAAGCCCCGCCCCTGGCGGCCATGTTTTTTTACGGATCGGAATTATTTTAGCAACTTTGGTAGAGGTTGACCCAAGGAACATCTGTACTAATTTATTTTAAAATCTGGCCAGTAGTTTTGAAGAAGATGATTTTTAAAGTTTTTATTTATTTTTTTCTTTTTGTTGCCATGGCAACCAGAGTTCTACATGGATCAAGTTTATTTTAGCAACTTTTGTGAAGGATGACCCAAGGATCATCCCTGCCAAGTTTAATCAAATTCTGTCCAGTGGTTTCAGAGGAGATGTTGTTTAAAGGTTTCTCTATATACATATAAGGCAAATAAGCCCCGCCCCTGGCGGCCATGTTTTTTTACGGATCGGAATAATTTTAGCAACTTAGGTAGAGGTTGACCCAAGGAACTCTGTTTTAAAATTTTTAAGTTTTTTTTTTTTTTTTTTGGCAACCAGAGTTCTACATGGATCAAGTTTATTTTAGCAACTTTTGTGAAGGTTGACCCAAGGATCATCCCTGCCAAGTTTAATCAAATTCTGTCCAGCGGTTTCAGAGGAGATGTTGTTTAAAGGTTTCTCATATACATTAAGGCAAATAAGCCCCGCCCCTGGCGGCCATGTTTTTTTACGGATCGGAATAATTTTAGCAACTTTGGTAGAGGTTGACCCAAGGAACATCTGTACTAATTTATTTTAAAATCTGGCCAGTAGTTTTGAAGAAGATGATTTTTAAAGTTTCCATTTTTTTTTCTTTTTGTTGCTATGGCAACCAAAGTTCTACATGGATCAAGTTTATTTTAGCAACTTTTGTGAAGGTTGACCCAAGGATCATCCCTGCCAAGTTTAATCAAATTCTGTCCAGTGGTTTCAGAGGAGATGTTGTTTAAAGGTTTCTCTATATACATATAAGGCAAATAAGCCCCGCCCCTGGCGGCCATGTTTTTTTACGGATCGGAATAATTTTAGCAATTTTGGTAGAGGTTGACCCAAGGAACATTTGTACCAAATTATTTTGAAATCTGGCCAGTAGTTTTGAAGAAGATGATTTTTAAAGTTTTCAAATTATTTTTCTTTTTGTAGCCATGGCAACCAGAGTTCTTCATGGATCAACTTTATTTTAGCAACTTTTGTAGAGCCTCACCAAAGGAACAATCCTGCCATGTTTCATTAAATTCTGTCCAGCGGTTTCAGAGGAGATGTCGTTTAAAGCAAATTGTTGACGATGGACGACGCACGACGGACGACGGATGACGACGGACGCCGGACGAAGGGCGATCACAAAAGCTCACCTTGAGCACTTTGTGCTCAGGTGAGCTAAAAATATATCATGATCTACTTAGATGCTTCTGAGGAACATAATCATCAGAACATAATACCATGTTAAACAATGATACATATTTTTATTGTTTATCTGCTGCTTCAGGTAGCGTCGCATGCCAGTGAGGAACGCGATGATATAGAATGTACTAAAGATCTGACACCTGGATTTATCTGCTGGCATGTGCATATTATGCAACCTGTCGGACATTGATTAGCAAAATCAACATTTCCGGTGGGACACACATTGCCAAACCTAATCTCGATAAAGGTGTGAAAAACTTGCCTGAGCCATCACTCCAGGTGCCTCCGCAAAATAAACCTGGTTACTGACCCGGATGCGATTGATAATAAGGACGATAATTAGTTCACAAAAATTTATTAAATTTGACTTCCAAATAAAAATTTAAAAATGTACATGAATTGCGACCTCGGGACCGGGATTTTTACTTCGA
>CM037783.1:60809261-60830773 GCA_021229015.1 Solen grandis
ACTACCCTTAAGCACTGAGAACCAAAACTTTTGCTTTTTGGCAAACTAATCTTTGAACAACCCCTTTGCATTGAGAACCAAGAACGAGATCTATGCCAGTACTGTTGTTTGTGTGTGTGTGTATATATTGAACATACATCTTCCAGTCTTGTGTGTGTGTGTGTGTGCATACATCCGTCTTGTGTGAGTGCGCATACAATCTCTGTCTTGTGTGTATGTGTATACATATTGAACATACATCTATCGGTCTATGTGTGTGTGTATATTGAACATACACCTTTCAGTCGTGTGTGTGTGTATGAGGTGACATCCTTTATATATGGCACATCCTTTATATGTGGCATTGTACAGAACACCAATTCTTTCATTTATATGCATCTAGCAATTTAAAGATGGCCAATGATCATCATTATAATTTCTTCACTCGTGAAAATTGGGTAATTTTTCTTCTTGAATATTCTTTATTGAAATCCTGGATTCCCTTTTTATCTTTTATTGTAATGGCTAGCAATCGTTTTCTGATTATTGTGGCCATATTTTAGACCTTACGGCCCTGTTTATTGCTGACGAGACAACATCGGAAGAGACATTAGTTTCCTTTTATGTTACATCATGTATATACAATACCTTCTTCGTATAGAAATCATCTGTTTGGTTTGAGAATTAAATATTTCAGAACAAAATAGGAATTGCAAAATGTTACCAAATTAAGATTGTGAATACTGAAGCCTAAGAGCTAACAGTATTTTTATTCTTCTTGTATTATGTTTTCAGGAAGTTAAGGTGCAAAGCATTGGTACCAACATGGTATAATTAGGACACATGTTGATGCCTTTGCGGACAGATCAGACGGCTCCTTCCAGAGACTGTTTAATCAGGGTCTCCTCTGTTTGATCATCCAATATTGTTGCTCTAATACTACACAGAAAATTCCATTATTTCAAATAATTTAATTAAGTAAATTTATATTCATAAATATAGAAACCTCCTGTCTTTCCATTTTACTTATACATGTATTATCAATACCATGGTTATGGTCATTTATGGACATTTTTACTTTTCTTGATGCAAATTATGTTATAATCTAGCTGACTAGTAATGTTTTCAAATCCTGTTTCAACAAGGAAATAAAGATAAAAACAAACACATGTCAAATAATTGAAAAAAAAAAAAAAAATCTGCAAATATCACATTTTGAACATATGGAAATGGCCTTACTGCTTTCTCAAGCCTCCTATTGATTGATTAAACAAAATATAATTTACAGGTAAAATAAATTAAAATAAAATACAACTAAAATGATTTTCCCTTTGAAACTTTGTACTTCCAAACTTCTTTCTACTTATAATATTTTAAAACAGGAATGACACATTGATTCACCAAGTCACTTTTAAATACCATTGGAAATGAGGGTAAAACAAATCAACCAACCAGAAGTTTTCAGACTGATCAGGTTTTACCCAATTCATCATTATTAAGCAACTGTTCTGCCCAATAGCTACTGCAGGCTGGTTCAGGTTTAAAATGATTGCAAAGGTTACTTCTGTTTCTTCTAATCAAATAGTAAAAGCATTAAAAGTAAAATGAAATGCAGAACATCATGATTGTGATGTTAAGTAAATCCAGACTTTTCCTCTGTTGCCGACAGTGAATGAAACCATGGAGATGAGGGAATGTTGATAGGGCGGGCAGATATGAACACGAATCCTATGAGTCGGGAGCTTGCTCGTCCTGAGGGGGTTCATATTGCTGTACCTGGAAACATACAGTCAACAGTTAAACAAGCTAAAACTGGAAAATCATATTACACTCAGGATGTATTTGGGGTGTAGTATTAGTATGGCATCAACATGGTTGATCAATTACTTGGTATAATAAAAAATAACTTATTAGAAACAGATGATCTTAAGCTTTTACAGAGTACAGATCCAGAAATACAAGCTAACCTGTAATGCAAATGCCAACATGGCATGGTATTAACATGACCAAAATCTGAATTTTTAATTATTGTAATAATATAACAATGCTGTCCAACATAAAATTGTATCATGAGTTGGACCCCAAAAGCAGTGTTATTTTGGATTAGTGGGGTTGCACTGTATTAAGAATTTACATAAGGTAAATTGAAGATTTGAAGATGTGGAAACAACTTCATGTACAACTTTAGAGTTCATGTACATTTGATAAAAAGCTACAGATTGTCCAAACATGTCATAAAATTTGCAGTAATGTTGTATTCATGCATTATGGTGTTAAAACATAGGAGTATTCAAGAATCACAATGTTAAATATTCTTCAATTGATATAGATGTGACAAATTCATGCATCAATAATTGTTTTTCTGACAGGCAATACAAATGGCACAAACATATTATTTTCAGAGAGAGAAAGAGAGAGATAGAGAGAGAAAGAGAGATTTTAGACAAGATAGGAAATATGATGAGGTAAAGTGGTTCTAAAATATAAACAAGGATATGTTTAAGCAAATTAATAAATATAAAAATAAACCTATATAAGGCCAAGTGAAACAAATGTGAGTAAGTAAGGTAAAACGTCATAACAAGTCATTAATGCATACAATTGAAATATTTGATCACATCAGTCATGGATACATGGCAAAATAAAAAAATAAATAAGTGTGCTTAAAGAGTGAACAGACCAAATAAAAAGGAACTTGTCATTTCACACACATATATATAACTGTAACAAAGACTTTGTCTTATATAAACAATTTACATAGTACTACAAAGGCGATGATAATGAAAAAAGAAAACAGTCAAGAACAGTCACATCACAAATAAACAAATATTTTCATAATCCTTCATACATAATTCTTTTTGGCCCCCCCCCCCCCCCCAATAACCCTAAAACTAAACCAAAAACCTTTTAAGCCTAGCACAGACTATTGGTTACTAATGTAGTGTTTGAATTGTTTTCAGTCAGAACTGACTTTTAAATGCTTTAACACAGTGTAAAATGGTGAGTCGGGGTTGTAAAGTGTTATGTAACCCTTTACTTCATATAGACTGATTTTGACGCACTGGCAACAGAGCAGCCCCTGATCAAACAGCTCTTATAGGAGCTGTCTGATCAGTGTCTCCTCTGTTTGTTTATATTGTAGCTCAGTTTCTACAGTGTCCATGTAGCTAAGAAAAATTCATGATTTAATGTACCATTTTAAGTTCATTTAATTCCTATTCATCAAGTTATGAATTTGAACATGAAAATTCATGAGGTAAAGGGTTAAGGCAGACTTCTGATGACATGCAAGGTTCCAGCACCATCTAAACTATGTGGGCAACAAAATCAAATATCTGGGGGAAGATCAACTACATGGTTATTCTGTACACTTGGGGAACAGCTGTTACTTCAGTTTTCCCGTAACCAGTCATGTTTATTATGAACTGTGTAACATTTAGTATTTGTAAGGTAAATATTAGACATACTACTAACACAGATACTGCAGGTTAACTGATAATAATCTGATAAAAACTTTCATATCTGAATTCATTAATTGTTTAGCACTTCTTTCTGCATGTAAGTTAAACAGAAATCATTTGAGGTATAAATGGAAAATAAAAGAGATACAGAAAACTGCACACAACACAGAATGTGTAATTCTACTCTATTTCATTTGGCTTACTTTCTTCTGGTCTGTTGGTTTGGCTTGCAGCTATTATATGATATAAAAAGCATACTCTAATGTCACCATACTGTAAACTAAATTTAAATCTAAACATGTTCCTATAAAAGTTAGTATTTATCAATCACAACTGCTACTCTATTAATCCTGAAAAAGTTTTTTTCCTACATCCATACAAAACTATGTTTGCAATAAATATGGGACAGAGTCAACTAGCATAAAAGGTAAAATTCTATTCATGCTATTTATAAATCTAGTTCTGACCACTATTACTCAAAGCTGGTAAACCCGACACTTGTTCAGACCTATGATTATTTGTATCAAATATGTAAATTTTTTAAGAGTGTACTGAAATTTTAAGATATCCCTATTTTCTACCTGAATTTATCTGACAAAACAAAAGAAACTCATACAATAAACACAGCAATACCATCATGACATTTAGAAAGGCTAAAACAATCCACAGCCAACAGTCTATTGACCCAACATAACCAACAGGGAAGGGTTACTGGTAATCATCCAATAATACTCACTTTAGCCTTGAGTTCATTATTCTGTTCCTGTAGCTGTTCAACTTTCTGTCTGAGTTCTGTCACCTCCAGTTTCAAGGCCTCAACATCAGCAGTGTCAGGTCCAGATGCCCCAAGATGCTGCTTTAAAAAGCTATGTTGGTTAAGGGAAAAATGGAACAACTACCGTACCATTATTCATGAACTTAACCTTGATATGATATTGTCTTGTTCAGATCAGATTTACATTCTAAGCTTGTAGTTGCTCAATCATGGTTTGGGACAATTGTATAATTATGCATGACCTGATCAACTTCAAATTGACACTTGAGGCTAATGGGTTTCAACAAGCTACTTTTCATGGAGTTTACATTTTAAAATAACATTAATATAAATGTGCATCCAACCCATTTGTATTTGCCCTTGATGAGATCTAGATCTTTTATTTTTTTTACAAAATGCAAGTCATTTTCAACAAGATTGGTTATGTCCTACAGATAATTTACAATGGACAACATTTAAACGGAAGATGGAGGTCCTGTGTGGTCCACTAAGGAAAGGAGCCAGATGACCCTTAAAAGTGTGTCTCATTTTAATTCATCATTAAAGGCTGTAAATTCTGCTGAAATGCAAGTTGAAAGAGAAAACCCTATAAATCAATATGACTAAAGGATACTCCAATGCATTGTTTGGCTTCTCTGGTTCTTCATACAGCCCCACCAACACTGGAAATAAAATATTTAAGCTGTATGATTTATATAATATAAAAAAAAAACGTACACATGGGCAGATTAGACCCAGCTATGTATAAGGAACATCCCAATTTTCAGAGTACCTTATTAAAAAAAATAAATAAAAAAATAAATAAATAACTTGTATCGTATATGGAGAAATCTTGTTTTGAAATTTGTGCAGAGGTTCATTTTGACAGACTGAAAGCTATCCGTACATTATCGGGCTAATCATACTGTGAACGAGGGGTAGGATAAAAGTGACACATTTTCATAACATGACATTACTTAACCATGTCCCTGCATTCAAGATAACACTAGGGACCATTATCACCTGTCAAAATTCTCCCAACAAACAAACATTAAGTAACGATTGCCACCTGTTAAGATTCTCCTGTACATCATGACGTCCCGTAAAATAAACTTAATTGTTTATATTGAAAATGGCTTCCATCAAGTTGCTTCAGATTCTCACGAATATTTTATCATGAAATAACTAATAAGAACAAAAACAATAATCTGATATTGTTTATCATGGTTTTGTATAGACTTAATGGCATATTATCATATTCATTGGCTTTCAGTATATCCATTTTCTGAGACCGTATACAGGAAAATTTCACTTCTCGGTGATTGAAAAAAGAAACCTGAAAAGCTGTATATAATCATATAAGGCACATCCTCCCTATAAACCTGAATTATCTGGAAAAACAGTGCACCTAATCTGCCAGAGTATACTGTAAATAAAATAAAATAAATAAAATGAAAAATAAGTATTAGAAATACTTAAGAAATAAATGTAACTTCTTTCTTAACATTTATTTTTACCACATGAAAAATTTGAACAACAAAATCTTGAAACAAAAACAAAAATTATATACACATTTTTTCTAAAAGCTAGCAAATTAAGCTAGCCACATTAAACATTTATAATTGTTTATATTGTATAAACTTTTGGTTAGGACAATAACAAAACATTGAACCATTTCTTACCTTTAGTCAACGCATCAAGCACTCCAGACTTTTCCAAGTACTTCCTATACTCTTCCCTTTTGGAATCTGCTCCCTAAAATATTTCAAAACATTTTGGAACATAAGTTTCACAATCAAATTATGTTGCTGTGCAATGAAAAATATGATGATGATTATTTTTATTATGAAATGGACGGTTACACTGAATACCGGAATCCACTTTTTTACCGGAATCTACCAAAATCCGTTTTCGAATACCGGAATCTACTTAATACAGTCGTTCTATATACTTAATTGTATAAAATGTTTATTAATATGATATAGTTTATGATATTTGACCCTTATGCAAAGTTTTAGAAAATAATATTTAGCCAAACGTGACTTTGAGAGGGTTTTTTTGTTTTCAGTGATATTATGATACGATCAGGTGTTCATAAGATCTGCGGACCTGTGAGAATCACAATTACATCTCTCTCGCTCTCTAAATATAATATAAATTATGTATTATATATATTTTAGATATATATTTTCACACACAAAAAAAATCAATATAATTACTGTATTTTTTTTCTTTCTTTCCTTTTTAAAATAAATATATGCTCAAGATATTTAGTGTGATGCAGATCTATGTGAAATAATTTTTTTTATTGAATATAATTAAAATTAAATTTTTTTTTTTTTTAACCTTTTCACTTATTGAAGTGTCATTAAATATAAGCATATTAGAAAGTTTCAAAAATTGATATTGCTCTTATTAGTATATGTCAGAAGAAGTTTATTTTTAATAAAACACAAATAAAAGCATAAACATATTTAATTTGAGAACTGGCATAATAGCCGCATTGCATAACCAAAGTTTGGTATTTTCCACACGCACTCTTTTAGTTTACCGCTAATTAAGGCGGCAATTTTGCACCTGTGAAAACGGACAGAAATTGTTATCCCTCAGATTTATGTATGAAAGAAAACGTTTTAATTATAAAACAAACACATTTAATTACGGATTATTGTTTTCTTTTAAGTTATCGACGAATCAGTCTTGTTAATTGCGCTTCCCATCTTTTAATTTACATATCTGTTATAGCGGTAATATTGCAATTAATTAAGCTCAATTATCCCCATCAATATATGCGACAATTTTCACACCCTTTCATCCAACTATAAACATTTATAATTACAGTATTGACGGCTCCTTTAAGAAACCGTTGAATCAAAGTATTTTATTTAGCACGTCCTGACATTTTTTCGTAAATGCTTTTACTCAAAATACCATCAAATGGTATATATCCTACGCTTTTTATGTCTTAAATCATGAGTCTTTACATAGCATTCCACCATGGAGTTTCTGTGTAGTGTCTGTAATATTGAACGTGAAGAAGATACAATTCAATGTGCTAGTTGTGAAAATTGGGTTCATGCACAATGTGCAAATCTTAATGAATCGGACTTAAATCTTATTATGACTGCAGTTCAGCATTGTCAAGGTAAGCGAATTTATAAATGTGACCTGTATACATACATGTATATTATTATTGATATAGCAAATGTCAATTATGAGTGTTATTCATTTTTCTACATATACTTGCAACTATTCTAACGCTACTAGAAGCCGTGAACATGCTTAATTATTTTCGTGCGATTTATATGTCCTATCCTATACACCTACCTTATAAATAATTATTTCCGATATCTAACTCATGAGTTTTCAATGCATGCGTCCAGTTCCACCTTATAGACCCAATAGATTGGTTGATTTATTTAAACAATATTCCTGATGAATTTAGTATGAACTAGTTCGATGTCTTTTGCTTCTTTATTTTCTAATATTTCTTTAGCATCATTTAACACAGAACAGATCATTTTTATTGTTTAATTGTACAATGTACATCGTCATAACACATACATATTAACAATTAAGCACGTAACAATATATACATATAAGCAATTAGTAATTTAAAAGTATTTAATAAAGAAGTTTCTACAATCAATGATTCTTTAATGTACATTGACAAATCCATTGATATCACACTGTCGTATAATCTTATCAACATAACAAAGACATATACAACATTGTACTGGTCTTCTGTATCTACATTATCAAAAAATGAACTGTAGCCTTCATTTCTCGGCAAATTAATTTGTTAATATAGACCTAGTTGAATTCGTTAAAGATGTACTCAGAGCCTAAGTAGTGTAATATTATATCTGCCCCCACGTGGAATAATATCTTTTACAAGCTTTTATATATTTTTTCTAAATCACATAAACAAACTTTGTTAAATTCTGTTTTTACAGCAATTCATATTCGTAGCGCCTCCATATTCACGTGCAAGAGTATATTCACTATTGAACCAATCGGCACAGTTTCATTTATAGCAATAGAATTTTGGCAAATGTATATAATAAATGATTATATTTAATGGTATTCTTACAAGCTCACATAAAACTGCCCTCATTTCAATTGCATGTGGTATAAGCTGTAACGAATGTTTAAAATTTTCTGCAATCAAGTTATATTTACCCGTGCTTTGTTATTATTTTGTGAAAAATATGCGTGTAGAACGTGGTAATTTATTGTTAATGAAACTAAAATTAGAGTTAGGATTTTTGGAAAAGGTGGTAATCTGTCTGAAAACTACAATAATCAAGACATAGCAATAACTAGGAGATTTTTGTACTTAGGATTCGTGTTCACACGAGGTGGCTCATTTGCAGACGCTTTAAAAACTTGCAGGACAAGCAATTAACTCATACTTCCAATTATCAATTATGGAAGTGAGATCATGGGGTTTTCACAATCAACTGTTTTAAAAAGAGAACACACTCAATTTTGCAAAAATATATTAAATGCGATTTTCAGACTGTTGGTAATCCAAAATTGTTTTCACTATAAGCTAAACAAAGAATGCAAATCAATTTGTTCAGTTATGGAATTACAGACCATGACCAATGAGAAGCGAGGTAGATTTACCAAGCTCGTGCGAATCAATCACGTGATCCCTATTAGCACGAGATGTAAACAGTTTTTGACATAAAGCTGTCATAGTTAACAAATATGGTGCTTTAAAAAAAATAGCATCGATGAAAAAATCGGGTAATTTGTTATCACATCCTCCAATCTTATGTCTCTTTAAAGTTGATATTTTCTTAATTATTTCATCTTCATCGGAACGAAATAATTTGTATATTTTGTACTATTATACATGGCCAACAAAGCAAGAAGTCAATGATATAATGACACCGAAAACTAGTGTTAAAAATGTGTTTATATGCATTTTTTATGCTAAGCTCATTAGGAATTAACTGTATAGCACTTTAACATCATGTGAATGAAATTGCGGCAATCGGAGGTCTGTGATCAATCAACAGTAATTACCTTTAATTGACTCCATATAAATGCCTTTAACAATACAATTGTTATAATACTAATTGTTTATTGAAGTAAAACATACAACATTTATAGCAAATTAACGACAAATAGAATAGTGAGCGAAAACATGGGTTTACCCAGGTACACAAGATATGTGTTATGTCATTTTTTCAACGTTTATATACATTTTTCATTCGATCAGAATATACGTTAAATTGATAAATGTCGACTTTATGGAATATATTACAGCATTAAATTATAAAATAATAAAAAAGATGAAATGTAAAATAAAAAAAAATATAAAAAATGGATACAAAATATAGTCAAACCTTGTATCAAATAAAATTTTTCCAAAAAAAACACATATGTAACAATCAATAATAAGAACGTGTCTGCCTTAAAAAGTTACAAGGTACAATCATGCCCTTATCTCAGTAACAGCTTTAGATATTGATTGAAACTGCATTTGTGTCTTCACGGGTGTCCGAATATAAATTTATATAGTAGTAACTATGCTATACGGCACATCAAAATACATGTTTACAAATACAAATACATGAACATGAAATAAATATGCACATTAGCAAATAATATTTCGTTATCTCATACGCGCATATACAGAAATATACGTTTATAAGTATACATAGATTAAATGAGAATAAACATATGAAATAATACATAATATAAAACTCTTGTAATTATATTTCAGACTGCATACTGCTTTGACGTCGAACAGAAGAAATGCCTTGACAAACCAAGCGAAGTCAGAGGCAAAGCTTCTGCATACGCATAGAGTGGAAGTGCCAAATCAACAGGCAGATCAAACATACCAAATAGACAAAGAATCATCAAAAATACTGGATATGTTTCATCCTATAATGATAGTTTTTTTTTCCTTCAGATTTTAACAGGTTCATTTGAATAGTCATTCAAACAAGTATTTTTTATTTCATTCAGTGCTTATTGTTTTATTTTGATGAGTGTTTGATTGAATATTTTATTTTTTGTGAATAAAATTATAAAGGAAAATGCTATTTTTTCTTCTATTCATTACCTATTTCCCTTATGCTGCATAAGCTTATAAACATTAAAAAGAATATAATTTCACTGATCATTTACACGTATATTATAAAAATATATAGGTGTTATTGTGATTCTCACAGGTCCGCAGATCTTATGAACACCTGATCGTATCGTAATACCACTGAAAACGAAAAAAACCTCTCAAAGTCACGTTTGGCTAAATATTATTTTCTAAAACTTTGCATAAGGGTCAAATATCATAAACTATATCATATTAATAAACATTTTATACAATTAAGTATATAGAACGACTGTATTAAGTAGCATCCCCAGCTGAGCTGCAGAGCCAGTTAAGAATTCTGCAAAATCGGTATACCTAGTGTACAAAAAGTCTGTTTTCAAAGGGAAAAAAATATCAAAACAATATCAAACTTACATATCTTAAATGTAAATAAAATTATCTTTCCAATGATGTATATGTTTTTGTTGTTTTGTTCTTATTTTTGTCGTAGTTGTGTGTAAAATCCGCCAGGTAAGTAAATTTTGTGTAATTTCGGGATACCGTGTAACTGACGCAGAATTGATTACACGTATGTTTAATGATCGCGGTTGCGGATTATTAAACACCGTTTTTTAGATTTAAAAATTATATCACCATTTACAGAAAAGAATGAACTTTCTCGAGGTTTTTGAACTTAACGTATATGTCAATTAATTTCCGAGTAATAAGGTAGTGAAGTCTGGCGCGTTTTTTAGGAAGATTAAAAAGTAAGTAAAATAGATCTTTATACTTCTAAAAGTATAAAGTCTGCTCTTTAATTTGATATATTTTTCAAGACAATTCATGCATATTAAAGCATCCGCATCGTCCGATGAAAATCAAACTTTTACAAAAAACCGTCCGCTCGGCGAATCGAGTGCGGCCGCCATTTTGAATTTTACCGATAATGAAAACAAAACTTCAGAACGAGAATGTAAAGGTGTATATAGATGTTTTTCTTGTTAATACAACATCTTTCGCGTATAAATCCTTTAATTAACATATTTTTTTAACTTTAGTATCATTGTAATACACATTTTACTTAGTTAAATTACTTTGTTTACCGAGTGAAATTTCGTACCATACGACGATCGTAATTGTCATAACTAACTTCTAACTGCACTTTGGTTGACATACATACGCATTTATTTTCACAATGAATGAATGGTGCTGCATATACATATTAGTAAAATTTTCTTTATTTCTGAAAAAAAAGGGGACGAAATGCAATCTCATTAATATTGCATTCCCCACCCACCTTCTTTGGTGATGAAAAAAAAATCACTATATATCATTTCTTCATTAGATTAAAATCATGCATGCAACCTATCATTTTTCGTGATAAAAATCTCAAACTTACATCTGACTTTGAAATGAAGTGGAAATCAATCAATCGGATTAAAACCTTAAGTAAATGTTGTGGAGGAACATAGGACAATACTCACTCATTAAAAGTATAAATAAACTAGATGAACTGCATAAAACAACTGCTGTCTTAGATGGAAAAGCCTGTATTTTTTGTATTTTTTTTTAATACAATTAACCTTAATGAATAAACATATAATTAGTGATTCTGTACTCTTCCTACAAGATGCAAAATTTTATTTAAAGTTGGTAGCATATAACCAACAATTTTTACACTCTTAACTGACATAAACCTCTTGTTTTAATTGGTGTGTGTGTGTGGGAGGGTCTTCCATATTGCATCATAAATTACAAAGCTAGGCCCCATGTTGTGTAATCAACTGATTGAGAGACACTTTCCAGCTGATAGTTTATGACCTTATTTAACTTATAACAAACTTAGTAACCCTTTGAGATTGCATCCCCTTTTATGGGGTTACAGTTGATGGCTGGCCCCATGCGGTGCAATCACTAGGGAAGTAGTCTATGGTCCAGGTGTGATTTATGACATTATTGAGCAATATTATGTAACCTTATAATCAGCCAGTCAAGATTTGGATACTTGATTATACAATGTTGTTTTGGAAAAGTGTTAGGCTTAATTTTAGATTTTCAATTTTGAGAAAGATAAAAGCATATAGTTTATTGCTATATTTAAATTCTAAGTATTACTTCTTTCTCTCTTTTCTCTCTCTGTTTAATAAATATATAAATTATTTTTTTAAAATTTTTTTTTTCTTTTTGAAAACCTTAATTCCCCCATAACCATTATAGTATTTTTTTTCTTATTCACAATATCAATATCACGTACTGAATATTGCAAATTAAGTATTGGAAATAAAATTTTGACATTAAAAACATTTTTTTTAAAACTGACTTACCCATTCTCATATATATGTAAATCTATTCAGAATACTTTACATACCCATTGTCATATATAGATGTAAATCTATTCAGAATATTTTACATACCAAAAGTTTTATTCACTTTCATGAATGTCTTTTTTGTAAAGTAAATGGAAATATGTCATTAGATATTTTGAAATAAGTATTTATTGTGCAAAACTTTGGGAAAAGTGTCATAACATTTAAAATAAGCTGTGATTTGGTTTATTTAGGAATCAGGAACTGTGGAGTCTTAACTTAAATTTTCGATTATATCTTAAAACATGACATACTTTCAGTTTTCACATACAAAACCTTAGTGAATAATAGAGAATTTTAAAAAAACATAATCTGATCAGTTAATGGTAAAGTGTCTGTGTTTCAAGTTTCATCAAAATATCTTAAAAAATAAAAAAGTTATAGCAAGTTTTGTTGTGAATATACGAAATTCCACGATGCATCAGAAAATCTTAAATATATCATGCTTTTATTTTTCTTTTACAATAACCAAAATGAACAATAGAGTATATTTAACAATAGAATCTGGCCCAGTCAACAATAAAGTATTTGTGTTCCAAGTTTCATCAAAATAACTTAAAAAATAAAAAAGTTAGAGCAATTTTAGTTGTGAATGTAGTGAATTCCACGACGCGATGGTTCCGTCGAGGTTTCGAAACCTACTATGTATTGTATATGTCCATTTTTCTGAACTTCAGCTGTTTTTTCGACACTTTAAAATGCAATAACTTTTTTAATTTTCAAGATATTTTAAAAATAAAAACAGTTTTGGAAAGCTTATCAATAGCACTTTCCATCTATACCACTCTTTAAAAGTTTTAAAAACAATAAAAAAATGACCTGGGGATGCTATATTAAGTAGATTCCGGTATTCGAAAACGGATTTCGGTAGATTCCGGTAAAAAAGTGGATTCCGGTATTCATTGTAACCCTGAAATGGATTATACTTTGAGTTTGAAATGAAGTTAGATTATTACAATTTCAAACAGAATATTAGAAGCGTTTTATATACCCACTATTTTACTGCATGAGACTTGACTCCTGGAAAAGGAGAAATTATTATGTCCACACATAGGTCAGTTACTTACAAGTAGGGCTGTCATGATAAGTCAAAGTTTGTTCAGATTCGTAAAAGTAATTTACCCATAGTAATGGTGTTTTCTAGAGTGAAGATGTTTACATTGAATTAATAATTTTATAAGCTTTAATGAATGCAATTTGGCATAATTTTGTAAAAAATTTAGCTGCTTTAGATTTTCAGGGTTGAATTAAATCATTTAATGATAGTTATCACTGAAATTATTTAAGTTGCATGTTTTAAATTTTGCTATAAGTGTTTGAGGCTTTTCAATTTGACGTTGCTTTGCCCAAAATTAAAGAATGTGTACTTTCTTTACAAAATCAGCAGAAATTAGGACAAGGGGCCTCAACCAGAAACTCAAAAATTCCCATAATTAGGCACGTTTTCTCACAATGGGTAGGTAATTAGTGGAACTTGCTATCAAGTGATTGTGTGAACAGCATCACTGAACTCCTTCAAGAACCCCCTCAAAGACGAATGGAAAATAAGATCCAGGAAATTCATTCTTGATAAATCAGGACTAAGCACATACACCCATCAAAAGTTATACCAGGATAAGAGCTAGAAATATACCAGAACAAGTTCTCTAAGATTGCGGTCTTCAACCCAAGTAAAACTCATCCCAAACCCAGATAGGTAAAAATATCACAGGTCAAAATATCATTGGGTCATATGGTACATTATTAACTAATTACATTTTTGATAAAAGACTTAAAAAATAAATAATTGAGTATTTCCTGATGTTTTTAATATACCAAAAAGTGATTGAGACTTCTGGTTTTATTATGAACAATCATATAAATTTTAAGGTGTATCCGATTTTGAAGTGTATCCGAATCAGACTCTATTTATACCCTAATATACAAAGAGACGCAGTAATTGCAAATGCACGCTAAAATGAGAAAAAACATATAAACATCTAATTAATTACATCAATACTTAAAAAAGTTACCTTGTATGTAGTCATTTTTATGAGTAAGATAGTATATTACTCGCGATGTATCGTCTGGTATGTTTGGATTTGCAGTGTTGCTACACGAAATGCGCATGCTCGAGTCTAAACCAAACTAATCTATAAAACATTTCTTTGGAAAATAATTGAAATTATTGTTTTGTTTCTTAACAATAAAATTATGAACAATCAAACAAATCTTTTATTACAATTTCTCATAGAAATTATGTTTGCTAATAATTTTGATATATATATTTTTTATGGTTTAGGTTTGTTATTGTCGCTTCGCGAGAGTGCGCGAGGTTGAATTATGGCGCTACTCGCAATTCACGAAACAGACTTAAGCTGGATTATCAGTCAATTTTTTTTCTTGTATTGCTTTTAAGGTATTTGGCATTCTTAAATTGGTAAAAATTCATACATATCTTACAAAATTAATCAATGTCAATCCCTTGCATCCACATATCACGATAAAGTATAGATCATTATTGGTTTTCGCACACAAGTCAGCAAAGTGAAAGTTGACTTCCAATGTTAAGTCAGAGGAACAGATAAGCTTTCTTGGTCAATTGAGTATTGGGAGGTCTCCGTAAATGTTCTGTTTGGTAAAATAGATCAATATGATTATTGGTGAGGACATTTTTTTTTTTTTTTAAATCTGGTATTAAGCACAAATGATATGATATTATAATCATATCGTACGATACTCTATTCCGACGCATCACTATTCCGACGCCTTTTTTGTTTTGACCTCGTTTTTTATAAAATAGATTCCGTGTGACATCATTCAAGTTCTGTTTGTCAACATCCCTTAGCGTTAAAAGGCAAAACTGTGGCGATTTATTGATGCAGGGCTATTATTTGGTGCACTTTATACAACACACCCGCAAAACCTCCTTTTCAATAAGTACTTTTTCTCATCTGCCATATATTCAGTGAAGCAATGAAATAAGAAAAAGCTGTGCAACCAAAATCCCCTCTTACGTTTTTTTTTTGTCACGAAATTCAATTTTCATTTACATACTACAATGATTAAATGAAAAACCAATCAAATGCGTCATTTCATTGTACTCTCAAGTCATCCTCACTGAATTATACAGACATGCACACTAGTGATTTTTCATTAAAAAAAATGATGTCAGCCACATCATACAATGGAAAATTATATTTATGGTTTATGTTAAATTAAAAAAGACCACAATTTTTTCTAAGGTGCGTCAAAACTGTATACTCGAGGATATAAAGGCCCATTATTCTTCCAAAAGCAGTAAACAGAAAAGCAAGTGCATGCCACAGATTTGTTATGAGATGCAATCTGTACATACTTGTTGATACTAATGTTAACTACAATGCATAAATAAGATTTAGGATTTTTTACTTTAAGACCATTCAGTTGTTTACAGAATTAACTATTATTCATATTTTGCATATCTTCATCAGTTTTCTGACATATTCAATGGACCCTCCATGTGTATCCCATAAATCATGTGTGCATAAATTGATGATGTAGCAGATAAACAAATTGTGATTCGAAATTTTTAAATTAAATTATTTCCGTTACGGTTAAATTGCTTAATTTGATCAACATTTTCATTACTTAAACTTTTTTGCAAATATTTGCACATTATGTACCATTTGTGTTAATCTACAATATGTCAATGTTATTTTATATTTTCTTTTTCCTGAAAATTGAATAATTATGAAATATAGTGGGCCTTTAATAAAGTGAAAAAACGACAACAATAAAATAACTTTTCCTGGTATTTAAGGCAAAAACTTATCACAAAGCAATGTAATGTATTTAGGACTAAGAAACATTGATGTTTTTAACGTCATGTCAAAGTTTTAGTTAAAAAAATAATTGCCATACTTGACAGTTTCTGGTCATTGACAATTTCAGGTCATTCTGAGGTACAGCTGTAAATAATACAGTCACTTAACCGAAACACCTAGCAATTTTCACATTTAATCCAGATGTTGATAATAACAAAAACATTGTCGTAATCTCAAATGAATCTTGAATACTTCATTCAGTTATTCAGAGCAATACAGGAATTTTTCTTCATGTTGTAAATTGCTGATTACATGCCAAATCAAGCGAATAAAGACAAAAACTTGTATCATTTTGAAGTTAAATACCACTTATTTAGAAGATACAAGCAGATAATGACGGACTATAAGTTTTAATTGTATCTTTTTATACTCCCCTTCACAAAGAGAGGTAGGGCTGTATAGGAATTATGCATATTGTCCAATTCTATCCTGCATCTTCTAGTTGTTAGAATAGCGAGGGACTTCATCACTTTCACTGATAGCTATTTTATAACATTTGATAAGAACTGAATTTTGTATTTCAGGTTATTAAGAGGGAATGGACAGGACAACTTCAGATATCATCAACATCTGCAGGGAGCTGGGGTCTGAAAAGGGACCAGAGAGAAGGGTAAATTCTAAATGTGATGTGCTAATTTTTCCTTTTGTTTGTATCATTATATTATCACATTTTACAAGATATCAAGATTTTTTTCATTGTAATACATTGATATATTAAACATACTTAAAAGCCTGGGTTTCAGACAGCCAGCCTTTCTCCCATTGTTCAATATACTAGTAATTCAATTCACCAGAATATAAATGATTATGTTGGTTGCCTTGAAATGATCCAGAATGGTGGCATCATTAACCATTCTTAAAAATGTCCATTTCTTTATTGTACAGATGAAAACAGTTAAAATATCACAAGTTGGCTCTTGTTCTAGTGCTTCTACACTGCAGGATACAAATGCAGTCTGACTCTTGTTCAAGTACTGCTTTACGACAGTTTAATGAAATCTGACTCTTATTCTAGTGTCACTACATGGAAAGATTTAAATGCAATCTGGCTCTTGTCCTAGTGCCACCATACTGCAAGACAATCTAAGCTGGCTTTTGTTTTTGAGCTTTTATAGTATACTGCCGGACAATGCAAGCTAGTGTATGTCAAGGTTGTTAAAATCCCTTAATAACACTTGCCCTTCCGAATTTTCAGATAGTAGAATCAAGAAAAAATAATTCAAAATTTTCTGATTTTTCACTCTCCCTGCACTAATGTTCATTCACCATGTTGAGTAAATGAAGGTGAAGGCTGAGCTTCAATTTTTTCAGCAAACACTGGATTTATGTTATGTACAGATGATAACCCTATAGTAAGTGAAATCTATCAGGGAAATGATTCATGTGACCTCAACAAAACCAAATTAGCCAGCAGTACCTTTGAAATGATAAGTGTAACTGAATCCTCTGTCATGAATATGAAGATATTGGATGAACAAACCCAGATCCATGTATCTCTATGCAGTGCAGCTGCCCCTTTATAAGGATATGTCAGGGGTTCACATCTAGATATTTTGCTATATTGAACTGCAGAATTACCTTGAAATGCATCTGAGTTTAACTTGGTAAATTACAAGATACAGATTTGGGGTCCACTGTTATAATAAAAATACCCAAATACATGTATTTCATTTCTTAAATTTTTTTGTTAGTTTATGTAATTCATTTCAGCTTAGTCATGTACTTGAATTAATTTAATAAAATATCAATGGTGGAATGTGTATCTACCTATTTGTGTCGCCTGCATAGCATGGCAGACACATAGGGATCACTTTGTCCGTCGTTGGCGTCGTCGTCGTCGTCGGTGTCGTCGGCGTCACACTTTCTTGTCCGGAGCATAACTCGAAAAGTATTTGAGGTATCACCTTGAAACTTAAAACATGGATAGATCACATAGAGGTGGAGTGCAGTGCACAAGAATGATAACTCTGACTTTCGTATTTTCTGAGTTATTACCCTTTGTTGATTCTGAGATTTTATTTTTGTCCGGGCCATAACTCAAAAAGTATTTGAGGTATCACCTTGAAACTTAAAACATGGATAGATCACATTGAGGTGGAGTGCAGTGCACAAGAATGATAACTCTGACTTTAATATTTTCTGAGTTATTGCCCTTTGTAAATTTTCAGACTTAATTTTTTCCGGGGCATATTTTGAAAAGTATTTGAGGTACTGACTTGAAACTTTTTAGGTAGATAAATCACATTGATGTGAAGTGCAATGCTAATGAATGAGAACACTGACTTTCTATTTTACTGAGTTATTGCCTTTTGTTGATTCTCAGACTTAGCCTATTTTTGTTCGGAGCGTAACGTGAAAGGTATGTGCTTTGTTGATCCTCAGACTTTGACTATTTTTGTTTGAAGCGTAACATAAAAGGTATGTGAGGTATTGCTAAACTTCATAATTGGAGAGATCTCATGGAGTTGGAGTGCAGTGCAGAAGAATAATAACCGTTACTTATATATTTTCTAAGTTTTTTCCCTTCGTTGATTTTCAAACATAATTTTTGTTTAGTGCATAACTTGAAAATATAACTTGAAAATATTTTGAGGTATCAACTTGAAAATATAACTTGAAAATATTTTGAGGTATCAACTTGAAATTTTGTAGGTCGATCAAACTCAATGAGGCAGAGTGCAGTGCACAAGATTTATAACTCTGACTTTAACATTTTCAGAGTTATTCCTCTTTGTTATTTTTCACACTTGCCTGTCTGGTGGACTCTTGCCTGGTCTGGTCTGGTACTAAATATTACAGTTCGGATTACTACAAACTTGCCAATATACCAAATTATACACTATGATGTGTAGAAGTACAATGCACAAGAACCATAATCTTCATTTTCTTGTATTTGTTGTCAAGATTTTTATAATTTGGTGTTATTTTGTACCTCACAAAATAGATTATGCTTTATCAATAATTTGTCAAAAGATCGATTTTCTAGTCAATTCTTTCATCAAACATGCTTAAATGCAGGCGACACAAGTGTTCCGAGGAACACCCACATCTAGTTTAAGAATTAAGTATTAATTAGTGCTAAGTATTGTTGGCGGAATTCAAGCCAGATTTTGTGTCATGATGGAGCTAGCAAAATATAATGGGTCTACACTGTACTGTTCAATAAAATTTGAAAATGCCAAACATTTATATAACATTACAAATTTGAATAAATCTGAAAAGTGGTTAAGCGGACTAGGGCTTGTAACGATGTGCTTATTTCAATCCCTTAAATCTCTCAGCCTTATAATTTCTTTCAAACTGAACTGGCTGTACTCAACAAATGAAATTGTACATTATCTGTTATACAGAAAGCTGCATTGAAACTGAAAAATAGTCTAGCACAGTCACAAGTGAAGAAGACTCTGGACAGGAATTTTGAGAGTAAACAGAAAAATGGCGGAAAGATGTTTACATGGGAGAATATATTCAAGGTAATGTTCTTTCTTTGCAGTATATATATCTTTTTAGTGTATAAGCTGAAAATACCTCCTTTTTTATTACCATTAAAAATATAAGTCAGTCCTTTTTCCAAAGTGAATAAAATATTTGATGTTAACCAATCTTCCTTGTGGTCCATAGTGTTTTTTTCTTCTTAAGATTTCTTTTCAATATGTGTATTATTTGATGTAAAAGGAATTTGTTCCCAGGGATATACAAAAATTTGTGAGTTAACATACTGAGATTAATCTCACATTTCTGGAAGTATTTGTACACTTGCTTAATGTACAGTACATCTTTATTAGAATGCTACATTTGGGGTCCAAGTTCAGATACTGCATTATATTGGACTGTATTACAACCATATGAAAGTGCATATGAAGTCAATGGAAGCATTATGATGGCTCTACAGTATACTTGTATACACAGGGCCTTTTTTCCAATTTTGGGGAAAGCGCCCTAGCCCTTTTTATGGGGAAAATAGCAAGCCACTTGTTTACAACTTATTAAGGGATTTTTTTTTACTATATTAATAAATATAAGCATAAACTGGTCTTGGCACAGCAAGACATACTAGAAACTAAATATAAAGACTAATCAAATATTTTGTTTAAGAATCAATAGAGTTAAACAGAGTTAAATTAGCGTCATAATATTGTTCTCTAGGTTTCTCAATGATCAGCTACCTCCTTAATGGCGAATTTTATTTAAGAGTGGGGAATTTGAGGACTATTTTTGGGGAAAAAAGGTGGTTATTTGGCTTGGGGAAGCAGCCCTATACCGGCTACAGTTAAGAAGGGTAAAAAGGCCCTGATACAGGTGACCAAGTTCTTTGGTGGGACAGTGTAACATATCCTTTGTGTCAATGTCTCTCTAGGGGGTTTGTATCTATGTTTCCATGGAGACTGAAGAACTGAAGCATGCCAATGAGAATGTTTCCAGAGCTACACTTACCAACAGAGAGACTCGGAAACAGGATATTAGTGCTCTGGTAAAATGTGTCATACGAGTAGCAGACAAGGGTATGTTTGTAAAATATTTAAATTTATTTAATCTTGCTTTTGGGATCTATGATTAATGTTTTTTTCTTGCCAAGCCTCAATATGCATGGTTTGATCTTAATGATCATGACATTAAAAATGGAACTTGCTTGGCATTCAACATTTAAAGGTAGTTCCAGAAATGGTGTCAGGATCATTATACCCACAGGTACAAAGTATCTTGGGGCTGTATTGGAGTCATGTCTGTCAGTCTGTTGGTTCTGTCCGTCTGTAGACAAGATTTGTCCACCTTTTTTCTTGGCTACCTTTATTTAATCTTTACCAGATTATTTAATACCAAGCCTAGTTGCACATATCCTTGGCACATCATGATAGGCTGGATTTTAAATGATTTATGGCCCTTGGTTATATTTCTTTAGAATATTTTGTCCATGCTATTTCTTGGCTACCTTATGTCGATTTTAATTAACTTAACAGCATCAGTAAGTACCAGGCTTAGTTGTGCATAATGTTTACATGTTTTGATCAGCTGGATTTTAAATGAATTATAGACCTTTGTTGTATTTTTTGA
>CM037783.1:60830873-60880873 GCA_021229015.1 Solen grandis
TAAATTGGAGCTAAATAAAGATCGTTATAAAACGTCCCATTCAGTAAACGCGCATTTACGAAGTGTTTTTATTATACGAACTATGAATGGGGGCTTTGGGATAAATGTACAATTGAACGGTCTTTGCAATTTGATTGCAGTTAGCGTTTAAATCTATTATAGCCATGTGTGTTTCTGCTTTAACCTGGTATGTTATATAATATTCACCATGTACCGTCAATTTTACTGATATCTGATGATTAAAATTGGAAGTTTACCTGAAATACACCTGTACGTTTGTCATTGCATATCTGACCAAAAGCAAAAGAAAAGTGTGCATACAACATGTATGTTAATGTTATAATGTTTCTTTCTTATTTGGTTTAACAAAATCGCTCTTGACAGGTCCCGATTAGCAGTAAATGTGTGTTGCACGTGTGCACGTTTACCCACTGCCGTTTTATGTGCATCCAAAGGTCACCTGGGGTCAAATGAGGCGCGCGTCTTCACTTGCCCCCAAATGATCTTAACTTGAAAGGCTTCTGGTTTGGGCAACCTTCTTTGGAAGCTTCAAACGTAGGTGGTGCAGTTCCGAGGACTTCAATTACCTGGAACCAAAACCACGTGACTGTTTCCTCGATATTAATGTTCCAGAAATCCGTCCGCATGTTAACAATTAGGCGAGAGGAAGAACTGTAAAACCCGCGTTTTGAAATTTTAGGAGGTTCTTGAAATTTTTCTGTAGTATGGAAGTGTAACGGAAAGAACTTGCTGATCCAAGAATGTTATACAAGACACTTTAACGTCAAACAGGAAATAAGACGTATAAACAAGAGGGCTGATGGTAATTGTCCCAATAAAATGATGGAACATGCATTCAAATTATCGAAGGACGTGGTAGATTCTATATTTACTCAAATATCCACAAACATTCAAGTTATTACATAAAGGCAGAATACGAGTTGCCAATGTTTGGTCAGCTAATACCGCTTTTTCTAAACCATATATGTTTTTATATTTTACAGCTCTTGATATTGCAAACGATCATTAACAAGGGCTAAAAGAGAACAATTAAGTTTAGTATCTATTATAGTTTTGTGCCAGGAACATCTTATTAATTGTGTGATTATTTTTTTTAATTATGTATGAAATTATTTGCACACTGTTACATATCGTGTGAATTATAGGAACAACGTGTATTTGATGAGCTGAAATTATTTCAAGCATCTCATTTCTAATATCTGTGAGATGCATGAAAGAGTGATCGGCCTAGCATCAGAATAATAAAACAGGTTGTGGTACCATGTCACTTGTGTCCGGCGTAATATTATAGTATGTGGTACCATGTCACTTGTGTCCGGCGTAATATTGTAGTATGGGGTACCATGTCACTTGTGTCCGGCGTAATATTGTAGTATGTGGTACCATGTCACTTGTGTCCGGCGTAATATTGTAGTATGGGGTACCATGTCACTTGTGTCCGGCGTAATATTGTAGTATGTGGTACCATGTCACTTGTGTCCGGCGTAATATTGTAGTATGTGGTACCATGTCACTTGTGTCCGGCGTAATATTGTAGTATGTGGTACCATGTCACTTGTGTCCGGCGTAATATTGTAGTATGCGGTACCATGTCACTTGTGTCCGGCGTAATATTATGTAGTATGCGGTACCATGTCACTTGTGTCCGGCGTAATATTGTAGTATGTGGTACCATGTCACTTGTGTCCGGCGTAATATTGTAGTATGCGGTACCATGTCACTTGTGTCTGACGTAATATTGTAGTATGTGGTACCATGTCACTTGTGTCCGGCGTAATATTGTAGTATGTGGTACCATGTCACTTGTGTCCGGCGTAATATTGTAGTATGTGGTACCATGTCACTTGTGTCCGGCGTAATATTGTAGTATGCGGTACCATGTCACTTGTGTCCGGCGTAATATTGTAGTATGGGGTACCATGTCACTTGTGTCCGGCGTAATATTGTAGTATGGGGTACCATGTCACTTGTGTCCGGCGTAATATTGTAGTATGGGGTACCATGTTTTTTGTGTCCGGCGTAATATTGTAGTATGGGGTACCATGTTTTTTGTGTCCGGCGTAATATTGTAGTATGGGGTACCATGTCACTTGTGTCCGGCGTAATATTGTAGCATGTGGTACCATGTCACTTGTGTCCGGCGTAATATTGTAGTATGGGGTACCATGTCACTTGTGTCCGGCGTAATATTGTAGTATGGGGTACCATGTCACTTGTGTCCGGCGTAATATTGTAGTATGGGGTACCATGTCACTTGTGTCCGACGTAATATTGTAGTATGTGGTACCATGTCACTTGTGTCCGACGTAATATTGTAGTATGGGGTACCATGTCACTTGTGTCCGACGTAATATTGTAGTATGGGGTACCATGTCACTTGTGTCCGACGTAATATTGTAGTATGGGGTACCATGTCACTTGTGTCCGACGTAATATTGTAGTATGGGGTACCATGTCACTTGTGTCCGACGTAATATTGTAGTATGTGGTACCATGTCACTTGTGTCCGACGTAATATTGTAGTATGTGGTACCATGTCACTTGTGTCCGACGTAATATTGTAGTATGTGGTACCATGTCACTTGTGTCCGACGTAATATTGTAGTATGTGGTACCATGTCACTTGTGTCCGACGTAATATTGTAGTATGCGGTACCATGTTACTTGTGTCCGGCGTAATATTGTAGTATGACAGAGCTACTTCTTTATATCTATGAACATCTTCAAAATGACTAAAACTGTCTATAGGAAGTGAAATCAATGAATCAAGGCGACAAACGTTAATAAAATGCCATTTTATATGATTTAACGCTAGATGTTTAAAAGAATACTACAACTACAGACGCACTTTAACGACTTTAACGATATCAGTGGGTTTGATATGTCAACCTTGGCTTACCATGCATGCATGCATGTGCATGGCTGTGTAAGAAAACATCCGTATTGTATATCAAAGCACTTGCTAAACCTACCAAAACGTAGTTGAATATTCAATATGAATGACTTGATAACGCAGTTCACTTCGTATCCTGGAATATTATAACCCATGCGTATAATTTACACTGAAAGAAAACTTAATTAATGTCACATGAACAGGTTAGTCATACCTCAGATAAGTATCATGTGTCTCTAATATCATTGAATCAACTTGGACGTAATGAAAATAAAGCATCAGCCAATAATCTATTGCAAAAATATAATTTATTTTACCTTGATATTTAGCAGATCTAAATATGAAAGGAGTGTTCAAAATTCACTCATAACATAACAGGTGTACTACGATCGATTTTTTTTTGTATGCTAGGCCATTGAGACCGGTAAACAACGCTGGTATATATGAAGGCCCAACGCTTTGGGGTGCTTAACTCGCCAGGCTTTTGAGATGACATTTATTCATATTTTCTATCGGTGGTAGATTATCGCTAACTAAAGAAACAAATCTTTGTAGTGTGTCGCATTCTTGAACCAAATTATTTTAACTACAAACATTTTATAAAAGAACCAAAGTTTTAGTCTGTATATTTTTAATGCAAATATTTGCTTACACAATCCATTCCACTATAATGTGGTGATTATTCAATTGTTTATATTTCACCTTTTTTATATTATATTGAATCCTCATGTTTGTAAGAAATGAAGATAACAATCAACAAATCAAAATTCGAATGAACATGCGCTCTAGGTATAAAAGTCTTTCCTCTGTTTTGAAACTATTTACAACAACCATAAGCAGAATTCTACACACTTTAGAATCATTCATTTGTAGTACTTTTTCTCGGTTAAATCTTGCTTTAGGTGATGCAAACAAACAAAACACGTATACATTTCAAGGATTTATTTCAACCAAATAAAATTTGCACGGTATGTAAGATCCCCCGCTATGAAAGAAACAAACATGAAGCAGAGAATAAAGATTGATGTTTTTAAAGGTGCTGTATTTAATCTGAGACGAGCTTGCACTGTCCAGGTGTTGAGTGTACCGTGTACTTAGGAAGGGTCTTAAGATAATGCTGTTCATGCAGTCAATTATTGTCTTGTAATTCATCCCTTTTAATGAATTTTATTCAATCCCATATGGACTTCAAGTTCAGCTTTTTCTTCATCGTTCCAAGCTAGAATAAGGCCTTGTGTATTGGATAAATATAACGCACGTGACGGAAATCAGACGATTAACGGTAATTCATGAGCATTTAAAATTCATTATATACATGTTTTAAGAGGCGTGTATCATTTACACCTTTTATATATCAGCAGAGATCTGCAAAGCTTAGACGTGCGTGTGTGGTAAGATAACTGGGTCAAACACGAGGGCTTATAGCCAATTACATATGCTGTTTATTAGTTAAAACATATTCGGTATTCTAAACATTGAATTTTGGGCAATAAATGAACCGTCTCTAGCGTGTAAACACATGCGTATCGCATTCAAGGTTTCCGTTAACTTTCCAAATTTTCAGACACTGATATTCTTTGCGAACAAAATATGTTGGCTTTCACCCAAATTTGCCAGACAGTCGTGGAAGCTCTGTAAGTTTCTTTGCTTGTCAAGCATCAATACAGCGTTCAGCTCGTCGCGTTTTTCAGCAGTCCATTCGAAATATAGCATCGATCCTAAACCATTCTGAGATATCATTCTAACTTATTTATCTGATTACGGCAAACTAATTACGGAAATATGTCAAGGCATGATGTTCACAATTGCCGTAATTCAATCTTAAAGTCAATGGAACTCTTTCAAGCATTTGTCAGTAATGGATGCGTGTCTACATCTCAGCGACGCTCATTAGAAGTAATGGAACAAGACATGTTTTACGTTAATACTAATCATGGTCCAGACCAGATATAGTCACGTGGTTTTGATTCCGGATACTGGTGATGGACATACTTTCTGTCTCAAATATTTAAATCTTTGAATAGGGTCTTCAGCCTATTTTAAACCCTTTTTTATTATTTCTTGCCATGTAAAGTTCACAGTCAAAATAAAGAGCCACTATCAAACCCTGTCATATCAAAACGGCATGGCAGACCTGTTTCAAGGTTTGAATGTCTATGCCTATTCTAACCACGGCTATACCCGTTAGCAATCTGCTCATTATTGCAACATTATCTAAACACATTGTTCGATTTATAATATATAATACTTTACATATTCCGGTACAGTTTCCTACCACTAGAAACCTGTTATTTCTCATCGCGCATGCTTGTTAATCCCAGTGGTATGTGTTCACTGCTGAATCTCCGGGCTTACATCCTGAATATGCAAGAATTACTTCATTCGGAAACATGCAGACTCACAAATGTTGCTTAATGCCTTATTTCAGTTTTTATTTCGTACAAAAATACTAACTAATTAAACTAGTTCTGATAGTTCCGCAATAAAATTGGGTTTAAATAGCTTCACACAGCTAGATCTATAAATACCGCAAGTTTTTAGAGATTTTTAAACCATGTATGATGATTAACGAAGATCTCCGAGAGAGATTCAATTGGCTTTTAATGTGAAATTACTCTAATGGTGTCATTTTACCGGAAAAGAGTAAATTCCATATAGTACAAATCAGTTAACAAAATATCAGCATCTGTTTAACTTTAACCTTTGGTTTAACTGAAAAGGTGGGATAAAACAAATGTATCACCTAGGTTTACATGTTTTGTCAAATCGCATGTTTGTTTTTGTTTTGTTGTTTTCGTTTTTGTTTCTTTTTTGCTTGTTTTTTTGTTTTTTGTTGTTGTTGTTTTTCCTCAAAAATAACAATTTGGTGTTAAAAGAATGAAATACAAATAATAGACAATCTAAATCATGTCAGTTTGAGCGAGGCACATTCGACTATACAGTTCTTACATCATACATTACTAAATGAAAGTAAAGCTTTTCTCATACATTTTAACTGATTCATTTTTTTATCAAAGAAAATGTCATTCAATTAATGGACCGTAAAGCCTACATGAATATCATTTTAAGAAAGTAAAGACCGTTTTACAAGTATTCAATAAATATCACAACATTAAACGCATATTTATACTCCTGGCGTTTATATGCAACCCTTGAGGGGAAAACTTAAATCTCCAATCTCGAATAAACCTTGCATGAAAGCCGTGTCGTAATGCGAGTTCTGCTTTGTTTTGCAGGATCATTATTGCTTCGGGGTTCAAGGTACGCTTGAAGTGCGTAACAATCCCAAACCATTGCTGACAATTTTATTTCTGTTTTTCACGCTATAGTACAAGACCGACCTTGTAAAGTCAGAGTGTGTGAAGTGATATAACTTTATGTTTCGTGAAGATTGTCAATCTTAGTCTTGTTCAACGCCAACTCTCCTGATTTATCGAGAATTCTCTCTCCCAGACAACAGCCGAGACTGTTTTCAGGGCCTCATCGATGGCATTGCTACTTACTAGTATAAACTGTTACTGCATGGCACTGGAGGGAGTCATTTTGTTAATTTGATTTGTAATCTGAAGGTCCCTGATTCGAAACCGGCTATGACTTTTACGATTTTTGCCCAAATTTCTTGCCTATGATAAAACTTAATAGCCAAACACATTTATACCGATCAATTATATAAAATGACGTGATTACGATTTCTTCAATTTCACGACTGGTGTTGAATTAAATTACACTTAAATCGAATAGAAATATTATCGAATTATTAAAAGCAAACTAGGGAAGCTTTTTACGTTATTGCAGAAATTAATCTACCTTACATGAATATAGTTAGATTGAGTGTCGATGTATTCAATTAAGATATTTAATCTGTAGCCTTGGGGGATGTTTTGGTGGAAAGGGGCGTATAATCAGTGTTATCTAATGTAAGGAGTGCTCGTTCAAAATGCTTTTGATAATCGTTTATTTATTAACGTTTTACTTCATATAGACTCATTTTGACGCATTTGTAAACATATAGGATTTGTCTGATCAGGGTCTATTCTGTTTGTTTTTACAATATTGAAGTTCAAATTCTACACAGTCTGCATGGCAAAGAACATTTCTTTTTAAAGTTCATTAAATTATATTCATCAAGTCTAAACTATATATGAATATTCACGAGGTAATGAGTTAATACAGAGACAGGAAGAAATGAAATACCTAGAACTAAGAAATGTATTAGAACTAAGAGTTATATTTGTCATAATCTTAGGTGACTGCATCCATTAAATACGTAACATTGAAATGTCCTAAAGTAGTTAAAGATGTCTCGAATGTAGCTTGGTGCAAAATCATAGGAGGTCAATACATCGGTGCATATTGATATCTCCGAGATTAGTTTTCTAGACGGAATTTCTTTATATGAATGTACCTTAAGATTTAACTATTTGTTCTCATTAATCGTTATAAAATGAAGGGCATTCACTCCGATTAAGTGCAAATTGGCATGTACTAATTTGCCGCCGTTTTCTTGCCAGATAATCATACAGTTGTTTACCTGTTGAATTGAACCATTTGTATTTTGTACTCACATTTTACTAACTGATCCTTCCAACCGCAATGTCCTACAATAAATACCACTTCCCTAGGGTGACTTTTTATAAAAAAAAAATGTGATTATGAATGTCTGCGTCATTTGCGGTAAACATTTAATCTGGAAGCTGCACAAGGTTAGAGACCATTTCGAGTGGGCGTACAGCAATGAGGACAATTCACAGGTACCTACAGTATATATTAAAACCCTATGTTGCATTCCACTGCTTATTTAGTTTTAAGATATTGTTATTATAGACAGGCAACATATATTAATCCGCATTAGAGTGATTTATGTAATCGTGATTTTACATCAAACACAGGAGTAGTCATTGACGGCGTTTGTATACAGTAACATTCCTCTGTGGATATGCCTCACAACCACTATAACATGTGAAAATATATGTTGAGTCTACATAGCTAAAGTTTGTGATGACAGAAATAAACCAGTCATGTTATGAACTTCTTGTCCGAATACATGCCTCCAGTTTCCAACTGAAGAAAGGGCTAAACCGATTTTTAAGTATTTACTGTTTTACTTAGTAATTAAAGGTAAAAAATTATCATTTATATCAATAAACTATTCAATATCGATATACATTTTTTCTTTTAGACGGAGTTTAAATTGTGTTCGATCCCCGGTCTATCAGGATTGTAATTCGGAACATTTGCGAGCTGTAAGTTGCAAGCACACAGAGAACTTTAAAGCTACTGCCCTATTTAGGTCAAGGTCTTACACATGAGAACTTCATTTCTCTAGCGAATTTTTTAGAAAGTCATTGTGAAAATGTACAAATATTCTAATTCAACTGTCTTTGAGGACATGCCCTACTCACATACTCCACGTATGTAACATACAATCAGAATATAGTAGCAGAGGTTGCCATCAGTAAATATTATAGCATTGTTTAATAAATTAGAGTCGTCTTAATACACGTACGTAATGGTCGGTTATCTGGCCTCGAGATTGTTATCGTTGCGGGTTGCCTTGGTAGTCCTCACAAAACCATCTTACAACTTAAGCCTGGCTGTTCTTGGCTAATTTCATGAGACCAACCAAGGACAGATTTCAAAACGTTTATATCTTTTTTGGAACAATTACAAGGTTAGACGCAATTGCGTCCAAAGATTAAAGTCCATAAAAACAAGTTGGACTGACAGTAACCAAGATATGAACATCAGCTCGTGGAAGCACACTGTGAGTCAGGGACAAATGACCACTTTTATGACTTGTATAACAATTATTTTAGTTGCCCCTAATTAAAGATGAATGAATAAGGTATAAGCGTTCAGTTGCGTTATGTCTTGCTAATTTGTGTTAATTACACTTGCGTTTAAACGAAACAGGTAGATCAGACATGAATACAATGTATATTATACAGGTTTTGGAGGGTTGGGAAGTAAAAGATCCCACATATGTGGATTCGAAGAGTCTTATTATTTTGAAGATAAGTTACACATTGTTAGGATTTGAAAATGCCTATGAATGGTATATAATGCTACATCTAGACACGTTTTCTTCACAATAAAACTAATTAAGACAACGTGAAATCAACGATTATCGCTACTCATTTCATTAAAACCTTTCTTAAGCACAGTATCAGTTTTAGCCATACAAAAGAGTTTGATCAGCGACCACTGGTGGAACATTGCCGTTAACTCAGCATACACAAATTAAATGTGATGCCGTTATTGCTGAGGGGTAATATAAAAAGAAAAGAGGGACCAGTAAAAATCAGGTTCCAACTGAGATTGGTGGCTTTAGTCCTTCCCAACGTCGTATATACGCAATAAACGGTACCAACGGCAATAAAGACTGTCGGAGAATTTGACAGAGATCTTTACTTTGAACCTCTGGACAAGGATGGACATCAACCCTGCTAGACAAGAGATGGGAGATAACAAGTCAAGCCCTACAAACGCTATAGAAATGACATAAACTATATCGTTTTATGTCAAAGTTAGAGTGATATTTCTATTTTGTACGATAAAAGTAAATATTCAGAGTAAAGATATATCGCTAATAAAAAAAATTCGACCATCATTTATTACAGACGCTTTTATTGTTGGTGCTAGTATCATTACTTCTTGAGACTTCCTTTATTCAGCCTCAAGTTTATCATTTAAATGTGATATACTGTTTATTTATGTTTGACTTAAGCACATTCTCTTGGAACGAGTTCGGACAATGTAAACTTGAGCAGTTGTGTAAAGATAACAACAATGTTAACCCTCCCATTAAGTTTGTATTTTGTCGAACCGTATGGATTCTGAATATGCCATATACATTGTATTTATACTCGCATGGAATGGTTTTGATGCTTTGGTCTTTTGCCTCGAGGCCGACCGTTGAAAGCCCCTTCGCCTTAGATCCATGCCAAATACGGTCGTGTTTCAATATAATAATCAGTGTTGTAGTTGTTGTATGGAATACCAAACAATTATGGAAATAAGGCTATAATGACTGAATCATCCTATGGGGAATTTGATGATTAACATGAGTTTAAGCCTATATAAAGTAAGTAGTACTGAACCAAAAGGAAGTTTTCCTTTCGCAAGTACAACAGGTTAAAATTGATAACACGATCTGTAGTCTGAGCCAGACAATGTCAAGATCTTGTTAATGATCCCCCACTTAGTTGAAAGTCAGCCAGTTTATCTAGGTCAGTGTAACACATCATTTAATGTGTAAGAAACTTCAGATTTGTGCACGTTTTCCCCTTCCTAATCATCGAATTCAGTAGGAGGTACATTTGCTTTTCATAAAATTGATCTTCATTAGTTTGAACCAATGTAATTGTTATATCCAAAAATATCATCTTTGATTAGAAATTGAAAGGATTTTTTCTGGGAAATAAATATAATTTTTTAATAGAGAGAACATTTTTACCAGTTCTGAGATTAGCAGGTTGTTAAATAGATGGAGAAGAAGGAACCAATTCAGGCTTCACTATGGTATTGAAAATCCCAGTGCTTATCAGAAAATGGCTATAAGGTATTCAGAAAGTTCCAGCTTCAGTATAATGTGTAAATTGGTTTACGTAATCAATGATAAACAAAGTGTACCTGGTATATAGCTTGTTGGGGGAGTGGGGTTATCCCCTCTATGTGGGTGATACGTATCTAGAACTTTATTGAAACATTCTTTAGTTCGAGTTTTACTTATCTGATAACCAAACAGTATCCTACAAACAATGTATTTTTATGAGAAATAAAAATTGGACAATATGTAAGCAGTGATTGTACTTTTAAACTTCTAATAGCTTTTTAAGTTCCAATTCAGGTGTCTGCACGAACCATGTGTAACCTAAAGGTGAATTGGCAAAAGACCGGCACCTCTTTATCTTGTATCTTCGACTTCGACAATCAGCTCGACTACTTGTGCAATAACACCAGCAATGCCCTGGGCTAGGATAACTATAATACTCACCTATTTATCGGATGCATTTAGAGATAAACATTTACTTTTCATACAATATATTACCATGATTTGGCTCTGGCGGTTGTGATATGTAAGTGGTCCGCACGCACTGTTGCGCTAATGTTTTCTATCGTTTCTAATATCAGCTAACACTCGAGGATGGTGGAGGATATCTACCAATGTATCAGCTGCTCTCAAACTTGCATGATCGTTTTCTGTAGACCCAAGAAGAGTAATCGCGTATTCTTGATTTTAATATCATTCTCTTTTATTTACTTACCTTTCTGATATAATACTTTACATATAATCAAATATTGTGGAGGGTTTATCTGTCCAGAAGTATAGAGAGATAAATGTGCTTCAACTGTTTTCTCGAACTTCATTTCAGAATTTATTTTAACACCGGGCGTTCTCGAGCAGCGAATTCTGTATCCGAGGTGTAAACCATTTCGATCGACGTAATATAGATCTTTGCTCTGCAAAATTACTTACAAACAAGACTAAAATAAATCCATGTTAATTGTACATAAAAGAGGCGAAACTGCAAGACGGAATTAAAGAGTCCTACAGGGAAATAGTTGATCCAGAGCAATTACATGAAGTAAATGGCCCTCTCAATATAACTCTTGCAAGATTAGCTAGTACTCAATTATAAAGATAAGAATCGTCGAAGATAAAGATTTTAACACAAAGGCAGTAAGTACACTAAGTGCTAATCGTTTTTTGCTTGCAAACTGAACTAGGGCTTTTAGCAGTCCTGCATTATTTAATGATTCTAAAAAGCGGAGAGTATTCGGGATAGTTGCTTTCTTATTCTTGCTTATTTTCAAGTGGTGTGAAATATAAAACAAAGTATGTTTTACAGTATTATGATGATGATGATTATAACAATATGTATTTTAAGAACTGTAATCATTTTGATTTATAACAAAACCCTTCGGCCTATTTTATTACATTCGAAAATGTTGAAATATCGGATATGCATATGGTCTACCTTTTTTTCCAAGGCTTTCGTTGCAAAAAAAATAAATATTCTTTTGATATCTCCCACCGCCTTAGAAAACTATGAGTAAGCACTGTTTCTCCTTTCATAATGACATCCCGGACAGTTTGTTTTCAACGCCCAGGATGAGATACGTCATGAACATTTTGCTTTCCAAAACGAAAACAGTTTCGAAATTATGTTGATATGCCTTGGCAATGACAAAAGCCGTTACAATGCAAACAATGACAAAAAAACAACTACCACGTGCTTGTCTCGCGCTGGAAGGTAAGATTTACTCAAAACTTACGTTCTTTTTTTTTTTCTCAGAAAAGTTACGAAAAGCTAGGTTTAGTCCACCTATCGATAAGAAGCAACCGAATCTAGTAGAGTATAGAAAGTGGATGTGTGATCACCCTGGTTAATGTTAAATAGGATATAAGGGTCAAAGAAAATGTCCCTTTTATTGTCTTAAATATGCTGATAAACCCTTAACCTTATAAAGGCGTACTTTGAGGTATCTATCGTTCATATATACATATTCACTAAGGCATTTATTTGTATTTTAGTATTCAAGAGATTAAAGGTTAAACAGTGTGATTGCTTAGTCCAGGTGACAACTTATACAGGTAATCTACATTTGTCTCTTAGATTTGGCTGAGCTAAAGATTTATTTCAGCTTTTGTTGTTGTTTTTTTCACTGGCAAAAAAATGTTTATGTTTTATTTTCTTTTGCAAACCGTTCCAATAATTATTTTTCGATTGCATCCATTGTGTTGTTTAACACAAAGTACGTATTTCTTTCATCCCATGTTGCTTGAATATTTTAAATGGATTTTGATCATCTTTTTTAAGCTTTTAGTTATTCAAAAACATTAAAACTGTAGCAGTGTATATAGAGGGTGATGGATGTGAGGTTTTTCCTACGTGTCTCTAATTGTCGCGCACGATTTTATATGGATGTTTGGTTAGTACGAAATGTTGCACATAATTCAGTAACGTACTGAGGTCGAGGTTAGAGCAAAGTAACGTGCCGAGGTCCGAGGTTAGAGCAAAGTAACGTGCCAAGGTCGAGGTTAGAGCAAAGGCGGATTAGTCTTATGCCATTAAATAAAATGAATAAATAAACTACGGCTGTTATGTGGTGTTTAAGTAGTAAAAGAAATAACACATATTTGGTAGTTTAACGGAGTTTCAGGTTTTTATGCCTTTTGGAATTTTTCATTTGTAAAGGTCATTGTTAAAAGTAAAATACTGTGATTGCAGTTAAAATGTTTGTTATAATAACAGAAACAAATATTCATTGTACTTGGACTTTGTGATGCTTAGACTATGGACTTTCTGTTCCAATTAACACAATTTAATCCACTTGGAATGTTCATTAATGTGGTGCGTTATCCTGACATCATGTTTAATCATACTTGTTTATGAATGTAACAGTTGAAATGTATGATAGCATCAAAATTTCATCAAACTATCAAATCTTGTTTAAAATTGTTAAATTGCTTTCAACATATGCTATGCGTTTATCATTTTATTACAATGAAACTCGTCATAACAGCCTTTTAACTATCATTTAAATAATTCAAGAAATTTGAAGATCGCCTGGTTTGTAATTTAAGTGCAAGTATTGAAATGTTCGCCATGATGCAGTATGAATTCCGTTATCAGAGGCTCAATGTAAGGTTCACTCAAGAGATGAAGCAAAATTTCCCAACCATGACTTTCGAAAAGATAGCTATCTGCAGGCCTGTCTAGGTTGGACCTTTTCCAATACAGGAAAACGAAATGCTCTTTAATCTTTACGTATAAAAACATTCACCTGTTCGATCAACAAAAGACGAAAACAATGTGGAAATACTTCACTGAAAGTCTGCAAAAAGAACAGTTGCATTACGTTTAAAAGGAAAAAAAGATCATTTTTACAATAGCAATACTGAATTATATTCTGTGCTTAAAAATCACGTATTATTTTTTCTACATTGAGCAGTTCCAGAAACATGATCTAGACCAGGAAACCTATGAAGGTAGAAACAACCGAGGACACGTGTGTTTGTATGTCAATTTAAGTTAAAAAAATAAAGAAAAATCTCGGAGAAAGGGAGAGAGAGAAGTAATGTACTAAATAAAATTCTGAAATGATATAAAGACTTATTTGGAATAACAACTAAAAATTCGCCAAACTCATCTCGTTTTAAATATCTCTGCTTTTTATTCAAGTCATCAATTTATCATGTGGCCTAATGAAAACAACTTGACTGAGTTCCGTTATCATTTCTCATGATAGTTGGTGCAATGTTGTTTGATATATTTAAATTGTTTAACATTCTTCTCAAGGAATAACATCTTCGACGAAGGTTTAGAATTGTTTTCGTTCTGTAACATTTAAATTGTAAAGATTCGACACGCCGTAGATCCCGTTCATAGCCTCGACACAACCTCAATCACAAGGATCGTATAATGCATTCCTCAGCCGACAAAAAATCTAAGTCGAAAATAATAAATTCTACATGGAATCTGTCAATGTTTGGTTCCCTTTGGCAACCTCTGGAAAACTGACGTTCCTGTAATGACATCTCTATACTGTCTTTATCACTTTTTTGAATGTCTAATCAACCTCGAACCTATTTTTGCCTTTCTTTTAATATCGAAATTGCATGAACTGCAATTCAAAAACCACTTGTCAGCGCTATGTAAGAATTTCTGTTTTCTACTCTCGGTTTTTCAAAATTGCAGAAATTTGGCAAGAAGGGCGACTATTTCGGTAACGCATACTAAATGATATTCGCATTATGCACACGTTTTGCACCAAGGCTGATGTCTGCGTGCCGATGGAAGGAAACTAGACAGGTTGTCTTGAACCTAAAATGCCACACCTGAAAGACTCGGATGTATCCTTACCCTTTGATTCCTTGTGGTACTGTGGGGCAAAGTGACAAGAATAATACATTTTATAAGTCTTTGCCTTAGTTCCTTTGACTTTTGGTATGCGGCTTATCTTGTCGTTCGTTGAGAAATTATGCCGCTTTTTCGGGAACACACGCCGTGATAAGACACCGGTTCTCGCATATTTATACATGCATGCGTCTGCTGAGTTTATACTCCTCCGACTCCCTGAGCGGCGCAAGATCTGAAACCAAATCACCGAGCCAGTCTGAATGTTTCTCCTAAGAAATAGCTCAGATAATTACGTCATTTTACTGTATTTTTATTCATAATTTATCGAAACAGGTATGACGATAAGATTGTATCACCGTCTAAAGATCATTTTGCGCGCTTTTCTTATCATCTTTACGTATTGGTTTAATAAAATCTTGCAAGAAGATTATTCAAAAAACGGATATTTCTTTTGTTTTAACAGCCTCTACTTGTATCATCACAGGATATTTCAGGCAGATTACAACTTTTTTTAAATAAATAAATTGTATCTCAGTAGAAATACGTGTGTTAATCGTTTGAGTGTTTCAGAATTTAATTTGCTGATGCAGACAGGTGGTGGAGATTTGTTGTTTTTTGTTGTTGTTTTTGTTGTTTTGTACATTTTTTATTTAGAAAACGCCCTATCTTTTTGGTGACATACTGGTTTTTGAGTATGGTCAGTGTTTTGTTAAACCATATTTATTTGTTTTCTATGGAAAAACAGACAACAAAAACATATTGTTTTTATTACAATCAAAATAAAAGAACTTTAACGTTTTTATCATTATAACTGACTTTTTACCTGGAAAAGTGATGAAATTTTCATTTTTAGTCACTCGTCTATCATCAGGCCCGCTTGGATCAACCCTACAAAATCCTGATCGAGTCGGTCTCCGCCGCTGGCCATTGAGCTCGCTGCCAATTAATTTGGACACAATAATTTCTTACAACACCTAGACAAATTCATTATCCGTAATTACCCGGAAGCAGGGAGTAATTATCCCATATACCACCTGTAAGGAGGTATTTAGTCTGAGGGGAAAGCATTATTTCAGAATTACCACGTATCAAAGGTACTACAAGGGAGTAGACAAACATGATGCTCTGATGCAGGCCGCTCCAACAAGTGGTTCCGCTAGATAGAAGTTTCTCTATCACCACACGTAAGCTCGCCCAGAAGCTCTGGTAGACTGTCTTGCACTGATTTATTTCGACTACCGCTTGCTGAGAAATATAAACACAGTCTGCTTAATTTGTTCAGGATACTTTAACCAGTAATAAAAGGGGACGGGATAGATATTGGATGCGAAATAACATGGATCAAAATCGTATATGGCAATAATTTCTTATTTTGATAACAAAACAATACGATTGTATTCGATTTGCATTCGTTCTTTATGTTGTATACATTGTTTATGTTGTTATATGTGTTTGTTTACCATTTGTTGTTGCTGTTTTTGTGAGGGGGTATTCAACTAATTATTCATCAGTATTTATAGACTATACGGTAGTGATACCGTACTCTACATGAGCTATATTTTGACATTCCGCCGTACGCCACCAGCAATTTGCTGTAAAAGACATATTCTCTGAAAAATAAGACAGACTTTGGTGAATTTACATGCGCAGGGGTGATCCTAGGTAGATATAATATTGAATATGACAGACAGTTATAAAAAACACATTTTCAGGGCCAAATAATTTTTTCCCATAAACTTGTTTCTTGTTGATTCTATATAACCATGCTAAGTTTAATACACTTTCCTGCGCTAGTTTTAATTTTCCTTCTATGTCTATATAGTAAAAAATATTACTGTAGAAAACACCTTTAATATGTTACTGTAGGAAACACCTTTAACATGTACCTGTAGGAAACACCTCTAAAGTATTACAGTAGGAAACACCTTTAACTCGTTCCTGTAGGAAACACCTTTAAAAAGTACTGTAGGAAACACCTTTAAAATGTTACAGTAGGATACACCTTTAAAAATGTTACTGTAGGAAACACTTTTTAAAATGTTACCGTAGGAAACACCTTTAAAGTGTTGCTGTAGGAAACACCTTTAAAGTGTCCCTGTAGAAAACACCTTTAAAGTGTTACTGTAGGAAACACCTTTAAAAGGTTACTGTAGGAAACACCTTTAAAAGGTTACTGTAGGAAACACCTTTAAAAGGTTACTGTAGGAAACACCTTTAAAAGGTTACTGTAGGAAACACCTTTTAATTGTTTACGACGGCTATGCCAACGAAGACGACGATACCATAGTGATAACAATACCTCTACTTTTTTCTTTGAAGGGCATACGAGCTAAAAACGTTGTCTTCGGAAACCATGGTCAGAATTTAATTTCGTTTGGCTCAAGTAGTCACCACATGGCTATATACCTGTTTCCTTGAATGCTCTATATAGAAATATTGAATTATTCTTCTATAAAACCAGTGGTCAATTCAATTCCATTCGGCAATAGCCCTCTACCTGTAATACTAAAATAAAGTTGATCTTTGAAAAATAAGGTCCCACGGGGTATGCTAGCTTTCCATATATATTCTGTATAGTAATTTCCACAACTCTTCCTCCATGAAACCAATACTCAGAATTTAATTTCAATATGCAAAAATGGTCGCATCATAGCCCTCTACCAATTAAAAAAATGTCTATTAAAAAGGCCCCGGGGTATACATATATAAATATTTCTTTCTCCATAATGGCCTCCAAAAGGTTGACTAATTTTCTAACTTGAAAATGGAAAAAAAACTTTGAAATAGGTAAGAATTTAATTTTAATTTTCACTTGTGATCACTTCGTCGGTTTCCTTATCAAGCGTTCATATGACGCTCAAGTTATTTTGTTAAAGTTATGTAAACAACACTCGTTTCTGATTATATATTATCTTGAATCTGGCTGTTATTCTAGGTCCACATGGTTAAAACTTAAGTGACCTATAATATAAATATTCCTTTAGTTGTTACTAAAGACAGTTAAAACCGTTTATACGAAGACGTAAAAAGCCTTATTAACTGAGCCGGCCTTTCATTTTTTTCCATTAAACTTACGCAGCTTCTAAAAGACATTATAACACATTTACAAATATCTTAGAATATATTTTTTGATTTTAAATAACCAAAATATGGCATACATATGACTTAATCACTTCAGAATATCATTCTGTATGTGCTGTGCACTTTATACACACATAATACAAACCTATATTTTCCACTCGTCTCTATATTAAGATTAGGTTCGAAGAGTAAAGCACCAAATCAAAATGAATCAATCAATAAGTTCTTATAATTAAGAAATCCAAAAATATTAAAAAAAATTTTTAGAATATGAATGTATCGGACCGTTTTGTCTTGTGTGTGTGTTTTTTGTTTGTATGTTTGTTTAACTTGTCGTGGTCATAATTACTAGTTATATGTTTGTGAATGGCCATAGGCATATTGTAATGTCGATTTGCTAATAAACTTGTGACTTTAAAACTATTCAAAGCATTTCGTCACGAACAAATATTCCATACATACATTCAATAGTATTTGGAGTATATGTGTCAACATGAACCAACAAGATTTTAAATCTAAAACTGAAAACAATGCATAAATATTTACATAGCTCTCTTTGATCATGCTACAGAAATATGATATTTATGGTTATGCTATACATTGATTTTCAAGATGCTCCAAACGTCACTGCTAACGATAAAACCCTGCTGAGAAAAATCTTAGAAGAATCAGACGAGGTTCAATGATGAGAAGTACAGCGCACCTCGTGCAGCCAGTTCGTGGCTAGGTTTACCGTTGCATTGATGATGTTTGCGGTATTCAAATAGGTTACCTTGAAATAAATGCCTACTCAGCTGTTTGTTTGGCAGATCATCCAGTCTTTCTGGGGAAATGATGAAATTGTAAAATGCATAAATAATCCGTTTGGTTCGCAATCAAGCAAGTGGTCTAGGAAACTATGCAGCGAGAGCAGTTGCGAGATTAAACATTCTCTCCCCAGGCTGAGAGCCAGACGCTTTGGATTGGCGGTTGTGTGCGTTATTGGGATTTAATCCGCAAAATGCACGTGATTAGGAAAGAACGTATATGATTTCTTTGCTTCCATACTTGAAATTTTATAGTAATTGCACTTATCTGAACAGTCTGAAAATGTACATAAAAGAGAGAATTTCAGATAGGGTGTAATGCCCCTAAACGATAAACAAGGGATTGTATGCTAGACTTTCACTTGTAAAAACACTAATATGTAAATATACACTGATCAAACTGCTCTCAGATTAATTCATAGGTATAATAAAAATTAATATGTATTTTGTCCGTGTCATACATTAACTGATGGTTCATTATTTGGTTGTTTCAGGATCTGTCCAATGATTTATCGCTGTATTTTTTAAAGTGTCGTCAAATTTAACTCAATCGAGGTCATCCATAAATGTTCCACTATCAATAAAATGAGACTGAAAAACTAAGTTTTTGACCCAACCACGAGATGGCAAGATTCATTTCCGGTAATCTGGTCTTGCCAAACCTACTTATCCCGAACATTCTATATCTGATATTTTATCTTCCACATGATACTATACCGTCCTATCATTCATTTTTCACATAGAATCCACTCGTCCAATTTGTATAACAACTTTTTTCATTAGTATATCGTCGCCGCCGTTTTGCTGTTTTTGCTTTAACTTGATAGAGCTGAGTTTTTATCCGCAGTGATTTATGACGACCACTTTAACACGTCTGTGAGATTTTTTTTTATTCTCAAAGGAAGTCCAATCAATTGCTTGAACATAATGTTAATAACTTACTTTCCTTTGGGGCTAGATACAAAGGACATTAAAATGGAACTGCTGGGTTTTAAAGAATATACATTATGCAAGGGCCATATAATCTTGTGAAATATTGACTCTAAATATTGATTTTACAGACTAGCGGTTTATTGAATTGTGTAGATGGTCGTGCAAAGCTTCCCATGACAATAGTCTTTTTTCAGGTCTACCGTGAAATATAGAAACGCTATAATTTAAAGCTTTTAATTTTGTGAATCATTCTACGCGTATGTGTGTTTTTAAGTCATAGTCGAGTATGTTGCGGTCGCAATGGAACATAAATGAAAGCAAGACAATAAACTCGAATAAAACATATGTTCTGAGAAAGCGTCATCCGGCGTTTTAATGTAATGTCTTATAGTCATCTTGAAAACATCAGCTTGCAACTGCTGTGCATAGTGAAAAACAACCATACTAACTCTACACGAGAGCTAAATTTAACTGGCTAAGAATCACTCGTGATTTTATTGCCCTTAAGCTGGCATAAAGGGATTTTATGGAAGTGACTACAGAATTTTGAGCAGATACTGAAGAGGACACAATTACAGATATGAAGGGAGGGTTCGAAACATTTTCTGTATAATATGACCATGAAACAAGTGTCCCTGAAGAATCACGTTTTACTGCTGCAGAGGAAATAATAGCAGCTCCTTGTGTGCTTTATTGGCAACAAATAGAAGTCATGAACATTAGTGACGTTTCAATATTGGTATGAAATCATAAGTATACCAGCACTTTTCCGAATCGATAATGGTGTTTTTTAGTTTTGCGAATGTTCTTTTTTTACCCTGAGAGCATTAAAAGTAGAGCGTGTTTAATTATAAGAAGCAATAATAAAACTTCATGCAATGCAAAGAGTTTTGAATAGAAAACCCTTAAGCGTACACATATAATGACAACTGTTTAAGAGTCCCCAGTGTTACATCTGTAAAACATGTCTTCGTAGGGTGGGGACTTGTGGAATGTTCTATGATGTTGAGTGTTTACTCGTATGTTAATTTTTTTTTGTCTCATATTCTCGCAAAAAATAATGACTTTTGATAAATCGAAAGATCCCACTGAGTATTTCTTATAACGGAAAGGAAATGCAGACGTACAAGAAATTATTTCAGCATTTCACCTGAAGAATATATGCATTTCCCTTGACAACATATTCATTCCCTATATCACAAAATAAATGAAAAGAAAATTTTAAGTATGTAAAATATTTATTTGTAAACTAAGAATTAAATCTCTTTTTATGGAACCAAATTATAAGATGATAAGATGAAAGTGTATTTAAACAAAGTTTATTAATAGGATGCAGTCTTTAAAAATGTCACCCAATTAACCAGACATCAAGCTTACAGTTTGGCAAAAGAAAGAAGAGCAATATGGAGACGATTCTTTACACCTCATGTGGAAATATTCTTCCATTGGCGGTGAATTATACCATCTGCCCTCCAGCCTACCACGGTCTACATCTTCCGTCATTGGTTGTATTGTTCGTATCGTGTTATTGAGACGTTACATAAGTTGTCCAGCATTCCACAACAATTCAAAGAAACATTTTTCCACCTTGAAATGTCAAGATCACATTTCTGGCATACCACTGCTCTGTGGCATAAAATGTTCTTATCCATCTTTGGGAACATTTATGGCTGATACATATTGTTGCGACGATAACTTCTAAATTACATTATTTTTCACTCTTTTTTTGTATGCTCACTGAATTTACTGTTACATGTTAACTCTTTGTCTAGTAGTTGTTTCTTTATTTTTTTGCTCATAGTGCGACAATAAGAACAACTAAATACCGAAAATATGACAATCTCAAGCCGGTGTATTTTTGTGTTTACGAGATACGGGACTGTGAATGGGAAACACCTGGTCCTATACAGCGGTGTACGGCTCTGGAAAGCATCTGCGCATCAAAGAAAAGCGGCTTATGAATGAAATACCTGTTCATTGGAAACACAATATACTTACTTATCTTATATTCATCGAAGGAAATTTCTGTTAAAACGGTAACATATCTTATCTTCCTCGAAGAGACATGTCTAATATTTATAATGAAGCAGGGACCATCTAAAAACATTGCACCAACCCACCTCGAAAAGTGATGCTATTTTGATCATCCGGTAAGACACGCGGCGTAGGTGGCTTGTGTTATCTTGAGGCCCCTGCCGCTTGGTAGGCATTTGCTCCCAGTCCTGCTTGATATGGCATTGGAAAGAAAGGGAATAAAAACCTGTAATACTTGTTTTATCACACAGGATACTTATACTTTGAATATATTTAATTACATCTACATACCTGAACAGTCGGCTTTTCCGTCTTATTCATTCATGAATCTGCTTTTCCAGCGCACTGATACACAGATAGATTGTCGGATACACCAACATGAAAGAAATCATCAAATCAGCGAAAGAGTGGTTAGCTGTTACGAAATGTTAATTAGTTAATTAGTTATTTAATTGCTGCTAATTATAACATGCTGTCTCTAGTGATGTCTAAGCCTACGTTATTCTTAAGGGTTTAATTTATAGCAGTAGATTTATCAGGGATTTCAGTGCGAATGATGCCCTTTATTTTTAATTGAATTGCTAAACTGATGACTTTATTTTGATCGGTATATTATTCTTGTGATCTTATCTTGTTCCATGTAATTAGCATGAGTTTGCTGTTGTGCAAGGGAAAACATTTCCTGAATGAATCCTGCACGTATACCAATTTGCCTGCCCTCTCACTGAGTACATGTACTTATATTTAGAACCGTTTATGAATAAGATATACCATTTGTCTTACTTTCACTCTGGAGGAGTGACTTGAAGTAAAGTCAGAGTTCATAACTCTATTTCCTGTGCTACAAAGACATCGAGAAGCAGACCATTTATTCTTCTGCTCAGCTAATTTTAGCATCAGCTATCGCTAGCGCTTACTTTCACTGACATTTCCTGTCAAAACATCTACAAACATTTCAGCCACATGGTCAGTGTGGTGATTAACACGTGAGGTCGATCTCTTTTACTTTTATTCTCAGATAAAAATGTATGTTTATTTGTTCTAAGGCACCGGTAGCCGGTACTGTTTATGCACAGAAATTGTATTTTTGTTTGCCGGTATTTGTTTTGGAAATTAAAATGTTTGTTTCCATTTAGCCCTCTATAATGGCCATATTTTATGTTTCTAAGATAAATAATGTCCACTTTACGGGGGTGGCAGAATCTAGAAAGGTTCTATTGTTTACAAGTGATAATAAGCAGGAAAGCCTGTATAATTCATATAACTATTTCTTCAAATGATAATATTTTTGTGTAACCCTTTCCCTCATAGAGGACACCATGAAAAGGCCTATGCGAACAGCATAAAACCAGATCAGCCTGCGAGTAACTCGCAGGCTGATCAGGTTTTATGCTGTTCGCTGCTCCTCAGTGGTCTGGAAATGAGGATTTTGTAATTAAATTTGGTAAGGTTTAACTGTGGTTTTCTGCAGATCAGGCTTTATGTGATACCTTTTGAGGGCGTCAAAATGAGTATATATGAGGGTAGGGTCAACTGAGTAATACTTTGAAAAGTCAACAATAGTGTATGATGATAAAGCATTAACAATCACATCTCTGATATGAATCAAACTGACATTATGTCTTAAAAATTTTTAACGTGATATCGGAACTCTGCAATTGTTATAGTTGTCAGCAACATACCTTGCAAAGTTTCGCAAAGCGATGATTGTTAAGACAGCTTCATAACATATATGTGCCTTTATCAAAATGCCATACATCATATTATATATCTTCAAAAGAAGTCCGTCTTAAATTAATTCGTAATACATCCCTTCGTGTCTCTATTTGCAGTAAATGTAAAGTCCCATAAATGTCTCGGTGACATGACTCAAAGAACAGATACGGATATCTGTTTCAAGGAGTATTAGTGTAAGCATTAGAATACAGACAACAATTGACCCGTTAACCTCTCAGTGATCTGTGAGCCGAATAACATAAGAAATCTTTTTAGGTCAAGGACGCAAAAAAACAACGGTTTTTCAAGATATCACGTTATTCAATCATATAATTATAATACCACGTGGCCCCGTGGTGGAGCTTTACGTGTCTTCTAGCTGCCGTAAATGAAGGGAACATATGCCAAGTCTTACACTAAGTGATACGCCCGCAAAGCTTTGAGAACGATCCTGATGCACAGTCATTATTCTTTTTAATGGAATCATCGATTTTTAGGCCCGTGCCGTCATGGTTTTCGCAATTCGACAATCGAGCCGTAAAGTTTGTAAATTTCAAGAACATTACTGTATGATTATCTATAATAGAGTAATTTCATCCAGTACTACTGGAGACTGGGGGGTTTAATTTTCACACTCTTGTCAGGAAATGCTCCTTGTGATGTGCTTAAGATCTCTGATGTTTCAGAAAGATTCAATACACACAATTGATATAAACTCGTATACTCATGAAGTAATATGAAATTTTATCTTAATAAGTTTATCGTGTAATATGAATTTATTTCGTATAAAATATTGATTGAAATTTTCTTTTGCCATGCTTCTTTTATCAAAAGAATGTTTTCACCATTGCGGTATATGCTTTTCATAATTTTATAAATGGGCTGTCAGATATTGCAGTTTTCATTTCTATTTAAAGTACAACATGCCGTTTCAACATGAACGATTGTACCTCCTCCAACCTAATTAAGTGAGTCTACTTTACATGTGGCAAAGCGTTTTCTATAATAGCAGGAAATGATCCGTTCAAAAGCTGATGAATCTCTTTCAAAGTCCACGGAGATCGTAAAATTACCGCTGTCCGCAGTAAAATAAACTGTTTTCCCCACCTTTCACTAATATAGGTAATCTGGTCCAGCCTCCAGACTGTTATCTGGTACAAGCTGATATGGTATCATCGCGACTGTGAAAAAGATTACTTGTGAAAACTACTTGCAGACCACACAAAAGAACTCGTCTTTTAGATACAATAAATCATATTGCAAGACTGTTACAACTTGAGATCAGAAACGCGCCCTGGATGGCAGCCGCAAACTGTTCAACAGACTTGCTTCCAAAAGGTTTTCAGCCCGCCAACCGGAAAGCAAACATTCCTGGAGGTACCACAGATAATCCTTATATTGGCGTTAATCTACCAAGTGTTGAACTCTACAATGTAGGGCAAATCTCCTTAATGCTCTTTTTAATTAGAAAAAAAAATATTTTCGGACGGAATGGAGTAAATACAAAAGTACATCATTTAATTAATATCCCATAGACAATATTATCATCTTCATAAAAAGGATAAAGTTCGCTCTGTTAATATTGCAAGCGGGTTAAGATATAACTATATAAATCATTTTTAATAAACAACGTTTATAGAAATATCGTGATTTTCATTTCCGGATCATGTTTGTATTATCTTTTTTTTCTTCTTCATGATGTAACCCACTCCCGTTCACGAGAGACAAGACCGAGGTCACGTGACCAAGAGTAAACCACCCTAGTCAAGGTATAGGTGTAGGCATTCACTTTTTTTGTCTTGATTGGCAGAGATAGAGGATCTGAACACTTGTAAATGGAGATTCTTATATCATAGTACAAAAAACGGAAGTGAGCGACGCGTTATCAAACTTGAATCAACGCTAAAGTCGTAGAAAAAGTATGGCGTGTGCCTTCACATGAGTCACGGTTTGATAAAAATTTGACGAGCTTTAATAGCGGTTTACGATTACATCAAAGAGAGATCGCCTCTGAACATCCAATAGCATTTATTGATTATGTCATCCTGCCTCATAATTAATTAACCTTCTGCGTTCTGGACTGACACGCCTCAAATCTGTTGATGAATTAAAAATAAACGACAAATGATAAAAGTAGTAAATGAAACACAGTCATCCCATTTTTATTTTCAAAAAGGTTCAATCAGCCATCTGCAGAGTCACATGTCAAGGGAAGGAACACATTGGATTATTTGATCAATTCCCAAGATTAATCATGAACGAGGCACAGATTTGAGATTAAGTTTCTTTTAAAAAAAAAAACGTGCCAGAAACTTTGAATGATATTATATGCCTACAAAAGGGGAATCTCTTTCTCGATATTTCTAATGAAAGTAAAATTATCATTTGTTCTTTGATAAAACAAGAAATATCTTTAAAAAAGATACTCGGCCGTGGTAACCTTGATGATTGTCTGAATGGTTTAACATGTAATAGATTTTGTTGTACGTTTAATAGTTGTGTTAATCCTGTGTCAGTGCAGCTCTTTGAAATACCACGGATTCAAATAATTAGTACAATCTTGGTAGACACTTACAGCCTTAAAACATCTGCGCATTAGACTTCGTTTCGCGGGCTACAAAACGAAACCTGATGTTACGTTTTTGTTGAATATAGGATCTGTCAGGGCCGAACAATCAATTCTGATATCTATGTGTTTCCTATTTTTTAGTGTTCTACTCTTTCAGTTTACCTTTAAAAGGTGCAGTGTCTTACTATTCGGGACAAATCGTTCGCAGGGGAAGAAAACTTCAACTTTTAAAACAAACAGAGATCTAAAGAACTCGTTTCCGCAACTCTTTTTTTCTTTTGACAAATTTTACAATGACCAATGGGAATTTAGCAAAGTATATAATAACCAGTGAAAAGCCTAATTTTATTCCGCTTCATTACTGTGTGTTCAGGGTGAAAAAAACGGCCTAACGGCCGAAAGAAAAACATGTTTCTTTCATTTAAACAGCATTTGTTCTCTCTACTAACTGACGCACCGCAAAGATATTTTCCTGAATTTTATTTATAGTACCGGGCATTAATTAAACTGGAAATAAAGATTTTTATCGCTTGTCAGCTACAAGGTACTTGAATAAGAATACACTATCCGAAGCGTGGGCGTGCAGTGGCAGCAACACTTAGACCTTTAGTGATATTTACTGCTGCCTTCACTAGTGTTTTGCATTAAAATACCCCCAACGATAAATTCGATAATCTTGCAGACGTTGAATGTAATTAGCAGATCTCTCGCCTTGATCCTTTTGAAGCAGCAAATAATGGCATTAGTTTTACCTAGTCATGTCTTCGAATCTTTTGTATCATTTTACAATATTAACTTGCTTTCAGCATCTCTTTTAAGTTAGACTGTGTGCTTAAATGGGTTGATAAAATGATAACTTTTGATCTAGAGACAGAAATGTACTTGCCCTGGCTGATGTCTAGAATACAAACGCCATTACAGACAATTAATTCACTATTATCTTCCCCATTTCCGACTGCTTTGAATATTAGTAATCTCCAAATTTTAGATTATGCGGCATGTTTAAACTTTCTAGTCATTAAACAATCTGATGCACATTTTATCTTTTTCATATTTGCATTAAGTTGAGTAAACATTTAGATAAGGAATGTATCAATATCATTTTAATCCCCTTTTAAATGATTTATATTACTGAATTGGTAAGACCCTTCCATCAAAATGATAAAAAAATCAAACTAATGAAAGCGCGGCATATTTTAGTTTAGAAATATTTCGTTTTAATTAGTTGTTGTTTGTTTTTTGTTGCTGTTTTTTTACCTGAAAACATTTTTTTTTTTCATATTGGAATGAGATCCAAATTTGAAATATTCAAAAACCGTGGAGAATTTCAATTTTCAACGTGTATCTACATTTCGTAAACATGTTATCATTCAACTGAACATGTTCTGCAATGCTGAAGCTAAACACACCCGATTTGATTTATAGAGTGTGAATGAGTGCGCACTAATATTCAAACCATCTGTAGTCAAGCGACCGTGACTATACCAGACTATTCCAGACTCAGTCACGCTTTTTAGAAGTTACTCGTTAATCATACGAGCATGCCGCACCGAGTTTTAATATATTCTGTCAAATAGGTTCAAGAGAAAGGGGTCTTTAAGAAACTCATTAATACTGGGCCATCTTTAACGTTTCAGGTATTAATGAGCTCAAATTTAATGAACTATTTTGTTCACATTAGATTCAGACGGATGAAATGTAATCTAAACTAACATATCTAATTATACATTTACGTGAACTTAACATTTCATGCTATATAATATTTCTAACAATTTTAAACCTTTAACGATAAGTAGGGGCCTCCGTGGCCGAGAGGGTAAAGTCGCTGACTTTAACACTCACTCAGCCCCTCACCGCGTGGGTTCGAATCCCGGTAGGGTCATTCGGATTTTCATGTGAGGAAGCCTTCCAGCTTGCTTGCGGTAGGTCTGTGGTTCTACCTGGATGCCTCCGTGCATTCGGGGTCTTCCTCCACCTGTAATTAGCTGGACATCGCTATATGACTGAAATACTGTCGGAGTGACGGTAAACTCAATAGTCAAGCCAAGTCTTAACGACAAGTCGGAAAGCAAACACATTATCCCTTTTGACGTTTCAGAGATATGTTTCTTTGATTCAATCCCCTATCCCTCTTAGAGAAACTACTCAGTTAAAATATTTTGATATTTCCTACATGACATAAGAAAAGGATATTTATTTTGTTATTAAATTAACAGTATCTCTGAAATTTTCAGACGAGAGATAATGAATTTGAAGAGACGTCGTATTCATTTGTTTTGTTATCTTTCTAATCATGCGTCACACTCTTCTTAGCAATCATACACATCATACTTTCATTCTTATTGGGAAAAACAACTATGATCTTCTAAAAATATACACAAAGCTATCTTCCACTTATATCAAATCAAAGAGAAGCACGCGGAAAGGAAACAGGGAATTTTCCAAAATTTACTTTGTTCTTTCTCATTAAATAAATAGTCCCGTATATTGATATATACATTTTGTGATCATACCAGGGAGAACGTTTACTCGGCAAGGCGTCAAAACGCAAGCGATGAAAATTGCTCCGCTTAAGCGATACCCCTTATGTTTTTGTATAATCGCAAAGAAGCGTGCTCTTAAAATAGAAACATTCACATACAAGTGTCTGCAAAAAAGCGATCATAGATTAGTCTTGGAACGGCAGTGCGCATCATTATAACGGTGTTTTTATACTCCCTTTGTCTCAAGAGTGTCTTCCTTAACGTCGGCAGACTGAGTTTTTTTTATACTCAATGATTTCGCTAATAAATAGCTGTTCACACCCGTGTACAGGTCAAAAAATTAAACCAAAACCTAGTTAAATTTGCACTTCTTAATTTTTTGACGAGAAATTAAATGAGCATGCGCTGTAGATACTTGGGAGCTGTATTCTGAATATGAAATCATTATTCTTGGCAATTCTTGTCATTTAACTGATTAAATTAAAGTTCTCGGTGATTTTGAATTTGTTAAATCATTATCTTATTAAAGGAAGCTTAAATGCTGAGAGTTAAATAGCTTTTTCAATAAGATAATATTTTTGTTGAAGTTCAGAAAAGACCATTAACTAACCTGACCTCTTAACCCCTTAATCAAGATCGAAATCAAACCTTGCTTCCCTTTTATTGAATCGTTATTATTATATTCGATACTTGACGTGTACTTCCTTTTGCAGGTATAGGACTTGATATTGGGACGAGGGATGTCCTTGACCTGTTACAATTTGTAAACAAGACAAGCAGTGGATTATCACATATCTCAGGATCTCAACCTTCCACAAAAGCTTTATATTTTGAAGGTAAGTCTAATTGATTTTTTTTTTTTTTTTTTTTTTTTTTTTTTTTTTTTTTTTGTTTTGCGGGGGGGGGGGGGCAACTTTTATTTTTATGTTTTAAATGTTTTATTCATTCAATCATTCATTTAGGTCTTGATAAAAGTTATACTTAATGATGTGTACTATTTCTCATCTTTCGTGTCTCTCATAATTGCATATTTAAACTCCCATTATATTTCATAATGATACAATTTTCATGAAAAGAAAATATGAAATAACATCGACATATTGTAGACTAACACAAATGGTACATAATGTGCAAATATCTGCTGTAAAATAACATTAAACGCATTGGGAATATTGATCAAATTACGCATTGTAATATTTTTGGATAGATGTCAAATTACTCTCACTGTTTGCATTTTGCATTGACGAGGATTTCTGAAGTCGGTCCGTAATCGGCAATTGCTTGAATTCGTAAAATCGTTGCCGAATCATGTTTATCTGCTACGTCATCAATTTATATACTGTGATTAATTAACGGAGATATACGAACGAAGAATTGTGGAATGTGCGAATGAGGTATTTTCGTAAACAATAAAATGATCTTTGATTTAAAAAATCTTATTTATGCCTTGTTGTAACGTCGTCGTCAGGGCGTTTGTACAAGTTTCATCTCTGAATAAATCTGTAACAAACATTTTGCTCGAAGAATGTACAATGATTTTTGAAGAATAATGGGTGATTAAAAAGTACTGTAAATTTGGAATAATCTTTTCCGGTGTACAGCTTAGCCTTCATCATTTACATGTCTAGCCTGAAAATGATAACAGAAATGTTGAAGGAGAACGTGCCGTTGAAAGTGTCTTCATATCTGGCATTAACGAAAATGAAATATCTTTGCAATATTAACACGTCTCATAAACAGTTGGAAAATAGACTTGTGATAGTTGTCCATAAGAATCATTTAACGTTTTACGATTTACTTGCTAACACAAGTGGGGGCATGAATTTGAAGTGTGGATTGTTTGATCATCTTCCTGAATTCTTTACAAAATGATATTTAATTATGTAAACATCAGATGTCATCATATAATGTCACCTTTTGAACAAATATATCACCCAAGGCGATGCTGGTCATTGAAAGCTATTTATTTTGTCTGAGTGTATGAGCACCAGATCGATTCAAACAGAAGAAACAAGTTATCTATTTTAGACAGTGCTTGGGTTAACATTAAAAATTTTCCAAACTGTAACGCTTTTCAGTGTGGGAGAGTTACGTGTGATATAAAATATAAATATTAATAACAGATGATTTGCAGTGATTAATACAAAGATTAACGAAAAGAAAACATAAAATATTCACCAATAAAATCATTTTAACTTATATGATCAGTTTCGGTGAAATCACGGAAATGTGTCCCTTAGGCGAAAAAATAGTTGTTTGTTTCCACTAACATCTCCGAGAAAAAATAGGGTCGGTAGGTCGGCTGAACTTTTTTTAAACTTTTTTCCCATTTTTACTTTATTTTTAGAGAAATTGGCGAAAACAGTATTTTCCAACCATAGTAGCTCGAAAACTACGAAAAAAAAGTCTAGGGTCGGTACAAAAAAATAGGATTGGTCGGGTTAGTGGAAACAAGTAACTTTTTTTTTATTACGCCTTATATCGGCGCTTAACAAAATTTACTGGGGCTATGGGAGGTGAATTCGATCGCTGGCGGATAATCAATGCGATTCGCACGTCTTGTTCCACGGACAAATATTTCCAATGTGAAGTGTTTGATCATCGTCCTGAAATTCATGTTCGAGAACACCGGTTTTGCCGGCTGCAAGTGTTCTCTGAACACACCCTCGACCCGTCTTATCTCTCTGAACGTATGTGTTGCTGCGGCATCGCGACCCGCGGAACAAGCGCTGTGAAATGTTAGAAATGCTTGTAGTCGTCGGTGATTTACCGATAGATGCCCCGCCAGACACCGCCCGTTCACGGTGACTACCATTACACCGTTTGTGAGTCCTGTTAATCAGAAGATGGTAGGGAGGAATATCCGAAGTTATGTAAAACCTATGTACACCGGGATTTCCACTTCCACCCACCGACTAGCCGTCAACTATAGATTGGCTTCGGACGATAAAGAATCGAAATATTTATTTAAATAAGCAGACGACCATGATTTTAAGTGTATCTTCGTTATTCGTTTCATGGGATGTATCAGGAACTCATGGGCTCGTCGTTGTGTGCGGTTTGAAAAACTGATGTTTGAATTTTGTGTTCCAAGTCAAACCGTTTTCGAATCACGTCTGCAGTATTATCGCATCCATAGAATGTTCAAAGAGGTCTAGCTGAGTTCTTATCACTAGAAATATTTGCTGAGAGAATACAGAACATTGTTTCGAAACGTTCTTAAAACGCAAAAGGTAACAGGTACCTCCCAAACAACAAATTAGCTACCGAAATATAATCGTTTTGATTAAAAATAATAGATACTACGATATTACTAACAACAATAATGTTAAATCAAACTCAAATGCAAGTTATGCGCAAACAGGCAATAAACTATTCGCGAGGTATTTCTGGAAGCAGACGATTCTTACCTGCGGATCCTGCTGTTACTTATGATCAGATGTAAGCTGCTGCTTTTTGTGTTGTTTAAATTTATATTCGATGGGCGTGTTTTCAAGTTTAACAGTATCAGCGGCGTTTAGAATGGATTCAAATGCTTTATCTCACTCCGGTACAAAGATGTGCGCTAAATGAGGCACAGATGTAAAAGAAAGCAAAATTTATTGGGATAAGAGATAAGTGTTTCCCGTATTTTATGAATCACTTCCCGGTCTATCTCTTGTTTGAGGTTTTAATATTGTAAATTCACATATAAAATGTGGATATATAGTAAAACTGGATTACAGTTTAATATCCACTCGATGTGTTTAGTATTTAAATACCGGCGCTTGATCTCCTGTCTTAGTTAATTTCATATATCATAGAATTATGTAATAAACCAAACCACAGTTATGACAAAATAGACAAAAAAAAAGTTGAGGTTTCAGTATACTGAGACCAAAAATACATGTAGCAATCAACCATATTCACAGAATGCAGGAGACACTCAGTCGTCACCAGTTTGCTTCAAACGTTATTGTTTTTAAATCTCTATTTAAACAGCGGTTAATATAATATGAAAACAACATAAAATTCATTGATCAAAAGAATATATTTTGCACTAATAGTGAAATTGTTCAATGAGTCGAACAGTTTTCCCCAGTATAAATTTATTTAGAAACTTAAACAAATAATATTCCTAGAAAATATTGCCTTTGATGATTTTTATATTAATATCTATAATAATATTTAATATAAACTTTCCTTTTCTTAATTACGAGAACTGTTACTTCTTACTTAAAAAAAATATTGTAAATATCAGATTGTCAAAATTTGGTGTTTTTTGTTTTTTCTTTCGCTAATTGGAAATTCATTTATAAAATGTTTTAGGTGAGAATCAAGAATTCAAAACATTGATATATAGGGTGTCCACACTATCAGTGATATTAAGGTAATGTCCCTGCAATTATTCCGCTAAGTCTTGGACCACTTAACTTCTACCAAGATAACCAAGGTACCCTAATAAAATATCAGGAAAACTTGGTTATCTCCATGAAAAGATGATGTCCGAAATGTAGCGGAACCATTACAGGGACTTTATCTTAAATGAGTAAGAGCAGTCATGACAAATCTTTCTAACGGTACATTTATTTAGCTGTTTCTCCTCTGTGTTCACTCAATGTTGAACATGCCATTCTCTTGTTTGCCGATAGTTTGTGTTCAATTGGATATCTGCATCAGTTTAACCGTATATTTATTTCTTTTCCTTTTTCAAAATATTATTTTTATCATACTTCACTTTCATGAATAGTGTGCCTTCAGAATATGTTTAAATAAAAACACAAACTGACAGTTGCAACTGTATTTTAATGCCAATAACTCACAACCTTTCATATAACATACATTCTATATATTCATACTTATAACATGATCGTTATGGCATCTAATTATTTTTAAAATATGTAGCAATTGTTGTAATAAACTAATCTCGGATTAACCATGGTATGATTTATGTCATCGTCTGTAAATCCCGCCCCCCCCCCCCTTCAAACTTCTCATCGATGATCCCAACTTTAATATACATTCTGGTTTGCACTAGAAATAGTTCGATTATATCGCTCCGCGCACCGATTTCCTGCGAGAAAATTTATCTAAATCTTTTAATTCCCTGACTCTGTTCTAGAATGAGTTCAAGGCTTTGTGTATCATTTCATTGCCCCTTTAATTAAATTGATATAAAAGAAAATGAACTTAATGTAGAAAAAAAATGCAATGTGTTTGAGGTGAAGCCGTCTCCGCAAGATCCGGATTATTGCTTAAGCCGGTTTAGGACTTAATTAAAATGAAACAACGTAAAGCAGTTTATTACGTACCACGCTATCAAGTCATTCCAGATATATCGTACATTAGTACAGAAGGCAATCAGAGGATCTTCTATTTATTGGTATGCTACCTGCAGTGAGTGTACCAAGCAGACAATTAATATCACATTAATTCGTTATCAATTCGTTCTTTTTTACGCGACCTCACCATAGATAATTGTCTGGGGTCGAACAACCTCCACCGGAACAGACTGTTTCGTACCACGTGTTAACGTGTTGAACTTATATACCTCCCTGACCTTGGTAGAATAACTTTAACACGCACTTGTATCTTATACCTTAAGCGTGTGCTCACATATCTAATTAAGATACTATAAAAACCTCCCAAAGTTAGATACTTAAACGAGTGCATATGAGATTTGTGCATGTTTACAGTACCATAACTTACTATTTTGATTTTTTCCACCTGTTTCAGTTTATTCGAGTATATTGTATTTGATTTAATACCTGCATGGCAAAGATAAAAAAGTATAATTTGATAATGCTTTTCTTCGTGATGTTTAAAGATACCGCTTTAATCGAAGAATGTCACCCATAGGCGGAGTCATTATAATCTTCAAACAAGGCCTTGGATATTTTAATCTTCAAACAAGGCCTTGGATATTTTAATCTTCAAACACTGCCTTGGATATTATAATCTTCAAACAAGGCCTTGAATATTATAATCTTCAAACAAGGCCTTGGATATTATAATCTTCAAACAATGCCTTGGATATTTTAATCTTCAAACAATGCCTTGAATATTATAATCTTCAAACAAGGCCTTGGATATTATAATCTTCAAACAAGGCCTTGGATATTATAATCTTCAAACAAGGCCTTGGATATTATAATCTTCAAACCATGCCTTGGATATTTTAATCTTCAAACAATGCCTTGGATATTTTAATCTTCAAACAAGGCCTTGAATATTATAATCTTCAAACAAGGCCTTGGATATTTTAATCTTCAAACAATGCCTTGGATATTATAATCTTCAAACAATGCCTTGGATATTTTAGTCTTCAAACAAGGCCTTGGATATTATAATCTTCAAACAAGGCCTTGGATATTTTAATCTTCAAACAATGCCTTGGATATATAAAGTTAAGGGTGCCATTATCTAGTATTAACTATTATAACTGTAGATCCGAATGTTATGGGTTCAACTCCTATTGGCTTAATTGTTTGACGTTAGATGTTAGATGAATTTGAATAATGAAGTGCGTCCTTTTTTTTTTTTTTTTTTTAAGAAGAAGAAAGGATATTGCTGCTTCATGTTGCATTCATGATATTTATATTTATGACGTAGAATTAGGGTTGAATGCTTACGTACATTTATGTGGAAAACAAGCAATATTATTAACTGAATTTATCATATAAAAGTAATGTCGTTTCCCTATAAATATATAGTCTAATGCCTTTCAATATTAGTGCCAAATGGTAAAACAAACTCAAATTATTGAAGTGGGAAAACACAAGATAATTGCCGAAAATATTTTTGAAAGTAAAACACTTATATCATATTTGACATTTTTGAAAGTTGTCATAGAAACCAGGACGAGAAAGTTATTAACTATGAATAGTTTTACTAGGCATTATAATTCGTCTAATACCAAGAATCGTCTTTCGACGTTAATTACAACATTAAGGTTTCCAGTTTTTAAACAATTTTAAACAATTATGACTACATCTGCAGTAAACAATCAATGGTAATAGGTCAGATGTAATATACAATCTTATATTTTCTTAGGAAATCTTATGAAAGATCCGCTTCGTAAGTGTAACAGCTAATAATGGTTCAAACATAGCCAACTACACTGATATCTGACCGGAAGAGCACCTACAAGACCACGATTTTCATGACATTGAGCTATCTTGTCAGATATTATCATTAATAAGACCAACTGAGCGTGATCCAATAGTGATCTGATACTGAAATGTTACTGATTCTGTTGGTTCCCCTCATTACAGGCACAACAAGAAACCTGGAGCTCCCAGCTACCGTTGTACGAGAGGCCTTGATGCTGCTAAAGGACAATGACGAAATCACATTCTTGGCCACCGTCAAACAGGAGACGGGGGATTCTGGAAGCATTTTCTCATTCTCATCCGGACATTACAGGTTAGCTGTATGGTCAAACAAGATTCTAACTTTTTTTCTAGAGTTTAGGTTGTTGTTGTTGTTGTATTGGGGTTTACCGTCGCTGCGATAGTATTTCAATCATATAGCGACGTCCAGCTAATTACAGGTGGAGGAAGACCCCGAGTACACAGTCGTAACCGGGTAGAACCACCGACCTACCGCAAGCCAGCTGGAAGACTTCCTCACATGAAAAATCCGAAGTCCCTACCGGGATTCGAACCCACAGCGGTGAGGGGCTAGAGTTTAGGTATCGCAGTTAAAAGTGTAAAGTTCGTGGATTTACATAAACATTTCAAGCGGCATAGGGCTGAATAGCAGACATGTATTGGTATAAATCATTAAAAATAAACTTTAAATCACAATTGACAAAAATATAAATTCCGAACCTTACATGTATACATGTCTCTGAAATAACGAGTTGTCGCGAAAATATAAATTATGGCAGGAGTATGGGTCTGTAGTTTCCAGTTAAAATCTGATAAATGCTGAGAAACCAGTTTGTTTTTGCACTGTTACTTTTGGAACTTGTGATTGAAATTGTCAGAGTCTGTGTTAAAACATTGTTCCCATTCAGCGCAAAAAAAAAAATTGAATTGTGATTTAAAACTTAGCCATGTTTTAATTTTTTTTTTTAAAAGGCATCGTCTCCTTAAACCATATTTCCAATTCAACGCAGAAGAAAGATGTGTTTTTTTTTTTTTTTTTTTTTTTTTTTTTTTTTTTGGAGAACGAAGAAAGTTAATGCTTTTAAAAGGAAGTTGTTTCAGACCTTCTATTTCCGTGCTTTAACTTTCAGATGATATACTTACGATGCCGTTTTTGTCCACAGATTCCTTGAACTAGAGAGCAGCGGTAGACGAGACGAAATTCGGTTCCATTTTACACATGACCAAAAGCTACGTGTCGAAACATTCCCTTTTAGACTAGCAGACAGCCACTGGCATCATGTAGCATTAACTTTGAGTGGGAGTCACGTGACACTATACATAAACTGTAGCAAAATATATGAACGGGTTATATTAACAGTAGATAAACAGTACTTGTCAGGGAGTTCTCTATCTATATACGTGGGACAAAGAAATCAACAATATGGCCACTTCTCGGTAAGTATTCTTCAATATCCCATTTGCATGTAGTTATGTAAAATGTAATCAAAACAAATGTGAACTCTATTATCTATGACCAATTTTAGTAGATTCTTTAGAAAATGCAAATTGTATGCCATTATTTCGCTGGCTTGATGTTCCCATTAATTGGAGAAGAGAAACCCATTGTAACTCAGTTTTGATATTTGCTCAGATGTTGTGTTTTTTGTTGTTGTGTTTTTGCATTTGTCGGTATATCAGATGCTCAAATAAACATTTTGTCGACATATTACCTATAAATAAAACAGAAACAAATATGCATATGCTAAGTTTAACAGTGTAACAAAGTGTGAACAAACAAATCGAAACAGCTTCAGTGTTAGTATGCAAAACTTTCTGCATAGGCATGCAAGCCAGAAACACAAAAAATGGAATTGGTAACGAAGACAAAAGAAACAAACATAATTCTTCGAATGCAAATCTAAGGTATTTAGTCGCTCGCTCAGTATCCGTGTTCCGCTTTATATAGTGTGGAACCTGAATTATGCACGTAGTTAATGGTGAAACTAATGGTATGATGCGATATTCATTAGAGCAAAACAATGCAACAACAGTGATCACGCCTTCAGTTATTGCTGCACAAAACATAGCTGCAAGCTTTACTTCATTTTGTTAACCGCTAAGAATTTCAGAACATGCTGTCTGGGAGAATGTCCTATCTTATCACGATAAGTTGTTTTATAGTGATCTTGACTGATTTATCAAGTGTCTACGTGAATAACTTATGTTTCTTACATACCTGTATGGGCTGGACTTGTCCTTGTCAAGGTTTGAATAATCTTGCAAGTGTTGCAAGATACTTTCATTTTAACAGAAAAATTCTCAATCAGTACGTTTTGTTACTTGGGTATACATAACAGACATGTCCGATCATCTGTTATAAGAAGTCATTTATTGTTTTAAAAGAAAACTTTCAGCTCTTAAATTTCTACTTAGTTTGGCTTCAATCTCTAGTAGCCTACTTATGTGAGCCCAGCAATGACCGTCCTTTGTTCCCTGGACTGATGCTTAAGGTATTTTTGTACCGTTGTCATAAACGGTAATTAATTTGAACAACGCCAAACTTTGTCTTCGCCATTGGGTTTATTTAGTTTAGAAGAGAACGTGATAAATTTGCCAACTCTCTTCTAAATATCAGAACGACACTGTCGTGTCTTGTTGTCTTGTTATAGCATTTAAGCAGATTTATACAGTGTGACAGAAATAATACCAAGGCGCAAAAATAACAGAAATGATCCTCTTCTTGTCCAGACATTAGAAGACAAAAACATTTGCAAATCTCCGCCTATCATTCATGCCTTTTTCTGAGACAACGGTTAGACTTCCAGAGGGCAAGGTCACCGTGTATGCTTAACAGCTGAGGATGATTCCTGACTTCAGGTCCCGCTACACTAAATCATGTGTGAGATCAGCTAAGAGAAATCTTATCGCAAATACCGAAAGTGAAGAAAAAGACAATCAGTATAATTTGAGATTTTCATAAGGCATATGTAAGTAAGAGTCAGGCATATCCATTAAAATGAATTAAACATATACACTACCAATCATGGGATATTATCAGAAAGATCTGTTTGAAGAACCGGTAATCGTCAAGGAAACGTTTAATTTGGTGTAGTGTACCCCGAAGCATACTTGATTCGTCTCCAACGGTACCACACTGATTGATGAATGCAGACAGGATTGTTGTGTATTTAATAATTACTTCAACACATGTCTGTTCATGAATGGAATGAACTCGCTGGGTGCCTCCATTGCCTCGTATAGCAGACAACGCTTTGATTAGTTTCTGTTGCTTCCAATTAATTAAGGAAATAATGACAAAGAGAGAAATTACTTTTTATTCACTTACATTTGATGCCATTATATTCCAAGACCTGCAGTATTTTACATTATATGAATACACAGAAATGAGCAAAAGAAGAGTCTTTTAATCAATTTATCAGCAGTTTTATATATAAACAGAAAAGTATATCAAATACAGATACTTTATGTATACTTATCGGCATGTTGTCCATAACTTCTAATTTATTACTCACCTAGTTCCTTTTTATTCTCGCAGTCCCTAACTGGCTCACTTTATATCACCTTGGAATATGTTTTCCATGTGTGAAGTTGATATTGACGTATTTTATGACACTATGAGGTCACGTGTGTCTGGCTTTGGTAAGACTAAAGGCAAGATGACGTTACAGTAAATCAGTGTATTATTCATTAGCTGCAAGACCCATTTAAAGATTATTCAGATGACGCAATACGCATGATTCGAATTCAAATATTTATTAAAAAGAGCAGTATTTAAATGTAAATATTTATTTGTTTGTTTGTTTTTTTGTTGTTTTTTTTGTTTGTTTTTTTTTTTTTGTTGTTTTTTTTCTTTTTAATAAAATGTGATTCATTATCATAGTAGTGTATTGTACTGTATTCTTTCTTTCAAGTAACGTAACTTTTAAGCGTAACTTCCTTCCCGTGAAACTGGTTTGAATGAAAATATGAGTAAGACTTGCACATGAAACGACAATTAGGAACAGAACACATCAATAACAACAATATTGATTTCAAGGGGTTTTAATCTTTGGCTTATTACTAAAATAGAGAATTTGATGTATTTAGTTTGAAAGAATAAAACGTCTGAAATTTTGTAGAAAAATGATGGTTCAAATGTCAAAATTTTGATAATTTTCAAACTTATCATAGTTATCTTTTTTTTCGTATATTCTTGTCACTTCTAACGTATGCTCCATCTTGGGTCTGTTCAATCTCTTGCTAACCAGGTAGGCTGTTCATGGTTTCACCCTTAATCAAGATTTGTGTGTTTTTGTATCAGTTACAAAGTGAACAGCAGTTTTAATCAAGTCCAAGACGTGTCTGTGTAGGTTACATAAGATGGTGATATTTTTTAGGTTTTTTTTTTTTTTTTTTTCAATCAGGTCGAGACGTTGTGGCGGCCGACTGGCCCCCGCTCTTGACACATTTCCGATTGCTAATCAAGCATCACGAAGTCATGTTACCCCATCAGCAGCCGTTAGAAGTTCTCTGACATTAATAACTGTATCCAGAATCATTTCGGAATGTGTCTTTTGGTTAACAGATTAATTTTCTGATGTATGTGAAGAAAAAACTTTTTGAATTATCTAGGTTAGATAACAATGAACAGGTTTCAAAAGATTTTAAGACTCTATTTTAAATCCTAGGCGTATGAATGAAACAGAGTCTATAAAATATTTGAATTATTTCTTTTCATCTTTTCGGGAAAAGCACATTGCAAATCGAAAAAGGGGTCTTCCTCCACCTGTAATTAACTGGGCGTTGCTATATGACTGAAATACTGTCCAAGCGACGGTAAACTCAAATAGTCAAGTCAAGTCAAGTCAAATCGAAAAAGAAACATTTGTTAATTGAAAAGAGGAAATTATTAATGACTTCTTCCAGTGGACTTAATCTTAAAATAGAATATTTTCACATGGGATGTTTTGCTTCTTCAATAAACATGTAATAGTTAAGTTGCAAAATAGTTTAGACTATTTCTCAAAATATCCTTGAATATCGCCAGACCAACCTATTGGACAACCTTAGCGATAGTTTTGATGCGTCATTACAACGTATTGAGATGGACTTTTATTTTTGTAGAAAATTTAGAAGACCTTCTGATCCAATCAAAAATATATAAAGTATAAGTGATACTTGAAAAAAGATCCAAACAATCGGTTAGTTTTCGTTTAAAACACGAACAGATTTCACAGTTTTTTCGACTTGTATATTATGTCGAAAAGGATAGAGCAGGTTTTACACGTGCAGTATGAGTGAACAAAGCGACTGTCGGGACTCCATGAATTATAGAAATTTACATTAAGAAGCAAAGAAAACGCCCCTCTGCAAATGTAAGATACCTGTTCGTTTCTCCCCTCGCAGTTAATGTTAAAATAATTAGGTATGAGCGATCCGTAAATAACTTATATGCTGTATTATATGACTGGAGCATCATTCACCCCTACCAGTATGCCTGTATCAGTAAAAAAGCAAATAGCCCGTGGTACCCATGTTGACTAAACCCCTGTATGTTTAGCATATGTTATGTAATTCCATCTTTTGAAACATTAAACAACTTATTTCTCCGGTAATTCCTTAATAGACGTATACCAAACTCGATGTTTTTTCCTCGTGCGAAAGAGTAATTAGTAAGTGAAACGTAGTAAGACTTAAAGTCGCGAGGGTGGCTGCGTGTTGAAGTATGGTATGTGGGGGTTGGGGTTTAATTTGGTGAATGCGTTAAGATAACAAGTTGTTTTAGCGCTGTTATTATTCGGCATTTTTCAGGCTACCATCAAGAGCATGCGTAATTAGAGACACAAATTAGTGCAAAGCAGCATACAGTATTGATCAACTGTTTTTCAGTTCATAAAGTTCGACTATATTTTTTTATAGTTTGCAAAACAAATATTTGAATGTGTCATTTGGTATCGTTTAAAATATTAAGAAAAAGAGTGGAGTATTTGACTCTCGGAACATTTAAGCATTTGAAAATATAGCGTGGGGTATTCATAAGTCGTTGGTAGGAAATTCAAGACGTGATGATATACACGTATATCCATGTCATTCAATGCTTTATTGCGCAAGTGTTTAGAAAAGATGATTTCATGAAATAAGTTTTTTGATAAAAAAAAATAAACAACTGTATGGAATTTGTCAAAACATTATCAACTACTCAAAAAGAATATTAACCAAACCATTCATTTTTCTATATTAATCTATGTTATCCAATTATTATTTATTTGGTAATGAAACTTTGTTTTGTCAAAATGATTATGATATAATGGCAATTTTGTTTTCACCTTTGAAGTTAATTCTTTTTCAAGAAATGAAAATATGTTTGCTATTTGATTCTCATGAACGAATTGCTTTAATAAAGGTGTTCCGCCATCTTCAAACTGCCTATGTTTTAAATGCTCAAGCAATCAAGGGGGGAGATATTGAAACCCATTTCCAACTGCGGTTATCCTTTAGGAATGGAAACAGGTCATTAATTGACATGTACTTCCTTTATCAATTGGCAAAAAAGAACTTACTTTTAAGCAATTGTATTTCGTGGAGAAAAAACAATTACGCTCTGTAGTTTAATGAATAAATCATGTAAGACGATTACCACGTGTAAGTTGAAAACTGTTCCAAATCTCGATTTAGATGTTTGTAGCATTATTTTTCAAAATACTTGTAACATTCCAGCGTACTGCCAAATCCTCCATTACCCAGTGCCCCCTAACTTCCGGTGCGTACCTGGAGAGTTAAACGTAATCTTCTAGATCAGAGAGACGCGGCTGGTGTTTTGTTTATGAACTCCTTCATTTCTCTCAATTAAGGAGGAATTATGTCAATTTCAATACGGAGAGCTGCAGTTTGTGAATGATTAAACACTGTCCCTGAACGTTCCTACCTGCATCCGTGGCAGGTTGGGATGTCACGTGATCACGTGCTATCTGGGGGCGTTCTCTACCTTGCATATAATATTCCTTTATCAGAATACCAGAAATTAGTTAATTTATCTCGCATACGCGCAAAAAAACTAATGTTTTACTGCAGCAATTAGTGAAAAAAATAGCTGAACATATCGCATTGTTGCATAATAGAGTACCAGTTGCCTAGATAATTTAATGATTTCAAATGAACGGAAATCTGTCATACATTAGAGTTTTTACCTGAACATCCTCAATGAACTGCAAACAAAAACCCCCCAAACACTTAGCTAGCCAGTCTTTTGAATTCAGGAATTCGTCTCAGAGCAGATTGCAAACGAAGCATGTATGAAATATATTTGGACACACAAAATCCCAGCAGACCCCTAGTTAATATCGCGAAGCAGGCTGCTCTTAGTACACATCCATTATTGGCAGCGGTTGCCTAACCGGAATTTTACAAAACTGTTGTTATATTGAAATGTATGCATTCGTTGAGATATGTATTGTTAAAATCTAAGTGACAGTCAGCAGTTACTTATTGTGTAATAACAGTTCGTTATGATTTAGACGACCCAGTGATATTCTTTATTGTCTTCGGACCCGAAGACTTAAAGTTTGATCCATATACAAGGCATAAACATTTCAAAGCACAAAGTACTGGTCCTGCCCACGAACCGTCGCGTGGGGAGTAGTAAAATACCCCCGGCTAACTGTTTCATACAACGAATACCCCCGGCTAACTGTTTCATACAACGAATACCCCCGGCTAACTGTTTCATACATCGAATACCCCCGGCTAACTGTTTCATACATCGAATACCCCCGGCTAACTGTTTCATGCAACAATGCAATATATTAAGCTACATTCGCATTATTGAACATTTGGTGAGAATAAGACGTAGACAATAACTGTAGAGTTTTTCAAGGTGTTCTTTGAAAGTGAGTTTGAAGATTTCAAAAAGCATGAGAATTACATTTTGCCAAGTCAGGCTTGCTTACCCCACATACGAGGGGTGATCATTATACCCGCGAACTTTAATATAAAATTATTCATTTCAACCACAGGTCAATAAAACTGTACTCCTTTTCATAGTTTAACTTGTCATATTTGTTAATATTTAATAAGATTTGAGCGCTTGCTCTGCTCTGTACTATACCTCCTTTGGTCTTAAACCGAACCTCATTATAACTAGCGTTTACAGACCAAAACAGTTAATAGCAGATACCATTTGATATTAATGCATACTTGACTACTCTTTCAATGAGTGCAAACATGACTTTTTATCAAATTGTATTTAGATTTAATAAACCGCACACACCGTGTGTCTGGAAGGCGCCTTTGTTGTCTTATTAAAGGTAAATAGCATGTTGATTAGTTCCAAGTCAAACAGGGGTAATGGCTGAGATTGCTTTGTGAGCGTTTAAACAAAGAGAACTGAAGTCGCAGATCATCTGAACTAAACCCTACAATAAAATTACCACTAAGACCGGAGTCAACTAGTTTTAATAATGAAGAGGCGATGTCAGTAATGAAGAAAAAAAACAAAAGATATTAATGGAAAGGTGGTCTTAAAAGGAACGTGGTCTTATCGGTTAGATGGTCTTAGTTATGAGGTGGTCTGATAAGCAAGTAATAAGATACCAGACATGAAATAATGGTTCTGACAACAGCGGTATTCCGTATAAGGTGGTCCTTCTGTTGGAGTGTCTTATCGTGAGGTGGTTTATCTATTGAGTTAGTGGCCATACTATTGAGTTGTCTTCATTGTGAAGAGGCCCTTTTATGCGGGTGGTGTTAATTTTTAGGTGGTCCTTCTATGAAGGTGGTTCTACTATTGAGGTAGTCTTCAACTTGAGGTGGTCTTACATTTAGAGGTCCTACTACTGCAGTAACCCTACTATGGAGGTGGTCCTACTATTGTGGTGGTCCTACTATTCTGGTGATCCTACTATTTAGGTGGTCCTACTTTTTAGGTGGTCCTACTATTGAGGTGGTCCTACTATTGTGGTAGTTCTACTATTGAGGTGGCCCTACTATTGAGGTAGTTCTACTATTGAGGTGGTCCTACTATTGAGGTAGTTCTACTATTGAGGTGGTCCTACTATTGAGGTAGTTCTACTATTGAGGTGGCCCTACTATTGAGGTAGTTCTACTATTGAGGTGGTCCTACTATTGAGGTAGTCCTAGTATGGATGTGATCCTACTTTTTGGCTGGTCGTTATATGCGGTTTTACTGTCAAGATTTTAAAAAGTACCCATTTTGGAGTGTTAAGAAATCGCTATTTTAAAAATTGCACTAATTGACATAATTTAAAGACTATACATTATTCAACAAGCCACGCTGACCTACTTATTTTTAATTGTTCCACGGTCAAAAGATTATGAAGTTTTTACATGCACGTATCCTTGCTTATCGTGTCTTGTTTATACGCAATTCTTTAACAGTTCGTGCGTATCGCATTACATGTGGATACATATAATTGTATTACATGTGGATACATATAATTACATTACATGTGGTAACATATCATTACATCACTGTGGAAACATATAATTGCATTACATGTGGATACATATAATTACATTACATGTGGATACATATCATTACATCACTGTGGAAACATATAATTGTATTACATGTGGATACATATAATTACATTACATGTGGTAACATATAATTACTTGTGGATACATATAATTACATTACTTGTGGAAACATATAATTACAATACTTGTGGAAACATATAATTACATTACTTGTGGGTATATATAATTACATTACATGTGGTAACATATAATTACATGTGGTACATATAATTACAATATATGAGACACATTTAATTAGAATAATTTGTCTTCTTTTTCAGGGGGCAATAGAAGAATTAAAAATAGTAACTAAACCGCATGGTTATTTACTCCAATGTCCACAACAAAATACAGGTGAGTGGAATTTTAGCTATAAATTATAACACCTGTTACATCCAAAGCTTTACTACGTTATATGTTAGCATCATAATGATTTGTCCTCCTTATTACTAAACAATACAATTAACTATTTAGAACCAAAAAAGGGGGCAAATAGCTTAATTTCATTATCAACGTTTTTTTGTTGTTGTTGTTTTTTCCTTTCTGTTGTCATTATTTTGGACAAAACTATCGGGGTTTGCTTGAATTATAAGTTTAAGTTAATATATATATGTAATATATTTTTTTCTACTTTTCTACTGATATGAAACTTGATATACACATGCATCGTTTGGTCTCAATCAGCTGTGATAAGTTAATCATTAAGAGAACATTTAGCTTGATATTGGATTCTTATTATTTGGTTTATCTTATTGATTTATGTTATTCATCTTGAAGAGAGCTCATTTCAGCTTGAAATAATTCATGAGGATAGAATATGATATCATATTTCTTGCTTTCCTTTTTTGTGTGTTGCGTAATACAGTGTATTTGTAAATAAGAGAGCGGTCAGAATGACACAAGGGTTTAAGTTATGCTATGCTTGGGCAATAAAAAAACATAGTGAACATAATAGACGGTAGTCTTTCTTTTGGGGATATCAGGCCTGGCATGGCTTCCTTGATCTGGAGCCACAACATCCTTAACCCAAATCCCTCTAAACACGTCGAAAATGCACTGGATGTTTTCATGCTTGTGTTTTGTTTTGACATATGTTGAATTATAACACGAAACCTTTAGTCCGCGCTACCCGCTCTCTATCACGGCCTTTGTCTAAATATTTTGTACCTAGACGCACGGCGATATATTGCAAGGGTGCCGATTTAATCTAAGTACCATCAGGCCAAAACATTGCAAAATCTTAGTAATAGTCTCCCGCCATTGTTTTAGGCTACCACACACACATTTATTCGCAACATCCACAAGAAATAAGGCATATTTATTACATTTTTTCTATCTTTACGACCATCAAAATATCGAAGTCTAGGGGGAGAGAAATTAAACGAACTGCGATATTTAGCAGACAATTTTTGCCAATCATCCCCCGCTATCATTAAAGTGATTGTTATCTTTATACCTCTTTATGATTTAATAGAGTTCTATTCTTACAAATTTATGCCTTTGAACTCCCGTTTAGATTAGGACTGAATTACATAATCGCGCTGAGATAGCTTTTAGAACTTGTTTTAATTTAGCAAGGATTTTGTCTTATTTTCATATACTTGTTGCTAAGAGTCGTTGTGATATATAATATGCATCATTGGACCATATAGGTGAAAACGAGGTATGTTCACAGTTAGCAAATGATTAAATCATTATAACTTCCAAAAAGCGCTCCTCGTCAAAATACCAAGTAATGCATTTCATTTATAGAGAAATTTGCAAAGACTCGTTATTACAGCACGTGCAGAAGAACACTGTCAATTATTTCATTCAATAATGTTCCGTAATCGGATATTCAATGCTTAAAAGACATTTCTACAAACATTATTGTAGAGATAAAAATACATTTTTTTTTTGGCATTCTATTAGTATGTTTGTAGCTTTGACTATTCATAGTATAATTACATGTATTATGTTTGCAATCGAACTTCTTCTCTCACGTAGTTATATGTTTGTTCTTTTACTGATATGTCACATTTACACATTTGAAATATATAGCGAGCCTGTCAAGTTTATATGACCTTATTATCAATCGGAAAATGCGTTTATCGTTCTTATGTAATTCAAAAGCACTATGTTTTTAAGTTAAATTACCTTTTATATACATAAACATTGTTGTTTTATGTTTTGTTGTTGTTTTTAATTTCGCTCTAAATATTCCCAACACTATTGTTACATTGCAGTGTGTCCAACGTGCGCTCAATTCCAAGCTTTGCAAAACAAAGTGAAAGAAATGTATTCCGTCTTCCAGAATCTTTCTATAAAGGTAAGTTGTATGTGACTATTGTTTTATTTTGTGCGAAGTATTGGTGGAAAAAAGAAGCCATTTTAAAAATGTGTAAAATGTATGACCATTATATCAGTATATATTTCAAAAATACGAGTTTTTTTTTTATTATATTCTAATCGGTATAACTTCTCGTGCATTATTTAGCAATTTTGTTTTCGTTAGGATAAGCATATGCTAGATTATCTTTCTATTACAAGAATGTGCAAATCCTGAAATTTTTGAAAATATATTGAATAATAATGAGTAGTTACACACAACTTTTCAACTGTTGTAAAATATAACCAATTTGCAAAAGTATTCATGTAAGTAAAACTCAAGATTACATATATGTTCTTAATTAAAAGTGATGTTTAAAACTTTAAAAACCTTGCCCATGGCATCAAAATGTATCATAAAATATTATTGCGCAAGAAATTCAACTAGTTCTAATAATTTTACAGCTACTTCAAGCAGAGGAGCGGATAACAGGTTTAGAACAATGCCAATGTTTAAAAAGTTGCCATCAAAATGGTACAGAAAGAAAAGAAGGTGAACTATGGAAGTTGGACCAGTGTACCATATGTATGTGTCGGGTAAGTGGAACAGTTTTATACGTTAAGAAGCGGAAAAGACAGTCTCTAGAGTATAAAAGAGTATAGTATGTATGTGTCGGTAAGTGGAACAGTTTTATACGTTAAGTAAGCGGACAAGACAGTCTCTAGAGTATTAAGTGGGTCAGTTTTATATGTTAAATAAGCGGAATGACAGTCTCTAGAGCATAAAAGAGTATAGTATGTATGTGTCGTGTAAGTGGGACAGTTTTATACGTTAAGTAAGCGGAAAAGACAGTCTCTAGAGTATAAAAGAGTATAGTATGTATGTGTCGTGTAAGTGGGTCAGTTTTATACGTTAAATAAGCGGAAATGACAGTCTCTAGAGCATAAAAGAGTATAGATGTAGTTTTAAAGACAGCCTCTAGAGCATAAAAGAGTATAGTATGTATGTGTCGTGTAAGTGGGACAATTTATACGTTAAGAAGCGGAAAAGACAGCCTCTAGAGTATAAAAGAGTATAGTATGTATGTGTCGTGTAAGTGGGACAGTTTTATACGTTAAGAAGCGGAAAAAAGGGTAGTGGAACAGTTTTATACGTTAAGTAAGCGGAAAAGACAGCCTCTAGAGTATAAAAAAGTATAGTATGTATGTGTCGGATAAGATTAACAAAGTCTTTGATGTAGACTATGTATGTGGTAAGTAGGTGACACATCCTCTAGTTATCGAGTAAGCAGCCACTTGGTGCAATATATATATGTGTCAAGTACTTGGAACAATCTATTTAGTACAAAATATATGTGTCGAGTACTTGGAACAGCCTCCCATTGTGGGAATTTTTTTCTTCTACAGTGTCAGCTGAGTGCAGAGCTGTTTGGAGCTCGCGTCATAACTATATTTTCCTGCTTATATTTAAACAAGGTTTTCAATGAAAATCCTGGTTATAAGAATGGGGTACGTCGTTGGGCGGGCGGGTATTTGTCAAACAGGTCGTGTCCGCGTCGAATATCTCCTGTTAGAATAGAGATACAGTTTTCAAGTTTTCATATTTAATTGTTGGATACCTTTTGGAGAGAGGAAGATTGGGATTGATTTCCATAATGATGGGACCAGCGACACTGTTATTACCAATATTTTTTTAAGTTCCGTTAAAAACCTCAAATAGGAGTAGGTATGATAATCAGATTTAGTAGATAGATACTTATGGGAAGAGGAATATTGGGGTTGACTATCAGGCTAATAGAGTCAAGGTCACTGTTATTAAAAATAGATTTTTATTTCCGTTAAATAACAGCCTTATGATGGAATAGGAAGGTTGGGGTTGATTTTCGGGTCAAAGAGTCAAGGTACAAGTCACTGTTATCAAAAATAGTTTTGAAATTTTAGTTTTGTATCTTTGACGTGTTTCTTGTTATTATTTAAAATTTATAACAATTGTTTATAATTGTTTAACTAGTTTTTATAGCAGATCATTAAATTTCTGCTGGATTTTAATAACAACGAAATGTTTTTTAATGCTAATATAAAACTGGTATTTATATTTTTATTACACTTTTTCTGACAAAAAAAGGAAAATTCCAATAACTTAGTATGTGATCGTTAATAAAAAAATCTTTTGTACAATCTATGAAACAAATCATTCAAAACGATGATAAGGTTAAAGGAATTTACATATTAGCGTTATTCGAGCTTATATTCATTTCCACCTCAAACGACTCTCTAAAATACTCGCTGAAATAATATTTAGAAAGACTTGAACTATTAGATGTTTCTTCTTCTGCACAACAGTTTTACTTTCAAGTGCCTTTTTGCATGATTTGTAAAGGGTGTGTTACGTTTACGTTGATACCGGGAACCAGTTGACATGTCATGGACCAGTGCCAAGTAAACCTATAAAACCTATTCAACTACCTGCAAAAAATGTGTAATATTTCAAAATCCGGTATTATCTAAATGAACAGTTTGTACAATAAGTAATTTTCTGTCTAATTAAAAGCAAACAAAACCCCACTCTGCAACCTTTATACGATCAAACCACCGAAGTAGCACTCACATAATATTCTTGATTGGCTTGCTGCAGCCGTCCTAGCAGTTGTTGTTTTATGTTCTATTCCAAATGGTAAAAATA
>CM037783.1:60880973-60930973 GCA_021229015.1 Solen grandis
AACGAATTCACAATATAAGAGAAAATGTTTGGAGGTATGCCCAACAGGGATTTTCTCGACGTGCATTGGTAAAGTATGTCAAAAACTCTACGAATGTGTTTCCGATATTGTAAACTTAGTCAGTGTTTTACAAAATAGTGAGAAAATTAGTCGCAACACACACGCTATGCAATCGTAAATAATCCATTAGTTTATGTAAATGATGACTATTTGCGTTGTTCATTATACAAAAGATGGACAAAAAGCAACAGTGAAAAAAGTCCTGAAGTCATAGGATTATTGAATGATTAATCATCCTGTTTGAATGGTTGGTCAATTCCTTTTCCGAGATGCCTAGATGGTCTGTGGTGTAAAATTTGATTATATAAAATGACCCATGACTGGTCCAACGTTCATACGAAATGGTAATTGGAAAAAATACAAATATATACAGACTGTTTTGAGCTTGCTTTTTGTATACTGTAAATTTCTAGGTTAATAGGTCCTTTCGTTTTAGGTAGCTATATCTTAAAATAGAATAGCTGACTCGCAGATTTTCTAAAGTTAAAGTTATCCATTCATTAAATCTGACTCTTAAATTCCTCTGCAAACCTTATACACTTCTTTTGACGAGGAAGCGATCGGTTTACTAATGAAATATCTCGCTTGGATAAGTACCGGAAGTCAGATTGTTTCAGATTGTTTCCAAACACATTGCTAGCCGAGGTAGATATTCCAAGTACGTTATTATTTAATTAGAGTGCAGACCATAATTGAGAAGGGTCTGGAAAATCGTAGACTGCAGATATGCAAGAGGAAGCTCAGTAGTAAATAATTTGTGAGGTGCATAGCCAAGGGCCATGTTGCGCGTTTCCCTTTATCGCTTTGTGAACGTAAACATATCAAAGTTAACACCGACACTGTCCATAAACTATTCATAGGTTACATCTAACTGGCAATTATAATTATCTGCATTTAGATGGAAATGAATATATTCAATTCTAGATTATTTTATTTGTGCTTTAAGGGAATCTCGAGTGTTAATTTGCCGAGAACAAAATTCCAAATATTTCTACCAAACTGCTCATCACTTGTTTGCTTGGGTTAAACGTCACACCAATAGTATGTCAATCATTTATGGATACCGTCCAGTCACTTTACTACTGTGATATACTGAGCGCCAGTGCAGTTTATTACGACTTTTGATACGTCGCCGTCGGGGATAAAACCAACGTTTTTTCGAACTCTTCCAAGGAAATATCATAAGTTACGATAGCTGTTTTTCACAATCGAAGTAAAAAAAATTCTAATTTAAAAATCAATGCAATCCATATGAACAATAAAGCCAAATTTAGCCTATATATGTAGGCTTTGAATGGATAAAGCTGCACATTAATGCTAATGCATACAGCTTTACCAGGTTACCATTTTCCGTAAAATTGGAAGAAAATAATTGGTAATATTTCCAAATTACATAGCATTCTTCATTTCTTAATGACATGTTGATCTCCTATATCAAATTAAAAGAAAACCAAGAGATACCAGATATTTCTTTCATAATCACAGTATATCTTAAAGACCTTATCTCGGGCTATTCGCCATTTAATTGTATAAGTATGGTTTACAGACTTTCTATTATTCCGTATTCATATAAACTACTTTCGTGTCTAGACGATACTGTGATAGTGTTCAGAAAATAGGAACCATCAAGTGCAACAGTCAGATCAAAGCATTTGTGCGTATTTCAGCTTATATACTCTGAGTTTATAATCGGGAACCAGGTACTTGATACTATTTATACTCGGGTCGGCGTAGAGGCAGAGAAATCGAAACAAGAAAAAAAAAGGTAATGACAAGTGACTTCTTAACACCTAGAGAGATAACAACTGCTCAGTGAGAATCCTGTGCAGGTGTTCCATTCAATTCGTTTGGTGTTCATGAGTCAATTTGCATAACTGCCTTTCTTATAAGAAAATATATTTTGCTGATGTAATTCTATATAAGATTATTATTAAGACATACTTGTTAAACGAATTTGATATAAATAATAGTCGATATATTTCATTTTTTACGAGTTATTATTATTATAATAATTATTATTATATTTATCATTATAAGGTTCGTCGTCACATAGCGGTTTAATAAGTACGTTTTGGCATTTCTAATGCTGTTCATATAAAGTTAAAAATGTTTTAGCAAGATTTAAATACACTAGATTTTATTTTTTTAAGTTTAAGCTTTTAATGGGATCTTCTTTTTTTTTACTTTTATATATACTTATTATCTTTTTGACATTTCTTCACAGCTATTTCCAAAAATAATTTGGTAACTAGGTGAAACCGTTAATATATACATCACCCTTCGAATGCCTCTCTCACCCTTCCCATCTTATATAAAAAAAAAAAGAATTAAAAACAAAAAAAAATGCATAATCTGAAAAAATTATTCTTGCAGAGTCTCACAGCTCCTTTATGAACAAAATAATCCTTAAATATAAGCACTTTCCCGCTGGTGTGAAGTCTTAATCTACATCACCATCGTCATCATCATCATCAATGATTCTCTCAGCCAAGAGAACATTTTATTTTCAAATGCAATGAGCCCTACTGATTATTTAGGATGCCATGTTTTAATAAACACGAGTGATGTTAAGTTTTATCTAATGATAGCTTCTTTTCAACGTCTCTTGATAACAATGGGTTAGATAGACTGCCAACTCCCCAAAATTCTGGTTGTCCAAAGGATTCTCTAACACTGGTGCTGTTAGATGCGAACATCTGTATGGAATGGCTCAAAAACACTTTTATGTTCAATTCAAGGATCAGTGTCTTCAGATATGGAATCAGTTGATGAAATAATGTTACCCCTACACATCAATTAGGCAAAAGATAATGTCAGTGTTTAGCTTTAAATGTCTAAATTTTTACTGGTTTGAACTTAGCCTATTTGTATGCTTAATGACAGATTTGTTAGCATTGTTAGCAAATGTGTTGAAGTGGATACAAATAGCTAAATAAGAATAGAACTCGTCCTGAACTGCATTTCTTGGAAATATATTATAATGGCTTGAAGACTATTCAAGAGTATTTTCTTTGCAATAAAAAGGCAATTTTTATATAGATTTTATGCTTTTTTACATTCATTTCTTTTTTTCGGATAAATTATTCTGCGACATATGTTGGTAGAATTTCCGTCGGAAGGACTTATTTTAAATGACTAATATACTATTGTAAGGGCGTTAATTCCAGGCGAAAAAGATATTTGTTTAGGCTCTTGTGGACCTCGCAATTTATATCTTTTATATAATGTTATATATATATTATGTGATAATTGTTATTTTTATATTTCAAGTCAACAGACATCTAAATACATGCGATTGGGTTTATTTTGTTTAATTGTTTCGTCAGTTAAAAGTTATTCGTATGAAAAGTCAAAAATAGAGCTACATGTATTTTAAAATTCAACCAGATGCTTACATTGTAAATCTTTCAAGGGACATTATTGTTGTCGATAACTGCTTTCGAGATCTGTTGTTCCTTATTATTCAGAACAGCGTGTTTTTTTTTCAATCCAAGTCCGCACAAAATCAGCACAGAATTACATGAAAATCAAGGGAAAAAACTATACTTCTCATATATATTTTCTAAACGATGTTAAATATTTAAACAATATGAGTAATTGATCTCCTATGGCTTCATTGGCTGTTGTCTTTCTCTCTCAAATAATAAATCTAAACAAAGGGTTAACATTTTATTTCTTTTACTTACCGATGTCTATGTTGAGGATTATTCTAACGCGTTCTCGGCAAATCTGGGCCAGAACTGTTAGACCTCCCATGAAATCGGGTCTCTCTACATCCCGTGTTTGGTCTAGTCTGGTCTGAACAGCGTTCCTTTCCAAAAATACCCAACAAGTCTTAAAACAGTTTACGCAAAATCGCTTTGAACTTCACTGCAGTAGGCCTTCCCCTGTATACGTTTTACTGCATTACATTATCAATGGGAAAACTTTGGAATTCCCAGTAATTGCCTCATATTATAGGCGGTAGAAAAACCATGAACGTCTGTTCTATACACCATATTTCATTTTCCAGGTATATATTTTTTTCTAGGACGGTTAAATGTTAAGTCTCCTCCAACTGGGAAGGGGTTCCGAATGAAAGTAGACTGGGTCAATGTTTATTTCTGTATTCGATGTATCATAGATGGGCTGTTTCTATAGGATAAAAAAAGAGGAAACCGATTGAGCAGAAAATCGATACAAAAATAAGAGATGAAACGTTGGGAAGGCAGATTAGGAATTTATCAAGATAGAAAAAAAATATTTGCACAGTCAGCGAAAAAATGACAGGGTATTAATAAAAAATTATTCGTCTGAAACAGTTTCATTCATTTTTAAGCGCAGTGATTTTTTTATAGAAGCAAGAACTTATGTCACGTTACGTTATAAACATTACGTCTTTTTTATGTTATGCTGTTGTTGTTTAAACCCTTTTGATACATATTTTAGATAAATATTTACGCAAATTGTATGGGAAAAACTTGTCAAATACATGGAAGGATATAATTTGTTAATTTAATGTAAAATTAATATTTTGAAGAAAGATATATATGCAAAAGCTTACTTTTAATTTGAATAATTGCTAATTTTGTTTCTGCTGTGGATATCTTTCTCTACATTGTTGTGGACACCATCACCCTCATTATCATGTTTGCGATAGTTTTCCAGCTGAAACACTTGTCCATTCTGCTACTCCAATTTAAAAGGTTAATTAATTAATTCAATTAATAAACATGTCTCTAAGTAGAATTCATTACCATTCTGTCCTTTCCATCCTTCTGAACATCTTGCCGGTTTCTCTTTAAAAGCCCATTATATTTCATAATGATGTAATTTTCATGAAAAAGAAAGTATAAAATAACATTGACATTATTGTAGACTAACACAAATGGTACATAATGTGCAAATATCTGCTGTAATATAACAGTTAAACGCATTGAAAATGTTGATTGAATAACGCAACTTAGTATTTTGGATGGATGTCAAAATACTCTCATTGTTTACATTTTGCACTAAGACGGTCTGTAATCGGAAGAAATACAATGTAATTTGAATTTGAAAATACGTCGGCGAATCGCAGTATGGTTATCTGCTACGTCATCAATTTATGCACTCGTGATTCGTTAGCGAAAACATACGAAAGGTATATGGAAAACGTCAGAATATTGATGAAGATATTCGGAATATGTAAATAAGTTATTTTTGTAAACAGATTCTTTCTTATTTATACATTGTAGCAACGTTGTTGTTAACGAGTATGTACAGATTTCATCTCGTAACAAATCTGTAGCACACACTTTGCTTTTCTGTCCGAAGAATATACACTGCTTTTGGAAGCATAATATGCCTTTAAGTCTAAATGATTGATATTTAGGAAGAAGAAATAGACTGCCGAAGTGGAAACCATTAGATTCCCCTTGTCTTGACTACAAAAAAAAATTCAATGTCGGAAAGGGTTTGTTTTACTGACATATTTAATAAAAACCCAAAGTGTTTTGTAACTGTAGCAATGTAAAATGTAATGTTGAAATGATTTTTAAATAATTGTTGTAAGCAAAAATGCTGTACAGAATGAGGACACACTTGAATTTGACCCACATTGCTAGTTCTGGAATTTGTCGAATACTTACACAGATACCTGGAAAATAAGGTTTTATTTTATGGGAGAACTGAATGTTTTCTTCACATAAAATACAATTCAATTGTGTTAAACGAGTTAAACAAAGTTATTACCCATTAACATACAAGGAGTTGCAATTATAACAGGCATGGTTAAGAAATCTGTGCAAAGGAGTTCTGAACGGATAGACGCGTTAAAAAAGGTGTGGCAGGAAGAATATACAGACAGTTTTATATGGCTGACCTTCGTATATAATATCGATAAGGTGTAAAGCGATATTGATTTTTATTTTCCATGTATATATGTAGTGTGTGTTTGATTTCAGAACGGCACGGTTGAATGTCGTAATGTAGACTGTCCCCCAACAACTTGTTCCAAACCCGTATACAGAGACGGGAATTGCTGTCCCGTTTGTGAGAGTAAGTCTCTCTCTCTATCTCTCTCTTTCTCTACCTTTCTATCTATCTATCTATCTATCTATCTATCTCTAATTTGAATTTCTTTCAATCAGTAATAACAATAAGTATTTTAAATATATTTTTCTTTAATTTCGAGTATTTGCATATTTTCTTTTCGACGCGATTGAGAATTTTTTTGTATTTTTTATTGGCGGTATCAACAATGCTATCCAGTAATGATCCATCGTGTACGCCTTAATGTCTTGTCCCTATTGTTTAATTTCTATTTTATTTTTTTAATTAGTACACACGTGATTATGACCTACTTTTTAATGCTTTATTGCGTGATATTTCACCAAAAACACTCGTGGCGGACCCTTGAGGGTAATTAAAATGGCTCTACAGAAAACAATAAATTAAGTTATTAATATTAACACAGATATGATCCTTATGATACGAATCGATCCGTTTACTCTTCACTGCTAGGTATGGAGGACGAGTGTGGCCATTTCAACTTAAGTTATAAGTTCAATATCGCGGCTTTTTTTTTTCTTTTTTTTTTTGGCAATTTCTTCAAAAGTAAATATTATAAGTATTTAATGCATAAACGAGTTTAGATGGAGTTTTCATAAAGTTTGTTAAGCTCATAATGTTAATATTTCATTGATATAAAAATTATAACGTTGAAGATAGTACTTAAAATCAAACTATCAATTTTGAGTTTCTCGTGCCATTTTATTGACGTTTAACACTCTTCGTGGAGCTAAACATCCTGTGGTGTCCTTTTTATTATATAAAATTAATTCCTTTTTTTCATCCTATTCCACAAACTTCAAAACTAAGTATACGTTTAATGGCATTACTAAACTACCATAACTATGCAATAGCCGAACTAGGCCACCATAGCAACATCAGAGAAGCGTTAGTCATCCCAGAACCACCGGCAGAAGCTCGGAGCTAACAAAAGCCTTCCACAGTATTATAGAGTCTAGACATAGTTGTATAAATCCGTCAGTCTGATAAGCGCCAAATCGACTGCCAATTATTTATGACATAAATTCACAAGTGTTACTCTATGTTTGTAGAAGCTATACTTTGATATACTACTGGAATACAACAGCGTGGGCTGGAATAACGCTTCTGATGTTTCGAGACGCCTCCTTTCCACCGTTCGATAATTATCATAGTGATACGCAGTTCCATGAAAAATATCAGAACATACTCATTCGAAATAACACTTGTTGTATAAATTGATATGAACATGAAATATGATTTTTTTTTCAATTGTCTCGGTGGTGATATGTTTTATTTTTAAGTATGTTAAAAGTACCTAGATACAGACTTGCCCCACTAAGATATCAAATTAAATCGACGAATTTCATCGCATTTTTTATACGAATGTTTGCAACAAAAAAAATGTTTGTCCATTTCAGCTGACTGTTATTACAGTGGTAAATATTTTGACCATGGGGAAATACACAGTCCGAGAGTGTGCGTGACGTGTACATGTGACGTAAGCATTTCATTTCTATATAATTCTCTCAATGATAAAACACTATTGTTGGGTAATTTAAATAATTCATACAGCAAAATTATAAAATTTGCCATGCTGTGAATACTTTACTGACCCAAATGTTTTGTTTCACCGACATAAACCACTACAACCTGTGAACATCAGGACATCTGCGACTTACAATTTATGTCCATCATAACACACAGCTTCAAAGTGCGCACATGCTGACATTAATGCGTAGATCAACACACATAAAAATACAATTGCGTACCTACATTATGACACAAAGCATGCATACATCTTGATATATACATCGTGATATATATGTATTAGTTATCGTTTATATTTTAAATTTTATGGAATTTATCGCAAGCGACGCGAAGCGGGGCGCTGCGATAAATCCATAAAATTCAACATATAAACAATAACATATTTACAGTTTGTCACATAGGCCATACAGTTTTGCCTTTGACCTCACATTATAGAACCGCCTCCCGTTTGACTGGATTTAAGTACGGTTCAGAGTCAATGTTACTGGGTATATTTATATTTTGAGCTAACAAAACATGACGTAATCATTCGCCGTCGGATCAAGCTCCGCCCATGTTGGTCTTTGGTCACGTAGACACCATATTTTCTCCATATCAAGATATCACGGTTCATTTTATGCAATATATTTTTCGAACTTTGAACGAAATACAAGCATTTCATTAAACTATCAAGTAGGAAAATTGTAGTCGTGGTATATAGTTCGTGATATATACAATTTGCGCACACCGTGACATGTATACCATGACATATAACCATATTGTATACGTTCACAGAATGGAATAATGATGTGTTCGAGACAAGATCCCGAAACCAGTTGCCCCAAACTGAACTGTGAAAAGAGAGATATTATCCACGTACAAGGGGAATGTTGTCCAATATGCAGAGGTAAGCACCCTCGGCCTAAAGGAGATTATCATTAGAAATTAGATCAGTGGGTCGCAAAAATGTCAGATTATAAACACATTGTCCTTAATGATTAACAAATCAATTACTAAACGAGGGATGATCCAGGAAAAACGTGCTAAATAACTGCTTTGTCCGAAAAACAAAAGATCGTAAGCACTGCCCACATTACCAAAACAATTGAAACATAATTATATTTCACTTCTTAATATGTTACCGTTGATGTTACTTTATGATTTGCATGGTCAAATGTCAACCCCTGCTTGAATTGTAAATTAAACAAGTCATACTTTACTATAAAATATATGGATGTTTATTTTACCACGTCTTGCAGGGACAGATTTCTGTGCACAAGGAAACAACTGTCACCACAATGCAAGTTGCATTAACCTAGCAACCCGCTACGCATGTCAGTGTAAACGGGGTTTCCAAGGTGACGGGACGAGTTGCGAAGGTAAGCAAAAACTACTTAAGCATAATACTGCAAATGCTTAGTCGATATGCATACTTTAATGATATCCAGTCATTAATGAAGACGAAGTTGAAATATCACCAAACCTTACAAGGAGTAAAGAAAGCTATCTGAACGCATGTTTGGCCTTCTTAACCGACCATTTAAATGTTTTAAACAGAAATTAAGCATTAATAAACATCGTCATTTCATACACAAATAACTTAAGCTTGTAAAAGAAACCATATATCCATAAATTTAGTACTTTTTTCTGTTTGTAGTGTTATTACCGAGCATAATTATTGAATTATGTCTATCAAAGATACAGAAATAAAAAGGAATTACTATATGTGCTAAGGATGCGGGTACTACAAAGAATGCTTTTCGACGATAAAATGAACTTACTTGATCACTTCCTATTGCATATTATTTCAAGTACATGTATAGCATTCATGTGTGATAACTCCATCAACGCCGGAAAGCATTTTTAAGATAGTTCTTGTCGTTATAATTCTAGTAATGTATCGTCAGTTTTTAGAAATGAGAATTCATCATTCATTCAACATCTTTCCCATTCATGGCTAGGAAAACTTCTCACAAACAGTATCACAAAGCAAGCCATTTGTTTTTGTGTAAACAAGGTCAACCATTGACTACCTTTTATCCTATTGTGTAGTCACTGGACAGCCTGTAAGTCAGTCTCAATACGCCAGTGAGCACTGGAAAGATCCATCGTAAAAGCAATTGCATGCCATTTATTTTCAAGATTAACACGCTTTTTATTAATATTTAGTTATCTTTGTTATTCAATAAAATAGTCTCAAAGTTAGTATAGTTGATAAGTTTTGATATCAAGAACAATTATAATTGTTGTGCTGTCTAGGTCGAGATTTTGATTGATTGATTGATTGATTGATTGATTGATTGATTGATTGATTGATTGATTGATTGATTGATTGATTGATTGATTGATTGATTGATTGATTGATTGATTCGGTGCTGTTGTTCTGACTGGTTCTGGGTACACAAGCCTGTATTTGTTAGGTTTCATTCTGGTTCCGGCATGAAAAAAAGGAAACGAACCGATACAATGTGTTGAACATTTGTTTTTCAGATATTGATGAATGTAAGGAAATCGGGGGCAAAACTGGACATCATTGTCAAAGCAATCAAAAATGTGTGAATACGATTGGATCTTATAAGTGCACGTGCTTGTCTGGTCACGTGAAGGCTGACGGAGACGACCAGTCGTGTTCAGGTATATCTAGTGGACAGATGGCGCTTTTTGTCACGTGGAAATTAACTGTGATTATGGCGTGGTTGTGCCTTATAGTTCATCGGTATCAGAGATGATCAAAAGTGAAATATAAACTTTGGATAGGAGAGTGGATGTTAGCTCGAAATCTGTTAAATTTTCTCTCATTTTTGGATTTATTTTTCATTTAAAATGTAAATATTTTCATAATATATCATTGAAAAATATCTTATATGTAATAAATGAGAGAAATGTGTAAATGTTTGAAAAGCTGTGATGACTGATTACGAATGTAGTGTATCTATTTATAGAATTAAATCTATTAATAGAATTAAATCTATCAATAGAACTTGGTTATTATCTTAGATTTATAATTAAAATACTATATCAAAGGTGATTTCATAATGAAATGAGAAAAGTCGTTACTACCTCTGGATTTTAACTGTAAATATCGGGAAAATAAAGTCCCTTTATTAGATACACGTGTGAGTTTTATATTGACTACCAACTTATATCTTGTAGAAAATGCATCATGTACCCTACTATTCTTAGTGTGTTAGTTACTATCATTTCAACTCTATCAGACAAAATAAACCTGTTGGCAGAGTATACAAATGATACCTATAGATTAGTCCTTATAACAAGCAGCATGCTAGTGACATAGTCACAATGCAGTCAGCATACTTGGTGAAACTATTTTACTTGGTATTTAGCGAAAACTGAAAGCAGCACATTCGAGAGGCTGTTACATGCGAGCGGTTATGTACCTAGTAATAAAACCGTCGGGTAATTACAAGCACACGTGAAGAAGGGAAGAGATCCCAATCAATATCCTGCATATACACTTTCCAGGGCCATGAAACTGACATTTATGTCCCGTAATCCCCCTCGCAATTGATTTGACCTCTCTAACCTTTATCGTAAATGACTGACCTCCCATAAATCTGAAATAGTCATTACGACGTCAGAGACGCCGGGCGTTCTTGTCCGAACCTTTCCCTGCGTTTAATTTGTCTGGACCTTTTAATAGTAAAATAATCTAAGCAAATGATTAACATGAAATAATTAACATTCAGTTTATTTGTCGGTGGGAAATAGATCAAACGGACGTTAACATATAATTAGGTCAGTAATTAACCTTTCTTTGGCCTATGTAGCTAAACAGATAATACTGTTAACTATTGAGAAAATATGTTTATTTTCTACAATCATTTCTATACTTCATGTGGTTTTAAACAGTCAAACATATTCATTTATTAGATTATTTGTACATTATAATATATTGTATAATTGATTCCAAACTATTTATCAAAGATCGTGGTTTTAACTAATTTAACTCTATATACTAACATGTTTACAAAATTGTTTAAAAAAATAATTCCCTGTAGCTCTTCTTTCTAATATTTCAATTAAGTTTATTGCTATTTTAATGAAACATCCACTGTAGCGTCATCTAGTTTCAGTCAGAATAGATTTTACAAATGCCCTTGAGTTTTGAAAGCTTGTAGCATGAAATTTGCTGTTTGCTAATGCATTATGTATGCACTGTTATGGCTTTGAGACAAGATCAATACGGATCCCTCGGGTTTCTGACAGCTGAGACCACGTGATAGATAATCTGCAATTGGAAGACTTGACAACTTGTTGCATTCAAGGTCATGATTGTGTGCATGTTATATGTTTGTTCCTAAGAAACCCAGTGACGTCATCATGGCAAAGCTCTGCAGACTGAAATCCCATCTTCGATTTCGATTGATTAAGTGTGCTCTACGTTCAGATATTCAAAGCAGTCCCTGCAGTGATATTCTTACGATATAGATTCAATATACATTGTTATTTTGTTACCATTCTTTGGGTTATATTGAGTATTAAAGCACAAAACATGCAATAATGTGTCCATTTTCATTTAACGCACTGGTTTTTTATCATGGACCTACAGGTTGAATTCAACTAGCTCTAATTACAAGCTCACTCCTAGTTAAAATTTTATTGACAATGACTTGAACCTTGTACCTCACATATGTTTCTTCTTTTGAACTTTCTGTTTATTACTGGAACTACTTCGAAATAGATTAGACCGATCTTTTACTCGAGGAACAAGTGGAAGAATAGACTGATTTGTCTGCAGTCTTAAATCATTGATCTTAAACACTAATATCCTCCTCGATAGCGACCTAAATTCAACCCATGTAAACCCGTTTACCCAGCATGCCGTGTAATAGAGGAAGTTCTTTTCAATTCATCGAAGTGGCTTGAACTTAAAAATGTAGTGAAGGGGAGTAGTTTACCCCCCTACAAAGAATTAAAATTTATGAGAGCATCAAAACTATTTTGAGGCTTTTCCTTGATTATCTGCAGTAAAATCCAGAAAGTAAAGTGTTTAGCAAAGGTTTGAATATATAATTCGTTCCTCTAATTTTGCCGTCCAAAGCATGAGTATATTTCACTTTTGACGTCATAGTAGAATGTTGCGATGTTTGTGGGTTTATACATTCTTCCGCTTTGTATAGATTTTATTTTATTTCTTTATTTTTGCTATTTATCTGTTTGCATTGGTATCATTTTATTAGTTTGTCCTTATTTTTAAATTTTAAATTTTCTTTGTATATGTTTTTTTGAGTCATAAAATTTTAATGTCCCGGGTAACGTGTCCCTTTTAATATTTGTCCTTGAACTAGCGCAGCTTTCTACTATACTTTCATATTATGAATGAATGTCGTAAAGTGTCATACAAAGTTGATCAAAGTTATACTGTCGTCTGCAACCGCTGTTTTGATAAAGTATATACATGTACATACGGTACCTTTGATTAATATCATTACATGTTAACAATAATGATAATTTCCTGAAAGATTGAATTTAATATGTATACAAGTATGTTCCTTCTGGAAATATTTGGAGCACAGTATTGCTGGTATGTTTGGATCTCTGCAATGGCGCGGTCGTCTGCAACCGCTAAAAATCATGTTGAAGTTGTGTATTAGTTATGTTAAATTTAGTTTGTTTATCATTCCAAATCATATATTAAAGTACTGTGTATTTAAATTGTTAATTACATCTAATATTTGATTAATCAAATAGACATTAAGTGTTAGTTGTATAAATTGAGGTGCAAATATACGGAAATGAAAACGTTGAATGCTTTTGTTGTGTTTGCATGCAACCTCCTTTACAGTTATTTAATATTGTTTATAGTAGAGGATTTACAGTTTTAGTGTTTATTTGACAACACTTTTTTGCATGTCTGAACGGTGTACCTCACGATCCTGTGTTGAATAGAAGATATTTCATTTGCTGTTAGTATTACATCCGACAAATATTGTTTTGTCAATAACAGTCTGGAATTGATTGCGATAAAACATTTATATTCATTTGATGAATGTGTGGTCGTAAAAGTTTGCCAAAACGTTAATATGTAATTAATTTCCATACGCCCAAGAACACTGTATCTATGAGTCTAAATTCGTGATATTAACACATCATAACGTTTTTTTTTCATGATACAATGAAGAAGGGCTAAATTAAGAAGGGAAAAAAACAAAAAGAAAAAAAAAACGCTGCAATTTTCAAGCACAAGATCACACTCCTTCCAGGAGAGATCAAATAGAAGCGAAATGGTTGTTAATATATTATCTAGACAAAACCCTTGAAACTCTTAACAAACGGGAATCTCTGCCGATGAAGCAGACAGATATGTCAGCAGATGACGGGGTGTGTCTACCAGACAGACAAGTACAGCGTGGGTCAGTCAGCTGGAAAACCAGTCGGCACTGCGGGGGTCGTCCCGCACCATACACAAACAGTGGTACCACCACAACTGTCGGCGAGAAAGAGCGGGCTACAGAAGACGTCACACAATATATAGAAATCGTATAAAGGGAATAAAGTATGCAAGATGCTGCAGACGTCACGCAGGAGTTACAGATTATATACACAAAAAGCACATATGCTAATAATATGGAAGAATAACAAGCTGAGTCTCACTCACACACTGGTACGGCACAGAGAGCAATCATTCTTTTATGTGATTTCATATCAAATTCGACCTTGAAAATGCAATTTTACGGAAACTCTCGCCTACTACCTCTCACTGCACGCATGTCTTATATTACATAAGATGGTATTTTGCAAACAAGAATCGTTGCAGAGAAATTGATACCAGCTGTTAAGACCTCTCCATTGGTATCAACTATTTTCTGTCCAATCCATTGACTGACATAAAGAGTACCAAGAGTACCGGTCTTCCCATACATTTATGTATTAAGGGAAATCATGGTCGCTGGGATTTCTAGAGGAGAATAAGTATATGTTTTAATGATGGGATACTTCATCACTGTATGATAACCTTGATGTACGACGAGAAAGTTTTTTTATGTATTCCGTTAGATAATGATCGAATCTATTTATTTAACCCTTTCCCTCATAGAGGAAACCATGAAAAGACCTATGCGAACAACATAAAACCAGATCAGCCTGCGAGTAACTCGCAGGCTGATCAGGTTTTATGCTGTTCGCTGCTCCTCAGTGGTCTGGAAATGAGGATTTTGTAATTAAATTTGGTAAGATTTAACTGTGGTTTTCTGCAGATCAGGCTTTATGTGGTACCTACTGAGTACGTCAAAATGAGTCCATATGAGGGAAAGGGTTAATACATGTAGTTATATATTTATAATCTAACTGGAACGATTGATTAAGGATGTTTCAGAGGCTTACCACTGATTTTAATTTTGGTAAAAAATGAATTAGTATAATATTAAAGGAAAACCCAATTTTAATAAAAAAATATAATTTATAAAATAATAATTAAGGCTAATTATCACTTGAGGCCTACAGTTATTTATACGATTACATTATTTATATAATACATTACATATTAAGTTAAGTATATAATACATATATACAATTGAAATGACTCCATTTAGAGAAAAAATCATTACATGAGTTTGACCTTTGTATATTTCGAAATGTTTTGAAAAATGATGCTTCTGTAATCTGTGATATTTGTGATATATACAGACACAGTTTTCGTATTTGCTTTAGTATTAAATCTAACATATCTTGATATAATTGAAGACATTTATTACATTTTAATCAATGCTATTGCAGGAAAAAATTCACATATTTCACAATTCACAATTTTAATTAATCAGAATAATAACAATTTTTTTTTTCAGTCCGAAAATTAGTGAAGCTCTAAAGCTTTCACACACTTAATCTTCAGCTATTTGAAACTTTTATAAGAAAATCATTCTCCTGTTTATGTACTTAAGAATGAATAAACATCTTACAACAATTCATGAATCTCTCATGAAGGAATTAATAGATGTAAAAGTAGGACAACGGAATGGATATACTCAATAGCTAAGTAGTGTAATCTTCGAATGAACAATTGTTTTGCTTGTTTCGTAAGTTTACGATTATTATGCTCGGCAAAAACAATAAATTTACTGTAAACTTTTTTTTCCTTTATTCATATATTTACGGTAATTGCTACTTTTCCTTGCGTAAATGATATTGCTCTGTTTAAGCTAAATAACAATATTGCGATTGTAGCAAAGGATTTAAATTGCTAAAATCGAAATTGTAAATATTTTGGATTTGTTTCTTCGCATTAGGATTAAAGTTTATAGAAAGTAAATCTGATCCTCTCTATAATCTGAACGTTCGGTCCGTATAGTTTCCCGATCATGGTTTTCCCCTGTACGTCCGTACGCATGAACATCTTCATGTGTTTGTATGCCTCGTCATGTAATGACCATTAAAAGTGTAATTAGTTATATAAAAATATCATGTAACGGCAAGTCCAATTATCTAGGGGGTTCTTAAAGTTAATGGAAAAGGGCATAAAAAGCCTGACTGTTCCATCTCCAGTACTGCGGCTCACCCGCGCCTGACAATACCCTCGTTTTAATCATCTCCTGACGCTATCCAGGCTTCGACACAGCTCGTTATCGCCGGCTAACTATACAACAGGATCTTATCCACGGCTAGAAAAATACACAAATTTACATTGAAGCCTTTGATGTCCATATGATGTATACACAGAGACAATGATTTTCCAGTGAACTTGATGCGTAAGATTTTAAAACATTATCACTTTTTTTCTAGCAATCGAATCTATTTAAGAAATATGTTGGATATAAATAGAAAATAAATCAGATTCGTTTCTCTTTTTATACATATTTCTCGAAGTGGTTTGATGTCTGATCTGGAGAAAAAAATAAGTATTAAACACTAAGAAAATTTGTTTGGTTTAAATATATAGTTCTGCATCATTAATGTCTAAACAAACACGTGGTTATCAGCGACTAGATTCAATTCACGGAAGAAGAATCCGACCAGGCTAGGGGCAAGAATATTAAATTATTTTCAAGACTTTTCCGGATGCTAAGTACTGGTCCAACCACGGATTCGTATAGGTGGAAAACCATTCGCACATTTCGGTGTAAACAAATAATCACATATACAAAGGGAAAACAAGAAGAGAAAGAAGAGTAATATTGATTGATTGATTGATTGATTGATTGATTGATTGATTGATTGATTGATTGATTGATTGATTGATTGATTCTGTGTTTAAGGTTTCCATCTATGGGAGATTTGAAATCGGATTAGATTAAGTACCAGTCTGTTAATTAGAATATTCTAATTTGAATGATGTTCTCCCCAGTACTACTTATCAACCTGTCTGGTCTAATTTCCTCTCCCTGGATGCTCGAATAAAATCGTTAAGGCCAAGTTGTAGACTAGCCATAGAAATTTAACGAATGATTTATTGTTTTGAAAATAACACTGCTTTACCTAATGGCCAACAGAAAGATCGAGAACAAATCAAGGGAGGTAAACCAGACCTATCTTTACAACTTTGATATGTCAAGGCCGCGAAGTGAACATGCTTCAAGTCTCGTGCTCATAAAGCCATGTCATTTTTAAACATATTTTATTATTATAAAAAATCTGTTAAAATATCAAGAGATATGTTATTAATATTATTATGTTTATTTTACCACGATAAATTATTCATTTTCATGTATTAATTCACAGAGCTATTTCTGTAATGACTTATCCAGGGATGATACATTAATCACGTGCAGTTCACGTGCAGTACCCAGACTCTTGATATATTCCACATGGATTTTGAAAAATTTTGCCGTGCATTTCAATAAATATTATCAGAATTATTTATTTTACAATCACTTCGATGACAAGTGAAGGTCACGAGAGAAATACGATCTATCGCTGGATGCGACATTATGTGAAGCTTTGGTGTCTTTATGACAAGGCGAGCATGCAATTCATGCAAAAAAGACACATCAACGACAGCTGGTGTGGGGCATGAGACACGAGCCGCTCATTACCGTAACCATGACACCAAGATAGGTCGAACACGTCAGATAAAAGGTTTCACATCTACAGATGTTGTGTTCTTTTTAAATGGTTTTCACGTGTTGTTCAAGTTAAAAACAATTGAAAAGAAAATCATGAAAATGATTATTTTGAATTTAAGTTGTTCTCAGATTACTTGATTTATATTATACCCCAATTGCTTGGGTATTTTATTACCTCTTCAAATTAATAAGAACAGTTTATGTTTTTAAAGAGGATATATAACTAATTAAACTTTTAAAGTGAGGTCAATGATTGTTAATTTGGCAATTTGTTGGGGTTTTTTTCGGCGAAAGCTGTATAAAAATAAAAATAAAAACAACAAAAGATTTCGGAAAAGCGCTCGTTTCATTGGTTTGTATGAATTATTTTAGGATATTCCATCATTAAATGGGAGCGTGCATATCTTTCTACATGATTTCAGTTGGCAAATAACAATTTAATCTACCTATTCAAACATGAAAAACATCAAGTTGAAAAATTTAAAAAAATAACCTTCCAGTTTAAAAAGTAGACAGTTGTGAGTCTTTAGAAAAAGATGTTAACCTTGTTAGTGGACTCGTCCCTCTAAGTCACAAAACTCGCAGTGTATAAAGTCTATTTATAGCATCAGTTCGCCTGCTAAACTAAGAGCCTCGAGATCAAATCTCACTGACGGAACTTTTTTTAATAAGTTTTGCTTATTTTACAATTTTTCCCTTTCTTCCTTTTTCCCATCGACTAGTATATTGCATTTTCAAAATTTAGCGACAAATACATTTCCTATCGCAGACCATTTAAAACTTGCAAGCATTACTATATTAAATATATTATTACACTTTTACTTTCTTTAACTGTCATGTCTTTGATTCTTTTCTTACGCCGAATGTCTTTTTAAAGATATTTCTTGTTTATTTTTAATTATCAAGGGTCAATGGTTAGATCAAAAAAAATATCACAAAATTAAATTTTAATTAGTTACACCTGTCCATTTCTATATGTTATATAATAGTTTTTTTTGTTTGATTTGTGAACATGAATTGTGGGTTAAAACAAAATATAAAGTAAAATATATTCATTAAAAATGTAATACATGTATAAAAGGATAGTGGAGACAATAACAAAACAACAATAACAAATTGCAACCATCGGATAAAATGGGAAAAACACGAGAGATAAAACTTTTATATAATTAGCAACTGGGCTCGTGCAGGAACTTGGTGTATACCTCGGAACAAGCATGGTTCTCGGACAATCACCTTTCTACTGTTAACCCTTTCCCTCATATAGACTCATTTTGACGCACTCAATAGGTACCACATAAAGCCTGATCTGCAGAAAGCCACAGTTAAACCTTACCAAATTTAATTACAAAATCCTCATTTCCAGACCACTGAGGAGCAGCGAACAGCATAAAACCTGATCAGCCTGCGAGTTACTTGCAGGCTGATCTGGTTTATGTTATTCGCATAGGTCTTTTCATGGTGTCCTCTATGAGGGAAAGGGTTAATCCAAGCCTTGATGATATTTTATCGAACCTTGCTCCTAGTAACCTCTGAGAACAAAATACTTAAGCATGACATCTGAGTACATCGAGCACGTGGCTGATCCCAGACTCCTTTTAAAAGATTTTTTTTTTTGTACTGTAACTATCGAGTGCTTCAAGTTAGAAGCGAGAAAAAATATGAATGACATATTTAATTAAAGTTGTTCTCAAGTATTTTATATATATTTTAAAGCTATAGCCCGCTTGCTTGCACTTTTTATATCACCTCTTCAAACTAGTAAGAATACCTCCTTGAAAACGACTTAAAACTAATTTAACTTTTTAAGCTAGGTCAATGATTATTGGTTTTGGTATGGGCTTTATTTTAGGGCTCAAGATTTAGATCAAGGGGTTATCACAAAAACAGAGAACTTTCAATGAGTTAAACTTATCTGCTTCTTCATATCATATCATTGGATAGAACAATTTAATAACATCACGTTTCTTTAACGTTTATAAAACAGCATTTCGGCAGGAGAAACCTTCTTCAAATTTCACAACATAATTTTCAGTAACAAACTACTGACGGTCCGTTACAGAAAGTAATGTCACATCATTTAGGACAATGCTGTTAGACATTCTAACGCAATAAAAAAAAATGCTATATGAACATGGAATGCTTGTGGCGTGCGTTATTTTTCGATATATGTACGGTTAAAAATAACGTACATTATATGACGTCATATGAGTTCCAAGTAAAGTGTAATAAATTAAACCTCGCAGTCTAGTAAGCGTGTTCGAAAGGAAAGAGAGATTTTTTATATATATATCGGAGGAAAACAATGCACAGATGTTTTACAATCCCTCAAACATGCGGCCTTTTTTTTTTTAGTTACTGCGCATCTGAACTTAAGACCGTGCATTATTCTATATAGCACTCAAAACGAAACTCTTATGTCCGAAATAAATACTTCTAAAATAATCAACACCAAAATTGAAACCCTGGAATAATCTGGAAAAGAAAAGGGAATATAATTATATGACTAGAGCTCGATAGAGGCATGGTCTTCGAGAAACAGCACCTCGGACAACCGCTGAGGCCACAATACTAGGCTTCTCAGTCCTTAAATACTATGCTATTTTTGTTTCAAGACCACTACAAATATTTTATGTTTACATCTTACCTTTTTTCTAACACAGTGTTTGTGCTTTTCGAAGATAACTGACAGTAATCGTCAATTATACATTACTCTAATGTATTCGTCGAATGTACATTACTATATACGATGGTGTAAAAAAATACAGACCTTGCCGCGTGTATTTTATTCCATATTATAACTGTCAAAGTATATTAATACATACATCCACATGCATGCAAATGTGTATGCATGTTTTGGTTTTGGACATTTACAAACACAAAAAATGCATTAAAAATGCATCTACCTTACTTCCCTGCCGATAAGTGCTTCAAGGGTAACATATTTCACTCGGCAAACAAATCTTTTTTCCCTCCATGGCATCCCAAAGAAGCATACAACAGCGTGCAAACAACACAGATTGCATCAGGATAAGAGGACAATTTTATGGTGTTCCAATGTTGTGAAAAATGATTCGTCCACGCGTCATTGCGATACTAATGTATCGTTACTAGAAAGAAATTTACTTCATATGTAAATCATCAACTAAGCATCGCTCAGCTTGTAGTTGTTGGTACCTCCATCAGCCATTTAAAAAAGCCAAAGATGAAAAATCTTTCGGCACACGTGAATTACCACCTACCAATGCCAAATACACGGTGGCGGGGTCACGGAGCCAAATTTGTGTCAGCATCTCGTACGCAACTTGACAGATATTGCCTTCCATAGCCAGTGATGGAACACTCTGCACTTGTAGATTTGGTAACAAAGAGGTCATTGAATCAATAAACACGTCTGTTTCTTTTTCTTTTGATGTTCGCCGCACGACTAATAATGAGTAAATATAGTGGTAAAATGATTACTGTGTCAGATTCGTCAAACATTTGCAAGATATCTCGAGTGTTCCTCCTTATAGACAGTCCTATTGATGGATATGCTTTGCTCGACTCCTCAATGCCTCACACAATTAATGGGTGATTGCCGGGATTACGTTAATGAACCATTTGAACAACTAGAGTTCTTTTAACCTATCTAAGAGGGAGGTGGATAAGGTTCACTGCGAGAATACGAAAATGTCTGCTGGTTTGACTAATGAATGAATACACGTGGCATCGTTTAAAATGCTTTGACATGTAAGTAATTGAAATTATAAACACAGCGTGATCAAACCTCTTCATTATGTCAAAAAGAGGCACAAAGTACTTTTCTAACCCGACGACCCTCAAAAGGCTTTATTTGTGAAATCATACGTTAAATTTGTGTAGCAAATTATACAAAACATACAGATAATTGTATATATTTCCCTACCACCATGTACATAAGGATTAAAAATTAACCGCTCTAGGTGGGATTAAGTAAACTTGTGATGTACGAGGGCCATTGGCGGGACCACGAAGTCATCTGCACATCTAAAAACCAAAAGACTACAATTATATAATCAGTGACAGAGCTCGTAAAGCGACTAGGACTATAGCTCAGAGAACCGGATACCATTCGAAGAACCAGATATACCTTTCGGAGAACCAGATATACCATTCGAAGAACCGAAAAGACCATTCCGAGAACCGGATATACCATTCGAAGAACCGGATATACCATTCGGAGAACTGGATATGTATACCATTCGGAGAATCACGCCTTGGATTAACCTCATTCAAATGTAAAATTATACCATTTAAATAACTTGGAAACTTCTTACTCAAAAAATATACATTGTTATCCGATAGTAATGCGTTTGTATATACATGTATAGCATTCTAAATTGCAATCATATTAGAGAGCAGTTTGAATCCACTGTAATTACTATGGTATTTCAGCAACAGACAATACATCTTCATATCTGTCGTATTTAATTAGTTCCACCTTACCCGTGATACTCCGACAGCCGTTTAAATGAGATTTTAATGATAGTTTTGCTTTCTTAGCACCTGGCTTGATATTAATCCAAGATCAGCTTTTCATAATCATGCTAAACTTTTCGCACGGAATAATTTAAAGCAATGCAGTTTTGAAATGGAAGGGCACCTTGGTCCAGTGGTAACATACCCGACTCATCATTATTATCATCATCATCATCATCATCATCATCATCATCATAGAAATTTTGACTTCCAGGCCTTGACTTAATCCTATTTTACAAGAAAGACATGACTGTTCATCTCGCTCTCCATGCCTGGCGACCCAGTGGGTTGGTACAGTCTAAGAGTCTCACGGTCCCATGTCACTAGATCATCCCAGAACAGCTTCGGTCTGCCTGGGGCCCTTTGACCAGTAACGCTCAGTTTCTAAACCTGTGAGATCCACTCTTGGATGCGTTCTAAATGGCATAGCCATCTCAGCCTACCTGTCCAGAGAATATCTACCATGACTCGAATGTTAGACTGAGAAAGAAGCGCTCAAAGACATTCTCTTCGGACCTGACCAGGCAGATTCGTCTATCACATCCGAGTGCGGATCAAAAGTTGTGGGTTCGAACCCATTAATGGGAAAAATTATTCATGACCTTCTCAGACGCAAAGTACTGGTTCAACCCAGGAACTGTCGAGGGGGATAAGTAGAAGTTTTAAAAAACCTGTTTCACAATGGGTTAAATTTGTGTAACTGTGCAGAAAAATAAAAATACCATCTGGTTTTCATGAAGAACAGGGACGCGACTCACTTTACTTCGTATGAACAATGTAATTAGCTGGACGTCGCTATATGACTGAAATACTGTCGAAGCGACGGTAAACTCAAATAGTCAAATCAAGTCAAGTCAAGTCGTATGAAGAAATTTGAGCTAAGTCATAAAAATCTTCTCCCGTTGCCCCGTCGCGTTGTCATCCGTCTACTACTTATTATTTGCGTAACATAAAGGAAGATGTCTTATTCCATTGCATTATACTCGTATATAAGTATTCTAAAGCAATTCAGGCGCGTGCCTAGGCTTACGCAAATACGCAGTTGCGTATACTTCGTCCAGAAAATCGAAAATCTAAAAGTGCCAAAACCGCAATAAAAATTGATGCCTAACCCCAATTTTTTTAAGGGGGAGCATGCCCCCGGACCCCCCTAGCAAGTCTGCGTATCCCGAATTCAGCCCCAGGCACGCCCCTGCAGTTATGTTGCTCTGTATAAAAAATATACACACGAAGACGTTAATGTATTAACTTGTTTTCTAAAATACCTGTTTGTCCATTATCGGGACCAAGAATGAATAATTTGTACAGTGACGTATAAAACAAACGACACCGTGACATATGAATCAAATGACACAGTGGCGTGTAAAACAAATATCACTATGGCGTGTAAAACAAATGGCACAGCGGCGTATAAAACAAAGTAAAAACAAGACTCTGTTCTCGTTGTTTTACATTTATCATTATACTCTTGACTTATACATAAAATTCACGCTCGTTGCTCCATCGCGTCGCCATCCGTTTAAAAAAAAATAGGTAGCGCTAGTACTTATCGACTTCAATGACTGCTTTTTTTCTCGTCGTTTTTACCTAGGACCTATTCAAAAGAGATGCGAAACGGTCCGAAATAACGTTTTTACCTCGTGACGAAAAGAACGGGCGAACGGGATTTGAACGAATCTCACTGAGACACTTATCTCGCAGACGATTGCAGACTCTTTACAGTTAGACGCTTTGCAATATCATTCATAAAAGAGATTTGGTTTAATTGGCAATAGATTGAAGAGAACATTCAGTATAATTTATTCATCATAGATATGCTTAATTTTATACACATCTCACGCTATCTCGCGGTCACATGATCGAACACGTAATTTAACAAGAGCTTCTCTTGACTTGATCTTTACCTATATCATGGTTGCGGACCTTCTGTGAGTAAATTATGTCTTTATTTTTAATCTCTGATTGAATAATTAGTCTGCATGTTATATTTTGTGACAAGCTGTTTTATTAAACAAATCACTATTAGCAACACAAGGATAGTCCTAGTCTGTGAAATACCAGTGTGTTCCATGGTCGAGAAATCAACCCGGGTGTAAAGAACTATATCAATTTTCTTCCGAATATTTGGCAGACATGTTAAATGACTAAAAGTATACTGTAGCTCATCAATATAGTGTCTTTCTCCTTCGTCGCCTGAAAAACAATGATGAATTCCTTGGTTGGACCAGTACTTTGCGCATTTGGAGACCGTGGCAGAATATTAACTCACTTGGTTTAGAACTTTAAACCCCACAACTCAATGTACGCTTCCACAGTACCACGGTGATTTTAGTAAAAGAACTAATACAGAATTTCATATTTATCGTTAATGGTCCTATTTTATTCATAATCACTAATAATCAAGATTCATTGATAATACGGATACTTTTATTGACCAATGTAAAAAAGAAACACGTTTCCTAGCCAAGCTACAAATGTTCCTATATGTTTTGGAGTATCATATTTAAGATATTTCATCAAATTTTTTTTTTTATTCTGGTCAGGTTTTTTTTTTTTTCAGGTATTTTTTTGGTCATATTTAATTCATTTTATCAAATTTCAAATTGTTATTTTCATTCTGATTAGGTTAAAACTAGTTCTCACGTTATCACATTATTCAAATGTTACCGAAGGACGCTCATCACTAACGCTCCTAAACTCGACTAAAAAGAATTCTCTCTTTCCAAATTTAAACTCTTGAAGAAAGAAATTTTCTGCTGAAGTATTGCAATTTAATGCAAAATAACCTCTAATTCTTTGTCTCATATCCTGTTATGGTGCACCGAATTGCTGTTGGAATTAAATAACTATTCGATAGCACGCAACTGAAGGCGCCCCAAGGTCTCGAAAAGAAAATTGAATGCATATTTGCATTTATTAATTGGTATTGAAAGGATGCCCGCGCACGTGGCTCTGCTGGATGTACTTGCAGGTTGTCATTGAGCGGCAATAAAGCTCGTGCATTAGCAGCTGAGGTAATTTTATCATGGCGTCTTCGTGAAATGCCTAATGATCTTTGGAGTGTTTTCTTGTCACCATGCACATTCTCGGGATTGTCATTTACACTTGGATGTGACGGTAATGAATATGTCTTCACTGACTTTCACATTACTGAGTTTATCTGTAGTCTTCAATATTTAATATGTATATGCTTTATACAAATATTTTGTAATTCAAATCTCAATATTTTTTCCTTATAAGTACAGAATTTCCATAGATGGAGCGCTATTTCATATAGATGAATTAATCAATAAAAATAATGAATAGGAAAAACAAACTTACAGGAAAGAATGAAGGTGCACTTTGTTAGATAAATGTTATCTTTCAGCAGCACACAACTATTCTATCAGCATGCCTTAAATTTGAAAAGGACTATCTTTCAGAGATAAATGAATGCTTCGTCGGGAATCACGGTTGTGACGAGAACGCCATTTGTCAGAACACAGTTGGTAGCTACGAATGCGCATGCGTGAAAGGCTACTATGGCGACGGTTTCACGTGCAAACGTAAGCTCTCTCTCTCTCTCTCTCTCTCTCTCTCTTATATATATATATATATATATATATATATATATATATATATATATATATATATATTTATATTTATATCTTGCGGCGGATAGTTTCCGTCTATTTGAGAACTTGCAATATATATGTTGCAAAGAAGAATATTTTAGATATAGAACATCGATATTTAGCGTTAAGGCCAGCAGTGTTACAAAAGTGTATCTATTGACAATAATTACAGCTTTTTGTTTGGATATGTAAAAATGTATATTTAATTAAAAATAACACTAAAAGCAATCAACAAACACATGAATCTAAAACATAACGTTGCTTCCCACTTGTTTGATTGAATCATTTTTGGATTTGTAAGCTGTAAATTTGTTCAAACCCAACCACAACTTTAGTTTGAACACCGAGTCATATCTGACATATCTTACGTGTGAATATCAATCTGAGAGCGAATACCAAACCAGTCCGTAGATCGAATTAATTATCGCCTCCAGTTCGACATTCGCATATTTCGATGTTTTTGTCGAGTCGGTATCCAAACGTATGTCGATGTTCTCTGAATATCGATGTTTCATTATATTGGTATTTGCTTCTAGCTCGGTATTTGTATATATTACATGATGTGGTTTTATGGTACCTCAGGTTGGTATTCTGCGAATTTCAATCTCATTGCTAGTTCGGCATTCGCTCCAAGCTCGTTATTCTCTGTGGCAAATATTTAAGTTTAGTGCCAGAGATGTCTCTCTATTCGTCCTTAGCTCAATATGGATTATGGAATAACGATCCCAGATCTTTTAGTAAACCTCTTAGGCAACCACAAATATCCGGACGGCCAGTAAATTTCTTTTTTAAAAGCACAGGAGTTGCTTTAAATATTTATAATGCCAAAATGCCGTTTTATAATAACTATTGTTAGATTTCAATGATAAACAGTCATTCAAGAGTTTAAATTTTCTGCTCTCATTGAATGTTTTGCAGCCAGTTGCGATACAGATTGCCGGAACGGAGGAAGGTGTGTGGGGCCGAATGTATGTGAATGTAGACACGGATTTTTTGGCCCCAGCTGTGAGCATGGTAAGAGAACCGTGATCTTTAGCTAAAGTTGAAGGTCCTTTAAACTACACTAAAAAAATTTTTAATAAAAGAATGGACTCCAGTTAGGGCCCTTTTGAAATATCGTAATTCATTTTATCATCGACAATTTTAAAACTTTACTTTACGACGAGATGATATACCAGATCATGGCAGTAAAATACAATATTTAAGGGGTCAATGACCTTTGTCTTTATAGAAGTTTTAAATATCAATATATTTCTGTTTAACATTAAGTTAATCAACTTTCTAATTTCAAATCATGCATATCTCTAAACAGTATTTTACTTCATAACAATTTATTTATCTAAAATTGATATACTTTATATATTCTATTTCAATTATGATTTTTAAAGAAATTTTTGTTACCAAATATAAATGTGCAATATAAATCAAAACCTCATTTTTACTACGTCCAGACATTGATGAATGTTCTCTTGGTATTTCTGCGTGTCACGTGCACTCTGTTTGCGTTAACACGCCCGGCTGGTACAAGTGTGACTGTCTCGAGGGCTACCACAGCCGTTGGCCTGACAACCACTTCGGAAATCTCTGTCTCGGTAAGTTTATTATATTTATTTAACTGGTCGTTTGTTTCTGTGTCTGTTCATTTCTTAATCTATATATTTCTTTATGCAGCTATATATGTGTTTGCTTAATAATTTATTAACTATGATTTGTTTTATCATATATGATTTTGTGTTTTGTTTATTTATTTATTTATTTATTATTACTTACTATGTATCGTTTACCTGGTACCAGCCATAGTGCGTATGATAACCACGGCGCGACAAATGCCAAATACTCGATGGTAAATAGCAGTTACATTTTTCAGAAATGAAAACATTTAAACCAAAGGAAATTAGATACATTAGACGTGACATTTTGGTGCCCGCAAAGAGTTGGGGTTTACTCCGCTTTCTAAAGAAAAGTCACCGCGCTGATATCGCTGAGAGAACAGGGGTTTTGGTGTTATTATTTCGTATTTATTTTATATATTATAAGAAATTTAATTAATAAGGATCAAATTTCAAGCGATGCAAATAAAGCAAATGTTATAAATTCACTTTTTACAATGTAAATACTGTTGTAACAAGAAAAAGTTGTTTTGATAGACGATCTACAGTAAACATATTGCTTCCCTCTCCCTCTACATAAATATATGTAGTACACCAAAAGAAAGCAACTTGTATTCTAAACATTTTTAAATATATACCTAGAAATGCTAAGATTCATCCGCGGCTGGTTTCGAACCCGTGACATTAACTTGAAGCGTCTCCAAATAAAATATGGTCTGCACGCTTACCCACTGAGATACAGAGAAAATAAAACTAAATGTGTTCGAATGTTTTCCCTTAAAGGTATATAAAACTGTATTGCTGACGATGGTATTAATGGCTCTGAATGAATCGTGAATGATCCTTTAATACTGTTTAGTTAAATTGTTATCTACATTATTTATTTATTTATTTATTTATTTATTTATTATCCTCACATTTCAGTTGAGTTTTGACCTCCGTGATGCAATCATATTATCTAAAATCACTCAGTGATTATATAGAAAACAAAGCTTTAAACTAATCTCCGCTCAGTAAAAAGGGAAAAAATCCGGAAAATCTGTTACTGAAGACAGAAACGCAATGTTTGTGTTCTACTATGGAACAGAGTTGCAAGGAACCCTGAGGATCAAATAACCTGTCATATGATTATTGAGAAATAATCCTTCAGTACTTGTTTCAATATGACACTATTAACATGTAGTTTCTACAAACTGTATTCAATGAATAATATGTATCACATGTATGTACGTGTAGTAATAGCTCACCATGAATATTCCGTATTTATCGACTACGCATGTGTGTATCCCGTATGACAAATATACATACACTGTATATATAATTTATACATTATGTCTTCAAATCTGACACAAATAGAATCAAATAAGGCACAGATAAACAATTAAATAAGAAATTTAATAAAAAAAAAAAAAAAAGGAAAACACTGATAGCATGCATTTGCTTCAGTCGCAGGATCTATAGTAATTTTAGCTGTAATCAAGTTTATTGTGTATAATTATGTCCCCTGGTGTGAAACACACTCCACATCGTGAGTATTAGACCCTTGTGAGCAATAAAAGTTTCCGCGAGTCTCTGGTTTTCTTTGTGTGTTGTATCATCTTATCAGTTCTGCTAGGATGTCTTTGCTTTACGAAAATGTCGGACCCTCACAACTACGTTTAGAATTAATTGAATTAAAATAAGTATGTAAAATTCATAACACTTTATTCTTTACTGCCGATGACAAAATTTGATTGCAACATTTATGTTCTTGTACAATAAACAACCCCAATGTGGAATAGGTTATTATTCATTCGCTCAAGAAACGTCCCTGGACGAGAGGGGAAAAAACTTAATTATGGCGCGGGGCAATATTTCATATAGTTCTCTCAAATCACAAGAATTTGTTCATTATTCATTCTTGCCATTCTTGGTACGTGCTCATACGTTATCCGGACAACAACGGCCTGTCATAGAAAAGCACGGATTTTCGGAGAAACATCATGTCATTACATACAATATCTGGTATGGCGCTGCGCCACAAGTCTAGACTTGAGTAATTGAGAGAGAGTGAACGATGGCCTCATATCGACAGGGAATCCGTGCCGATTTCTGAGCATTCTTGACACATTATTGACAATCGAGATGGCCGGAGAGAAACCATTTGCCTACTGGTTAGTTCAGTTGCGGATGATACCCGGAGACAATTATTACTCATTGCTATGACCTCTGAGGCAGTCATCCTGCCATCAGACTGTGCCGAACTCTGGGTCAATGAATGAAGGGTTTTATTAATTGGTCCAAAGTCAATATGCGATGACTCAAACATACACTCAAAGACCCTGTATGGTATTTTATTGCTTCAATCTCATTTGCCCTATCCGATACTACTTGCTTCTACCAGCTGTCACAAAAAAATCTGTATCCAGGATTTGGAACACAGAGAAACTCACATAGCACATGATTAACTCACACAGAAGTTTTGTTTTGATAGAAATTTACAAAATATTTAATATTTTTACCAAAATTAGAGTTTACTTAAGCCTATGAGTGTTCTCTTTTTCTATAATATGAAGAATTTAAACGTCTTATTAGTACATCATATTGTTTTAATTATGCCATTGGCCATGGGCAGATAGCCTAAATCAAGCTTCCGTCATTATACCTTTATTCTTTGAAGATAATATAAAAGTTACTACTAGTATTCAACTAATCTATAATATTTTATACCTGAGTATTTTCAAATTTATTTCCATATTATTGCTATATTAAAATAAAAGTAACAAATTACATTTTAATTCACCTCAGGAGACCGAAATGTTCAGACAGCTTCTCTTTATCAACGTGATACAAAAGACTGATGCAGCATTTGCCTGATCAACAATACACATTGCTCAATTTCCTGCGTAAGAATTTCAAAGATTCCCCTGTAAGACATTGGGAAACATTCCTTTGTCAAAGAGCACATGATATAAACAAGCCAAGATAATAAACACATTAATTTGTCAACAAGTTTTTCTTCCAGCTCACATAATTTTCATTGCAGAGAGTACTCTCCTCGTTTTTTATTCTCAGTCCAGACAAATTCCTTGTGATTTGTCGGCTAAAGTACCCTCAAGACAGCCTTGCCTAGATGATGTATCGTGCTATATTTCACCCATTATCAGAGGTACCTCGGTTAGAGCTATCATCGACATCGTCGATACATCAATCGTTATTCTCTTAGAATTGCATATCACAATCTACTTATGTCTGATTAATTGTCTAAATTTAGACCTCAAAACCCACACGATTAAACATAACTTCACATTGTTTGAAATGTTCATGAAATATCAAAGCATATCATTCACTTGTGTTCTCATACAGTCACGTCAAACCTAATTCATAAGAATTCAGAACGTTACACATCGACCGTGGTGTGTGCCATGGAAGACGATTTTAAATGTTCGCGTTTTAACCAGGTACGGCATGTTTTTCAAAGGGGAATATGTTTCTCTCTTTACAGATGTCTCAATTCTGAACATTTTTTAAGGATAGGTTATTGTTAAAGACTTTTCAACCCTGATACTTCAAGTCCCAGTATCTTAAAGTTGTTAGAGCTAAATCCGAATGCACCTACAGCATATATGCTTCTGTGTGAATTTCATCCCTGAAAGACCTTGAGAAATGCCTAATTTACAGGAAAGATTCTATTAGAAAATTACAAGTTGTGCCTGTCTCGTTCTATATTTAGCTCAAAACGTCAGCATAAAATTACATATAAGGGTTTCTTCAGAAGTTCGTGGATTTTCTTCCTATCTCCACTACGTGTATCAAGATTTATTTAATCTATAGAAAAAGTCCATTCTGACTTTCTGAAACACCCCATGTACACCGAGACATCCGTGATTTTACTGAACAGTGTGTTTCAGAACACGGTCCGCCCATTTTTCTCATTTTTTGCCCTGTCTGAACAACTAAGGCTTTCGGTGGACTTCCCGTATTCTTTCATTGAATATTTCATTAAGTGGGCTTATTTAAACATTAAGAGATTAATCATCATTTGAGGTTTTGCTATTTCGAACTTTTGAAAAACATATTTTTCCTTTGCAAAGACTAAGCTAAAACGGGTTTTAAGGTGTCGACGAAAATGGCGACTGATAAAAAGGAATGACACAACAATCAAAACAGTTTGTAAGATCGGGGGTTTGGGGGTACTGTTATTGTTCTGTCTGTTTATCTACTTGTCTGTCTGTGGACAACTTTAACCTTAGCCTCAACTTGAGTACTATACTAGTTACTTGAAGTATGAATGAATGATGACTAGGCGATGTGCAATGACAAAGAAACATAAACTCTTCCTGGCTCATTTTTTAATTACCTCCTTTTTATAATATTTTTTTTATAATTTTTGTCAGGGGCATAACTTGTAAACTATACATGGTAATGACTTGAATACATTGATCAAGAACCGTAACTTTAAATAGACAAAATTTCTAATTATCTCCCTTTAATTAATTTTGTAATGAATTTCTGCCCAGAGCATAACTCATTTACGATAAAATTGAAAAGAGTATTAGAGATTAACATTACCTAGATGTAGCTGACTTGAAATTTCATAAATTTATAAATGTCAGCTATTATTCTACCTGACCTAATCTTTTATGATATCCCTTTATTTATTATCAGTTATCTCATAAAGAATACAAGGTAAGGAATTGAAACTTAAAATATCAAAAAGATGTAAATAGAAACTGTGCACTGACCAAGATCTCTATTTTTAATCATCTCACTATATTGTTGTTGTTGTTTTTTTAATTGATTGTATTGATTTGAGGTATAAAAGGATATTGAGAAGAAAAAGTCCAGTGACCAAGAAACAAAACTTAATTAATATTTTTTAATTATCTCCATTTATGTTTTAAGAGAAATTTTGTTCAGAGCATTTCTCATTAATATATGAGATAAAAATTTGATAATTTACATACTAAATATACTAGTAATTAATGTCTTTCAATTGACCTTTTTTGACATTTGACGCCTTTGGACGGGGATAAATGGTGTTTGGCTCAGACTGGGGCATCCTGTTTTAGTATATCTTTAATAACTACAGTAAAATGGCGACAATACAAGGAGCGGATATCCGAGCACCGTGCCTACACAAAAATACGTTCCAAGTCCAAACCCAAGCTCAATAACTTTCAATGAAACAAAATATACAATTATGTTCTCTCGGTATCCGAGCATCGCGATTTCTCGAGGATTTATATTTACCCTTTGCTCCTTGAAGTATCGCAATTTAAATAAAAATGCGCCCCGAAATACAATTGAAAGAACTCGTGTTTTACTTCCTTGAGAACAGAACTATTGAAAGGTTATTGAAAATAATTTATAACTGAAAACATAATGTTTGATAATTATTTCAATCTATTTCATATGACGGTATCATTTAATTGATTATGCAGCATAAAACAAATTCATGAACATATGTATAATATATGATATGCAAAAATAAAAGCAATTTCGTGATATACCGCTTCCCAACCGATACCGTTTCTTGTCAGAAATGATACTCTTGATTTGGATGACAGAGCTAAACCCTTGCAATCCATCAAACTGTCACATTGAAGCAGACAGTCTAGACAATATAATGGCCAAAATAAGCATCAAGTTAATGGAAAATAGTCTTATATGAGCACTGCAGGAATTAATAGAAGTAATATTCCAGCAGCGAAATTCTTATAGAAATCGAATAGTGATCTTTGATAATTAATATTCTTTTATTGACTGAAGAGGAGTCTATGGGTTTCTGATTAAACGTTTATGTATTGAGTTTACTGGTTGCTTCCGCTTATAATATAAATCATAAACAGATGCGTAAAACTCTTGGCATAATATATACATAGCTTAAAAGCCTTCAACTTGTTTTGATAATTGTTTCTTTCGTCGTCCAAAAGTTAGTCGAGAATACCCGTATTGTACAAAGCGATGTTTGATAATATATAACCAAGACGGACAACGTTAGGAAAAGTACAGATGTACCAATGTCGGTCTCACTTTTGCTAACGAGTTTACTGCCAACCTACCGAGTTACTAGTCCCGGTACTTAAAGGTCACTTCAGTAGTCGCTACCATAGCTACCATTGCTATTGTTAAGTGAATTCCAAGAACTAGAAGGCAACATGATATATTGCGCTAGTCTGCACTTTCTCTGCATTGCATAGTTAATTAAATTTAGCTGTTATTTGACTGTTCCGTCATAACTTATATGCGTTCTACACAGTATATAATTATGCTATATACTTTGCTAATGTAATTTGTATTGTTAATTGCAAAACTCGCACGTGTATGTGCTACTTGTTATTTATCATTGTATTTTGCCAAAGGCAGAATACTACCAATTTGCTACAATAAGAAATTAAAAACTCGTTAAACTGAAATTACGCCAAAATACACACAATATATTACTCATAACGAATCAGCCAAAATTTCCATCCTTTAGTTACAATAAACTATTGATTATGTGGGTAAGGTTTAAATTGTTGCTACGATAAATATAGTTTGTGTCTCTAATAAAACTTGTAATATTTAAAGTGATTGGTGCCAAGCCGCAATTAATTGAAGAAGCCAATTTTCAATTTTTCTTTACGGCATTGCAATATGGATTTGATTTCTATATTGAAGCGGGGTCTCCGTGGCCGAGAGGGTCACTCAGCCCCTAACCGCGTGGGTTCGAATCCCGGCAGGGTCATTCGGATTTTCATGTGAGGAAGTTTCCAGCTGGCTTGCAGTAGGTCGGTGGTTCTACTCAGATGTCCCCGTGCATTCGGGGTCTTCCTCCACCTTTAATAAGCTGGGCGTCGCTATATGACTGAAATACTGTCGAAGCGACGGTAAACTCAAATAGTCAAGTCAAGTCTATATTGAAACCAAATTGAAGCTAAGCGGGCTATATAGACCTTTATTTTTGAACTTTCACTACTGTCTCAATAAAATAAAATTGAGACATCTAACTGCCATGTTTTTACCCAGATAGAAAATATGTTCCTATGCTGATATGTTCTTACAAAAATAAGTCCTCGTTATTTTTAAATATATGTTTTAAGACGAGAAAGACCTTAATTTGAGAAGCTATGTATAACAGGACTGGTTGCTGACCTTTGGTCTTCTTCCCACCAACAGCATTTTAGGTATTCATAAACAGATATAGCATTGCCTCCATATCACACCATAGACTAGTAGCATAGGATCTAGCATAGTCACAGAACCCTGATTCCAATTCAACCACTCCTGGAACAAGAGTGATATGTCAGTGCGATAGGTCTCGGTGGTTCGACTCAGATGCTTCCGTGCTTTAAAACTAATGGATATTTCCATGAGCTTTTGAATTTGATCAACAAAGTGTCACAGTTACAATTTCACAACAAGTAAGGATTTAGCACATGGCATTTTCCTCTCGTCCAATCAGATGCCAGTATTTGTTCATAGTCACCGTGGACTATAACGCGTAGTCCACACTTTTGTAAAAGATCAATAAGTGTGGACTATGCCACCACATATCTCACACTTTTGGGACGATTTGTCACTCGTGGAGGAAAATACCATGTGCTAAATAGGTTAGTTCATAGTTGCCTTTAACTACACGACATAGTCACTCGGGCTCCGCCCTCGTGACTATATCGTGTAGTTAAAGGCAACTATGAACTAACCTATACATAACAATTGTTCACATGACAATGTCCTTGGATAAGGTCTCATGTAACTAGATTAGTAGGTCACTATACGATTAGTAGGTCACTATACGATTAGTAGGTCACTATACGGATCTATTCATTAGCTGGACGTCGCTACATGTCACAAACACGACAACAAATACATTGACGAGTTGTGTGTTTTGTGGCCGGTGATCAAACCCTTACAAAGTCCACTCTTTCACTACCCGGTCACCTTGACCAATCTGCTCAACACAGAAAGGTCATACGGAGAAAATACTGACTAGGTTGATTGGTCTTAAGTCATAATTTTGAGATAATTTTCAAGCATTCATTAAGTTCTATTTGCATTGGAAATCATTCCGTTTCTTATCCAGATGTGAACGAGTGTATAGGAGAGGGCGAGGGCAACACGTGTCACCCGACAACGGAGTGTGTTAACACGGACGGCAGTTACACGTGCGTGTGTAAACCGGGGGAGGATAACCACTGTGAGAAAAGTAATATATATATTTATTGTTTTTAAAAAATATATCGTATTACGAATTTAACTAACATATTTATTGCTTAATATTTTACTGAAACTATGTACCCGTTGTACATGTACATACGTGTTAATTGCATTGAATCATTAATTTAGATTTAGTGAATAATTTCTAAGAATATCAGCATGATTTTAGCAATATTGGGGAAATAATCTCACAATGTGTCAATATAAAGGTTGATGCTTATTTCAGAATGCCAATATCACCTTGAGGAATACGAGAACGGAGACAGCTGGATCTCTACCACGGACAAATGTATGAAGTGCGAATGCAAGGTACCAAAATGTCATCTGGTCTTCAAACATTTTTTTTTTTAATTTCAGTTACCAGGTAGTCCATTTATTCTCCCCGTAATTGGTTAGGGGGTCGGGGTTATAGAAAGACTCAGTTGCAAAATTCTTAGAAAAAAACAAAACAAACGACGAACAGATTTCCTTTTTACCCCTTCCAGCTGGCTTGCGGTAGGTCGGTGGTTTTACCCGGATGCCTCTATGCATTCGGGGTCTTCCTCCACCTGTAATTAGCTGGAAGTCGCTATATGTTTGAAATAATGTTGAAGCGATGGTAAACTCAAATAGTCAAGTCCTTTATTTTTCCAGAGTCAATTCACTGATATAAAGGCTTTCTGAATATACACACAAAAAATACACACCTCACCATGTCTGTTTTTAACTAAAATTGCTTTTTAATGAAATTTTTAGTCTAATTTGAATAAAAACACCAGCATGTATTTTTTGGACCTTCAAAATTCAGTTGTATCCCGTTGGAACGTCCTTAATTTTACAGAGAAAAAATAGCCTGTCCGAGTACCTATTTAAAACTGAAGTCCCGATGGTGCGAAATATCTTCGAGTGCATTGCGATTGACTGTCTCGCTCATTGCTTTTAATAATTACGCTTTATATAATATGTTATGCTCATCATCAATTATTAATTTATAAATTTCAGTTCAGTTACGACCTCCATTCATTTTGCAATCGATTTTCAATAAACGAAGAATTTAGCATCATTGTGATAATATAGAAAACAAAATTTGAAACTCTTGTTCCTCGTAGTACGAAGAATGGAAATTTTGAGAGAGGAAAAATGTTACAAAAATAGAAACGCAAAGCAGCCCGGTAACATCGAATATTGTGGAAGCAACCCAATTGAAAAATAGTATTCTATACCCTGTCTATCAATATTTAGATATTTAAAAACACAGAAAACAGTCGCTTTGTCCCAGCAATGTAGAAATTTGGAAAAGTAGCAAAGCAATATGACATTTTGACAGGTTCGAGAATTACCGTATTTTATATTTGTATATGACTCGTTCACTATACGGAAAAAACAGGGTTTACTTAGTTCGAATCCTATCATTTACTATTCATTTATATGAAAAAAGAAAATACTCTGATGTAGACTTTCGAATTAAACTCCCCGGTGGGTATGTTTTCAGAAAGACTCGATTTCATTATATCTATATTGGTTTGATGTCTTCCCTCACAATATAGAAATTAAAGGAGTAAAACTTTCATTAGTTTCTTGGCCGGGCACATCTATTTCTTATACCGATAACACGTAAAACATCTGAATAAATAAGGTTTTACCAGTAAATTTGCACCTTTGATATATTGTTATTAAGGCCTCTTAACGTTAAAATTTCAATGATTTATGAAATTAACTACACGAGAAATTCTTAATGGGATTCATTGACAAAATTGATACAATCTACTCAAAGCGTGCCAATCTTTATGCTATATGCTGCAAAATTCAATCAAGGTACAAAGTACGTCGCACTTGAAGCACCTAAATTCAATTCATTTTCAAAAGATTTCTGGAAAGATTTTATATTTTGTTTGAGTAGACTTGAAAGACTATCTCAGCGTTGCACACTCTTGACAGTGTTTGCATGCGAATCCAAATTATTTTCCTCAGATGAAGGGGGCAGTCCAAGAATTGATTTGCATTAATCTCATGCTTTTTCATTAAGACTGCGGCTTCATTAATGATTCGTTAGCAGACAATGAGCAGTCTATTCACGCTAATGGTGCCCTCTGAGGCCGCAAATAATGCACCGACATTCCGTGCATTTAAATACCATTTCCTGTGTCTAATGAATAATATATCATGCACGAAAATAAGAAACGGTTTGGTCAGTGCGTTATTGATTTATTTAGAGGCTTTGGTGTCCATACGGCTTATGGACGGTCAGTTTCTCCCATGTTAGGTTTAGTTTAGGTACGATCTGTTGCAGATTTTGACCTTTTTGTAACATCTTATAAATCATGTGTATCTAAGAGGCATTGTTCGCTACACTAATCTAAGAAGAGAAGAAGAAACACTGAGTATTTATTTGTATTTTGACAGTAACTGCTCTATCGTAAACAAGAAATGAAATTGAAGGCAACAACATTGCAAATCATGTTTGTATAGTATTCCAAAATTTTCCAAACATGAAACTCAGTTCAACTGTATCTATTTTATCGGTCTCTTCCAATAAATAATCAACAAGTTTCCAGAAACAGTTTAAAGGTATATGAAGTGACATTTAATGCAGCAAGCGTCTCCTTGGCACGAGACAAGAGGAAATCATCCCTTATTCTATCTCCTATTCTAGTTACATGTGACAGCAAATAAGAAATAACAAGTGACGAAAATGTCTCTCCAGTTCTTCCAGACATGTAAGTGTTAAATCAAAATGCGTATTACAAAGTACATGTAGATTGAAATATTTCAACTTTCACAGGATGGGATGACGGTATGTCACAAGAAGGAATGTAACTGCTCGGCAGAGGACGTGGACCTTGACTGTTGTCTGCACTGCGACAAGACAGCTTCCTGTCTGCACGAGGAGACGACCTTGACCTTTGAGAACGGAATCCGATGGCAGTATCAGTGTCAGACTTGTGAATGCTTGGTAAGAGTTCCGAGACCTCACAGTACAGTTAGCTTTAGTCGCGCACGATAACAAAAAGACGTGTTGATCTTCTGTAAAAGCATTTTTTTGCGTTGACAATAAATTTTGTTGAAGTTGTTAGAAAAGTCAGATTCACGATTGTCTTTATTCATGTTATAGAAAACGTGAGGTCTAAATAAATTTTCATGGAATTGATATTTGCTGATAAAATCATTCAAGAATATTTCGATATCGTGAAAATTATTGATTTTAAAGTATATGTCCATGTTTGTTATTTTTACTGTTGACTCTATAGCAGATGCTGATCAAGACGCATATCGCCATGTGAATAAGTTGTTGCAGATAATCAGTTTTAAGTTTTATAAATAAATTGTGCGAATGTTGTTGTCTACCTTTCGAAGTGTTGATTGAAAATCTCTGTAATTTATGCATGTCCATTTGCCTATGTATGTATGTATGTATATGTATGTATGTTCACGATATGATCATATATACTATATCTACTGTAGAGGGGGGAAATAGACTGCTGGCCAATCCAGTGTCCCAGTAAGGTGTGCAGCAAGTACGTGCAGCAGGCCGGCGACTGCTGTCCACATTGTCTTGACGACGTCCCGTGCGACAACCCGATCCCAACTTCCGGTGGCGCTGACTTGTCCACGTTCACGTGCAACTACCGCGGAGACGTGAAGCAGAATGGTGACATGTGGTATTTGGACGGGGACCCGTGCACGGCGTGTGAATGCAAGGTGAGAACAAGCGTAAACATTGCTGCTGAAATACTGTATGCTGTAAAAAATTCGGTAAAATTACTGCAGACGGTATAAAGAACAGTTGTATTCTCATACAGGAAAATGAAAAGAAAAGTTCATTATTACAGAGATTATGTTGCAAAGCTGACAGACAGCTGGCTTGCGGTAGGTCGGTGGTTCTACCCGGGTACCTCTGTGTACTCGGGGTCTTCCTCCACCTGTAATTAGCTGGACGTCGCTATATGATTGAAATACTATCGCAGCGACGGTAAACCCCAATACAACAACAACAACAACAAAGCTGACAGATAATATAGCAATTTAAATAGCGTCTGTATGAGTCAATGAATCGTCCTCCCAATCGTAAAGGAACATAAACCAATACAGTCACCTTGTGTTTCTAGAAGAAGAAAAGTAAACGCTATATTTCATCAATTCTATGTCGTTTATAGCAAACCAGTTTCTTGCCTGCTCATTTTAATAGAGGAAATAGAACATAACTATTATATCATCTGTAAACTACCAAATGCATCTGGGATTTGGCGTAATTCGAGTTTTCCAGTCATAAACCTGCTTCATGCAACACAATCGCAGATTAAGTGATGAGAACTTAAGTGGCTGTAGCAGTTTATTGTTCACAAGGCAGGTGTTGTGCTTATAATAAAAAAAAGCAGGTTAACAATAATTTTTTTTATTTTTTTTTTTTCATAATTCTTAAATTTCCCATCAAATGCTCAAGCATATGTATTATTTTCCATTTTAAACAATTATAATCATTCGCTTTATATTAAAAGCACAATAAAAGACTGCTTTTTTACAGATGTACCTAGAATATCTCCTCATCCATATTGGTTTACACTTATTATTTATTTTAAACATGCACCTGTGAATCCGTATAATTAACTTTCCAGCCCAATAAATGCTACGTTGCCATCATCGTACAGTCACGTTCTGCTTTTAAATCTAAAACGAAACATCAATCTTTCTTCTTCTTCCTCCTCTTCTTCTTCTTCTTCTTCTATTCTGTTTGTATATTTTGTGTATGGTTAGGTTTGATGGTGCTGTTTTGTGATTGGTCTAATATTGGGGCTGAAATGGTGGTTCAGTTTTGCATTACTTACTGAGGTATACCTTAGAAAATTATACTTCATTTTTACAACGTTTACATACAAGCCGTACTAGTGAGGTATGCATCATACATCGGATACCTAATTAATATAAAAATAGAAGACTCTTTATGCCATTGTGTGTGTGTGTGTGTGTGTGTGTGTGTGTGTGTGTTGGCTGGGACTCCTCAAATACGAACCTCATTTGTTTGTTGTTCTGGTGCAGGAGCAAAATTGACAAATACAGATTTTGTTCTGGTGCCATTGAATTTACAACTGTTTCCCCTTTATCTTGTTTGTAAAATATTTTATCTTGTTTGTAAGATATGACTATTACGTAGTTATTACCTCAATGCAATATAATGTTGGATACATTATCTATTGCTGTACATAATGAAAAATTAAAATTAAAAAGTTTCTTTTAATACTTTTGCTGATATTTAAAGACGAATTAAATTGTATTTTCATTCATTTAAATACTCAACCACTTCTATCTTTTTATCTACATTTAAAATGCTTAACTACTGCTAGTTGCTTGCAGCATCTGGTAAAGAAGAATGCCTTTGGTATTTTAATGCTACTGTTGTTGTTCTTGTTGTTGTATTTTTGTTGTTGTATTCATTACCATGGTGTGTTTCAGGCTGGTCACATTTGCTGCACTTTCAGCCATGGATGTCAGCAGATTCTTGGAAAGTCGAGCGGATTTTCTCTGCACCCGTAATTCTATAGTCCTGTTGCTGTGCGCAACCCTCGCGAGATGTAATGAGCAAAAATAGACATTTACTTTATCAGTGTATTACTTTTTAATGTTGTATTGTTTACAAGAACACACTAAAGCTGTGTAATCTGTTGTAGACATTTTACGTACATTTTCAAACCGAGAATAATTGATGGATAAAATGTCCTTGCATGGGATACCGGGTATACTTCTAAAACGGTGATATAAATATGGTATAATATACTACGTCAATGATATATACTCGTGATATGATCAAAGATTTCCCTTAAAACAGTTCGTACGTACCTAAGTCTGTCTGTATTTCCCTTGAAATATTTTCCCCTAAATGGATGTATTTTATCCTTCCCTTTTGTAATTCTTGTTAGCAATTGTAGGTGGTAAATATACAGTTTTGTCAATTAGTTGTTAATGCACGTAAGAAGACGTAATTGTTGTCTATTCGTTGTCATTTTGTAAACAGCAGATTTTTACAAAGGTTTTAATAACCTATAGAAACAGTTCACCTTTGTACAATGATTATTTTTATGTTTAATTACTATTAATGATCATTGACGTAATGTTACCAAGTGCAAATTTATAAACACTACTTAATATCACAATAAGCAACAAAGGCATTACCAATGTTAAAAAACAGTCGTTAAATTGGCCTAATAAAGATTACCTTTTCAACCAAAAGGTCGTCCTATCCTGTACTTCCTTGAGTTAATAAATGTGACTCTTGTTTTTAATTCTATACTGGCAAATGTGTCTGCACGTGATATTCGTGCAGGTAAGCCCTTTGTGTATGTGTATGTGTCGTGAGGTATTTTATCAGCATTCACAGACCAATTACAACTTTGATATTGTATATTTTATTTAGCAAATTTAATATTGTTTATTGTTTTTACATATGTGTATGTTGTTGTTGTGTTTAATCTTTATTTAATGTAAGTGTAATGTAAGTGTAATGTAAGGCGATGGTTTATGGTGTGTAACAAAGAGTAATCTTAGTGTGTGGAACATTGACAGTTAAACTTGCCTAGAGCGGTCATCTGAGAGGATAAAAATATATTTAAACCTGTGTTTGTTACAACCTGTATTAAAAAGGCCAATCTGTTTAAGCATCCAGCCTTCAGACGCCGTGTACTCAAAGCATTTTTAGGTTCTAGGAGTTTAATGCATTGTGTTTAGAATCACGAAAAAAAGTGTATATATATACATATATATATATATATATATATATAGCGAAAGTAAGAATGATATATAAGACAAACAATTGTAAATTCTCAATGAGTGTTACCATCTGTAAGAGTGCAAAAAAAGGAAATATTTTATCATGAAATGTGTCAATTATTATACAGGAAAAAGACTGAAAAGAAGACACACATTTGTTTTATCATTCGTTTTTTCACCGATAGCTCAAAATGTGTTGTTGTTTTTTTACATTGTATGTAAACATATTGAATATTTAAAAACGTACTGTCGGTAACAGTTCTTGCCTCAAAATTGCAGTGCATGTGTATTATATAGTTGAAAAAAAATTGAACTTTTCTTTCTTAACCTAATCTGGATGATAATGAAATATCAGTCAGAAAGAAAAATAAAATGATCCCAATCAAGTTTGAACCCACAACCCTCAGGTTCAATAAAGTTAACAATAATTTTCCTAATTTGTTGGTGCTCTTCAATTGAATGTAATGCATTAGAGTCTCAGAACTTTAGTCAATAATAAATAATTTCTGAAAGAGAATATTTCTGCTATCATCACCGTTCGTACATTTTGATAAAACAAATCTAAATTATAGATATTTGTTCCTTAGTAAATGAATTAGCTTTTTTATGTGATAAGTGTATGTAAACATTTTAATACCGTTTAAACAAAGGTAGTAGTTTTATGAATACGTTCTCTAGTTCCAAACATGACATTTTGCTAAAAAGTTCAGGTTAGATTTTATGTTGGGGGTTGGGGTCGTACTTTATGTACATTGTATTTATAGCAATGTCATGTATCATATACGATATTATGTATACTATGAAATACACATACAATATAATTATAACGATAACATATTTAAGGCCTAATCTGAACCACAGAACGGGCCAAGATCCCCTTTGAGAAGTCAGGAATGTTTACTGTATCGGCTGCTATTTTGAGCTCCAGTTAGGATTTGAAAAGAGCCGGATTAAAATAAAGAAATCCTTTTGTTTGAAATATTGTTTGATCAGATTTTTCAGCACATTAATTTCATGAATACTTCATTTATTTATTTATTTATTTAAAACAAATGATCTTTTTAAACAGTTATAGATAAATCTTAATGCACATGCCTTCCTTTTCCCAATATAAATCTTTTAACAGCATTATTGAAAATCGGTCTCTAAATGCATTATCACATCCACTTCACGTTTCACTACGTACATAGATATTGTAAGTACGAAGTTAGCCTGGATTTCAAATAATAATATTGAGTGTGTATTTAGGGTTTCTTATTTTAAACGTGCTATAAAATATTGACTGAGTTTTAACTGCTGTTTAGAAGATTTATCAGTACATGTTTCTTGTCATGATTTTCTTCGAAAACACCGGATATACAAAGATACATAAAATGAAATAATGAATGCTTTTCACATGCCAAATCATCAGAAACAGTAAAACTGAACATTGATTACAAAGATTACGACAGTTATCCGGCTCTTTAAGCATACAATTATTGGGCAATTTTCATTGGTTGATTTTTTGGGGAGAATGGATTTTTTTCGGCCGACTGCAAATGACGTTGACAGTGTGTATGCCTAAGAAATGATGAGGATTTGGGAATAGTTTACTTTAAATGTCTGTTATTTATCAGATGACTGGACTCGAAAATACTTTGCGCTAAACCAAACACAAATCAAACAACAATTCTGCATCCCCCGGAAGCAGAAGAAAATGATGCTTACCGTATAAGATAAGTTCAATCAGAATTTACATTTTTGTCCTTTTAAAATGCCAAACGCCTGCACGTAATCGGCAATTAGTGGATTTTGAGATTAGAATCATGGCATCAGTGTGTAAATATTAATCTATGCTCCTAATGACATGTGCCGGATGATAAACACCGGCTGCATTTTATATGTGACAATAAGAGTCCGTAGTTTGATCAAATACAAAATGAACTCTGACTGACTGCCATATACAATACAAATAGTGTGTTGCATATAAACATCACATGTTTCATAGCAATGTAAAAAAAAACGACAAAAGAATATACAAGAAATATGTTGATTAACGTAAAACAAACACTTAAGTCGATTCAAGGGAGCGTACCCCGCTTCGCCCCCACCCCCTTAAAATCTCTTTGGTGTATTAACCCCTGTTTAGCCACCACGCTAAAGTTGTTTACCATTGGATTGGCTATTTTTAATAAGACTGTTTGGGTTACATACTTGCATACTGTGTTTTAATTGTATTTAAAGATAGTATGTGCATTTTTTTTTCCCTTTTAAATGTAATTTTTCATTGTACAATTGTATTTAGTTTAGTTTAAATTTTCTTTTTCCTCGAATTGGAAACGAGTTCTTTCTCTCAGGGGTTCCTGGGTTGGACACGTACCTTGCGCCAAGAAAGACCATGAAAACCCTTGTCCCACTGGAGACCCGAACCCACAACCTTCGGATCTGCAGGCACGTGCGTTACACTGTAGTCATGGCACGTACACACAAGCACACTCCAAAACATGCACTTACAATCATAGATCTGAATTCTTAAAAAAAATCATTAATTTCTTTAAAAGCAGATAAGAATGACCAGTTAGTTATATATAAACTATGAATTATTATTATTGTTTTTATCATTGGTGGTGATGATAATGATGTTGACGACGATAATGATGATGTTGATGATGATGATGATGATGATGATATATCCTGCCAGAAATGTTTGATGAAAACAAAACTTTAAAATCATTATATTCCGTCGATAAAAACATTCTATGATTGAATATTCCATGAAAGAAACGAAATTAGTGCCCAACGAAAATTGATGTTGTTACAATAATTGACGAGAATATGGTTATACCAGGCTTTTTTATTCCAGAAATAGTTATAGCATTAAGGGCGCATTGCAACATATAGGAGTACTTGAGAGGGGCCGATCAGTTTATTTCCATGCATAATACACATCAAACATTTCTTTAATTTTTTAATATTAAAATTACACAAAATAATGATGATAAATTAATGATGTAATTAATACATAAATTCATTCACGATTTTTTTCCCCTTTGCTCTTTAAACAGTAAGAAGAGTAAATATATGAGAAACATTTTATAATGAATGCTTAGTCAGTGATTTCGATTTCCCGCTCTGTGCTTAAATATGGGTTATTTTTACGTTTATGTGCAGATTATACGTTTTAAAGATTTTTTGTATCTCCTCTTCGATGTATATAATTTTATTTTTATTTTTTATGATGAAAATGAAAACAATATTATCTGCAATAGATATTCCTGTGTCCTAAAGATTGTGTCATTTTGTATACTTTGCACAGTTTTATGCACGTTTGCAAAAGGTCACATGCAATATCGAGATGTTACCGTTTGTCTTGTCATGTAATAAATTAAAATCTATAATAAATGAATTTGACAGATCCAATATATAGGAATAAAATATTTCTTTGTTACCACTGTTTGTTCCTCTGGTTTAAATTCTGATTATTTTTATATCATATGTAACCGGTGAAGTATCGAACATATGAAACATTTTACTTCAAAGCGAATTTGACTTTAACATTGATACGAAATTAAGTACTTTTTATCAATGACAACTAGTTTGTTATGTCAAATAATTTGATTCTACCTCAAATTTACACTATTTATTGTACAATTTATTTCCAAATTGTTTATTTACATATTTTATGATGTTTTTATCTTGTATTGCATGCCTTTCGTATATGATATGTTAAATTCTATATATCAAATTTCTTGAAACACTACAAATAACTAAATCAAAGGGAATATCTTGAAATGCTAAGTTCCGAGAACTTTTAAGAGCGATAGTCTCTTAGTTGACTTTTGATATATTGCTTTCGAGGAGAGCGCTTTTAGAATCTTTGCTATTAAGTAATTGAAGCATTGGCATTAACGTTTATATACTTGTTTTTGTAATGTGAACGAGATGCTATTTCTTCCTCGATGCAAAAGATTACATAATTTAATTTTTTTTTTTTAAGTTCAATATATACAACAACGCTGTAAAATGTTAATGTTTTCTCTTGAAAGTTGCAAATTAATTTTGATTTTATTTACTTTCAAGAAGTAAGCATATCTAGGAAGATGTTAAACAGGTTTGTGCGAACAGTAAAATATTTAACTGTTCGATGGGTTCTCAAAACAATAAGGTAAAACAATAAAATGTGTAGTGTGTAGAATACGTCATTAATTACTCAGAAATGTTTAGATTTTAGTTCGATAGGTGTTGCTTTCGATGTGAAATAAACATATTCAAAAACATATGTTGTTCAGTTTTTTCTATGCCATTTGTTTAAAAGTGTATAACTTTTTTTATACCAGAGGATTTTGAAGCCATAAATAATTGTGTGATCACTCCGGAAATTATAGTAAAAAAAACACTTTGTAACTTGAAAATAAGTAAATCCCTGGATCCGATAGTGTTCACCCACGCATTCTGAAGGAGTTGAAAGATGCTCTGGCAGTGCCTCTGTGTGAAATATAAAAAAAAAAAAACTCGATAGAAAGTAGAAGTATACCAGAAATATGAAGACTGCTGATATGACCAGTAATTATCGTCAAGTTTCACTGACATGTACACTATGCAATGTCCTTGAAGTTATTGTGGGGGAAAACATCATTAAGCATATGTAAAATCATAAACCTTTAGTAAAAGACAGTTCGGTTTTACCTCCGGGAGATTTACAGTACTCAAGTCGCTCAATTTATAGATCAATGGACAGAAATCCTGGACGACGGGGACTGTGTTGGTGTTGTTGATTGTGGTTTCATAAAGACATTTGACACAGTGTCACTTCCCCACTACAGACTTCTTCACAAACTGAAAATGTACAAACTTGGACCAACATATCTTCGCCGGCTGGAGTCACTCCTAGTAGGTCGTAGACAGAGAGTTATCGCCAAGGAAAGGAATCTTCTTGGCGACCAGTGACCTCCGGAATACCACATGGAAGTGTGATGGGACCAGTTTTATTCGTACTTTTTATAAATGACTTGGCCGATTCATTAAAGCACGGAAGTGAAATATATCTGTACGGTGACTAAAGATTTTAGAAAAATATCTCAGAAGTAGATAGTATCAAATTACAAGAGGACATTGAGCAAATGCAATTGTGGTCTGGCTTTTGAAATTTTAATTCTGAAAAGTGTAAATCTATGAGAATGATCCAAAGTGTCAGAATATAATTACAGACTAAAGAAAGACCAAAAGGGGAAAAAGATGTTGGTTTCATAATTGATGAAAAATTGAACTTTAAAAACCATGTGAATAAAAAACTGAATAAAGCAAACTCACAGTTTGGTGCATTAAGACGTGAATTCGAATATTTAGATGAAAGGACATTCATTCGAATATTTAGATGAAAGGACATTCAAGTTACTCTTTACCAGTTTGATACGCACGCAAAGCCAGTATGGTGCCCGTACAAATTGAAACATATCGATATGATTGAAAATCTGCAAAAAAGGGCAACGAAATTATAACCTGACATGGATAAACTGAATTACCCAGAGACTAGAAAAACTTCAATTTAATACCATCACTGACAAATAGACGCCATATAGTAGACATCATTGAGGTCTATAAAATACTGACTGATAAATATGACCCTGAGGCTAGTGACATTGTCGAGTTGCGAGAAACAGAAACAAGAATGGGGCATACCAAGAAAATATATGAAACAAGATCTCGGCTAGAGACGCAACCCTTTTAAGCCTTTAAACTGTTAACTCAGAAAAATGAGAAAAAAATGGTGAGTTATCACTGTTGAATGGCGTGATTTAAAATACCGTCGGTTGTTTTGGGTGCATTTTAGTACATTTCTATTCTTTATCGAGTATGCTCACTAAATTGTAACCATTCATTTTTCTATCGTATAATTCAACCAAACGGGGGTCGGGTGGCGAAAAGGCGTTGCGCTCCTTATGCTTTTCTATTATGCAGAATACGGGATTCATTTTTTACTGTATTACTTAATTTATTGATAGAACTTCAAACTCCTGTGACACTGTTGCTTGGCAACTTGGGTTGGTTATGGCAGGATGTAGTACAGTGCCACACGGCTTCATCGGGATACCGCAGTGTGGTATCAGTCATAGTCACCAAACAAAATTGGAAGAAAAAAAACTAAGTTATAATTTTTGGCAACAATTGGACAGATAGTGTCATCCCTAAATACAATCTTATCGTTGGCACCGCTGGTGACGTTCACGTGGTTCATGGTTCACGTGGTTTATGGTTCACGTGGTTCATGGTTCACGTGGTTCATGGTTTGCGTGGAACTAAGTACCTACGTGCCCGGATGGAGGTAATCAAATACCATCGGACCGATCTGGAATCGAATCCGGACTGAATTGGTGAAAAGTAAGGCGTAGGCACATAGTCACCAACATATATTTCATCATTTGTTGCATATCAGAAAATAGATATGCTGTGTTATATTTAGTATTATTCACTTATATCAATCATTCATTCCATTCAGATGCGTATTTTTATTTAATTTTTAAACAAAACAAATGGACTTATCCACATTAGCTACATTAAAGGCTCATTATTACGGTGGCACAAAAGGGACACGGACGTTTTTTTCTAATATCGCGTGCACACGCATTAACTACCTTGCTCGCACGCAGTATTTACCCGTTCATTCACAATAGTTATCGCGTGCGTTCGCAATGGGAAAATGCATCTTCCGTGCCCCTTTTATACCACCGTACATTGTTTCTCAGAGATTGCAATGATTTCAATACCATAAAGTTACGCAATTTTGCGACTTTCTCAGATTTTCTAATTGGTACTTAATGACCACATATCCTACCCCCATGGCGAACGGCTCATAGAATTTCAAAAACGGGAACAAGTGAAGAAAGCATGCGTGCATGGAAAATTTAGAGCAACGTATCATTCAACTTCAAATACCTCCAAAAAGTTATCATTACAGCTCTCATCTTAGGCATTCTGATTTCTCTAAAGTCTCCGCGAAGAGTAAATACGTATCTTTTTTATTATATTCATTTTCCCAGAAAAAAAGGAAATAAAAACATCCGAGACAGTACATTTGTGTTTCAATAATTAAACTGTCTGGATTTCATAACAACTGTTATTTTCTTATAACTGTTGTCAAAATTTGATTAATTTCGACTAATTTGGTTTATGATTAATAAAAAATACTATTTTCAGATCAGATAAAAAGAAAAGATCATTCAACCAGGACATATAGACGACACGTACGTGTTTGATAAGAAGATCACCTAATGTTGATTTTTTCCCTCTTTTCTGTCTTTTTTGTTGAGTTGACAGAGTCCATTTGCATGTAATTACCAGCATTGCGTCACCATGCGGAAAGACTATTCCGTGCAGATCTTCATTAATCTAATGTAATATATGCCTAATCCTTTCAACAGACTCCTTTCTATGAGGATTAATACGCTGTCTGGTTAAAAGCTTCACGTTATTTTGTCAAAAGACCTTATAAATTTACGCAACATGCGTTCTGTATTTTATCACGTGTTAATGAACTCGGTGTATAGGGATGCGAGCGGGTAATTTAATACGCTTAATGCATTTCTGACTCTGTTTCTATTCAAATGACTCTGGTAACATGACACGAATGACATACAGAGAAAGGGAGCTACAAATGAAGTCCGACTGACTTCAATACACGAACTATGTTCACTGTCGTTACCTTGTGTTTGCTAGCGTATTTCTCTATTCAAATCATAAAGAAAATGTTCATGTTATATCTA
>CM037783.1:60931073-60947354 GCA_021229015.1 Solen grandis
AGTGGCCAACAACTTAAACCAGACCATCGCTCAAACATGGCATGAAGATCCCAATTCGCGAGCTGAGGAAAAACTTTCACCATTCCTGCAGGCCAGCGATCAAAGATCGAAGATCATTTATTTCAAGGACAGTTACCCAAACGTATCATTCTAGGCCTGGTAAAGATACAGACATGAACGGTGATCTGGCAACCAACCCATTTGATTTTCAACATTTCAACTTGTCTAAGTTAGAAGTCAGTGTAACGGAAAGACGACACACAACTTGCCGTTCCAGCCCAACTTTCCCACAGGAGAAATTTTGAGATCATACATGTCCCTGCATCAAGCCACGGGATCACTCGGTTTAAACCGCTCCATGGGTCTGACAATGGACGATTACATGCAGGGGTACACACGTGGGGCATTGACTTAACGCCAGATCAAGGATCAGAAGAGGGGCAGCCCGCATCCTATAAAACGGGAAACTTGCGAATCGAGGTTCAGTTTCGTGTAGCTCTTGGTGACCCCATCAATGTATTGTGTATGCCGAATATGACAGTCAGATAGAGATTAAACGGGTTCAGAAGAAGTCATCACAGACTATTAACCATGAGCAAATCAGGACAACAGCTGGCCAAAACAACTGTACGAAGAAATCTACAACTTGAATAGGCGAAACGATATGGTAAAGAGTTTGAACCAGCATGTGGTGCATGAACTGCAGACACACCTCTTTGATATCGTGAAAGAAAACTGTTATGGCTGCATTGTTGATCATCCCAGTCAGACCCAACATCCCATATGTTTGTTTAGCAGCAAAAGTGAGTGGGTCGAGATGGGTTTTTGAACAGTGCATTAAAAAAACTGGACATGTATCAAGTGATGGGAAAAATGGTAAAGCTGAACTACAAAACATGGATCTCACACGCGCTGAGAAAGCTGATGCTTATGAAGAAATAAGGGCAAATATAAAGGCTAGTGTAGATACGAACAAGATCACACCATTGGAAGCTTTTGAGTGCGAATGGGCAGGACGCATTAAACAAGATTGGGAAAATGGAAACGATTGAGTTGCAGTATATTTTGGATCATTCACCAATTTTAGCTCCCTTGAATGCCGTGGTATGTGCTAAAGATCAACTACCACAATGTAGACCAGAGACTGTAAAAGCTTACATAGTGAATACCCACAATTCGACTCAACCTGGTGAACATTGGGTGGTTGTGTTTTTCAACGATAAATCGACTTACTACTTTGATTCGTATGGACAAAAACCACTCCATTGTGACATTCAACGTTTCTTGGAAAGACATGGACCCTATACATGGAATCTCATGAGACTTCAAGGATACAACACGTTTGTATGTGGAGCATATTGTTTGTTTTGCTTTGCATTTTCTTGTTCGAGGATGTGATTTAAACCGGGTGTTTAGAGCTAAATTCCGGACAGAGGATCAACCTCAACTTCAATTTGAACCGATTCCAATGTGGGATGTTGGTTTTACCAGAACTATTCAGAACTGTACAAACGTGCAAGAAGACAAGTGTGTAATCAGCACCACAAACATGCACAGCTAAACATCCACCAAAGTTTGGAGATGGTCGTGCGTGTTTTGAATTACTGACGAATAGTTTGGACCCATTCTACTTTCATTAAAGGGTTTATGTACTTGTTGTTCATAGTGTTTGCATTGTTCATATTGTTTGTTCATATTGTTTGTTATATTTGTTTGCATGTTCATAGAGTTCAATAAAAGGCTAAAAATGATTTGATTTCTTGTTGTTTATCTTACACATTAACAATTGTGTATAAATTCCCTCTCGAATATAGTTTGATGGCCCTGAAAAGGGCCGTATTTGGTTTTTGTGATCCTGAATTACTCGGAGTCACCCTAACTAACTCTGAAAAATCAGGGTCAAACCAAATGCCATAATAGGCTGAGCGCACTGTAGGCCCATGTTTAGCGAAAACACAGGCAGGCAGGCATACACTTGATAGGGTGCCCTACAAAACGGGCCTTCTGAAGCGTGCGAAGCATCTGACGCATACAATGTCCTGACATTGACACTGGTTTATATGATATATATCCTCCTCCCTCTCCTTCTAAACACAACACCCACACTTTTCGAACCAGAGTTTTTGTTCGGACATTGTGATTTTCAATCCTTTTTTTTTTTTAAAAAAAAAAACACTCATATATAGTTATGAAAAAAAGTAGGTCAGTAGGTCAATCCATCCCCAAATGTCAAGGCCGAAGACAATGCTATCCAACCTAGGTCAAGGTCGAACTTGATTCATTGGATGGAAATTACGTTCTCTGATTGGTGTACGCTAACAGAAGAAAGTAGGTCAATCCGTCTCAAGACTATAAAAGCACACTGCATCGTATCATAATCCCACTACTCAACCATGGAAAGCTACGTAACTTCTGATATCGTTAACAACGCCATACAGGCTGCTGATTTGTATGAGCTGACGACAGCTGCTAACCAGGCATCAGTGTCGTACACTCCGACTCCGGTGTACCAACCCAGCTACCAACCAACGTATCAACCTCAGCCTCCACCACACCAGCAGCAACCAGTACAGCAACAACAACCAATGCAACACCAACCGGCAGTGCAGCCAGTAAATAATGTTGGACAATCTATTCTGAGGGAACTCAAAGAGGTGAACAACAACCTCATCAAATTGCAAAAGAGAATGGTAGAAGTGGAATGTCGTATCAAAATGAAAACAGACAAGCTGGTGGTGCCTATCACTTTCATTCCAGAAAATGTGGAAGCATCCAACAAACGTCCGCTTGATGGAGGATCCCATTCTAAGAATGGACTTGGAGCCCATTGTAAAGACATACAAAATAGCAAAAAGAGTAAGAAGTAGAGAGAAAAAAAACAACGCGCCCTTTTCAGGGCCAACCCAGATGTCTCGAAAGGACAATTTTTAAATTGTCAAACCAAGTAAATAAAAGTATCAAACGAAATGAATTCATGCCATTCGTTTTCAGACTGTGCTATGGATAAGTCACATATAACTAACGACTGCATATCTGACATGGACAAAATAGAAGCCCGACACCAACGTTCGCTTAAACTACAAGCCCGTACCAACGTACGCTTAAAATAACAACAACACTCAGGAGTATCATAGACAAATTGAGTGCATGTTACTTTCATGAACTATACTACGATGATATCTTAAATATCATTGAAGCACATTTCATCACCATAGAACATGTTGAATACCTGCTGAAGAAAACTCATAGACAAATATGAGTAACCACTACTCTGTGAAAAAAAAAAAAACGGTCCTTATCAGGGCCAACCCAAATGTCTCGAAAGAGAATATTACCTCAATTGTCACCATTATTTTCAAAATCCATTCAAATTTTCTTTCATTAAAAATATGATCCAATGTTTTATAAAAAGTTTACAAAAAGTTTACAAAAATGTTACAAAAATGTTACAAAAATGTTACAAAAGAAAAGTCATCACTACTACAAATTCGGCTTGAAATGTTTTTAATTTTACAGCAATTCTGATATGTCAATAAAAAAGTAGGTCAATCCAAACCCAATTCAAGGCCAAAGGCAATGCTATCCAACTCAGGTCAAGGTTTAAACTTGAATAGAACTAACGTTCTCTGATTTGGTGTACGCTAACAGTAGAAAGTAGGTCAATCCACCTCAAGCTATAAAAGCGCACCGCATCAAGCATTCGGTCATATTCTCGCTGCACAACCATGGAACAAATTCAGCAAACTGAGTGAATTTGTCCACGAATTGATGGGGCTGATCGAACGACAACGCAAATGAGTGGAGACAACAGCAAGACCATATTGCAGAATACCATCTGGTTTTGTCAAACATGGTACATCAGATGATATTGAGACAACAGATGATGCAACACGATGAACATGATGACTATATGCTCATGGAACATCAGGAGATGTTGAGGCAACAGCAACAAGATGAAGATGAAGATCATATGCTCATAGAACAACAGCAGATGTTACAAGATGAAAACGATGTCATCGTAATCAGTGACGATGGCATCGAAACCGAGCACGATGTGGACAATGTCACCGAAATCTAAAGAAGAAACAAAACGGCCCTTTTCAGGGCCAACCCAAATGTCTCGAAAGGACATTTTACAATTGTCAATCCCCCTTTAATATGTGGTCCTCCTTTAAGACATTTTATTACATAAATCTGTTTTCATATATACTACCATTCGGTACTATAGATTCGGTACATCTGTTTTCATATATAGTACCATTCGGTACTATAGATTCGGTACCATAAGTACCAAAAAAAATAAAAATTTATGGTACCACGGTACCATAAAAAAAAAATTTTATGGTACCTCGGTACCACAGTGCCACCCTATACTACTTATGTGTATTGATAATGGTTTTCTTTAGATCTAGACCTAAGAGTGCGGTCTCGACTCTAACAGATAAGAGAGGAAATATTGCAACTATCCCGCATACAAAAAAACTAGGTCAAGTGACCCGGTACCAAGGTGATAGTTTTGCACTAACAATGCATGTACTTCTATCAACATACTAAAATGTCTAAAGTGATTAACGTTCTGAAAAGCTAAAATTCAAATATATAGCCCTATAACTAACTTCTTGTTTGAAATAGTTTAATGAAAGTAAAATTACCTTCAATGGGATATTATGGAGTTTTCATATATATCTACACGCAAAGTTGACTATTACAATAAATTGTGAATATTTTTGTACATGCAAAGAGTATATCGGAATTTACTACATGCATCAGATAATGAAAAATCCCGTTTATTTTGAGGCCAATTTTGCATTCTAATGTGCTTCGCGAGGTTAAATATTTGCCATTTCAAAATATTTCGAGATTACGAGAGCAATCGATTTCGCAAATAAAGCGAAATTTTACTCTCGTTTTCTTTTGATGTAACGGTTCGTTATTACAAATTTACGTTATTACAATTTAGCGTCCGTGGTTGTGTTAGTTGAGACAACAAACCTTTACCTATGTAACCAAAGCCTTTGAATTGCTCTATAGATCTAAATAGAATTTCTTCTGTACGTTGTAATTGAGAGTTTTCTTTTCCCAATGGCCATGTTAATGTGGTCGTCGTGAACTAAAGCTTAAGTTCCCATTCTATCCCATTTAACTTATGTAACTTCATCTTAATGAGACCAATTTGAATGCCTGGGGTTAATTCTTTTTCTCTCTGCCCTGTAAAAAAGACAATAATGTATGATGTTCTGTAGTCCTAAATACTACGGATCTGTCCGTTCCAGAACAATATTCGCTATTCGCTGACATTGACATTCTGCGTCATCTCACAGGACATGTGGTGTGTGTGTGTGTCCGGGAGGGGGGGGGGGGGGGGGCTTGCGATTCTTGTCCTCTCGCAGAACCAGAGTCCCCACCTCTTTCTCACACACACACATTTTGTATTGTTATACGTGGGTAGGGGGTTGCAACTTGTAACCATAGTGATACCATATATGTTGGAAAACATAAATAGTTGGTGAAAGTAAAACATAAGGAATATAAGTTGTTTCAAGTGAAAAAATAAATATGTTCAGAATATTCTAATCCTTGAAAAAAGCTTCGATTATTCGAAGCAACCCACGGCTAAGGGGAGGCAACCATTACTAAGAAAAACTTAAGGACAACTATCATTTGGATGATACTTTGACAAGTGATTAGGGCTGAAACGAATACATGGGTAACCGCGGGTTGGGTAGAAAATTACCGGTACCCTGGTGCAAATATATTACCCGTTACCCGATGTGGGTATTTTCCATTATAATACCTCATGTACTTGTTTTCTTTTTAACATATGGGTGAGTCGTAACGATCAAGATGGACGTATTTTGGGTGGGAACAACGTCTGTATCGTATTCTGTTTTCATGTAAAGGTCTACCCAGGTACCCGCAGGTAACCGGGTAAAAAATGGAATCTTTTCAGTCCTTAACCTGATCAGACTGAAGGCAAACCTCCGTCTGTGACGATTCGAAGATTTTCTGTTTCTTGGACCAGTACTTTGCACCTGGGAAAGCCATAAAAATATATTTCCCAAAAACCATAAACATCGGTACGTTACAACTGGGCTCTCTCTCCCTCTTGTAAATATCTCGAGAATAGTTGGTATTTCTCTTGTTATTTCATAATGTCTTAGAAAACTATTAACACACACTCTTTTTCTTCTTTTGTCCATTCTCATCTCTTTCCTCTTCATTTCCTTTTCCTGCCTTTGCATCAAACGCTCGCCGACATGGTCAATTTTGGTCGCGCATTGAATATAAGATATACGGGGAGAGGTAAGTAATTGTCTCTTTCTTATTTGTTACGTCAAAGACCTCTTTGGTTACATGTACCATAAAGCGCATTGGGAGGTCGGGTCTGTAATAGGGGTACCTGTCGTTTGTTTATATCGCTTTCATTCAGGGAAATTAATAACACAACCTCTCAAAGATGAAATCTGGCAATTCTATAGCAAGTGCCGGGGTCAATTGATGATTCAGGGACAAGCAATTCTGACTCTATCCGATTAAGGTGTTCAAAGTCCCTGTTATGGTTCCGCTACATTTCGGATCCCATAGCCTTCCACGTTCCTAATGTTTCATTAGGGTACCTTGGTTATCTTTGGCAGAGGTTAAGTGGTCCAATACGTTGCGGAACAATTACAGGGACTTGAACTTAAGAGATAAGTTAGCGCACTTCTTCAATTGATACGAAAGAAAACATTCATGACCCCGACCCACATCATGTGGCCCTATCGCTAAAATCTGCTTAACTGATAACTGAGAAACATATTTCATATTTCTGTTGATCTTGCCAAATCAAAAAGACTTTTATCGAGTGTTACCCCCCCCCCCCCCCCCGCACCCAGTTTCAAGACAATTGATAGTAATGTTCAGGCCCGGATTCACCGGGGGGGCCGAGGGGGCCTTGGCTGGTTATACATTTTTTTTCTAAGCTATAAAATCCATTGATTACATAATGTTTGAGCTGTCTAGAGAAAATCCCCATCGTTGGCCCCCATACTGAACCAACCGCACAACCATCTGACCATCCAGACTCCTATTATCGTATGGCCCCCTGCTGTTAATGTGTAGGTAATCCGAATCGGCAGTCATCCATGACTTAGTGATAAGCATGTGTTTAAGGTACTGTGTATGCAAATTGATTGACACCTTCACTGATTCACAGGCTATTGTCGAGTGATACCTAAGGACATCTCGTTTGCCGAGCGATCTAATGATTGAAGAAAAATAGGCAATTACAAAAACTTTATATCAGTAAAATTGGTTAGGAAAAATTAGCCACTAAAAACAACAACTAAGTTGGACATTAAAATGTAATTACTATCGAAATATTTTCACTAGAGCCCAAAGAAATTATTGATTTAACGAATAACTAAATCTAATCAACGAAATTTTAAATTCACTTTTCTCTACATCTTTAAAATTTTAAATCTTGAATTAAAAGCGGGCAATTTAACTGCCAGGTTGATGAACTTTCAGGTATGAAAAATTGCCGATTTTGTTTTGGAAAAAAAATTAACAAGAGGGCCAAGATGGCCCTTGGTCGCTCACCTGAGAAAGATGATTGCTTAAGAAATAAAGATGCTTGAGTGTAAAAGTGAAATCTGGCTTTTTTTATGGTGAAATGGGCATAACTCCTAAATTTAAAGTCAATATCAGTTATAATTGAACCCGATTGTGAGATTATGGGCATAAACATTGTCTTAAAGTTTAAAAATGATTGTTAAAAAAATGAAGTTGGTAGAGAATAAACAAAGTGAAATCTTGCATTTTTTGTATTAAAAGGGGCATAACTCCTGACCTAAATGACCCATCTCAGCCACAATTGAACTCAATCGAGACATTATGGTCATTAACAATGTCATAAAGTTTGAAGATGATTGCTAAAAAAAGGAAGATGCTAGAGTGTAAACAACGTGAAATATGGCTTTTTTATATTAAAAGGGGCATAACTCCTGACCAAATTGACGGATCTCAGCCATAATCGAACTCAATCGAGACCTTATGGTCATAAGCATTGCCATAACGTTTGAAGATGATTGCTCAAAAGATGAAGATGCTAGAGTGTAAACAATGTGAAATATGGCATTTTTTTAATATTAAAAGGGGCATAACTCCTGACCTAATCAACTGATCTCAGCATAATCAACTCAATCGAGACCTTATGGTCATAAGCATTGCCATAACGTTTGAAGATGATTGCTCAAAAGATGAAGATGCAAGAGTGTAAACAACTTGAAATATGGCATTTTTGAATATTAAAAGGGGCATAACTCCTGACCTAATGGTACGATATCAGCCACAACCGAACTTGGTCGTGATTTTATGGTAATAAACATTGATATAAAGTTTGAAGAATATTGCTCATGAAATGAAGATGCTAGAGTGCAAACAATGTGAAATCTGGCTTTATTGAATTTTAAAAGGGGCATAACTCCTGACCTAATGTTCCGATATCAGCCATAATCGAACTTGGCCGAGATTTTATGGTCATAAACATTGATTTAAATTTTAAGATAATTGCTCATGAAATGAAGATGCTAGAGTGCAAACAATGTGAAATCTGGCTTTTTTGAATTTTAAAAGGGGCATAACTCCTGACCTAATGTTCCGATATCAGCCATAATCGAACTTGGCCGAGATTTTATGGTCATAAACATTGATTTAAAATTTTAAGATAATTGCTCATGAAATGAAGATGCTAGAGTGCAAACAATGTGAAATCTGGCTTTTTTGAATTTTAAAAAGGGGCATAACTCCTGACCTAATGTTCCGATATCAGCCATAATCGAACTTGGCCGAGATTTTATGGTCATAAACATTGTTTTAAAGTTTGAAGATAATTGCTCATAAAATGAAGATGCTAGAGTGCAAACGAACAAATTGTGGACGACGGACGACGGACGGACGGACGACGGACATTCATCGATCCTAAAAGCTCATCCTGAGCACACGTGCTCAGGTGAGCTAAAAAGCTATTCTGCAGGGAAGATGCATACCTATCGCTAGCCATGTAAATTAAACTTTATCAGAAATGGGTTGTGTTTCTAAATGTCATCAGCTATACTATTTTTACATAACTTGTAAGTATTATTTTAACGAAGCAGTTAAATTCTTTTTAACTAACTCTCTCAATATATAAATACAAAAAGTAGGTCTATACATCATCATGTTCACTTTTCTTATTATTTACGAATAAAATAATAATAATAATTATAAAATATGTGTAGTTTAGATTTATGAATATAATTAAGAAATGAAAGAATTTGAAAATTGTTAACTGCCATATTTTGGGACAATGTATGTGTAGATTATGTTTACTAATTCAAATCAAATCTAGGTAATCAGTTATTGATCAATGTTACTGATAAGTCAAGGAATACTCATGCACAGAATACTCAATTTATTTGCAAAATAAAACGGATATTAAAGATTTTATATTTAATATCAACATCTATTGTTTGTTTTGTCACTGATTAAACACTTAGAAAAACCAAAATGTTTCAACTAGAACTAAAAATGTACAAAAAAAAAAAATGACACACAAAAGGGGCCACACCTACCCTATAACGTGCGCCTAATTTTTTTCTGAGAATTTCTGTGTGAAGACTGCTTCCAGATCGACAATTTGACAGCCAATATCATTAAGGTCGAACCTATTCCTTTCCACATTTTCTCAGTCTTTGACAAAACTGTCTTTTTCACTGTTGAGTCAAAAACAAACTAATGATCACAAGTCACTTTTTGTGGGGGTTCAGCAAACCCTTATTAAATATTTTATGCCAGTTTGTGAATGAAAATACTAGATAAGCCCGTATTTCTTACCCGGAAGAAGTAATGCCCTTTCAGTAATATCAGTGCCCCCCCCCCCCCCCCCCCCCCCCCCCAGCGCTTCCATGTCCCCCACCGTTATTTTTATTTTATTTATTTTTGATCGGGGCCTGTAAATGCAATTGTAATAAAAATTATACGATTGCACAGCAGTTATTCAATAACATGACTTTGCGCCGGTAAAAGATAACATTATATCGCTCAATGCTTAAGGCTCGGTCCCACTTGGCATTTTTTTTTTTTGCCTCGGGGATGGGATGCATACGTACTCCCGATGGAAATAGCGTCGCGAGCCATGTGGAGTCATCGGGAGGCCTCGGGTGTACTGCAAAAAGAATTCATTGAAATTTTCCCGATGTGTTCTCGATGTTTTATCGGGAAAACAAGCCGGGGAAATATCCGCAGAGAGTCTCCGGTCAGCATTCACGGAGCTTCCGCGATTTTTTTTCCTCCGATGAATCCCCGATGCGTCTGTGATGTCTCGCCGAAGTATCAGGGGGGATATTCGGCGGCCTTTCTGTGACACATTCCCGATCTTATGGTTGAATCTCATAATATTTGCAAAAAAAAAAAAAAAAAAAAAAATGGCAAGGGTTGAAAAACGCACCCAGACATTACTTTCTGTTTTGGCCAGTCTTAGACTGAGACGGTCAAAAAGGCCATTGGACATTGCTTAGGGCATCCCCTTAAACCCCCCAAAAGTCTTCTCTTGACTTAGTCGCTTAATTCCACCATCAAATTTTCATACTCTCAATAATCTTCCCCGAGACACGTAGGATGGTTCGCAAGATCCCCTAATCTACGGGGATATTCCCCCGATGATGTTGCAAACTCAGTGAAACTCCGGGGCACCTTCACCGATCATCGGAGGAGGTCCCCCAGTGCTTTTCCGAACATTGGGACTCAAGGCTATTGTGTCATAGCCGAAACAACAGTGAATGTTCAACGGACCAATCCCGAAGCCTAATAATTGTCATTTTTCAACGGACTGCTCAGTCTTTTTTTGGCTCAAACATCGGGAGCCATCGGTAGAAAAAAAATGTTTATTTCCACATCACCGATTTTTTTTTCCAGTGGGACCTAGGCCTTCAAGTTTAAAAAATATATATCGGATTTAAAAACAACAACAAAAACCCTCACTATTATCCCCAGATACCCATCAGAATGCATCTCCATCACACTAAAAACTTTTTTTTCCGGGGGAGCATGCCCCCGAACCCCCCTACCACTCCTATCACATTCGGATGTTGGCCCCCCCAGCAGAAAATTTCTGGATCCGGGCCTGATGTTTATATAATTATTGATAAAAACCCACGTTCGCTCAATACGCTTAGCTTCTTATTTGATAACAGAATACATATCGTGGGTTTAGACGAAATAATGCATTAGGGCGTGTGACTACCTTTAAAAAAATCACTTTTTTACCACCAGACACCTCTATCCCCAACTTATTGAAAAATTCTGGATCCGCCCTTCCATATTAGTAAGTAGCGGTGTGCGACATATTACCATTACTTACCAGTACCAATTAATTCCCTCGACATTTTATCAAATTTGGTCCTATAAAGGGGAGCTAACTGCATAAGTACGAAAAATCCCGAGCAGTTTTCCGTGAGAAGAAAATGTCGTTATATAAAATGACCTAGCATTCTGATGAAAACTGCCAAGGTGAAATTTATTTCTTATAAATCAGCCATGCTTTGGTAAGTCAATGTCACTGCACAAAAGCTGAAAATGCAAAGAACATGTGAAAAACATGAATAATACGCATTAGGTGAGGTTATCTGCTCACTTCGGGTATTTCCGTAACCGTGTACGTGTTCTTTCCTGTCGTCTATCGTCCGTGGTGCTCTCTGTGTGAACCAATCAAATCTCGCGAGAGGTGAAAGGTTACATCGTTCTCTTTCCTTTGAAGCAGACGTCGGAGCCGGTACCTCAAAAACCAAACAATCAAAAATGGAGAAAATCAAGGGTAAATGATGCATATTTTTGTCATATTACTGTTGTTATAGAAGTGCATTACACATTCTGACTATTATGATATATTTTCCTTTTTTCAGGCGGTGCAGTTGTTGAAATGCAGGGCGATGAAATGACAAGGTAAGATTGTAAACAAGTGCTTGTTCTCTTTACTTAAAAGATGACGCTTCAGTGTCTTCAGTAATTGTTATAACCTTCAAAAATCATAGATGAGAAATTGTAATGTTCCTTGTTTAATAGCCATATATCGACAATCTTAATGTGTCGGTAGTCTCAGATTTTGATGTAGACAGGTGGATGGTTGACGGTTTTACCAGCGAGTGCTCCACATCCCCCATTTTTGACCCCTTATCAGCTGTGAAAGTAGGTCAGATGTTAACGGGTAACTGGTACCCTTTATCATGTGGATGTTCCCTAATTTTTAAATGCCCATCCTTCCACTCTTGAATTGTATAATTTAGGTCTTTGTATATCCCGGGACAAAAGTTTTTTAATCACAGCAGCAGTTCTCAAATAGATCTCCCCTATAGATCAAGTGCCAGAATTTTAAGTTTGAACAGTTGTTGTTTGAGTTTTGAGAACACAGTGTTAGTATAGGTTAGTTCATAGTTGCCTTCAACTACACGATATAGTCACGAGGGCGAAGCCAGAGTGACTATGTCGTGTAGTTGAAGGCAACTGTGAACTAACCTATTTAGCACATGGTATTTTCCGTCCACTAGCGACAGAACGTCACAAAAGTGTGAGTTATGTGGTGGCATGGTCCACACTTATCGATTTTTTACAAAAGTGTGGACTACGTGTTATAGTCCACGATGACTATTAGGGCTGAAACGGTACAGGACCCTCACGGTTCGGTTTCGGTACACGGTATTGGGGTTTCGGTCCGGTACATTTTCGGTACATTTCTTCTCCTTGCTGATAATTTTAATTCTCACTCAAGGGTTTCAATAAGACCCAATATCAGGAATTTTTTAACAATAGCCATTATATCAAATTAAATTATCTATTTTGATATAAAATCCATTTCAACAGCCTATGTTGTTGTAAGATTTTTTGTATGGCTAATTATGTTGTTGGTATTCACATTGTTTGATAACTGATTATCAGACTAGTATGATAAAATAAATCAATATTCTACTTTTCACACACATTTTCCTTACATACTTTTTATACTATTTTTTCATTGATTTTACATACCTTACACACAGTACTCTAAGATCATCCATGGCTATTTATGAAAACAAAAGAGATCAATTCAATTATGTAAATAGCATCCCCAGCTGAGCTGCAGAGCCAGTTAAGAATTCTGCAAAATCGGTATACCTAGTGTACAAAAAGTCTGTTTTCAAAGGGAAAAAAAATATCAAAACAATATCAAACTTACATATCTTAAATGTAAATAAAATTATCTTTCCAATGATGTCTATGTTTTTGTTGTTTTGTTCTTATTTTTGTCGTAGTTGTGTGTAAAATCTGCCAGGTAAGTAAATTTTGTGTAATTTCGGGATACCGTGTAACTGACGCAGAATTGATTACACGTATGTTTAATGATCGCGGTTGCGGATTATTAAACACCGTTTTTTAGATTTAAAAATTATATCACCATTTACAGAAAAGAAAGAACTTTCTCGAGGTTTTTGAACTTAACGTATATGTCAATTAATTTCCGAGTAATAAGGTAGTGAAGTCTGGCGCGTTTTTTAGGAAGATTAAAAAGTAAGTAAAATAGATCTTTATACTTCTAAAAGTATAAAGTCTGCTCTTTAATTTGATATATTTTTCAAGACAATTCATGCATATTAAAGCATCCGCATCGTCCGATGAAAATCAAACTTTTACAAAAAACCGTCCGCTCGGCGAATCGAGTGCGGCCGCCATGGGGTACGGACAAAAGCCCACTAGGACAAAAGCCCACTAGGACATAAGCCCATAGGACAAAAGCCCATAGGACAAAACCCCACACCTATTTTTGACAAGGGGGACAAAAGCCCACTTTTTTTTTTTTTTTTTTGTAAACTTAATTATGGGAAGAAAAAAAGGGATATAAGAATATTAATATAAAGAACTTCTTAACACAATTAAATACAATTATTAAGGAGTTCACACCTAATCTCTTTAAAGTCTTCATATATCACACCTCTATTCTTTAATCTTGTTGTCTTTGCCTTGTTTGTTTTATTTTGTTGTGCAATTTCGATAATGATGTAGTAATTATTTGTATTATTGCATATTTGTTTTACAATTGATCATTTAAGAAGGTTGCAGCATCAAAGTATGTATGCAGCCAAACTGAGGCAAACTTTGTTCAGTTTGTATTACTCATGTATCAAGTGTTTTATATATATTCTACCAAAATTATGACCTCTTTATTCAATTTTGTAACTTGAAGTAATGGAGATTATTAAGAATAGGAAAGGTGGTGTAAAGCTCTGTTTTGAGGGATTTATGTATACGATCCTCTGCACATTGTAACGGACTTTGAGCAGGCATCGATTCGTGCTGTGAGAGCCATCTTCGGTGAACATGTAACTCATCGTGGATGTTTCTATCACCTAACTCAGAGTACGTGGAGGAAGATTCAAGATCTATCACTTGTGGACCGGTACAGGAGTGACGATGACGTGAAGCTCTTCTGTGGCATGGTTGACGGCTTGGCATTCCTGCCAGTTGAAGATGTTTGTGACGGTATGGACTACCTGAAGGACAACACACTGGAAGGTTGTGAATTGTTGGTAGACTACTTCGACAAAACCTATGTCACTGGAACTACAGAAGAATACAACCAGTTCGCGCAGAGGGGGATGACAACATTGTGCCAGTGAGAGTCCGCAGGATCCCACCTTTGTTTGCTGCATCACTGTGGAATGTTCATCAAACTACATTAGATGGCGAGGCTCGTACAAACAACATCTGCGAGGCATGGAAACCGAAAGTTCCAAAGCCTCATTGGTCACAGTCACCCATCAGTATGGACTGCCATAGATGCCTTCAGGAAGGATCAAGCTGAAGTTGAGCTACAGTTTTATCTGAATACCCAAGGTCAGCCACCAAAGAAGAGAGTGAAAACTGTGACAAAGAATTTGCAGGAACGTCTTCGCAACCTGTGCTTAGACTATGTTGAAGGCAGGAAGAATCTTCAAGAGTTTTTGCACAGTGTTGGTCACTGCATTAGGTTCAAATGTTAATTGATTGATTGTGATTGCAGATCTGACAGAAATGTAAATGAACTCTTACAACATTGTAAGTACAAAGATTTGATAAACATGCAGACAGACTTGCAATGTATATTTATTATTGTAATGTTCTGTTCATTATGACTTGTATGATAAGATTAAGTACAAGTGCTCTTAAAATGTAAATGAACTCTAACACCATTGTATATGCTGGATTAATTAATGAAATTTTTCTGTTATAGTAGCTGAATTATTTGGTTATATTAACAGCGTGTGCTCCATTACCATGTGCAAAACAATGTGCCTATTAGTGTTAATATTATTGGAATTATTAAATATTTATAATTACACCTGCCTTCAGCATGTGCTCCATTTCATGTGCAAAACTATATATGTGCTCATTAGTGTTAATACTACTGGAATTATTAAACATTTATATTATATCTGCCTTCTTGCATTTCCGTGAGAGAGAGAGAGAGAGAGAGAGAGAGAGAGATGATTAATATCTCTAAAAACTTTAAATGTTTAATTATATACTGAATTATTATTAAAAGTGGGCTTATGTCCTAATGGGCTTATGTCCTAGTGGGGTTATGTCCTAGTGGGCTTATGTCCTATGGGCTTTTGTCCTAGTGGGCTTATGTCCTAGTGGGCTTTTGTCCTACACCCGGCCGCCATTTTGAATTTTACCGATAATGAAAACAAAACTTCAGAACGAGAATGTAAAGGTGTATATAGATGTTTTTCTTGTTGATACAACATCTTTCGCGTATAAATCCTTTAATTAACATATTTTTTTAACTTTAGTATCATTGTAATACACATTTTACTTAGTTAAATTACTTTGTTTACCGAGTGAAATTTCGTACCATACGACGATCGTAATTGTCATAACTAACTTCTAACTGCACTTTGGTTGACATACATACGCATTTATTTTCACAATGAATGAATGGTGCTGCATATACATATTAGTAAAATTTTCTTTATTTCTGAAAAAAAAGGGGATGAAATGCAATCTCATTAATATTGCATTCCCCACCCACCTTCTTTGGTGATGAAAAAAAATCACTATATATCATTTCTTCATTAGATTAAAATCATGCATGCAACCTATCATTTTTCGTGATAAAAATCTCAAACTTACATTGACTTTGAAATGAAGGGGAAATCAATCAATCGGATTAAAACCTTAAGTAAATGTTGTGGAGGAACATAGGACAATACCACTCATTAAAAGTATAAATAAACTAGATGAACTGCA
>CM037783.1:60947454-60970020 GCA_021229015.1 Solen grandis
TGCGAAGGTCCCTTTTGGCTTATTTGAGTTTTAAAAATTATGTCCATTTAATTAGCTTTTAGAACTGGGGGAAGCAAAAAAAATGTTTTTTCCTTCATAAAGGGTTTAAAGTTTAAGCACCCCACTCCATCCCTTGGTGTTTCCCCTTCGTCAGTCGATGTCAGGATTTTGATGAAATTTACGTCGTAATAACCCCCATTCACTGTAGTATGTGTTGTTTCAGATTAATTTCATTGCATAAGATTTTTTAACTGGCTAAACATACACAAAATTGTTCTTTCAGAATCATTAATGATTTTTTGATACATAATAATCATCATCTGATGAAAAAAACCCGGGCTTCAAAAACCTTATTGAAAAAAAAAGATGTATGAAAGAGGCCCATTTGTAAAGGGCAGGAACGGTTTTTAACCCTTTTTCCCCTCCATCTTAATAGAAATTCATTCTAATAGTTCCATTATCGCTAACGGGATCTAAAAACATCGTATAGAAGGTGTCTCAGATTAACCTTTGTATAAGCCAATAAATTGGACCCTACAGAATCTTTTGGGTTAACAAAGGGAAGTAAAAATTCAAATGTATAGTCTGTTCTATAAAAAAAAATTAATTAAAGAAATCACAACAGCTCAGTGGATAAAGGCGTTCTCTCTCTTCTCTTCTACAGTGCAAGCCGGAGGCCCGGTTCGAGTCTTTTTTTATTTATTATGTTTTTTTCTTGTATTTTTCTTGTATTCTTTTATTTTGCTTTGGCTTTTTTTTGTCATATATATTAATTTCACGAACTTTTAAATTACATTCAGATTTTGTTCAAAAGACAATCCGCGTTTGAGTAGTCAGAACATTCGCTTGTGATTCCGTCGTTCGTCTCTTTTGGAATCTGTTCATAATTTTTCTGGATGTTTAAAAATTTTACATGTATTACGAATATAAGGAACAAGAAAATAAAAACCCTGACTGACGACTAACTATTTAGTTTCCGTCGCTTCGCGTATTCCAGTCATACAGCGACGCCTAGCTTATTACAGGTGGAGGAAGACCTCGAATGCACGGAGGCATCCGGGTAGAACCACCGAAGTAGTATGGTCAGCGGTTTGGGGCCAAGACTGCGCATGCGCAGGAGTGACGTCATCAGATTATTTGCGCATGTGCGGCGGCCATATTGGTTTTCTAGCATGACATCATGATCTATATTTAGAATGACATCATGATCTATATTTAGAAATGGCATCATGATCTATAGTTAGAAATGACATCAATGTACAGAGTTGTACATTCGACCTAGGGTTAAGGACATTGAGGGTCAAGTCCTAAGGCGGAGACACATGGTAAACACAAAAGTACATGAGATACAACAGAGGTATTGATAGTCCCAATAATATACAGAGCTGACTTGTATATTCAGTCATAAGGCTTAATCACGGACATTGAGGGTCAGGTCCTCAGCCTTAGACGGGGACTATACAAAGTCTTAAATCAATGATCAATAGCCTTCTGTAAAAAAATAACGACATTACTTACGATGTGAACAGCTCCACGTCTGTTATAAAATGAACTCAACACTCATGTCTTATGCGTGATCTGCCGTTTATGGTCATAATACTTCCGGAAACTATATTTAGAAATGTATTTAGCACTGTACAACTAGAATAAACCAGAATTAACCAGTTGTTATCTAAAATTAACTATGATTTTGATCAACAACCAATCAGAATAGAGAGCGATGACGTTATGTTTAAAAATAAAGTCAATATTGGAACGCATTTTTTGAACATGCCTGTACACGTTACTTCAACACAAAACGGAAATAAAGATCAAATTTTCAGAATTCAGACCTGGGTGGAACACAATTTTTGAACGTATCTGTACACGTTATTTCAACACAATTTTTGAACATGTCTGTACACGTTATTTCAACATGAAATGGAAATAAAGATAAAATCCTCAGAATTCAGACCTGGGTGGAACACAATTTTTGAACATGTCTGTACACGTTATTTCAACACAATTTTTGAACATGTCTGTACACGTTATTTCAACATGAAATGGAAATAAAGATCAAATCCTCAGAATTCAGGTGTGCGTGGAACACAATTTTTGAACATGTCTGTACACGTTATTTCAACATAATGACTTCTTTGCGAATAATGAAATCAGTTAAAGTAGGCACCAGTACATTTCATAATCACATACACAGTGACCTATATACCAACAGAAAGAAAAAACATCTTACCTACCATGCATGGATACATTTTACTTTGAATCTGGAGTAACACATTCCATTTGTTAAATTCTCTCTCTCTCTCTCTCTCTCTCTCTCTCTCTCTCTCTTAATATCTGTAGAGTTTGTATATGATTATATAAGCACATTCTCATACTTAAAGTATCAAATTTAATGAAGTACATAAGCACGTACATGTATAAATGTAACTTTTTCATGTTATATTCTCTCTCTCTCTCTCTCTCTCTCTCACACACACACACACAGTCACGTTCGCGCAACACACACACACACACACACACGTGATATACCAACACACACACACACACACAGAGTCACGTTCGCGCAAAAACACACACACACACACACACACACACACACACACACACGTGATATACCATTTTAAGTCAAAGTTTTTCCGGTAATTATTCTTGGAAATGTATTTCCAGTATACAACTAGAGTAAACCAGAGATAACTGGTTTACAATTTGAACCGACCAATGCCATGTCTTCATTTTATATCGATTGAACAAGTCTAGACATGTTGTCTAAAAATAACCATACTTAGATCAACAACCAATCAGAAACGAAATGTAGTATTATTCCAAGGCATGACATTGCACAACAACCAGTAATCATTTTTACTCCATGAACCTATGAGGCGTATACACACACACACGCACATTATTCAAGCAAAATAATAGAATGCGTTCTTGAAATGAAATGGACATGCCGAGTAAGGTAATCTTTTTAATATATAAATCACCTACCTTTTTTCCTCAGTATCCATTTTTTTATATCACACAACAGAATTTCCAAAAAGTGAATGACATGTATATCCATTAGTCTTTAGAAATTTCCTGCACACAAAAATTCCAACTGATCACTCTAAGAGAATACATAGAAAAAAAACCTGTGTACTCTGTGCGTGAAAAAGATTATGTTTTGGGCTTCGCTAACTTAAAACACATGTGTGTGTGTAATCGACATAATCCTAGAGCGGTGTGAAATAGCTAATTAAAAGTCATTACCTCTTTCAGTTTACCAAATTATATACGATTCGAATATAAGTATAAAACATTGAACGAATTTTGTTATTTCGATTTCAGAAATCAATTGATTGATATTGTTTTAGTGCAAATTAAGTCTAAACACATGATTGATCTGATATGGATTCATTATTGATTATATATATACAAAAAACCAATATTTTCTTTTTTTCTGCTCTAACATTTAGTCATTTGAGTATACGATTTTGTTATTTTGAATTTTTGAAACTCAGTTTATTTATATTGCTTTAGTGCAAATCAAGTCTAAATACATGATTGATCCATTATTGATTGTTTATCGATTTTTGTTATATAATACAAAAAACAATATTTCCTCTTTTTTTCTGCTCTAGCATTTAGTCATTTGAGTATACGAATATTGTTATTTTGAATTTTTAGAACTCAATTTTTTATATTGTTTTAGTGCAAATCAATTCTAAATACATGATTGATCCAATATTGATTATTTATCGATTTTTGTTATATCATACAAAAAATCAATATTTTCCTTTTGTTCACTAATATTTAGTCATTTGAACAAACATATAGTAAGAAGCTTCAAAATAAATCTGTTGTTTTTATTTTCAATCGAATTATTGTAAATTATCGATTTCATTGATTTCCCCCACCCACTTTTTTAAAGGTACATTGTTAAAAGGTAATATCTCCCTTAGTTGTTATCCGATTTGAATCATTTTCATAGCAATGGAAAGCTCAAAGTGAGATCTTTACTTTGAACACTCTTAACCGGAAGTCCATGATGAATAAAAACCGGAAATGACGTCAACACATGTAAAAAATGACTCTATCTCCCTTAGTTGTTATCCGATTTGAATCATTTTTATAGCTATGGAAAGCTCAAAGTGAGATCTTTACTTTGAACACTCTTAACCGGAAGTCCATGATGAATAAAAACCGGAAATGACGTCAACACATGTAAAAAATGACTCTATCTCCCTTAGTTGTTATCCGATTTGAATATTTTTATAGCTATGGAAAGCTCAAAGTGAGATCTGTACTTTGAACTTCACAACCGGAAGTCCATGGGTCTTTATAACTTGAAATGACGTCATCAATGTTAAAATTGACCCTATTTCCTTTAGTTTTCACTCGATTTATATATATTTTTTTATAGCTATGAAAAGCTATAAGTGAAATCTTTACTTTAAACTTCTAACCGGAAGTCCATGATAAACAAAAAACCGGAAATGACGTCATTCTATGTAAAAATGACTCTATCTTCATTAGTTTGAACTTCGAGGGTAGAAAAAACCATACGAAAATCTTGTCCTATAAGATGGACAATGTCATGAACTACGACGAGGGATTTTCAGAGCTTGATCTAGAGATGTGTGAAGCCTGTTTAATATAAGAACAAGCAGGATCAAAGTCTTGGGACTTATAAAAGCTTATAAGGGGAAGTGCCTCTTTTTTTCAGTTCATAAAATATGTTTTCTACAAAGTGTTTAGAGTGTGAACAAGTATTCACAAGAAGGGACAATATGTTAAGACATTGTGCATTTAAACATGGAAATGAAAAGGCAGTCAATGAAAGGCCTCCTCCTCCGGAATTGACTCCTCCTCCTCCGGAATTGACTCCTCCTCCTCCTCCTCAGGGAGGAGGAATTCTTCCTCTTTTTCCTCCTCAAGGGGAGGTTCGATATTTCAGGGAGTACAGACACAAAGAAAGTTAGGGAAATACCTCCTTCAACATTAACTAATGGACAGGAATTTGTTTTTCAACATCCCTTTACGTGTATGGTCAGCGGACCGACCTCTTGTGGTAAAACTTACTTCGTATCACAGCTACTACAGAGGGCTTATGAAAAACTTCGTCCCGCTCCACAACGTATTATCTGGTTATAGAAGAGATGGCAACCGTTATATGACGAAATACAAAGAAACGTTTTTCCGGAAGTAGAATTCAAAAAAGGAGTACCTTTTAATCTGGAAAAAGACGAGTTTTTGGACCCTAGAGTCAGAAATGTGATCATATTAGATGACATGGCTACGGAAGCGGTGAAAGACCAACGAGTGACCGATTTATTCACGGAAGGTAGCCACCATAGAAATCTGTCTGTCATCGCTATCAACCAAAACCTGTATTTCAGCAAAGATCCTACCCAGAGACGAAATTGCTATTATCTGGTATTATTTAACAACCCTATAGACAGACAACAGGTTATGACCCTTGCCCGACAAATGTACCTCAGTAACCCCCAAGAACTGTTAAGACCTTTTGAAAAGGCTGTTAGTCATCCCTCGTAGATTTAAAGCCACTTACACCAGCTTCACTGCGCATGCGCACAAATGTGATGGAATTTATAAGGGAAACAGATTGTAGAATGGAACCACAAAACGATATACAGAGACAGGATACTGTTCCAGTCGAAACTTTGCAAAACATCATGATTTCTTGCGACGACTGCGGTTCTATGTTTTCAGACATTAGTAACTTACAAAAACATGTCAGAGCATGGTGTCCAGCGGTGTTGAAAAGAAAAGCTGAACATACTAGTAATGAAGATGAGCCTACGAGTAAAGTAGGCCGTCGAGATTGGATCACCTGCGATGATGGTTCTGATAATGAAAGTTCTATGGACGAACAAGACTTCATTGAAGACATAAATGAATATTTCGAATCCTTAGCCTAAAAAGCTGGTGAGAAAACCGAGACAATTTAGGATGAAAATACTACGAATACAGAAAGGAATGACACTCAGAATAGAAAGCCTATTCAAAAGCCAACGAGTTTGTCTTTGAAGACGATAAAAAGAATTCATGCGAATGTATACAGATTTTTTGAGAACAGCGCTCAACTAGAAGGAAGCGTCGTTCATCAGAAAATTCTTCGAGAAATTTTGGATTCAGACAATAAAAAGAAGTGATTAAACGAGTATTGAAAAAGTACAATCATTGGTTCGATGAGGTCATTGGTCACGGAGAGACAGAGTCAGAATCTAGTAAGGATGATGATGATGATGAATAAGTTTAATAGGGGGAGAAGATTAATAGACATAAATAAAAACTAATAATGAACATTGACAGATGGTCACAACATTTTCCCCTCATGGCCGAGGGTCCTAATCATAAAGGACACTACGTTGTAGAAAAAATACAGACTGGTGGCACGTCTAAAGAACCGACCATTCAGTATGTTACCCCTGTGGCACAAGCAGTAGAAATGGCCAAGTCAGAACTCAAGAGACAAGACTCTCCACCAAGGGAAAGAAAGTCTACTTCCATGAAACGTCAGAATATGAGTTTCCCTGTAAAATCAAACAAAAGATTTCGACCACCAGGAATTCCAGCCAATTCAACCTTCTATGTTTGAGACTAAGGACAATATAATTGTAGAACGGAAAATGTATGCATATGAAAGCGAATTGTATTGCAAAATAAAATAAGTAACAGATTAAAATGTGTTTGTTTTCTTTGACAATAGGATCCTCAAAACAACCAACTCTTTAAAAAAATGGGAAATCAATGAAATCGATAATTATTATTGACAATAATTCGACTGGAAATCAAAATTAGCTTTTCATAGCTATAAAAAATATATATAAATCGAGTGAAAACTAAAGGAAATAGGGTCAATTTTAACATTGATGACGTCATTTCCGGTTTTAAATACCCATGGACTTCCGGTTGAGAAGTTCAAAGTAAAGATCTCACTTTGAGCTTTCCATTGCTATGAAAATGATTCAAATCGGATAACAACTAAGGGAGATATTACCTTTTAACATTGTACCTTTAAAAAAGTGGGTGGGGGAAATCAATGAAATCGATAATTTACAATAATTCGATTGAAAATAAAAACAACAGATTTATTTTGAAGCTTCTTACTATATAGGTTGGTTCAAATGACTAAATGCTAGAGCAGAAAAAAAAGAGGAAATATTGTTTTTTGTATTATATAACAAAAATCGATAAACAATCAATAATGGATCAATCATGTATTTAGACTTGATTTGCACTAAAGCAATATAAATAAACTGAGTTTCAAAAATTCAAAATAACAAAAATCGTATACTCAAATGACTAAATGTTAGAGCAGAAAAAAAGAAAATATTGTTTTTTTGTATATATATAATCAATAATGAATCCATATCAGATCAATCATGTGTTTAGACTTAATTTGCACTAAAACAATATCAATCAATTGATTTCTGAAATCGAAATAACAAAATTCGTTCAATGTTTTATACTTATATTCGAATGGTATATAATTTGGTAAACTGAAAGAGGTAATGACTTTTTAATTAGCTATTTCACACCGCTCTAGGATTATGTCGATTACACACACACATGTGTTTTAAGTTAGCGAAGCCCAAAACATAATCTTTTTCACGCACAGAGAACACAGGGTTTTTTTTCTATGTATTCTCTTAGAGTGATCAGTTGGAATTTTTTGTGTGCAGGAAATTTCTAAAGACTAATGGATATACATGTCATTCACTTTTTGGAAATTCTGTTGTGTGATATAAAAAAATGGATACTGAGAAAAAAAGGTAGGTGATTTATATATTAAAAAGATTACCTTACTCGGCATGTCCATTTCATTTCAAGAACGCATTCTATTATTTTGCTTGAATAATGTGCGTGTGTGTGTGTGTATACGCCTCATAGGTTCATGGAGTAAAATTGATTGCTGGTTGTTGTGCAATGTCATTAAACTACTTTCGTTTCTGATTGGTTGTTGATCTAAGTCATGGTTATTTTTAGACAACATGTCTAAAAAAAGGCATTGGTCGGTTCAAATTGTAAACCAGTTATCTCTGGTTTACTCTAGTTGTATACTGGAAATACATTTCCAAGAATAATTACCGGAAAAACTTTGACTTAAAATGGTATATCACGTGTGTGTGTGTGTGTGTGTGTTGCGCGAACGTGACTCTGTGTGTGTGTGTGTGTTGGTATATCACGTGTGTGTGTGTGTGTGTGTGTTGCGCGAACGTGACTGTGTGTGTGTGTGTGAGAGAGAGAGAGAGAGAGAATATAACATGAAAAAGTTACATTTATACATGTACGTGCTTATGTACTTCATTAAATTTGATACTTTAAGTATGAGAATGTGCTTATATAATCATATACAAACTCTACAGATATTAAGAGAGAGAGAGAGAGAGAGAGAATTTAACAAATGGAATGTGTTACTCCAGATTCAAAGTAAAATGTATCCATGCATGGTAGGTAAGATGTTTTTTCTTTCTGTTGGTATATAGGTCACTGTGTATGTGATTATGAAATATACTGGTGCCTACTTTAACTGATTTCATTATTCGCAAAGAAGTCATTATGTTGAAATAACGTGTACAGACATGTTCAAAAATTGTGTTCCACGCACACCTGAATTCTGAGGATTTGATCTTTATTTCCATTTCATGTTGAAATAACGTGTACAGATACGTTCAAAAATTCCATTTCATGTTGAAATAACGTGTACAGATACGTTCAAAAATTGTGTTCCACCCAGGTCTGAATTCTGAAAATTTGATCTTTATTTCCGTTTTGTGTTGAAGTAACGTGTACAGGCATGTTCAAAAAATGCGTTCCAATATTGACTTTATTTTTAAACATAACGTCATCGCTCTCTATTCTGATTGGTTGTTGATCAAAATCATAGTTAATTTTAGATAACAACTGGTTAATTCTGGTTTATTCTAGTTGTACAGTGCTAAATACATTTCTAAATATAGTTTCCGGAAGTATTATGACCATAAACGGCAGATCACGCATAAGACATGAGTGTTGAGTTCATTTTATAACAGAACGTGGAGCTGTTCACATCGTAAGTAATGTCGTTATTATTTTTTCTAAATATTATTGATATAGTTTTATATATTGTATGTTTATTGTATGATGATCATATATTGATCATTGATTTAAGACTTTGTATAGTCCCCGTCTAAGGCTGAGGACCTGACCCTCAATGTCCGTGATTAAGCCTTATGACTGAATATACAAGTCAGCTCTGTATATTATTGGGACTATCAATACCTCTTTGTATCTCATGTACTTTTGTGTTTCCTGTGTCTCCGCCTTAGGACTTGACCCTCAATGTCCTTAACCCTAGGTCGAATGTACAACTCTGTACATTGATGTCATTTCTAACTATAGATCATGATGCCATTTCTAAATATAGATCATGATGTCATTCTAAATATAGATCATGATGTCATGCTAGAAAACCAATATGGCCGCCGCACATGCGCAAATAATCTGATGACGTCACTCCTGCGCATGCGCAGTCTTGGCCCCAAACCGCTGACCATACTACTCACCGACCTACCGCAAGCAAGCTGGAAGGCTTCCTCATATGAAAATTGCCTCCTTGCATTCGGGGTCTTCCTCCACCTATTATTAGCTGGACGTCGCTTTATGACTGAAACACTGTCGAAGCGACGGTAAACTCAAATAGTCAAGTCAGTAACGATATTTTGAATAAAACATTAAATAAAAAAATACTTCCTATGCAGGTCTCGAACTTAAAACCTTTCGATTATAAGACGGCTGTCATCTCGCTGCGCCACTTCAATTTTTTATCAACAGCATTTATATTTACACTACAGTACAACGAAGTTTAGTCACGGTTGTGAATTCAATACATGTCACCTATGTTTAAAACAATAACAAAAACATGTTATCGTTAGAAATACCGTCCGCGAGTTACAGATATTTTGTGTGTGGATTTTCTTTTCGGAAGTTTAGTGAGAAGAACTGAAACTAATAGCTTTGATACGCACTATTTGATTGGTTTAAAATAGAGCACTTGTTTATGCATATAGATTACTTAAAAGGTCAATCAGACGTGACCCCTAATTCGATGTTGTCAGATCCTAATCTCGAATAGTAGAGAAGCGCAAATTAGGATATGATTTTAATGAGATTGTCCTAAACGTACTCTCTACTTTTCTATATACTTTTCAAGACAAGAAATCCAGTCTCAAAACGTTTTAAAGCTCACCTTAACAACAGTTTTCAGATATTTGATATCTGTCGCTGTTGTTTGTCGTATATCGTCCACGTTTCAGCGTAAATCTCACACAATTAGATAGAGCAGACATTGATCTTTCCAATCATATGCTTAAGATCAGGGTTGTATTCCACCAATCATTAATTGATTTCGGCTTGAGTCATTTACTTAAATATTTTATAAAACAGGAAGGTGTATCTATCTAGTTTAAGAATTTAAGTAATATTTAGCGCTAAGTATTGTTAGTGGAATTCCAGCCAGGTCTAAACAATTTCACTCATGACGAGTAACATTTGATTTTGAGCGAGTGAAAGTATATTGTGAGCGTTAATATTCAAAAGTCCCTAAACCCAAATATCTTGATTTCATTGTATAAAAATGAAATAGAATAAATGAAAAAATGAATGTACATTTCCTATCTGTTAAACTGTTTAAATCCCATTCCTTCTTTTCAAGAAAATAATAAACTTAACTGCATTTACACAATACAAAATATATAATCAATGGGTTTTATAATATAACCTTAGGTACAACAAAATAGACATGTTCATCGGCAATTCTATTTTTTTTTCATCTGAAGCAATTGCAGGCATAGAGCGCATTCCTTTTTATAGACAATTATGCAAAAACAAAACTAAGATTTAAAAAATGGGAAGTTGAGTGAAAATGGCCTTTAAAACAAACCCAGCCCTTTACATGTATACCCATATGTACACTATTTTTGTAATCGCTCCTTATACTACACTACATCATTAAATTTTATATATACACCAATTTTCTTGCAGTCTTTGTTATGTACATATTCATTTTCCAGGTGCTCAGTTGGCTCTGCAGTGTGGTCAACTAAAAATGCTAGGACATCCAATTTATTTAGAGATGATGTCGGAGCCACTTCATGAAGACATCAAGCCGTCACTCTCTACAGTGCAGGTGAAGACGGATGTGTCAATTGATCTGGTTGAGATGTACTTCGAGAGGAAGAAGCGCTCTAGTGGTGGAGAGATTGAGGAAGTCAGATGTGTGGGAAATGGTGTTTTTCTTGTGACATTTACGGAGGAGGAAGGTAATGTGTTAGGATTTTATTTATTTAGAGGGAACAAACTTTATCCAAGTTTTTTTTTCTTCTAAAATTAATCAATTTGAAATGTACCTAATCATTTTGTCTTAAAAGTACGTATATGATGGGCAGTAATTTGAGGTGTATCCAATATGAATCTTTGCTAACTTATCATTTTTAAAATATAACTGTATTGGTAGCATTATAATTTAGCTTCCCGTTATATTATTCTGTCCATCATTTTGGTGTGATTTCTTTTGTTTCGGCCCTTGCCCTGAAGCAGTGTAAAGATACTTGCAGGCAGAAGAAATAACCATCTTAAGTAATTTCATATATAATTAAGGTATATTGAAAGTCAGTCAAGTTCTTTGGCTAAATGTTCTTTTCAATTAATGATAAACTTACCGTTTGCAGTTCACCAGACCTTTGTTTAATGAGATTGTAATTTCCCTCCCAACTCAAAACTTTGAAAATTAATATTTCTTCATTCATTGACATACAGAATAAGAAAATGTTTATATGCCTTTATAAGCATATCCCTACAAGAAAATAATTGTATTGATTTTTTAAGTCTTTGGTTAGAATCAAGTTTCAACAAAGTTCATCACAGAAACCTCTTCATAAAAAATGCTAAGACAAGGAATACACCATTAAATATGAAATATGATGGTTCTTTTAGATTAAGCTGGTGATCAATAACAAATTACAGAAACCTCTTCATAAGCACTTAGGTAAGCAATATAGGGCCTCCTTGACCGTCTTGTGTCAATTTTCCTGCTTATATGAGAAATCAAAATGCCATTTTGCGTTTTGTGTGTGTGTGTGTGTGTGGGGGGGGGTGCATATCCTGTAAATATATGCATGGAGTACAATGAGTACCACCGTAGTCAAGTACTATCCAGTACCAAAGGGTGTCATCCCACCACATTGCGGCCTATCAACCTTTACTTTAGTATTTTATTGTTTGTTTGTTTGTTGAGTTTAACGTTCCACCGACAGTATCTCAGTCATTTGTAGACGATGTCTTATTGAGACAATATAGTGATGCCACTCTGCAGTATCATGCCGTAGACATGTGGCATGATACCACACCAAGTCAAATCATTTTGACACCGGGTCAACCAGTATCCTTCCAACTTCACTCATGTGCTGAGCGCCAAGCAAGGGAGCTACAGTATCATTTTTTACGACTCTGGTATGTCGTGGCCGGGTATCAAGCCACGACCGCCCGAGGCGGACGCTCTAACCACTCGGCCACCTGGGACGGTAGTTTAGTATTTTAGGAGAAACTGATTTCATATAATGAAACAATCAAATTTTTAGTTGGGATTAGAATAATAACATTTTTAAACTTCACTAGTTATATCTTCGACTCTCCTTTTTGAATTTTTACAGTGAATACCCAAGTCACATTTGCCACGATGGCATTAGGGTCTAAAATTTCTACGGCAATAGCAATTCTAGGGCTGCCGCGGAATTCTTACGGTCGTCATATATGTTATGCTACGTTTACACTATGTTCCCGGCGGCCACAGCAACCTCGTTTCAACGAAACGTAGTGCGCTGTTGGAATTTGTTTTGTTTTTTCTTCTTTTTTTATTTCTGTATACATGTACAAGCTGTGGTAAGTCCTGCCAAGTATTCTCACGGTCTATCACGGTATATCCGTGACGAGCCGTGGAAGGGAAAAGGACTGAACCCCGGTGGCAACAAGATGCACCACTTTGCGACCCGCGATCTTCCACCGATGCCAGTACGTTCCCTCCCGGTCCGCCTCGTTCCGATAGGTTCCCTCACGTTTTTCACGTTCTGATCAAGGTCTGACACGTTCTTACGTTCTGTCAAGGCTGCGATCTACCACCGATGTCAATACCTTCCCTCCCGGCCCGCCTCGTTCTGACGGGTTCCCTCACGTTTCTCACGTTCCGACCAAGGTCTGACACGTTTCTTACGTTCTGTCAATTTCGCGATCTACCACCGATGCCAGTACGTTCTTTCCCGGCCCGCCACGTTCTCACGTTTCTCGCGTTCTGATCAAGGTCTGACACGTTTTTACGTTCTGTCAAGGCTTTCTACGGATGAAACGTGGACGCCGATCAAATCTGGGGCACGTTCGTAACTACGGTATAAATCAAAGCGCCAAATACCGCTGAACATGTTACAAATGCACTAAATTGACATTCATACAAGTGATCAAATGATGCCGTAATCAGCATGTCTTAACGTTTCCGTTAACATGGTCGTAACAAAGAAGGATGGACACAAAATTTGTTTCAATAAACACATTGTCCCTCTTTCTCTCTTTCTTGAAGGTAATAAGATTTATAACATATATGTTTAAAGAAAAGAAAGCAAATATAACACAAGAAACGCACAATAATATAAAATATCTAGTACAAATAAAGCTCAAAAAAGCACAAGGTTCTAAGGATCACCATGCGTCCGTCGTCAACAATTTGCTTTAAACAACATCTCTTTAAACAACAACTTAGCAGGGATGATCATCCTTGTATAAAGCTTCACAAAAGTTGCTGCAATAAACTTGATTCAAATAGGACTTTTGATGCCATGGCAACGGAAATTTTAAAAAAAATTCCTTAAAAAAAAAAAAAAAAAAAAAAAAAAAAATTCTCAAAACTACTTCAAAATGTTCTAGTACAGATGTTCCTTGGGTGATCCTTTACCAAGTATAATAAAATTATTCTTATCTGTAAAAAACATGGCCGCCACGGGCGAGGCTAATTTGCCTTAAATGTATATAGTGAAAAGCTTAAACGAAATCTCTTCTGCAACTAATGCTACCATAGAACATAGTTTTTAAGAATGCCATCAAAAGAAAAAGCAGTAGTTTTACGAGACAACATCACGAATGCTTCCCATCCCATTACGGACCACATCTAAGTTTTGTTACGGCTATTACGTCCTGTCATGTCTTGTTGCGTTCATCCCGTTTTACTACGGCTTACCGTGGCTGCCGTGACGAATGTTTTGACATTTTAAAAATCGTGCCCGGCATCAACGACAATCACGGCCTCTCACGTTTGCCCATCCTGTTTCCCCACGTTGTCTCACGACCATCCCGTTTTGTACACAATGGCCTGAAACGTGGTCGCCGGGACATGGCTTATTTTGAGTTACCTGCGGCATCCGTACGGCTTTTACGTGAGTACCTCCGCCGGCTGTAGGATTACCATACATTTATGACACGGTCCCTGTGGTTGTCGTAGGGTGAACACATAATATATTAAGTTTAGGTTCCAGGACTCTTATGCACGATGTTTAGGATCACAAGGAGGATATCATCTTCCTAAAGTAAAATATGTTAGACAATAAATTGTAAAGATTTAATGTACTCTACCTTCTTTAATTTGAGTTATGATATTTTTAAATACCTTCGTCCCGCTTGACGGCGATAAGCAAAGGAGGAATGTGTGTAAATTATTTACCAAGACTTGGCTTAACATTTCTATTTATTATACCGAAACTGGACTTTCTCATAGCTAAAACGTGTTGTATTTAACAATGTTTATAAACTTACTGAACATTTAAATGCGTACTGTCTGTAACATAATTAAAATCACGGGATTTGCTTCAAAACATTGACGCTATACTAAAAATGGTCGAACCCTTACTGTTTAACACTCCCCGAAATACTATCCGTTTACTTTTTTTGGAAACTAGTAGCACAAAGACAATGATGTTGAATGAAATGGAAAGAAAAATATGTCTTCTTACTAGACATGCGTGGATTTTTAGGTGTGCATCCTAAAACAATCGATTTGAACGGCCGAAACGAGTTAGGGGTATCGGTGTAAATTTCCGAAGCTTTTATATAAGGGTTGGGTAGAGATCCAGCGGAGGCCAGAACGAAAAAATTAACCGGAGCGGATCTCAGTAGAGATTAAGTTCTAGCCAAAACGTTTCAACTGACCTTTTGTTGGCTAACCCTGCCCTGAGTGAAACATCTGGCTTATCACAATTTATTCATTTTCCGAAGCTCATTTACTCGCAATTAATGGAGACATTCTTAAATGGTAAACGTTTTGAAACTCCTTCAAAACTTCCATGCATATGAACAATAATCTATCCGATGTACAGAAATCATTTACCTAAAATCATTGCTTGAAAGTGACGCTGCTATCACAGTTGAAAGTTTTACACTCACAAGTGCCAATTACAATCGAGGTGTAACATTACTGCGTAGGAGATACGGGAACAGCACACGATGCAGGCATTTTTAGCACACCTGAGCACAACGTGCTCAAGGTGAGCTTTTGAGATCGCCCTTCGTCCCGGCGTCCGTCGTGCGTCATCAACAATTTGGCCTCTAAAGACATATTTTAGGCTAATCTTCATGAAACTTGGTCAGAATGTTTGTTTCCATAAAATCTTGGACAAGTTCGAATTGGGTCATGTGGGGTCAAAAAGTAGGTCATGAGGTCAACTCTTAGTAAAACCTTGTTAACAATCTAGAGGCCACATTTTTGGCCCAATCTTCATGAAACCTGGTCAGAATGTTTGTTTCCATAAAATCTTGGACAAGTTCGAATTGGGTCATGTGGGGTCAAAAAGTAGGTCATGAGGTCAAATCTTAGAAAAACCTTGTTAACACTCTAGAGGCCACATTTTTGGCCCAATCTTCATGAAACTTGGTCAGAATGTTTCTTTCCATAAAATCTTGGACAAGTTCGAATTGGGTCATGTGGGGTCAAAAAGTAGGTCATGAGGTCAAATCTTAGAAAAACCTTGCTTACACTCTTGAGGCCACATTTAGACAAGCTCGAAAGTGGGTCATGTGGGGTCAAAAAGTAGGTCAATATGAAACATCCAACATATGTTGCTCATTTATAATCAGGTGAGCGGTTCAGGGCCATCATGGCCATCTTGTTACATCTTTCTGCACCCTCAAAAAGCATCTACAGTATGCGCCATTTCCACGATCGCATTGATGCCTACATTTGCTGACTAGAATCGTTAGAACAAACACTAGGGGATCTAAGGCAGCCTTTTGGTGCTGGTCATTCTCGACAAGCTTCTGGTGTACATCAGGCGAAACCTAGTTCGCGGTCACGGAAGTAGTGATTGGAACATTTACGATTTACGTCACGCTTTAAATAGAGAAATCAATATCACGTAAGCCGGTGACGTCACAAGAAAAAAGGAAACTAGAATGTATGGTTGGGCGGCTTCATTTTACACGGCTGCTAACGTAAAATAAACTTTACCTCCTAAAAGACAGCGAGTAAAACAAAGAACTTACCCACGGTATGAATTTTGCCACGAGAGTCACCCTGCGGTCGAGTGCTGATAGTACTTCGACCATTCGGTTTGAATTTGGCTTTGGACGGTAATGACGTCATCAAGATACTCGCAATGCGATGGGGCCCTACTGAAGACATAGTGACCTTCCAAAAAAATGATCACCAAGAGAATTATTTTCAAATATACATCACAAATAAATGACCCGCGTGGACTTCTTAGCCCGGTTACAGTGCGCCTATGTTATTTATTGCAAGAACTTTTAAAAGGAAAATACGACTGGGATACACACACCGTTGCCCACAAACATCCATTCAAAATGTTCACTACTTACTAGTGATTTAAACCAAGGCATGGACACAACCTTGAGGAGGCGTCTTCTACAAACTCCATCGGACGGACACACCGGAAATGACAACGAGACCGAGCTACATATCTTTGTGGAGGCCAGCATCAAGTCTTACGGAGCAACAGTTTATCTGAGCAAATACATTGAAGCGCGATTGATTTTGGCGAAGAACACGGTTGCTCCATTATAAACATTTTCACCTTCAAAGGTGGAGCTGATGGCCGCCGTAACTGGAGCCAGATTGGGATCACATCTACAATTGATGCTTCCTACGTCTTAAATAACGTTCTAGTCAGATAGTCAGATCGTTTTACACTGGATTTCCACTGAGGAAATTCGTTGATAACCGCGTAAAAGAAATCCGTGATTCCACAATATCACGTGACTGTAGGTACTGCCCAACACATGACAACCAGATGATCTATTGACACGCAGAATATCATCAGACTAGTTCCATGCATGCGCGCTATGGGAAACAGGACCACCTTGCCTGCAACACAGACGCATGTGACCGTCATGGGAAATCTAAGATCAATCAATGTACGCGGTGCTCGAGGACCAATCAGATGACCAAAAGGAGCACGCACAAACTTCTTGTAACATTAAAGTGTCCCCTACTAGCAACTTGAATGTAATGGACATTGATCGATTTAGTTATTATCGCAAGCTGCTTCGAGTAACATCATTTGTGATAACTTTTGTGAGAAACTGCGAACGAACGGAGAATATACAAGGATTGCTGAAACATAATGAAATACAAAATGCAGAGACCGGTAGGTCGCGGGTTTGATCCCCGGCCGCGACATAACAAAATCGTACAAAAATGGTACTGTTATAGCTCCCTTGGCTGGCGCTAAGCATATAGGGGTTGTTGCAGGACTGGTTGGCCTGGTGTCAGGATTATGTGACTGGATGTGTGGCAGCAATATGTCAAGTAGACACCGTCTCCAAATGACTAAAATACTGTCGGTTGGACGTTAAACCCAACAAACAAACAAAATACAGAGAGTTTGTGGACCCGAGACATTCAGAATTCAGCTTTTGCAGACGTGATCACAAGTTTGAAGTCTTGATCATGTCAACACTTGCTACTTGTGAAACAACTTCTGCTGATTGCCGACCAGCATGAACATCTACGGTGTGGCGATCGGTTCCATAATGCACCAGTCTCTGATGCTGCCAAGTTTCCTCTCGTGCTCCTTAACTACATATCATAGTCAAAGCTACCATTACACACCTCAGACAGACGTTTTAAATTCCTTCAATAAGGCAATGAGTGCAAGTGCGTTGTCTGCAGCCGTGTAGTGTGCCATTACCAAGGACAAGATTGGAGAAAGCCACACCATTCACAATCACCGGAATTGACTCCACGGTGCGCTATACGCTGAGACCGGAAGTGAGACGAAGGCATACACATGCCTGCGTACATGCACATCAACAAGGGTATTTCACCTAGGAGTCGTTACCATCATATATACAGAATAATCAGGAGATTTTATTAGCCGGAAGACCTTACCTAAGCTGATGATATCGAACAATGCGACCACCTTTGTAGCCGCCTCTCACTACCTGAAAAGCTTGTTGAACTCATCGTCCATTAAGGGTACACTCTCTAAACTCCATTTTGGGAACAGAAAGGTGATTTTATTCCTGCTAGAGCACCTTGGTACAGTGATTGGCGGAAAAGACTCATCGGACTTACCAAAAACTGTTTTTCAAAACAGATTTGGGGCATGCCTTCGTTATCCTTTAATCCTTACAAACCATTGTGACGGAGATAGAAGTCATCGTCAATGATCGACCCTTGACGTATGCCTCATCAGACCACCGCGACTCAGCGGCGCTTACTCCAACGCACTTTATCGGCGACGACTTACATCATAACCGTATATCAATGACGTCACATTGGAAGTGGGGTATATCAACGAAGAGACGCTCAACCGAACAACAAAAGTTTCTTATGCACTTTATCGGCGACGACTTACGTGGACCGCCTAATGTCACTTCGGGATCAGCACCGCATGTCGCGTTCACATCGCAGACTTTACGAGAGGGTGAAGATGCCAAGGTGCACGAGGACGCAACCCGAGATGTCGTAGGGTACGGTCACCGCAGATTTTTCTGCGGTCGCCGCAGGTATTTCTCGTTTGTGGGCCGTACGGCCGCAGTAAATGTGAGCAAATGTGACCGAGGTTTTCATAACAGATCGTTTAAATATAATTCCAAAGTTTGATTTGATAGAAACCAATTATTATGTGTTGAATTTTCAAAACCAGATTTACGGTTTATCTCATTTAATGTTATTGTCAGGAACATTGATGAGAGATGAGAGAAAATTATTAAAAAACGATTGAATTTTTTTTCGTGAAAAATATTTCAGTTGCAAAGCTTCAAAAAAATATCTTTGGCTTTTATTCATTGATAACTTTAAAAAGCTGTAGTTTTTGTTTTGCAAGTTTAATTTTGGCTGAAAACTGATTGAAATACCAGGGTTATTGTTTTTTAATCAGAAAAATTGCCAGATGTCTTTTCCCAAATTTACAGTCTAGAATTTCCCACAAATTAAGCGATCTAAATTAAACTTAAGAAAAAGTTTTAGGGTTTTTTACTTTCTCTGGGATATAAAAATTGCGGGATTTCCCCTCCTTGCTTTAGCAAAAACAAAATTATTAATTTTTAAGCAATCATTCTAACACTTGGAAAAAATTGGTTTTTGACCATAAACCCAGGGTCATGTCTGATTTTTGGGGAAAATTTTTAAAACAAACGGGCCCTGTAGTTAGGGCCCTTTTTAAAAATTATAAAAAATGACAGATTTTACTTTTACACTCAAATCATCTAAATTTATTAAGCAGTCTTAATCAGACTTAGGGGCTTTTTTTATGACCATAACCCCATAGCAGATAAAATTATAGCCGATGTTCCTTTAATCTTTAAAGGAGTTATTCCCCTTTTTGAATTACAAAGATATTGTAAGATTTATTTTAAAAATTTTATTTTTATTTAGTCTTTTGGGGAAAATAAGTTGTAAGAAAAAAAATTGGATTACACTCTATTTTCTGCATTTATCAAGTATTTGAAGCAAACTTATGATCAGTGTTCTTTTTTTTTAAATATACAGTGGTATATTAAGTATAGTTTATGGTCAAGGTATGCAATTAACTAGTGAAAAATCTTTTTGAAAACAAACTGAATTCATTTTCATGAAAAAATTTTCAGTTGCAACAAGAGTTGTTGGCCGTATTGGACAGGGAAATCAATGGCCCCCCTTGTAAAAAGGTTGAACTATACAACCTTCATGAAGAGGAAGATGAGGAGGATGAGGGAAAAAGGGGTTTTACCAAAAAGCACCCCCGGGAAACCCGTCAGGGTTGTAGCGGGGAGGGGCGCCCCAAAATGTTTGGGGGTAGGGTGTAAATTGAGATGTACTTTGAAAAAAGAAGGATCAGGCGGTGGGCCATTTAGACAAATTTAAGGGTGATGAAAATGATAGTGAGTGGTTTACATCACATTTGAGGATGCTGAAGGGGGTTTTTATTTTGTTTTTGGGGTCTTTATTTTCCATTTTATTAAAAAAACAAATTTTTAGTAAAAGCCAGCCAGCAAACATAAACAGGCTTTTGCACATGACTCAATTTAGAAGGATGGTTGTGAGGTGTAGCTTGGCAGAAATGACTTAAGATTTATTTTTCCCCTGCTTTACAAAAAAAATGGGATGTATAGAAATGCTGTATAGAAATCTACTTTTTTCAGCTTTTCAGGGCCCGTTATGTCTAGGCTTTAGGTGGAATGTGAAAGTTTTTTGTCCCTTTAGTGATAGTTCAAGGTTGCTTGGGAAGAAAGTTTGTCTCAAAGGTTAAAAAGACCCCTTTCACTAGAGGATTGACAATATTTGGAAAATATCCCAAACAGTCAATGGGGGAAAATGTAAGTGTATGTTTATTTCCCTTTAAACCCCGTGGGTTAAATTTTACACCAACATGTAAATTAGGTGTTAGGGAAATGCTCTTTGATTTTTCGTTTTGGTTTTTGTTTTTTTGTCCGAGTGAAATGGTCTATATTAAAAAAATTTAGTTTTAAAAAATTTCTACAGCATTTTGCGGAATGGTTAAAATAATAAAGGCCAAGACAGAGTTATTTAGCTCACTAATTGGGGTAACAAAATTTGATTTAAAATGAGTCAAACCTATTTATACAAAGCTTGAGTTTTAGATTGAAATATGCTTTGACTGTTTGACATCATGTTTGGGGTATTGTGAATTTTATAGCCGGTTATATTTTTTCCCCCTAATTGTTGCCAAAAATGTGTCAGAGAGGTTCACACCATCAATGGTCAAGAGATGGAGACTTGGTTGTATGATCCTAGACAGGAGAAAGAGGAGGAGGATGAAAGTAGTACCCAAGGTGAGCTATTGAATAACTACAAAACCCGATTTTACCCTTTTTTTACAATCTAATTAAAAGACTTAGATAAGGAGCTAGGACCCTTCAGTTTTGAACCACAGATACAGTTTTGTGTGTGGAATAGAAATTTTACCCTGGATGGGCTTCGATCATGACCCCGTGACCACATAAATCTTTTTAAATACAACCTTTAAAATAGGACCAAAAGTTCTGTTTTGTGTGTGGTTTTTAAAGGGTCTTGCTCATTCTTTCATGGATTATTTTTGTAGTAGGTATATGCTATGTTTTGTAATTATATATGGTAATGAAGGCTATGTTTCCAGGTGACCCACTTCGGGCCAAACCTTGGCCCTGGGGTCAAAATTGCCCCCCCCGGGGGGTCACTTTATTTACATGGGCTTATAAGGGAAAACTTAAAAAATTTTTCCCTTCTCCAAAAACCTAGGGGCCTAAGCTAAGATATTTGGCTTAAGGCATTGTCTAGTGGACCCTTTTCCAAGATTTTTCAAATCAGGCCCGGGGTAAAAAATTGGCCCCCCCCTGGGGGCCCACTTTCTTTAACATAGGCAAAATTTTGGGAAACAAATCAAAAAAATCTTCTTCTCTGGAACCATTGGCCTAAGCTTAGATATTTGGCAGAGCATTTCTAGGGGACTCTACCAAGTTTGTTCAAATCAGGGCCCCCCTGGGGTAAAAATTGGCCCCCCCCCCCCTCCCCCAAAAGGATAAGGGGAAAATTTAAAAAAATTTCCCCCCTTCCCCAAAAACCCCCAGGGCCCCTAGGGGGCCTAAGGGGGAATTTTTGGCATTACCATTTTTCCCCTAGGGGGATCTCAAACCAAGATTGGTTCAAATCTTTTGGCCCTGGGGTAAAAATTTTGGCCCCCCCCCCCCCCTGGGGGGGCCACCCTTTAAAAAGGCTTTTGGAACCCTCAAAAAAATTTTTTTGGGAAATTTTTGGTAAAGTTAGTTTTTTGGGCATGTACATTGTTTTGTGGTTTCTTACCAAGTTTGTTAAAATTTAGGCCCGGGGTCAAAATTGGCCCCGCCCTGGGGGTCACTTTCTTTAACATAGGCTAATATAGGAAAAATTATCTAGAAAAATTTTCTTTTCGGGAACCTTATGGCCGGGAGCTTTGATATTTGGCATGAAAGCATTTTTTACCTTGATTTTTAAAACCTATCTTTTGTAACTTTATGGGGACTTTTTAAACCCTTTACTCAGGTGAGCGGTTTAACCCTCGGGCTCTTGTT
>CM037783.1:60970120-61020120 GCA_021229015.1 Solen grandis
ATGCAGTATTGCACTGAAGCTGTATTGTAATCTTTGATTGTTAAGATATCTGCAAATCAATTATAATGGTTCTGATCATGTAGATTTGATTGAAATTATGGTGAAGCTGTCATATGATATCCATTGTACTGCTTTAAAATGATAATTGTAGATTGCTGAGGATATGTGATATGATGAGATGAGTGATGAGAATTTTTTTTTGATGAAGTCTATCATGATGAAAGTAATGACAAAAGGGGTTTTAATGCTGCTGCTGTGATGATGATATGATGGTGATGATGTGATGTGATGATGATGATGATGATTGTGGTTGTGGTTGAGGTTGACATAATGATGATAATGATAATGTTTCAGAGCTGTGCCTCTGCTGTGGTTCCCTGCTACATCCCCATACTGAACAAAAACAAGGACAAGCCCTATACAGACCAGGACAGGTATATATCAGTAATTATATAGTGTGTTCACTGTCTCACTTTCTACATCAGGGGCTGCATCACAAAACATTTAAGATATTTCCTGGTAAAGTTTTGCAAATACAAATGATCCTGTATAGTGGCCACCTGTATTAAGCAATCAATCTGCATTTATGGTCAGTTTTGATATTACCTAACTAGCATTTTGTTACAAGTTTAATCTTCATTTAGCGACCACCTCTGTTAAGTGGTCACTGACTATTGATTCCTTGTTAGACTGCTTAAGACAAAGTTAACAGTATTACACTTCATGAAATGATAAATTCTCAAACCAAAGAGCTTAATTTACCAAATGAAGGGTACACATATCTATCAATGTCAACCTTTTTATCGCAAATTGCAAATGTAAATCTGAATTTAAATACCGCCCATGGAAAATTAACTTTTTACATATGGGAAAAAATTACCTTGAGATGCTTTATGAATAAGCCCTAGACCTGACGTAAAGAATTGTTCATGTTGGTAACTTGATCTTGATCCTATCAGCATGATAGGATTTTTTCAAGCAGTTTCTAAGCAATGTTGTTTTAAGTTGTTTTTTTTTATTTGCAAGAATGATTTTTTTTCCCATCAGGAACTAAAATGATCAGGCCCTTTAGTACCTTATAATGTGAATGAAACTGTCCCCAAAATTCAGAATTTCTTTCTTAGACCCTTGCAAGCATCCTATTAATTTCTACAGTTTATTCAGTGGCCATTATATTGAAGGTATATGACATGATTTGTCTTTAATTTCATTTTTTGTGTGCATCCTAAAAGCACTTGGTTAATTTTTTTGTATGTAAAAAAAAAATACCTTCAAATTTGAAATCTTTAATTTTATTCAGAAAAAGAGAAGACTCCTCCCTATTGCCAATATCATGATAAAAAAATAACAAAGTCACTGAAATCATTAACAGAACAAAATTATTAAAACCAGTTATTTAAAACAAAATTTGTCAGGAAAAAAAAAAAGGTTTATATTTTAACTTCAATGAGAATGTTAAAAGCAAAACATCCAAATAAAATTTTAAAAAAAATCTACATCTGAAATTTGACCTGCCTCTAGCTAATTTTTTGATAAAATTTTGTTGACCAAATACAGTGTCTCAAAGTGGTTTCAAAGTAGAGTTTCCTCTGTATATTGTTAATAACAGGGAGTGGCAGCTACTGAGACGGGGTCGCTACGTTGAGTTCAACCTCGTATATGACCGCGGGACCAAGTTCGGACTGCACACACCTGAGGCGAGGATAGAAAGCATCCTCATGTCCCTGCCTCTCACCGCTGTATGTATATTTGTCTCTCTTAGAGTTGGACTGATTAATTAGTTTGTTGACAAATTGTTGAGGAAGATCTCACTGACAAGTCATTGACGATGATTTCTTATTTGTCAAAGAATTAGGCATAATAAGATTTTAGACAGTGTAGCGATTTTGGATGTTAACAACTAAACTGTAAGCTTAGTTAGATACCGTCTGTCATTAATTGCATTTTAACTGTGAAAATTATCAGATAGTACATAGAGTAACAAAGGCATTCATATGATAATGGTGTGTTTTAATATATATCTTAAGTTACACAAACTTTAATTCTTAGTAAAGTCTGTTTATAAAATAACAGCAAGAATTAGTGTAAAGTCATTGATTAATCATTAAACGGTCAGAGAGACAAGCTGATTAATCGGCCTTTTTTTATTTTGACTGATTCCAAACATTAGTCTCTCCATTTGGTCTCAGAAATATATACCAACGTACGTGAGGGGGTACAGTGGTTGCCTGCCCAGACATTGGTTTTCTCCAGTTTCCTCCCACATTAATAACCATATACACAGCCTTTATAACTTACTGGTCGATTTACTGTATTACTGCGCGTCACGTTCGTGTAGTCTGGATGTGCCTGGATAGCGTAGTGGTAATAGGCATCGCTTCTCACCAAAACATCCCAGGAACAATTTTTGGTCACGTCTTTGACAGGATACAGTGGTAACCCTTCCAGACGCACAGGTTTTCTCCACGGGATCTCTGGTTTCCTCCCACAGTAATAACTACATACACGACCTCCAGAGCCACTAACAGTGATTAATATAAGTTGTGAGAACTTGTTTCATATTCGATGTAAAAGGAATAAAGTTTAAATCTTAAAACAAAATTTTTCTTTTACATTTATTTGCAAAACAGATAGTATATACTGTTGGTATATTTGAATCTGGGGTCGAGCGGTTACAGTCATGGACTACAAATCTCTCAGCCCCTCACCGCTGTGGGTTCGAATCCCGATAGGGACTTCGGATTTTTCATGTGAGGAAGCCTTCCAGCTGGCTTGCGGTAGGTCAGTGGTTCTACCTTGATACCTCTGTGTACTCGGGGTCTTCCGCCACCTGTAATTAGCTGGACGTCGCTATATGATTGAAATACTATCGCAGCGATGGTAAACCCCAATACAGTACAATATAATATGATCAACAGTTTGATGTTATTAAAAAAAAAGTGTAAGAAGATTATTAGCATGTTTCACAGAAGAAAGATGTGATAAAACTCATTTGCAAAATTCAAAGCAATAATGTAACCTGAGGTTTGTACTTTTTCTATGATATGATGTTGATTATTAGCATGTTTCACAGAAGAAAGATGCAATAAAACTTACTTGCAAAATTCAGTGCAATAAAACAAACTTAAGTTTGTACTCTTTCTATGATATTTTGTCCTGAATCAGTGATAATGATGAAAATGAAAAAAGGTCATAATGATAACAAAGTCTTACACGTTATTGCAATCATGTTAGCACTTCAACCTTCATACCATAAAACAATGTTGTTCTTTTTCAATCCTGTTAATTTTATTTTTGCAAAAATTTCTGTTCTTTTCCAAACGATAATGAAAATAGTTAGCATCCAAATTAACCCTTTCTCTCATAGAGGATACCATGAAAAGACCTATGCGAACAACATAAAACCAGATCAGCCTGCGAGCAACTCACAGGCTGATCAGGTTTTATGCTGTTCGCTGCTCCTCAGTGGTCTGGTAATGAGGATTTTACAATTAAATTTGGTAAGGTTTGAGTTTGGCTTTCTTTGCTCAACCATTGCTCTAAAAGTTGGGTTACTAATAAGAATATTATATGAGGAAGGTTACTTTGGTTTACAACAAATGTGACTGTTCAATTTACTTTCAATTGAAAAGTAAGTGTCCGTAAGGAACCCCTGGCATGTCAATTCTGGAGTCCTTTCCCAATTTTTGGTGTCCTCAGGATTCCGGGACCCTGTTAATATCAACTGCTGCCAAATAGTTCAGACCTTTTGGAATTAAAGAGGCACCAGACCACCCCAAAATAAATATTCATATTGGCTTAACCAAAGAACAGCTGAACAAAGCTCCTTCAAACAAAAGCGCATGAACCTTGTTTTCAATAGTTACTTTTGTTTAACATTTGATGCCTGTTTGGGGTCATGTTGATTAATTCATCAACAGCAGTATTGTTGTAATTAAATATAAAGATAATTATATTGCATACAATATCAAATACAATATCAACAATTTCCTATATCATGCACCCTTGTGTGTGAAGTGTTGTCATCGTAATGAAATAATCGCTTACATACAGTAAAATCTGTATCATCTTTTCTTAAAGTAATCCATCCATCCATCATTAAATTATAATCATGGTCTTTAAGATGCTTTAAAAGACTTCAGTGCAGACACAAGCATCCATTGATTTAGGTTTTTTTCCTCTAAGCCTATAAGGGCTTGCATTAACTTATAAGGCCTAATTTTTTTTAAAAAAAGCTAGTATTTTGGTTTGGGAAGTTTTTCCCATCTCAAGACATTGAAAGTCTATTACTACCTAGTTATGGCACAGCACATCTATATGCCAAAGTTTGTAATAGTTTAAACTTAATTATCTTAAGATGATTGGGAAACAAGTTCTTACAACTTATACTAATCATGTTCGATGGCTCCTGATTTGGACTAGTACTTTGTGCCTGGGAATGTCATGAATCCTTGTCTCAGTGGGATTTGAACCCTTAACCTTTAGATCCACAGTCGGGTATGTCACCACTGGACCATGACATGCTTATGATCCTGACAATGCCAAATTTCACAAATTTTCTTAATCTAAGATTTTCCACAACTCTATTTAAAGGCTCACAGGAAAACTTTGTTGTTAATTGATAAGAGAAAAATATGTACGCATGCTGTTATTACAGAAAATTTCTCTCAATGTCCTCATAATTGGGCTAATAAAGACCGAGATATTTGAATTATGCAAAATATGTGATTACAGATTTATTAAGAGATGCAGTCTGACTCGTTGAACAACATTACACAATGCAGAATCTTTTTCTTAAGACCATTCAATTGTTTACAAAAATACCTGATTTGCATATCTTGTATGTCATTGTCAATTATCTGACAGTTTCCTTAGACCTTCTGTATGTCTCTGTTAACAAATTGCGAGTACATAAATTGATGACGTAGCAAATTATTATTAGATTATTTTGATTCAGCGACGGTTTTCAAATTCAGTTTATTTCTGATTACAGACTGTATTTAGGTATATTCGCCAATACAAAATGTAAACAATGGGAGTATTTGGACATCCATACAAAATACTAAATGGCATAGTTTATAAACATTTTCTATGTGTTTAAATGTTAGTTTACAGAAGATATTTGCACATTATGTACCATTTGCGATAGTCTACAATATGTCAATGTTATTTTATCTTTTATTTCTCATGAAAATTGAATCATTTTAAAACAATTATGATCTGTATGTTGCAGAGATGGGAGTACAGTCATGTACCTGAGGCTGGGTCTAGTCAGGCGAAGCTGCTCAACATCTTGCGCAATCCCCAGGAGTGGGTGTGACTTCCTTACACCTGGAATTACAGAGTGTCACAGATGACATGTCAGTTATGGTTGCTTAGCTGCATTTATTGCTAAAATTGCTTATTCTGCAGTTTTTCAGTTTTTGTTTAAAAACTAATGGCTTTAAGGAAATAATTTGTTGCTCACAGCCTAACATTTTCTCTCATTCCAAACCCTTCAAAGTGTTAAATTATTGAAAACACAAATTCCCTCTGAGAATATAACACCTCATTTTGCTCTCTTTTTTTTCTTTTTTTTTTTGTAAATATGATTTTGCTTGAGAAGAATCAGGAAGATTGAAGGCTTGAAATATGCTTACGACTTCCAAAAGTAATGAGATTGTACTATGGTGCCATTTGGCTATTAGAGTTTCATAAAATCATCTGCCGGGCCGCCGTGGCCGAGCGGTTACAGTCGTGGACTACAAATCTCTCAGCCCCTCACCGCTGTGGGTTCGAATCCCGGTAGGGACTTCAGATTTTTCATGTGAGGAAGCCTTCCAGCTGGCTTGCGGTAGTTCGGTGGTTCTACCCGGGTACCTCTGTGTACTCGGGGTCTTTCTCCACCTGTAATTAGCTGGACGTCGCTATATGATTGAAATACTATCGCAGCGACGGTAAACCCCAATACAACAACAACAATAAAATCATCTGCTTTTGTTAAAGCCTTCAAAGCATTTAAATACTGTTTATTTTAGTCTGGTCAGCATACATTATTTCTTCTTCTATTAAATCTAGTTATACCCACTTATATGGTCATAGCTACATAGGAATAAGGCTTGTCCCTTCCCATCACATAAATTTCTGCCCACTCACATCACATGTAATCAGCTCATAGTCCATACTGTAATATTAGGCAAAAAAAAAAAAAAAAGGTGTTTGTTTCCAATAACATCTAAAAAAAAATGGGGTCTGTATGTCGGCCAAACGTTGTTTTTTTTGTTTTTTTTTACTTTTAACTTTTTTAGCTCACCTGAGCACTTTGTGCTCAAGTGAGCTATTAGGATCGCCCTGCGTCCGTCGTCCGTCGTCGTGCGTCGTGCGTCGTCCGTCGTGCGTCGTCAACAATTTTCTTTAAACGACATCTCCTCTGAAACCACTGGACAGAATTTGATTAAACTTGGCAGGGATGATCCTTGGGTCAACCTTCACAAAAGTTGCTAAAATAAACTTGATCCATGTAGAACTCTGGTTGCCATGGCAACAAAAAGAAAAAAAATATGAAAACTTAAAAAATCATCTTCTTCAAAACTACTGGCCAGATTTTAAAATAAATTGGTACAGATGTTCCTTGGGTCAACCTCTACCAAAGTTGCTAAAATTATTCCGATCCGTAAAAAAACATGGCTGCCAGGGGCGGGGCTTATTTGCCTTATATGTATATAGAGAAACCTTTAAACAACATCTCCTCTGAAACCACTGGACAGAATTTGATTAAACTTGGCAGGGATGATCCTTGGGTCAACCTTCACAAAAGTTGCTAAAATAAACTTGATCCATGTAGAACTCTGGTTGCCATGGCAACAAAAAAAATAAAAAATGAAAACTTTAAAAATCATCTTCTTCAAAACTACTGGCCAGATTTTAAAATAAATTGGTACAGATGTTCCTTGGGTCAACCTTTTTATCTCAGGTGAGCGATTTAGGGCCATCATGGGCCTCTTGTTTCCATTTTTACCTTATGTTTTTTTAGAGGAATTGGAGGAATTGAAAAACAGCGTTTTGCAACCATAATAGCCAGAATGCTATGAAAAAAAATTAAGGGTTGGTACAAAAAATAGGGTCGGTCGGGTTAGTGGAAACGAGTAACTTTTTAGCTCACCTGAGCACTTGTGCTCAAGTGAGCTTTTAGGATCGCCCTTCGTCCGTCGTTGTGCGTCGTCCGTCGTGCGTCGTCAACAATTTTCTTTAAACGACATCTCTTCTGAAACCGCTGGACAGAATTTAATGAAACTTGGCAGGAACGTTCCTTGGGTGAGGCTCTACAAAAGTTGCTAAAATAAACTTGATCCATGAAGAACTCTGGTTGCCATGGCTACAAAAAGAAAAATAATTTGAAAACTTTAAAAATCATCTCCTTCAAAACTACTGGCCAGATTTCAAAATAATTTGGTACAGATGTTCCTTGGGTCAACTTCTACCAAAGTTGCTAAAATTATTCCGATCCGTAAAAAAACATGGCCGCCAGGGGCGGGGCTTATTTGCCTTATATGTATATAGAGAAACCTTTAAACAACATCTCCTCTGAAACCACTTGACAGAATTTTATTAAATTTGGCAGGGATGATCCTTGGATTAACAAATGTTGCTAAAATAAACTTGATCCATGTAGAACTCTGGTTGCCATGGCAACAAAAAGAAAAAAAAAAAGAAAACTTTAAAAATCATCTTCTTCAAAACTATTGGCCAGATTTTAAAATAAATTGGTACAGATGTTCCTTGGGTCAACCTCTACCAAAGTTGCTAAAATTATTCCGATCCGTAAAAAACATGGCCACCAGGGGCGGGGCTTATTTGCCTTATATGTATATAGGGAAAACTTTAATCAACAGTTCCTCTGAAACCACTGGACAGAATTTGATTAAACTTGGCAGGAATGATCCTTGGGTCAACCTTCACAAAAGTTCCTAAAATAAACTTGATCCATATAGAACTCTGGTTGCCATGGCAACAAAAAGAAAAAAAATATGAAAACTTTAAAAATCATCTGCTTCAAAACTACTGGCCAGATTTTAAAATAAATTGGTACAGATGTTCCTTGGGTCAACCTCTACCAAAGTTGCTAAAATTATTCCGATCCAATTAAAAAACATGGCCGCCAGGGGCGGGGCTTATTTGCCTTTTATTTATATAGGGAAAACTTTACAGGGATCATCTCCTTTAAAACTACTGGCAAGATTTCAAAATGTTTTAATACAGACTGATGTTCTTTGGGTAACCGTATACTCAGGTGAGCGATCCAGGGCCATCATGGCCCTCTTGTTTATTATATCATATCTATATGTATGGACTATGAGCTGATTCCCTGTGACTCGTATTGCATGGAATTTGTTTTTGTTTATAATGCCTTCAAACTTGGAATAACAGTTAATCAAGATAAAACCAATCATCAGACAAGGGCAGATACTCTGTCAAGGATTTTGTAAGAATATTGTCCTTTTTTGTGTCAAAGCAATATGCAGGGGTATTAATCTTCTTCAGTGATAGTTTCAGTTGTCCATGTTTTTCATCTTACTTTTCACATACTGTATTTATTCATTCGCATTTCATTATGATGGTTGACATAGCAACAGCCTATTTATTGCAAATCTTGAATCACATTGAAAATACAAACCAGATCAATTTGAAACTCTCATATAATTTATGCTTGTCTGTTGAATTTCCATTTAAAGAAACATGAGTTTGAATTAAACTTTTTTCATTGTTTGGCTATATTATACATATTTATAAATTTTGGTTGAAGGAATTGTTATTATGATTTATAGAAGCATTAACATGCATTCTGGTTGGTTGAATTTATCACATGGTAAATATCATATTTGAATTCAGTTTTAGTTTTCAATGTTTTGTTCTTTTTCCAACCAAGTGTTTTGTATTAATCCTCAAATGGCTTCACATGAAATGTGTGGTATATTTGACCATATCAAATTAATTTAAACTTTTTTATTTTAGGTTGATTGGGAAACAAGTTCTTACAACTTTTACTAATCTCTCTCGACGGTTACTGGGTTGGACCAGTACTTGTGCCTGGGAAGGTCATGAATAGTTCTTGCCTCCAACGGGGTTCGAACCCACAACCTTCGGATCCGTAATCGGATACGTTACCACTGGACCATGGCGCCCTCGAATATCAAATAATATTTATGTGTCTTACATATTGGAATAAATTAAATTTGTTTGTCAAAAAAAAAAGATTGGCAGCACTGTGGTTTAGTGGTAGTGTGCATGACTGTTGATCTTAAGGTTGTAGGTTTGAGATCCGGTAGGGGTAAGAATCTGTTTCGAAAAGCCATTTAGTTCATATAATTCACAATACTATGAGGGTTGTTTGATAAATTTGCAGAATTTGTCTATAACTTTCATATTTATTGACTAATTAATTATTGAAAAATAACAAATGAACAACAGAGTAATTTCTATTTTCAGTGATAATGAAAAAAATATACATTTAGAAGCATCGGTTTTAATGGTAACCATAGTAACCCATGTTTATAATATTAACTCTGGTTAATTTTAGTGATAACATATCCCTTTTAAGATATCAAAATTCTGTATCAAATGTCTTTAAAAATGGTCCAAAAACATTGAAGTTTGTGTGATGTTTTGACGTCATTTCCGTAAAGTTTGTTATTTGTAGCGTTTAACTTGTTCAAAACACAATGTTTTTCATGATGTCACTGCAAAATCAACAAAACAAATGATGTCACCTGAAGAGCTTGAATAGTGCTGGCGTGTGAAATCGTCGTTTGACAGTGACTGGTTAAGAAATGTGTCGATACCTGCACTGATAACATTAAAAAGGTAAACACGAAGCTCACATTTGAAACTGCGTGCATGAGTTAATGTTCCAACTTGATGTGGCGTTGTTGTGTTATGTGCAGCAAATGTGCAAACATAACCTTTAAAATTGTTATGCAGAAAGAAGTATTGTATATGTATTATTTTTTATAATATAACTGTTATGCAGCCAATGAAATTTTTAATTGGGGTTTTGTTTTTATTTCGATATTTAAAGCAGTTGTAACTTTGTAGAAAAATTTTGCGAATTTATTAATAAACCCTGCATGTATATTTTTATGTAAATATGTTATTCATTCAGACCTTGTCTGTGTAAATATAATACACTGCCAGCGTTAATTGTTAAACCAGAGTTTACTATGCATACACTTGAATGACTTTTCATTGAGTACATGACATGTTACATTTGCAAAATCAGCCTTCTCACAGTATATATTTATATTAATTGTTTTTTATTAAATGTTTTTGCAATGTTTTTGGAGGTGATACAGTCTACATTAAAGTCGTTTAAAGTGTTTTTAGGGTATGGCCAACAGTTCTGGAATTATTTCAGATTAACTTTTCTGGCCTAGTCAGTGAAGATGAGTTTTAAACAAAAAAGCATCACATGGGTAGGATTTTTATTATTTTTCACCATCTTGATTTTTGAATGGAGAAAACACACAGCTGACGGTCTTTCATGGAGGCTGACTTTAATGAATTATGCCTTTTCTTGACACAGGTGTTTTTGTTTTTTTTATAAAAAGAGTTATTTAAATCTGTATAAATGTATATAGACTGTTACAGAATAATGCAAAAGAAAGTACATGTGGTTTCTTAATGAGCCCATGTACGTCTGCTGTGTTTACAATGACGTCTGCAGAAAGTCCTGGATACTCCAGATTAATTTCCCTTGAACTGATCAAATTTCAGGATGAGCATATTTTGTGCAAAAACCTGTGCTCTCGTTTTTTATATTTCTAATTGCATATTTCACAGATATAGGCTACAGGGTGTTCTGTTATGCGAATTTAAATCACTCTTATTGATATCTCTAGTCTTAAACTCACTCAGGGTGTTAATTAGATTAGAATTTTTATGGAAATGCGAATTCAGTTGTGATAAAAATGACAATAACAGTTGTTTTCATCAAATTATACCATAAAACTGTGTTATTTCATGCTATCAAATGCAAATCCAATATGCTGCAAAAAAAAGAGAAAAAAAAGAAAGAAATTAAATTTTCATCATGTTTTCCCCTTTAAACCATTGATGGGTACCCTACATTTAAAACAACTCCAGTTTGTATCACCCTTCCTCCATTGTTCATATTCAGGGAATAATTTATAATGTAATGAATTAATCTGCCAGTCATGTTTTCCATTGTGAAAGCACAAAGAATTTCTTAATTCAAAGAGGACATTTGTTTGATTTGAGTGGATATGAAATATGTCTTATTGAGAAGTGATAAGGTTGAAATATTTTCAGAATCGCAAAGCATATTTTATACATGTAGTCGGTTTCGCTGTCTCAATGGTTAAAGTTCGCTTCATTACGATAATGTTTACTCAGCTATTTGCGCTAGAATTATTAAACAGATCTATATTTTCCGTTATTTAAATGTTGAATATCTTTTTTATTTAAAGTTATTTTTTTATTTCGTCTTTTTTCTAACATAATACTTTTTAAAGAGAAAATATGTCTATTTTTTAGTAAAAAAAATGTCTTGTATTTCTCTACATGCAGAGAAAGAGATAGGAGGAGAGAGAGACATGGATTTTTTTATTATTTAATGCTATCTTTATTACCTTAGATTTGTATTGAATATAGGTATTTGTATTCATTATTTAGTGATATGTTAATCAGAAAAGTAGAATAATTTGATTGCCGCTTAACTTCATGAGGCATTGAGAATAAGATTAAACTTAAGTAAGGATGATGCTTAACCCTTTACATCATATAGACTCATTTTGACGCCCTCAGTAGGTACCACATAAAGCCTGATCTGCAGAAAACCACAGTTAAACCTTACCAAATTTAATTATAAAGTCCTCATTTCCAGACCACTGAGGAGCAGCGAACAGCATAAAACCTGATCAGCCTGCGAGTTACTCGCAGGCTGATCTGGTTTTATGCTGTTCGCATAGGTCTTTTCATGGTTTCCTCTATGAGGGAAAGGGTTAAATCACACAAGCACCTCCTACAGTTATAGTCTCATTCTATGAAATGTATGTCAGTGTATCATAAAACACTTATTCAGTATTAGAAAAGATCTCAAGGAAGCATATTTGGTTTGAATTGCTTCAAGGTCAGTGTTACAGGTACTAAAAATAGAAAAATAAGCTTGATACTTAAATTAAAGTTTGTATTTGGAAAAAGTTATGTTTCTTATAGATAGGCATATTAATCAGGATAGGGTATAGGAGTTTTCTTGAATTATTCAGTTATTTGGATTATATACATGTATAAAGCTTTAAAGTTTGAATGTATATTCATTGTACAATCGATTGCTGGTGCAGCAATATAAACGTACCATTAAACTAAGGTTTTTCCTGTTACCTAAATTTTCTTGCCTCTCACACAAGAATGACCACCATCAAATCATTAGGTTGTAAGTTTGAGTCTCTTATGTCACTAGTCCATAAGATCTGAACATAAATTCACTTCAGAGGCTGCCTCTAGATATGGACAGATCTGTGTAGTGACCTTTTAATCTGGTTACAATTGACCTTACCCACAAATAATGCCACGTGGGATATTGTTACATCCTTGTTTTTATATGAATATAACTAACGGTAATCCGTTGTTAATTATGTAAATTCAAAAGGTCATGGTAGCGTTGGACTTATTAATCAGCTTGTCGATAAATCGTTGACGAAGACCGTGCTGATTAATTGTCAACAATGATTTATTATTTGTCAACAAATTAGGCTTTATATGATTTTGGACAGAGAACAGTTTTGGGTAGGTAACACCTTACAGATATAATTATATCTGATTGTGTAGGTTGATGCCGTCTGCCAGGTTGATGCCGTCTACCACTGTGTTTTTGACTACATTGTTACAGTAATATTTTGACTGTGAAAATGATCAAAGTGTGCAAATAAAAACAAAAACATTCACATTTTATTGTTTTGTTTTGATAATTAGCATAAGTGACACAAGTTTTAAATTCTTAATACAGTCTGTATAAGAAATAAGAATTTACAAGCCATTGATCATCATTCATCAGAAAGACAGGATGACTAATTGACAATATTTTTAAGACTGATTCCCAACACTAGATCATGGATCAGTTCATTTTGTCACCATTTTGTGGCATCTGTCAATGGTGCAGTTATTTTCAAACGACCACCATACACTCTGGCCTCATGTTTCCATTGCGTTCATACTTTGCTTTCCTGTTTAAAACATTTCCATGTGCCACCTATTTATTGCCTGATGTCTCAGACTGTTGCTTTCAATCTGTATTTCTGTATCATATTTTTATATCTTTATTGCCAAAAAGTAAAAATCTATTTAAGATATTCCCAGTTTCTGTTTTTGACATAAGTTCCTGTTCTAAAGGAAATCAGTTTGTTGACAGTGCCATCAGTGCATTAAAGTACTTATCAAGGCATAAATTTGTATATGAATATTCATGAGGTAAAAGGCTAAAGTGTAATTTGTATCAAAGTACAATTTGTTAATAATATTTGGTGTTTAATTATGATTACTGATTTTAACCAGAACATTTAATGATGTGATTAAATGAAAAAAAAAAAAAAATTTTCTGAAGGCACTATTTCGTTATTTCTATGGAAATAGGATGAATTCAGATACTGAAAACATTGTTAGCAATCAGTTGGTTAGCTTTGATTGATATTTTTAACATTTAATTTTTAATTTTACAGATAAAGGTAGTAGGATCTTTTCACATCGTATAAGAAAATTGCATTGAATTGCTCTAGTGAAAGTTTAAAAAAAAATTTTTTTTATCTTGATGAAAGCATTAAGACAAAATGCTGATACATTAATAGTGTCCTATTATTCTTAAACATTATATTACTTTTAAGTATGGTTCTAATATGAGAAACTGGGATGCATACCATCAGGGCTGGAACAATTACCTGGGTAGAAAATTGCCAGTACCCAGGTACAAAATTATTACCCTTTACCCAATGTCAGCCTTTTCTATTATGATACCTCAATTTGTAACATGGAAAAACACATGTTTCCCCTGCTTCTTTCCTTTATGACATATATACATTAATAGCATGTCGTTCATCATGATATCATTTAGCATAATTCTAGACTCTGTCAAGAAATTAGTATTTTGACATATGTTCAAGATACATAGTCTGCATCATTAGTGCTTACTGAAATGTGTTAAAATTAATGACTTATTACAGGTTGTAAAAATCATTTCTAATGTAATGACTAACTCTTCATGGGTACTCAAGTACCTGTGGATAATACACAATGTAGTATGATGGGTACCCGGGTAGAAAAAATCGAATTGTTTCAGCTCAACATACCATTGTTAATACAAAAACAATTCTATTAAAAGCAACATTCTATGTTAAAACATACGTTGGCTCATAAAGAGGGTTATTTTTTCATTCTGAATTTTAATTTGTACAATGCCTACATTAATGTATGCAGTATTTATTTAATCAGATACTTTCATATTCAATCACCTGTATATTAATAATTTCTGATACCTTTTTTTCATATGACAGTGTATAAAATAGCTTTTATACTTGGTTATTGGTTTATTCTTTATAATAAATAGATCAAACTGTTTTCTTGTTTTATATCCAAATATTTTTGCACCAGATTCTTAACATAATGTCAATGGTTGCAAGAGATAAAGCAACCAATAAAGGAAAACATGTTTCAGCAGAAAAAGTGTGAAAGATAAAGTGTTACAGACAGATATAGGGACAGACAGATAGACCACAGAGATGTGATCCCTATGTGTCATCTCTGCTTACAGCAGGTGACAAATAAAAGTGAATTATATCAAGATAAAGTGACTAATATCTTGATAAAGTGACTAATATCTTGATAAAGTGACTGATATCAAGATAAAGTGACCAATATCTTGATAAAGTGACTGATATCAAGATACAGATAAAGTGACTGATATCAAGATAAATTGACCAATATCAAGATAAAGTGACTAATATCTTGATAAAGTGACTGATATCAAGATAAAGTGACTAATATCTTGATAAAGTGACTGATATCAAGATAAAGTGACTAATATCTTGATAAAGTGACTGATATCAAGATACAGATAAAGTGACTGATATCAAGATAAATTGACCAATATCAAGATAAAGTGACTAATATCTTGATAAAGTGACTGATATCAAGATACAGATAAAGTGACTGATATCAAGATAAATTGACCAATATCAAGATAAAGTGACTAATATCTTGATAAAGTGACTGATATCAAGATAAAGTGACTAATATCTTTACAAATGACTAATATTAAGGTTAAGTGACTAATATCTTGACAAAGTGACCAATGACTTGACAAAGTGACCCGCAATACCAAAATAGAGTGACCAATATTAAGATAAAGTGACCAATATCAAGATAAAGTGACCAATATCAATGTAAAGTGACTGATATCAAGATAAAGTGACCAATACCAAGATAAAGTGACCAATATCAAGATAAAGTGACCAGTCGTGGACTACAAATCTCTCGGCCCCTCATCGCTGTGGGTTCGAATCCCGGTAGGGACTTCGGATTTTTCATGTGAGGAAGCCTTCCAGCTGGCTTGCGGTAGGTCGGTGGTTCTACCCGGGTACCTCTGTGTACTCGGGGTCTTCCTCCACCTGTAATTAGCTGGATGTCGCTATATGATTGAAATACTATCGCAGCACAACAACCAATATCAATGTAAAGTGACCAATATCAAAATAAAGTGACCAATATCAAGATAAAGTGACCAATATCAAGATAAAGTGACCAATATCAAGATAAAGTGACCAATATCAAGATAAAGTGACCAATATCAATGTAAAGTGATATCGAGATAAAGTGACCTCCAATATCAAGAAAAAGTGACCAATACAATGATTAACTGACCAATATCAAGATAAAGTGACCAATACCAAGATTAAGTGACCAATATCAAGATAAAGTACCAATATCAAGATAATGTGACTAATATCTAAAAATTTTACTGAAAGCTGAATGTGTAGATGGTTTCAATATGATTTTAATGACATTTTAGAGTTATCTCCCATTGATCACATATCACTTATATAGGTATGGTAGAGATGTAAATATTAGAACTTGTACTTATTTTCTTATCAAAAAACTTGCTCTTTAAGGTGAGGAGAAATTTGTCCAATGTGCATACCAAGGAAAATGTTGACTTCAAAAAAATCTTTTAGTCAAACATTTGCTTTTTGCTTTTTTTGCAAAATATGTATGACATTCATTATGATAAGAGTTTAATGTGACATTTTTTTGTGTCACCTGCTGTGGCATGCATTTTGGTTAAACAAGATGAAATGTATTTAAAGTCATACAACACTTCCATTTGTTTTACAATATGCTTCTTGCATATTGCGATATATCGCGATTCAAATTTTCTTGCAATACCTATCTCTACCCATTATCATTTAAAAAGCTTAGTGGTAGAGTGGAGTTGCTATGGGAACTCAAAGTGCTCAATAATGCTTCCACCCAGGAATTATTTTTCTGTATATCGATGTGTACACTGTGCATCTAAAAGAACCAAGGGCTCTGATTTCTTAAAGTGAGCTAGGGTATCACACCTCTCTACATGCTGCCTATTCAGCAAAAGATAGGAGGGAGGTCGTGGGTTCGATCCACGGCCGTGACATACCAAAGTCATAAAATGGTACTGTTATGGCTTCCTTGCTTGGCGCTCAGCATATAAGGGTAGTTGCAGGACTGATTGGCTCGGTGTCAGGATAATGTGACTGGGTTTGGTACATTAATCATGCCACATGTCTATGCGTGGCTGCACTCTATCTGTCTCAAGTAGACATCATCTCCAAATGACTGAAATACTGTCGGTTGGACTTTAAACCCAACAAACAAACATACAAACAAAAAAAACAAAGGACACCACTTGAAATAAGTGCTTGCACTTTTGTGGGTTATCCATGACTGAAAGGTTTAAATAAATACAACTACAGCAACAACTATATTGGTATGTTTCAGTACAGGATTGATCCTTAGTACAACCTCATGCCCTAAAGGTGAACACAATAGAATATTGGTCACCATGACTATATATCATTCCTGTATGTTCTATATGTCTTTAGGCTTGGAAATAGTCATTCAAAGGCAAATGGTAAGATAGAACAGTTTATTTATTTGTTTGTTGGGTTTAACGTCCCAGTGACAGTATTTCAGTCATTTGGAGACAATGTCTACTTGAGACAGATATAGTGCTGCCACACTGCAGTATCATGCCGTAGACATGTGGCATGATACCACAACTGGTCACATCCTGACACCAGGCCAACCAGTTCTTGAACTACCCTTATATGCTGAGCACCAAGGAAGGGAGCTATACCAGGACCATTTTTTATGACTTCGGTATGTCATGGCTGGGGCAAATTTGTATGAAATGATAATGATGATAAAAGACCTAAAAATTCCTTTCTCAATCGCATTTGAAATATGTGTTCTTTTCTCTCTTGGGGAGAAATGTAGTAATTTGAGCGAAACCAAGCAGAGAAACTTTCGTGAAATATTTGATGAATTCTTTCGTGCCTCTAACCTGTTGCACAAAGATCAAGTGTTTCTCGTTGATTCGCCACCAGTGCCGCGCACAAGCAACTCCGACGATGTAAAAGTCTCACGCACCTGCAATATTTTATGTCGTTTTTGTCATCTTATCTCCCGGTGAATGAATCAAACAGATTATCATCCTGTTTATAAATATGTCAAAAATATTCAACATGTGCTGTAGTTGGAATATTGTGTAACCAATAAATCAAATTTTTTCGCCATGCAACTGTGCTGATACATGGCCACTTAAGGCAGGTAGGATTTCTTTGACATTGTAAGCCACTGTTGCGCTGCAAATGCAATTTTTAAATAAATTTAAATATCGACTTGGATTACTGTCAATATCTACTTGTGTTACAAATGTAAGCTGGGCTAAAGACGTGTCATTTTTCAAGTAAATGTATCCATATTTCCTCAGTCACATTTTCACTGCTGTGCAAAAATGCAAGTAGGAGAAATTTCCATCCACTCTGAGTAATTTATAACCTAGTTTTGTTAAACATAACCGTTTGAAGTAGGCTTCAGGTAATACCATAATCTTGCATTTACAAGCTTTTGGGGGACATTGATGCTCAGGATTGGTTACAGGTGTGAATATCAGGCAGATGTTTGATAAGCCCCTCAGTAACTTTGATGAAGAATCAGAATAACTCTGTAGCACAGTTGAGTGATGAATGAGATGCTATTATTTCCCGCCCGTGAATCAAAGTGTGTGAAAAACTTCATAAAAATACAGACATCCTTTATTTTCCAACTTTGTAATGAAAATGAAAACAAACAGAAATCTAATAAACCCCCTTTCCCACAAATAAATGCTTCCTAGCCTCTTGAGAGGACATAAACATAATTAATTACTTCATGAATATGCATGTATTGAGAAACAAATTCATGACATCATAAATATTAATTATCTAAACTTAAAAATAGTATATGAATCTTTTCTTCGCCATGCAGATTGTGTAGAATCTGACCTACAATATTATGTGAACAATATTTTTAATTTAATATTTAATCAACCAGGTTTTCAATGAAAACCCTGGTTATTCGAATGGGGTATGTCATTGTGAGGGCAGATGGGTGGAAGGACAGATATGAATAGGTCATTTCTCGTATTTTTCCTGTTAGAATAAAGATAGTTTTCATACTTGGTGAGTAGATACTTTATGGGAAAGGAAGATTAGGATTGATTTTCAGGTCAAGATGGTCAAGGTCACTGTTACTAAAAAATAGTTTTACTTGCCCTAGGTGACACTTGAAAACCTGGTTTTGCCTCATTTGACATGTTTCTTGTTTAACTTTAAAATATGGCTGTACTGTGTAACTTCATCTTGTGGTATAATATACCAATATATTATTTTGTGGTTTTGGTATGTACTAAGTATAAATTTGCAAAAGCCAAAGGAGAGACTGATTTTGAAAGAATTTATCTCACTGGTCTAGTGTGTGCAGCAAGCCAGTGGTATGTGGCATTCTGCCTTGACTTTTGTTACTTTTAGCCATGAACAGAAGCTGCAATTTAGATTTATGGTGTTAGAATAATTGACACTCCCCCCAATATGTTTAGGTTTAGAATATGGTGTTAGAATAATTGACACTCCCCCTATATGTTTAGGTTTAGAATATGGTGTTAGAATAATTGACACTCCCCCTATATGTTTAGGTTTAGAATATGGTGTTAGAATAATTGACACTCCCCCTATATGTTTAGGTTTAGAATATGGTGTTAGAATAATTGACACTCCCCCTATATGTTTAGGTTTAGAAAATGGTGTTAGAATAATTGACACTCCGCCTATATGTTTAGGTTTAGAATATGGTGTTAGAATAATTGTCACTCCCACTATATGTTTAGATATAGAAATAATTCAAAATATGGGGCATTAAAAGAAATATATCTCACTTTGCAAGCGATAATTTTAGCAAGGGACTTAGGTTGTTTTTTTATATCCTGTCAGTTGCAGGAATATACCCATTTAAAAAAGATGTAAAAAAAATCACATACTTTTCAGAGGAAAATTAATCTCCATTATCATTTTTGTTACATAGCCCATAGCTGGAAAATGGTGAAAATAACAGAGAGTGAAATATTGATAGATGAACAGGTCATCAGAAGGTGAGTAAGACAGTTAGATATCAGTATAATCTCTGGTTGCCATGGCACCAGGTGACAGATGGTGGTGTTGGTACCTGTCACTAATGTATCATATCCAGATCCCCAGCCCCCCAGCTGGCAGGAATGCATCTGATGACACAGATGGACATTCCTGTCGTCACTGGATACCACCCCGGTTACCAGTGAAAGTTTGCTGATAACTTATAATACCAGTGAAAACATCCCACATGAACTTTAAAAGTATAGTTATCTGTGTCATTTTTCACATTTTCCTAAATATTTTCCCTCTTTCAAGATCACCTGTATTTGCATTTGAGGGGGATAACTTATGAAAGAATGAAATCCTATTTTTACCGACTTCTCTCCCTTGACATGCATTTTTTTTTTATATCATCATGTATACTTCATGTCTCATATGACAATGAGAGAAATGATGCTTGTTTAGGAATGTAAATAAAATAACTTGCAATTAAGCATTTTATAGAAAATGAGATATATTGATGCTATATAAAAGTTATTCATTTTGAAAATAACATTTATTATTGTCAAATAATTTTTCACTGACATTGACTTGACTTGACTATCTGAGTTTACCGTCGCTTCGACAGTATATCAGTCATATAGCGACGTCCAGCTAATTACAGATGGAGGAAGACCCTGAATGTACTGAGGCATCTGGGTAGAACCACCGACCTACCGCAAGTCAGCTGGAAGGCTTCCTCACATGAAAATCCGAATTACCCTTCCGGGATTCGAACCCACACAGTGAGGGGCTGAGTGAGTGTTATCACTGACATTGAATCTTAATAAATCTGTATGAAAGGTAATATGTGGGTACATATTTTTGTGGATTCCAGATTATCTTAAAACAATTATCATTGATTTTAGAATAAGCAATAATGCCTTTCTCAAAGACAGCTAAAATTACACACCCCCCCACACACACACACACACACCATGAAACATTTTGTTTATTTGTAGAAATCCTCTTTTGGCATTCAGTTTTATATATATGAAAAAGAGGAACTGTTTATGCTTTGAAATAAAATATCCATAAAAAGAATAGAACATCTGAATGGATTTCCCACTTCGAGGAAGATTTTAATGTGAATCAGGGGGAAAAATGTAGGTATTAGTCACCCTCTGTGGTGGCTCTTGTTTTCTGTTATTTCTTTCTGCGTGTTTTGTCAATATCACTGTACCTCTGGAGTAGTTGAATCTCTCTCTCTCTCTCTCTATTTTATTCCACCCACCCCATCCTCCTGTTACTATCACCTTAACTATCTTTGTTCATCTCTCTAATTCACACTGGTATTGGTGGCTGCCCTGTAATAGTCATGCATTTGTTGCCTGGAGCATATAAAAGTTGTAAAAATTGGTATATTTCCCATATGCGTGTCAGGAAGCAAAGGAGTTCCAAGACTGGTTTGTCTGTGACTGGATGTGATATCTTGCACATGTCTTAGCTAATTATCACAGTAAGGCAGTGCTATACTAGTAAATATCTCAGGTGAATGGCTGAAATATTGTTGCAGCAACATTAACCCTTTCCCTCATATAGACTCATTTTGACGCACTCAATAGGTACCACATAAAGCCTGATCTGCAGAAAACCACAGTTAAACCTTACCAAATTTAGCTACAAAATCCTCATTTCCAGACCACTGAGGAGCAGCGAACAACATAAAACCTGATAAGCCTGTGAGTTACTCGCAGGCTGATCTGGTTTTATGCTGTTCGCATAGGTCTTTTCATGGTTTCCTCTATTAGGGAAAGGGTTAAACACCAACAACAACTTTTAATTCACAATATTCTGAAGCCAGAAGGATAATGCTTGGTATCATTAAACTTATTAGTGCAGTGTTTCAAATTAACGAACATAGATTATGGTGTCATTTCACTTTTCTTTATGTAGTTGATATGACAGATATATGTTGAACAGAATTTCAAAAATGTCCATTTCATAATTATTTTTAAGAAAAGCGTTTTATATATTGACATAATATTCGGAACTCCTGAGTTATACATAGTACCCTATCAAACTAAAAATGATCTTTTTAGTTACAGTTGAGACGATGACTTCATTTTTGCGACTTTTGGCATGAAGATTTAATATCATAAATTAAAATAATTCAATTTTTTTTTAAATAAATCAAACCTTGTAGTAGAGAAATGATTATTTTATAATATGGTCACTTTTTCCCCTGTGATTTTTCCATTTATTTTTTAAGTGTGCAAAATTCAGTATACTGCTATGTGCCTAAACAATATATTACAGGAGTTTCTAATCTCTGATTAATATGTCTTTGGCTGAAGTAATACAAGATTATGTGAAGAAAGGAAGAATAGATATGTACTCTTAACACTTATTTGTCTATAGTATAATCCTGCATCTTGGTTGCAGTTGTAGCTGAGATTTTCTCATTCACTTGCACGGTCTCATAAATGACTGAAAACAAAATGCTAAAGGAATGTTAAATTTCACAATACAAACAAACAACTTTGAAAGTACAAAAATAGGTTATCTGTTACTTGATACATCCATTTTGTTGCAGACTTCCTCTGTAATCATTTTACATGCAATGGAAGTGTAGCCCCTCAACGATACTGTTAAATAGGTGATAAACTCTCTAGATTTCTATCCGCCTCAAATCTCTATTTTATTACACATTATGATTTTTAAATGAGCCGAAACTGTATCGTATGTATGTATACAGGTGAAAAAAAGTCAAATTGTTGACTTAGATAAAAAAAGCAATTAAAATTGTTAACATAGCTAAAAATACAAGCATTACATTAACCCTTTCCCTCATAGAGGAAACCATGAAAAGACCTATGCGAACAGCATAAAACCAGATCAGCCTGCGAGTAACTCGCAGGCTGATCAGGTTTTATGCTGTTCGCTGCTCCTCAGTGGTCTGGAAATGAGGACTTTATAATTAAATTTGGTAAGGTTTAACTGTGGTTTTCTGCAGATCAGGCTTTACGTGGTACCTTACTTGAGTGTAGCATAAAAATGATTCATATTAATAGTAGGTAAATAGGGGTTTAAATGTAAGTTCATAAATGTTCAATAGAATTATGCACTTATACCTAAAAGTAAATGAGTAAAATAGTTAATGGTAAATACTAGTAAATTTTTAACTTAAATTACAATGGTTGAGTTACCAATAAATACAAATGGTTAAGTTACTTATAAATACCATTAACATTGCTAACTTAACCCTTTCCCTCATATAGACTCATTTTGATGCACTCAGTAGGTACCACATAAAGCCTGATCTGCAGAAAACCACAGTTAAACCTTACCAAATTTAATTACAAAATCCTCATTTTGCGAGTTACTCGCAGGCTGATCTGGTTTTATGCTGTTCGCATAGGTCTTTTCATGGTTTCCTTTATGAGGGAAAGGGTTAAAGTATATTAATTAGGTAACTAATAAATACCAGTTAAATTGTTACCTTAAGTACACTGTTACTAATAAATACAAAAAAAAATAGTTAAAAAGAATATGTAAATTTTCATGTGTTAGCTTAGTTCACCTACCAAATTTGTAAAATTAAGTTTAATTAAAGCAGTTTGTTCACAGTTGATCAGTAGAAATTAAAAACAATTCTTCTCTCGCTCATAAATGTTGGTGAAGTCTTTCTCTCTCTTGACAATTGAACTCAGCAATTGTAAACATATCTCCGCATTTCATCTTATCTTCATGTAATGTGAGTGCAAGAAATGCATTAAGACATGGTCGGATACAAGGTTGTTAGCCCTTTACTTCATACAGACACTTTTTAACCCATTGGCAAACAGAGCAATCCCAGCCGTCTGATCGGGGTCTACTCTGTTTGCTTATACAATATTATAGCTCAGACTGTACACCGTCTGCAGCAAAGTAAACACATTGTTTTTATACCCATTTAAAGTAAATTAAAATTAATGCAGAATGAATATTCATGAGGTAAAGGGTCAGTTACCTGTAGACTGGTAGTTTTAATAATGTATCATCTCAGCTCCTTGTTTAACAATGATCATTTCATTTAACCTTTCATGATATGGTATGTTGTAAATAAGCATTTTCACTTATTCAGTATAAAACTTGATATTAATCCTTACAATACTGTGGGCACAAATTGTGACTGCCTTTGTGACCTGTGCAGACCCCGATCAACCTGCACTTTTATGCCTGCACTGTTCACTTTTTCAGCAAACACTCCCATAAACAACTAATGGGGGGCCTCCGTGGCTGGGAGGGTAAAGTTGCTGACTTTAACACTCACTCAGCCCCTCACCGCATGGGTTCGAATCCCGGCAGGGTCATTTTGATTTTCATGTGAGGAAACCTTCCAGCTGGCTTGCGGTAGGTCAGTGGTTCAACCCGGATGCCTCCATGCATTCGGGGTCTTCCTCCACCTGTAATTAGCTGGACGTTGCTGTTTAACTGAAATACTGTCGAAGCGACGGTAAACTCAAATAGTCAAAGTCAATCAACTAATGGTACAGTCCAAAATGAAGGAAGGACAAGTCCATTTCAGAAACTAAGCATGGTAAGGGTTGAAAGAGAGATTTCAGCCAAGTAAATACAGAGTAAACTACAAACAGTATGCCTTAAACTACATGGAAGAAAAATGTTAATTAAATGAATTATTTAAATATTTTTAAGAATATTGCAGCTGATTATGTTGACAATGACAACATTGATGCTGCTGCTGCTAATGCTGCTGCTGCTGATGATGATGATTTTGATGATGATTTTGATGATGATGATGGTACCTGTTTAAAAACTTTACTTTTATTCTAGAATAGAACATGTTTATTTTAAGTAGTCAAACGATACTTTTCAAGAAGATACATATAAACAAAATTCACATTCTGAATTTGATACCTTATATCTTGTACATCCTGTCTCATGCTGTTTTAATAGCTTGAAGTGAAATGTAATGATAGAAATGCAGACACTGCCTGTTAATATGTAAGCAACATCCTGATATCTTAACAAAATGAAAAGTTACCACACTGACACATCATTAATAATATATGGTTACTTATGTTATCCAGTTACCATGGCTCTAAAAACTTGTCACCATGGCGATCATGTTGCTGTCTGCTTAGGTGGGTGACAACCACCCGAAAGCTCTGACCCCACCGAAGAAGTTGAACAAAAATTACGAGGAGTCAATGGGAGATCATTATAAACAAATAGCGGTACAGATTACGTTAATATCGCGTACAAAAGTGTCACAATCACAATTGTAGCATGTTACAGCATGGAGAAATCAGATATTTATTGAATTACTTTATTATACAAATTAAATCATGAAAATGAGTGCTATTCTTCTATACAGAATGGGTCGTACGTCAGTCGATACTGTCCTTTATTTGAGATTCGACCATCAGACAGACAACACTGTAACCTGACTGCCATATTCACCAAATAAGGTCGTGACTCTTTAATGGAGACCGCCAGAGTATGCTTGTCATTGAATCGTTGGTGGTGTTAGTCGCCATTGTCCAGCGTCTTTGTTGCGATTTTATGTTTCAGAGATCGCAAGGCTGGACAATGTTGAATAATAATGATGCCTTAATGGGGAATGGGCGGGAAATTAGATAATGGGTGAATTAGAGGTCCTTTAATCTCAATGAATTACGTGAGGTTCATGATAGCATAAGTGTGCCATGGCTTCTTGAGGGGAAATTTATTACCGTTTGAAAACCGCACAAGAAAAAACATGATATTGTTATCCTATTGCTTCATCAGTTGACATGCCACCACTTTGCTGGTAATTTTTGTCGAGTCTGAATTTGTAGCTCATTAAATTTGCATACAGCCTGTGTTAAAGTCTTATTAATCCATGCTTCTGTCTCCTAAAAAGAATATTAAATTTCATTGTAATGCAATATAACAACACCATTCAGCTTGGCTTATTTTATATCTAGTAATTTTTAAAAATGATATTTTTTATGCTTTATTGCATTTTCTATCACTTTTAGTAGTTATTTAAATAGGATAATTTGAATTTAAGAATCCTAAGTGTGGAGAGGGGAAAGGTCTGGAGTCTCTTTCACAAGTTTTACATGCACAAACTGCAGAAACCAGGGCACTCAAACTCGAATACTCCATTTCAAACCACATATTTTTAGCTTTACTGTTTTTAAAGAAAAAAAAAGTTGAGATATTGTCATCACTCTGGTGTTGTCGCACTTTAACTTTGGCCATAACTTCTAAACTATGATATCTTCTGTCAATAAACTTCACATACCTGTTCACTATCACAAGGGCTACATTCTCATTAAGGGCCATAACTCTTAGGTCCATTTTGACCAATTTTATCTCCCCTTTCTTCAAATAAAGTAATAAGTAAGCAATAGGATCCGCATGCGGTGCTCTTGTTATCCATTATGTTATAACGGAATGTGTAGTAACAGATCTGGCTGACATATTCCTCTAAGAATGCTTAGCACTTGGTATTACTAAGTACTTAGGAGCATACTTAAGTATTCTTGTTTCCCTTATCAAAAAAAAAAATCACTTCTTAACAAATAGTGCTAGTTGTACAGTTATTAAATATACCAACTTAGTCATTCATTTTTATGTTTTCTGAAAACAGAAAGGTGGGATGTATTTAAGACTAAGTACAACTTAGCACTACGTATTCTTGGTGGAAGTCAGATCAGCTGTGTATTTGAAGTTTATTTGTAAATTTATGTTAAAACCTGCCAATACCGTCCTCAGTAGCTGTGTGGTTAGAGTGTCCGCCATTGGAGTGGGATGTCATTTGTTTGAAATACAATGTGATGTACCAAAGTTGTTAAAAATGGTACTTGTAGCTCCCTGTTTGGCGCTCAGCATATATACAGGGTAGTTGCAGGACTGGTTGGCCAGTGTCAGGATAATGTGACTGGGTGTGGTACCATGCCACATGTCTACAGCGTGATATGGCTAGTGTGGCAGTAGTATATCTGTCTCAGGTAGACATCATCTCCAGATATGTTGAAATACTATCTATGGGACGTTTAACCCCAACAAACAAAAACCTGCCCAGACAGAACAAAAATTGCAGGCTTCATAATTAATTTATTTCCATACACTGAGGCATTATACAAAATTTAATGTAGTTAAATTGTAATCTTTTTTACTTTGTTGTAACTGTGGGGACTGAAGAAAAAGTAATAAAAATTATTAATCTTGACCAGGATTCCACATAAAACAGTGCATGAAAGTATATCAAGAAAATTCTTCTTGTCATGTTAAGATCCGATTTCTATATCGCAAAAAATACCTTTGATGTCAGTCGCATGATTGTCATATTGATCAAATATTAAAAAATCTCATATGATATGAGCTGTGACCATTGTCTGCAATATTTTCTCACCAAAGTGGCATGTTTACCAAAGCTATGTTAGTACAGTTGACAAGATTTGAAGAAAGATAATGAGGATTTTAAGTCTCTGATCCCGTTAAATACTTCCATGACACTAGTCCTGTGGCGAGAATAATCTCATAATTACATCCCGCCCATGTGAATAGAACACACGAGTTTTGCAACCATTGATTTTCATAATTTTATTGTTTTTGCTTTATGAACGATTTAACAGACTAATGCCTACATCTGGGGCATATCATATTTTAGATAAATACATAGAAAATATTCAATGTAATTCTGATCGTAAGTATAAATAATTTTTTTCTTCTCTTGGGGTAGTAAAGTGGTAATTAAATGCTGTGGGAAACTGAAATAAATTACCAATTAATTGTTTTATCAGATCTTGCTATCTTTAATATCAAATATATAGATAAAAAACACAAATAAAAACAAAACAATCAGGATGATCAGTATTTTGTTGGTACTGTATATTGTTACATTGAAGTCTTTGTCAGAGATGATTCAAAATAAAACTTCCATTTTGTTTTATCAATTAGACACCGGTAAACTGTGACTGTCAGGTACTTTGTTGATTGATACACAAAATTCCATCTCCTGACAGACGACTCGTGAGAATTTTGGAGATATAGAAATTGGCATTGTATTTGGGCGTTGATTGTGTAAATGTCTGCCCTTATTTCCCAGGGCTGAGGTGTTTACCCCTCTTGTTTTAGAGCCCGGGCGACAGAGACAAAGCCCCAAATCTGACACTAAAGAAATGTTAAACTTACAGATGTCCCGATGGAAGAATTGCTGAGAGTCTCAATTCTAGCTGGTTTTATCACGTATCATATGCTTTTAAGGGTTTCAATAAATGCAGATAAGATCTTGGACCTTTTTTTTTTTCACTGATGGGCTAATGGCTGATTTATGATATCTGCAATCTTAAATTATTCTACCACCTTGTTACATCTGAACCTACCCAAATCTTTTTTAATACCATAATTAAGACTCAAAAGAAAAAAAAAAGTATTTGAGTTTTGGACAGGTTTTTACAATCTCTATTCATTAATCTCTCGTTGACATATTCTGGGTTACATTTCACCTGGGAAAGTCTTTGGAAGATTTTGCTGCCAGAGAGGACTAAACACCGAACCAAGAGACCAAAGTCAATGAATAAAACCACTTTACCATGTCCCCACCTACTGCGTAACTTCTCAGAGCATAATACAACTTCCTTTAACACTCACTCAGCCCCTGACCGTGTGGGTTCGAATCTTGGCAGGGTCATTCGGATTTTCATGTGAGGAAGCCTTCCAGCTGGCTTGTGGTAGGTCGGTGGTTCTACCCGAATGCCTCTGTGCATTAGGGGTTTTCCTCCACCTGTAATTAGCTGGACGTCACTGTATGACTGAAATACTGTCGAAGCGACGGTAAATGTCAAGTATAGTAACTTTGGTATGTTGCTGTAACTTTCTTTTAATTCAACCCTTTACTTAAATTATAGACTCATTTTGACACATTTGCAAACAGAGCAGACCCAGATCAGACATCTCCTATTAGGAGGTGTCTGATCAGGGTCTCCCCTGTTTTCTTATACAATACTGTAGTTCAGATTCTACACTGTTGCATGGCAAAGAAAACTCCATTGTTTCATATACTTTTTATGGCAGTAAATGAATAGTCATCAAGTCAAATATTTGTATATGAATATTCATGAGATAAAGGGTGCAGATGAAGTTCCTCAATATCAGTATCATAAATCTATCTTCACAGAAGTGGGTTCTAATAGGAATTCAAGCCTGTCACATCGCCGTCCTACATTTTACTTAGACAAGGTGGGAAATGGGGGTATTAATTACCAAGAGTGATAGTTATGGTATTGCCACACCTGGTTGAAATGTTTGTTATCATCAGCAGTAAATACTTTGTCTATATCCATTATGGACATTTTTTTTTTTAATTGATACCTTCCTTCGACTTATTAATTATGGGGTCCAGGTGAGGTGGCCAGGTGGTTAGAGTGTCTACCCTGTAACCAGGAAGTCATGGATTCAAGCCCTGGTCACAGCATAATTGGTATTGTAAAATCATTAATTTTCATTGACATTAAGTTTCGTTGATCCTAAAGGAAATTTCGTGGGTACATTTATTCATGGATCTATGTTCTAGAAAACATAAGGTCTATATAAGAGACAGGTTTTCGTTGAGATTAATATTTGTGGATAAACCCCTCAAGAAAATCGATGGAATTTAGTGTCCCAAGAAAATTACTGATTTCACAGTACTCATATAAAATAGAAATGGTATATGTTATGATAGCTCCCTTGCTATATGGGTAGTTCCATGACTGGTTGGCCTGGTAACGTGACTGGGTGTGGTATGTCTATAGCCTGATACTTTGCCACAGTGAGGCAATATTTAGACAAAGTACTTGAGCGACTGAAATATTATTAGTGGGACATATTTAAACCAGAACAATCTGTACCTGGCAATTGATTGTTTGACTCACAGGATTTTTGTACATCCACTTTGATTATCGTTTCTTGTACACACATTTATCACAGTGCCAATTCATTGTTTTGAATATTTCCAAAAAAGAAGGAATATTCTCATTTTAAAACTGGCAGTGTTTTGATGAATTTTTTCTCTGTTATTGTGTTACTGTAGAGACATTTTCTATTGCACAGTTTTGAAGTGGAAAAAGGAGCATACTAATAATTTGTGAAGAAATTTCTGCATTTTAAGTGCAACCTGACCGTGTAGTGAGTTACCCCTAGACACAGAATTTCTGGCTTGCCAAGGAGAAATTTCAGTCATATTTTGAAGTTGTTGTGTCACTGCTTAGGAATTTTTAAAGGTCAGTGTCATGCTATTAAGCATTCACTCTTGCTTTTTGATAATGGTTTGAGGATATGTTTCAAAATGTCTTGGAAAATAGAGGCTTGACCTTCAAAAGGTCAGGTGTTTCCTCCAAGTTCTTGATTGTTGGAGTTGTTTATAGATGATAAATCACACTCAGGTTGGTGAAAAATGTACAGTAATAGCAAATAGGAAGAAGAAATATTAGAAATGACAAGGTTTACTCATAAATTTTTCTCCTGTAAAAGACAGAAAATAAACTCAAGTACCATTAGATTAAATATCTGCCAGGTAAATTTAATAAGAAACATCCACAATATCATTCAGAAAAAAAAAAAAAAATGTATGAGTGATTTTACCCTTTTCTTCATAAAGATTTTTTTTTGATACATTCAGGCAAACAGAGCAAACCCTGATCAGACGGCCCCTTCCAGTTGTCTTTTCCTTTCAGGGTCTCCTCTGTTTGCACATACTATTATAGCACATGTTCTACACTGTCTGCTTGGCAAAGAAAAGTCCATTGTCTTATATTTTCCTATTTAAAGATTAGTAAATTAACATTAAATCTGTACATGAATATTCATGAGGTAAAGGGTTAAAGAAAGGGACACAACTAAGTAGAGCTTATGTAATGGTATAAGATATATATATAAAAGTACATCAAATGTAAAATATCCAGCCCAGCAGGACTTGAACCCAATCTAGCCTTAGGATTACAAGTGCTATGATCATTTAATACAATTCAGTATTGTAGAAATGGTAGCAGTTGTTAACAGACTGTCACTTAGCCTTTCACTGCAGTGGATTCAAGTCCCAGAGACAGCAATCTCATTAAAATCATAACCTAATTTGCACTCCTCTGCTATCTGCGATTAGAATCTGACAACATCACATTAGGGTTCATATCAGATTGACCTTTTAAGTAATTTGTATGCATAAACAAGTGCTCCATTTTAAACTGACTGATTCAGTAAAACATTTGTCACAGGGTGAGAAAAATGTGCAGCTTGACCGGGACTGGAACTGGGGGCCTTTAGCTTACAGGGCGAATGCTCTACCAAATGAGCTACAATTCTGTCGAATAAGCTACTTCTTTGTACCCTATTTTTAGATTGATGCAGTTACTTCCCCTGATATATGGAACGATTCTGTAGCCGCCGATTTGATTGGCTTATATAAAGGTCAATCTGAGACAACACTCTATATGATGTGGTCAGATCCAGTTAGCATACTGAATCTGATTTTAATGAGATTGCAAAGACAGAAACTGGACTTTCAGATTTTTCATTTGAGATAACCTCCATTTCCAGCTTGTGTAGGTCAACAGAATACTTATATAGATTACTTCTGTTAGGTCAGTGGTTATAACAGATTACTTCTGTTAGGTCAGGGTTATAACAGATTACTTCTGTTAGGTCAGGGTAATAACAGATTACTACTGTTAGGTCAGGGTTATAACAGATTACTACTGTTAGGTCAGGGGTTATAACAGATTGCTTCTGTTAGGTCAGGGTTATAACAGATTACTTCTGTTAGGTCAGGGTAATAACAGATTACTTCTGTTAGGTCAGGGTTATAACAGATTACTACTGTTAGGTCAGTGGTTATAACAGATTACTACTGTTAGGTCAGGGTAATAACAGATTACTACTGTTAGGTCAGTGGTTATAACAGATTACTTCTGTTAGGTCAGTGGTTATAACAGATTGCTTCTGTTAGGTCAGGGTTATAACAGATTACTTCTGTTAGGTCAGGGTTATAACAGCTTGCTTCTGTTAAGTCAGGGTTATAACAGATTGCTTCTGTTAGGTCAGTGGTTATAACAGATTTCTTCTGTTAGGTCAGTGGTTATAACAGATTACTTCTGTTAGGTCAGGGTTATAACAGATTACTTCTGTTAGGTCAGGGTTATAACAGATTGCTTCTGTTAGGTCAGTGGTTATAACAGATTACTTCTGTTAGGTCAGTGGTTATAACAGATTACTTCTGTTAGGTCAGGGTTATAACAGATTACTTCTGTTAGGTCAGGGTTATAACAGATTACTTCTGTTAGGTCAGGGTTATAACAGATTACTTCTGTTAGGTCAGGGTTTAAAGATTGCTTCTGTTAGGTCAGGGTAATAACAGATTGCTTCTGTTAGGTCAGGGTTATAACAGATTGCTTCTGTTAGGTCAGGGTTATAACAGATTACTTCTGTTAGGTCAGGGTAATAACAGATTGCTTCTGTTAGGTCAGGGTTATAACAGATTACTTCTGTTAGGTCAGGGTAATAACAGATTACTACTGTTAGGTCAGGGTAATAACAGATTGCTTCTGTTAGGTCAGGGTTATAACAGATTACTTCTGTTAGGTCAGGGTAATAACAGATTACTACTGTTAGTCAGGTTATAATATTCTGTAGGTCAGGTAATAACAGATTGCTTCTGTTAGGTCAGGGTAATAACAGATTGCTTCTGTTAGGTCAGGGTAATAACAGATTACTTCTGTTAGGACATGGTTATAACAGATTGACTCTCTTAGGTCAGGGTTATAACAGATTACTTCTGTTAGGTCAGGGTTATAACAGATTGCTTCTGTTAGGTCAGGGTATAACATATTGCTTCTTAGTCATTAACAATTGCCTGTTAGGTCAGTGGTTATAACAGATTTCTTCTGTAGGTCAGGGTTATAACAGATTTCTTCTGTTAGGTCAGGGTTATAACAGATTACTTTAGTAGTTATAACTTCTTCTGTTTTAGTGTACATGTTATAACAGATTACTTCTGTAGGTCAGTGGTTATAACAGATTACTTCTGTTAGGTCAGGGTATAACAGATTACTTACTGTTAGGTCAGGGTTATAACAGATTCTTCTGTTAGGTCAGTGGTTATAACAGATTGCTTCTGTTAGGTCAGGGTTATAACAGATTGCTTCTATTAGGTCAGGGTAATTACAGATTGCTTCTGTTAGGTCAGGGTTATAACAGATTGCTCTGTTAGGTCAGTGGTTATAACAGATTCTCTGTTAGGTCAGGGTTAACAGATTACTTCTGTTAGGTCAGGGTTATAACAGATTACTTCTGTTAGGTCAGGGTTATAACAGATTACTTCTGTTAGGTCAGTGGTAATAACAGATTGCTTCTGTTAGGTCAGGGTTATAACAGATGTTCTGTTAGGTCAGGGTATAACAGATTGCTTTCTGTTAGGTCAGGGTTATAACAGATTACTTCTGTTAGGTCAGGGTTATAACAGCTTACTTCTGTTAGGTCAGGGTTATAACAGATTTCTTCTGTTAGGTCAGGGGTTATAACAGATTACTTCTGTTAGGTACAGATTCTAGGTGGTTATAACAGATTACTTCTGTTAGGTCAGGGTTATAACAGATTGCTTCTGTTAGGTCAGGGTTATAACAGATTGCTTCTGTTAGGTCAGGGTTATAACAGATTACTTCTGTTAGGTCAGGGTTATAACAGATTACTTCTGTTAGGTCAGGGTTATAACAGATTACTTCTGTTAGGTCAGGGTTATAACAGATTACTTCTGTTAGGTCAGGGTAATAACAGATTGCTTCTGTTAGGTCAGGGTTATAACAGATTGCTTCTGTTAGGTCAGGGTTATAACAGATTACTTCTGTTAGGTCAGGGTTATAACAGATTACTTCTGTTAGGTCAGGGTAATAACAGATTGCTTCTGTTAGGTCAGGGTAATAACAGATTGCTTCTGTTAGGTCAGTGGTTATAACAGATTACTTCTGTTAGGTCAGGGTAATAACAGATTACTACTGTTAGGTCAGGGTTATAACAGATTTCTTCTGTTAGGTCAGGGTAATAACAGATTACTACTGTTAGGTCAGGGTTATAACAGATTACTTCTGTTAGGTCAGGGTAATAACAGATTGCTTCTGTTAGGTCAGGGTTATAACAGATTGCTTCTGTTAGGTCAGGGTTATAACAGATTACTTCTGTTAGGTCAGGGTTATAACAGATTGCTTCTGTTAGGTCAGGGTTATAACATATTGCTTCTGTTAGGTCAGGGTTATAACAGATTGCTTCTGTTAGGTCAGTGGTTATAACAGATTTCTTCTGTAAGGTCAGTGGTTATAACAGATTTCTTCTGTTAGGTCAGTGGTTATAACAGATTACTTCTGTTAGGTCAGGGTTATAACAGATTACTACTGTAAGGTCAGTGGTTATAACAGATTACTTCTGTAAGGTCAGTGGTTATAACAGATTACTTCTGTTAGGTCAGTGGTTATAACAGATTACTTCTGTTAGGTCAGGGTTATAACAGTTTGCTTCTGTTAGGTCAGGGTTATAACAGATTACTTCTGTTAGGTCAGGGTTATAACAGATTGCTTCTGTTAGGTCAGGGTTATAACAGATTGCTTCTGTTAGGTCAGGGTTATAACAGATTGCTTCTGTTAGGTCAGGGTTATAACAGATTGCTTCTGTTAGGTCAGGGTTATAACAGATTGCTTCTGTTAGGTCAGGGTTATAATGGATTGCATCTGACAGGTTAGTGGTTATAAACGGATTGCTTATTAAGGTTGTAGTTATAAACAGATTGCTTCTGTTAGGTCAGTGGTCATAATAGAATGCTTCTGTTAGGTCAGTGGAAATCAGATTTCTTCGCTGTCTTCCTTCATCTGTAAATAGCTGAACATCAATACTATATAAGACTGAAATTTTGTTGTAGCAACATTAAGCACCAAAACGACAACATTTTTTTATAACATCGGAAGATGATTTATCATTTATACACAACAAATATATATAAAAAAAATTAATACTTGCTCCTAGCAATCTATCATTATAGAGTGAGTCTCGCAAAGAAAGATAAAAAAAAAAATGGTGAGTATGAAATAAAATTGATCTCTGTATGTTTGATAAAGGACTGTGATCATTAAGCATGTTTGTCCGTAGTTATGAGTAGGTTTACCTTGGCTGTTAGATAGATGGGAACCTTTGACCCCTTGGAACATTTTCTACCCCAGATAACACCTAAGTTGTTTTTGATACAAAACAGTCGCGAGTCGGGGATGTGAATGGAAAAAATCAGTTTGAGAAATCAATAGAAATTCCATGACTGAGATAGTGTTACATGAAATAAAGAAACACTTAGTGAGGCAAACAAAGGCCGCAAAAAAGATCCGGGACCTCACTGGATACCTGCAGAGTCTGACATAATCCGTCCCATAAACCCTCAGATACATTTTTACACGGATTACATATCATACCTGTGATAAAGTAGATATGAATAAACAATAAGCGGCCAAGACTGACAAACAGAAGATAATCGTTCGAAAAAATAGTTCTAGCTTGTGGACTCCTCATGATGGAAGAATGTGACATTTGGTCCATTGAACATCTATCACGACAATCCGCAAGATTTGGACTGTCTGGTTTTCGCTGAGATTACGCTGCAATGATTTGTCTTAACTTTCAATCATTTTCTAATGACACATAGCGGAATAAACTTCAATCTGATAACCAAGTCGCTACACTGGTCCCCCAAACACAGGGGTGCTGCGGCCTATCAGCACGACATTGTTTGGGGGCTTCCTTAAGCTTAATATCTCAATTTTCATATTTTCATGCACTAGGCTTATGTCTCCAAGAAACTCTGCAGACGGGCAGGTATTTTCTGCGGATTACCAGAATGCACTTGCTTCATTGTTTGAAGTTTTCTCTGCGTGGGTATTAACAACATGGCTACGGCTTGAAGATTTTGATTTCAAATCGGGATAATCAGCTTTTGAGATTGTGTTTTGCAAACTGAGATGTATTAGATGAGTGGGTTAAATTATTGATGGATCAGAAATTGAAAACAATATCAATTTTTTGCGTTTTTGTATTCAAAACTTGCAGATAAACAGTGACAAATAGTTACAACATGAAAGAATAACATTCAAAATTTGAATCATAACATGCAAATAAAACCATTACATCTTCTCTGAAAAGTGGTCCTAAATTTGAATCATACAAAAAAAAGGTTTAATCTTCTATTTTGCAAAATTTGAATCATAAGTATCATGCAAATAAAAATGCTTATTTGGAAAAGTGTTGCAAAATAAATTAATGTAACCAATATGTACCATATTATTCTGAATCATTACTCTGATCAGCTTTCCTACTGTCTATCTGGTTAATTGTAGAATTCAATGAAATAAGATTTTATTATGCAGGTTGACAGTATCTCACAGCAGGACGGGGGGGGGGGGGTCATTAAAACTACATCAAAGGCTATAGGAAAGTAACGGAACAAGTATACAGACATTTTGAGATCATATTCAAACAGGGTATTTAAAAATATATAGTAATTAAAAACCTTCTCCTAGTGAAGAGAGAAAAATGACTTCTGACTGAGCAAATTTAGAACTGTCATTATATTGTGCTTGAGTTAATGACTTTATTATTTAATTTAGATAAATATGTTGTTGGGTCTATTAAAAAAAATCAAATTAAAATATATTTTAGTGATTTATCTACTTTATTTTATTTTTTTTACTGGAATTTGAAAATTATACAGGTCACTTAAGCTTATCACATGCAGATCTGCCAAAAGAAATTTGTTGCAATTAGCAAAAGAAGACAGTACTTTATAACACAATATGTGAGATTTTGTCCTCATTTGTGACATGTTTTCTCATGCTGATGGTATGACTTAGGTCTTGTATTACATATAAAAGGGGTGTTCATTATGTATGAAAAACTTATCATAAATTTACAATTCACCCATCTATCATTCACACAATTATGTTTAACATTATTTTGCATTGCAGAGTTCAAAATGGTGTGGCCATGTCTGTTAAGATTTGCCTCTTGCATTATATTCTCCATGTGGGTGAAATATGAATGAAATAATAATATATATATGCATAATGATAATAATAATAATAATAAATGAAATATATGATACCCTTAATTATTTATTTTGGATGCATTTTTATTTATTCAATTTTCTTTTCAAAATACATGATTATATATATATATATTGTTAATCTTTTACCGCATGAATATTCATGAACAAATTTATGACTTCATGAAAATTAATTTACTAAACTTTAAAAGGTGTATGAAACAATGCATTTTTCTTTGGTGTACACACTGTTGAATCTGAGTAGCAAATAGGAAACCCTGATCAGACAGGTCCTGAAAAGAAGCAGTCTGATCTGGGTCTGCTCTGTTTGTCAAAGTGGCAGAATGAGTCTGTTTGAGGCAGTGGGATAGATATTTTTGTGTGGCTTTGAAAATTATGTTCCATGTTGATTCTTAAGATTATAGGTTGCCTTGATAGCATTGTGGTGACACATTTCGCTTACCACAAAGGCATCCCATGTTCGATTCCTGGTCATGTACATGAGAGGGTACAGTGGATGCCTGTCCAGCAACGTGGTTTTTCTCCGGGTTCTCTGGTTTCCTACCACAATAATGACCACATAGCCTCCATCATATCCATTGAGAGTGGTTTATTTAGGTTGTGACAACTTGTTTCATAATCAATGTAAAATGTTTATTTGTTGGGTTTAACGTCCCACTGACAGTATTTCAATCATTTGAGACAGATATAGTGCTGTCACACTGCAGTATCACGCCATAGACATGTGGCATGATACAAATGATACCACACCCAGTCACATTATCCTGACACCGGGCCAACTAGTCCTGGAACTACCCTTATATGCTGAGCGCCAAGCAAGGGAGCTATAGCAGTACCATTTTTAACGACTTTGGTATGTCACGGCCAGGGATCGAACCCACAACCTCCTGCTCCTGAGGCGAACGCTCTAACCACCGGGCACGGTCAATGTGGAATAAATAAAGTTTAAACTTTTAGAAGTGTGTACATCCTTTGTTGATTTAAATAATGTTAGTGACATAATTTTCTATTTGAATCAGTACATTTATAGAATATTGTACAGTATCTGTCTGATATGTTAATTTCAGTCCAATAATAATAATATTTGTGTTAGATAAGCATCATCTTGTTTCTTGGGTACTGTCTTCAACACCGTCCTCATGCTTATTTTATGTTTTCAATTATTTTGAAAATTGTGACATCACAAAATAAGATGAAAAACTGCTCAAAAGTATAAATATAATCAAATCCATTGTATCAAGGTTGCTAGATAACAGCATTGTACTGGTTCCGTACTGTATTATTTATGCATTCCAAAAGTTGCAAGTCTTTGGCTGCAAGACCATTGTAAAAATTGTATAATCTTAAAGTAAACTCTTGAGTACCACTACAGTCATTCAGATTATGTAATACATGTGTCATTTTCTATGTCTTTCCATTTGTCTGTCTGTCCATTCAGCATGTTCAATCTCAATATGTTTATCGGTTGACCGACATTATCTCTGAGTCATCGGTGTCAGTCTAAAATCAAATGCTCGATGACTCTGTATTTAGAGGTATATCAGTATTTACGTTGTATCATAAGACTGTTGTCTTTTACAGATTTGATGATGTTTCCATTGATCAAGATAATCTCGGTGATCAGCGCTTCATTGATGACTGTTTGTAAATGAGCGTAAGATCATTGATCCCGGTTTACCACTTGATATGTTGTCAAAAGTCGAGAGATAAATTACCGTCCCGACTTTCGTTTCAGATTAAATTGTAAACTTTATATTGACAATCATTTTCACTTGCTAGGGTTTTCAGCAAAAATGAAAGGAATTTTATTGGATTTGGCAACTCAGAACCTTTGTTTTATCAAGTCATGTCGTGCTGTCTTGGTTTATCGGAAGGTAGCTGAAAAATCTCTCGATCACTGAGCTAGTGTTGGAAGATTAGTTCATTACTCTGATATCATAATGCAGGAAAACATTGTCGACGTGTCTTTCTATTGAAGGAACAGTGATATGTCAGGAAAATACCGCCACATGGCAGCGTACTGAACTTGACTGACAATGCGAGATTAATCTACAATGTCGCTTTTGTTATTAGAATTTTAGGAAGATTTTATGAAATTAACTCTGTTAAGAAAAGGTATAACAGTTAGAAATACACCCATTTGATAATATAATACTCTGATTGTTTTGGCCATATCATATACAATAGATGATACAAAATGAAACATGTGATATTTATCTTGTCGGACATAGGTAAAAAAATAAAACATGATGACAAAATTATGTCATATCACAGGAGTTATGTTACAATAAAAGCAAGATTACTACAGTATATTATAACACCATATATTATGGGACTCAAGTCTAGATATAACGTCTAGATACAATTTAATATTTGATTGCATTATTAAGCCTTATTTGGGGCCCCTTTTCTAGCTACAATATGATATTGGACTGCTTTGTAATGCTATAAATTTGTATTTGAGGCCCTAGCTTAGAAATGATATTACATGTACAGAGGAACCTCTCAGCAGCAACATCTGCTGGAAAAGTGCTGTTTTGGAGAAGTGTTGCTGTACAGAGGTAACGACTGGTGCCCAGGTAAAACTAATGGAAAGAAATAAAACTGTCGCTGCTAAAAGGCAGTTATTGCCCAGAGGTGCCGTTTTAGGAGGTTTACTATAAATTGGACCACATTATGAATACCGGTAATGCATAATAATGGATTTACACTGTAGAAGCTGAATTTGAAAAAAAAAAAAAAACCGGATGTTTTTTCTAAGGTGAGCCTGTGTGAGAACACAGATTTTATCAGCCAATTGTGTCCAGACTTTCCAGAAAACATGATCCAGGTTTGTCAGTAGAAACAGAGCCCCTACCCATTTCCTTTTGGGATCTAAATCAACCCACCCCCTCCCCTCTGTCTGTACACCTATCCCACAATTGTGATCCTTCACTCTTTGATTTATAAATCATTTCAAGGTCCGCTTTCAACGACTGGGCTATTTAAAATTTAAAACTATTAAGCATGTACCAAAAAATCTGTCCATTTCCGCATCCTACTGACCGAAGATGGACACTGCTGTCCGAGTCTATTGTTAATATTCAAAACAACTGAAAACCCATCCACATAATGATGATGCAGACGACAGTAATACCCAAATGGCCCGAGGTTGACTTTTCCCTCCAATTCATCCCCAGCTCAGATGTATCTTCTTAGGATAGCCACCACATGCAAATCTAATTTTAATTGAACAGCTTGGTTTTTACCTTCTCTGCGAAAACATTTTAACATCACAATCAGCATGACAGAGCTCGAGTGTGCCACGTCTTTTGGTGTGTGGATTATTGTGCGGCCACCCCATCATTATTTCTATAATCACTTTGTTTAATCATGGTCATCATTTATAATATGAAGGAGCCTGGAAGACGTTTGAATATTAAACTTTACATGTTTGCAGATAAATGTCTTTTGTTGTCAGCTAAATGAAATCTGTTATTTGTTGCCATCTCTTGCCCGGTTTTTATGATTGCGGTCAGTTGCACAAAAGATGTGATGTCCAGTTGGTCATTGTTAGAGATCAATTTCACAATGAAAGTTGTAATTGTCCGAGTCTGGACTCCGATCAATCAGCAGACAATAGGTTACGGCTCTCCGAATCCTCTATTAAGTTTGCGTTTAGAATCTTGCAATGGATAGGTATAATAGCAAGGTCGCGAGATCAACTGACCTCAACCCCGGGACTGTCCTGTCATTGGACGTGCGTGTCCCCATGTATGAATGGTCAGTGAATAGTAGCTGAGTGAACTTTACCAGCTATGATTTGCAACACCTGTTTAGAAACGCATCTTTTTATATTTCAAAGAGATTGATGCTGCGGAGACCCTTGAAAATGACTTAAATGATTAGATAAATTATTCCGGCTATATGTTGAATGCGTTAGAAATTAAGTTTTATTAGTTTTGCAAAATTTGTTGAACTTTTGTGAAGAGGTATCTAAGCCACACGGAGAGGGTGCGCCATTGTTGGTGGCAGGAAAGAGGTCTTTGAGGCCAGTTCACCTCATGTCAACGTGTAAAATTGATCCGATCCCCTGATTTGCGGGATAATGAGGATCATTATTAAAGTTGAATTCAGTCACGAGCCTGGTCCCTTTCTTTGAGGTATGATCATGTTAATTATTGCAAATGCGACGGTCTGTCACTCCATTTCTGGCTATAAAATAATTACCTCAGTCTCTTCATCTGTTTGTCTGCCACCCATTGTATCTTCATTTATCCAGACGTGTCACCCCTAAGAAAGTGGTATGCAAACAAAGTATCTCATTCACATTTAGGCTTGAAAAATTACTTAAAAATGTATGTTGATATCTGTTTTCTTGCTCCTCTTCTTCTTGAATTAAGATCCTCTAAAGAAATCTTTAAAAATAATTCAAGATAGAAAAAATAAATGTATCAAAGTCTCTAACCCTAAGACTTAAAAATTTGAATTTATGTTTATATCTGTTTTCTTTCTCCTCTTCATCTTGATTTAGATTCTCTAAAGAACTCTTTAAAAATAGTTAAAAATTAAAAAGTAAATATATCAAGAGTCTTAATACCTATTACAATGTATTTCACTTTAACCCTTTATGTTATGAATATTTATATACAATTTATGAATATTTATATACAAATTTATGTAATATGAATATTATGAATTAACTATAAATAGCATATGAAACAATGAATTTGGAATGCAAATTGTGTAGAGTCGGAGCCACAATATTATATGTGCAAACAGAGAAGACCCTAATCAGACAGGTCCTTTAAAGAGCTGTCTGATCTGGGTCTGCTCTGTTTGCAAATGTATCAAAATGAGTCTATAGCTGGTAAGGGATGAACACTTTTTCTTCATTCATGATGAAAAAAATAAAAGTAAAAAGAGAATATCTCCTTAGAGCCTTTGGTTTCAATTTCTTGTTCCCATCCTATTTTCACAAGGACGTGATATAATCTCCTATTTTTGTCTAAATACCTGAAGGGATGGACGAAAACTATGTTTATTGAAAACATGATATCCCTTTAAAAGTGACAAGAAATATTTTTATTGTAATACATAAGACATGTATGAGAGGGAAGCGCAAAGCAAATATCAAATAAAATCTAAAAATTTGGGATGACTTTCATTTTGAAAACGGCACCCTGTGAAATTGACATCGCTCATGTGTAATTGTAGATTTAGTTGTTTGAGAAGTCCAGTAGATTTTACCACGCTTCAAATACCTCTCTAGTTCCAACAAGGCATATTTGAGAGCCTCTCGAAGTGTTCGTTTTCATTTCTCGTCCATAATTTTAGGTTTTAAATGATATAATGATAGAGAATGAAATTGTCGGAAATTGTTTTGAAACTAGCAGATAGTATGTAAATAAAGCTATATAAGACTGGGGCTACATTCTTTCCTTTGGCTATGAAAAAGTATATTGTTGGTTTATTGATATTTTGAGGACGGGAAATTCAATGAAATGTGACAAAATGGGAGGAATAAAGCTAGAATAACTCACTCATCAGCATGACATGCTTAAGTAGGTCAAGAGTGTAAATGTGAGAGAGAAAAGACGGGGTGTAGTGAACTTGACAAACAATTAATAAGGATTATGATCAAGACACATTTTTATTTTTCTATACTTAATTAATAGATATTATGTTTACTTGACTTGTACCCACAGAATGTCATGCAGTGGAATATGTCTCCTCAACATGGTAGTTTGTGTTTGCTTCAATTTGGAAAAAAGCTAGGTCACTATTCTTGGGTTTATCAGTTTTGATAATTCTTTTGAGATTCATTACTCTGCATGTTTCAAGATATAATAGAAACAGTTCAGCATTGTCCTGTCTTTCATTCTTATCTATTTAATTTGTTAATTGGGAAAGAATACTTTGGAAAAGATATTAGTTTTCTTTTTTAGCTCGTCTGTTTCCAATAAAAAGTATTATGATGCTGGGTCATCATTGTCGTCATCGTGCAAAAATTAAATGTAGCCCATTACTCAAACACTTTTTTCAGATGAGCCTTTGCATGTGCATGCAATGCTCTTGTTTTTAATGGTATTTTCATTAATATATACACTAGTGTATATTATTAATTAAGTCAGCAATATAACTGTTTCATGGGAGATGGGTGAGTTTCATTGTGTCGTTTTTTTGTTTGTTTTTGTTTTTTCTTTGGAAGGCATTAAGTATTGACAAAGCTATTTTTGGCAAAATTGCAGACTTCCTGAGCCTTTGCTACCAGGTCTCCTATCATATATAAACCGGCTATTTGCCAAAGAATACAGGCTATTACTGAACTAGCACAATGTGACTATACTTCCCTTTGCTGCCCATAGGATGGCTTAAACCATCCTACATGTAAGACGGATGAGTTCCTACACATTTGTCAACAAGACGGGTTTAGCTGTTCTGGAGTTTTCCACATGGAAACCCTCCAAAACGGATGAACCCATCATGTTGCCAAATACGCTGTCTTGGTTGTAGGACGGGTTCTTCTGTCCTGTAGGCAGCGAAAGGGTTAAAAGTGTGCATTTGAACATACATCTTCAGAAAGTGGTAGAAAAAATTACCAAATTATTATGCTATAACATAGTGATCAGGCATAACACTTTCTATTTATAAAACTTTGTTATTCAAGTGGGGATGGGGAGAGTTTTAAAATCAGAGAAAAATGGGAGTTGTTGATATTTGTATTTGATATTTTTATTTATAAGGAAGTAAATGTGAAATAGAATTTGTCTAATTTTGAAGTTCACTGGGACTTGAATGCTGGGATATTTTAATACAGAAATGATTATTAGTGGGGCAAAGAAAAATGGAGTATAAACGAGACAGTGTGTGTGACTAGTTTATATATTATATAAAGATATAAAATAAGCCGTTGTCACTGTCATTTGTTAATAATTTTAAAAAAAAATGAATTATGGGGTGAGAAGTGCAAACTTCCAAGGCTGGACAAGATGATATAGAGGCGTCTTTCTCAAATGAACAGTATAGTAGGTTGGTTTTTAAATGCAACAATAAAAAACTTGAAAGCGAAACTGCAATAAATTGAAACTAGAGCGCAGAAGGGAATGCGATAGCATGCGTTAATCAGATCTTGATGAATCGGAGATCTTTTCATTCTAGTGACCGTCTTTTCTGATCCGGCTTTGTTTTGTGATCAAATACACCCTGACAGATATTCTGCATCATTAATTTTTATATTGCTTAGATTGATTGAATAACCTCAAAACTTAAAATATGAATTGAGTAAGTGAGAGTTTATGAAATACAATCTGTAATCTGACGCAAAATACTTAATACCCTGAATGGAGGCCGCTGCAGTTTGTTTACTAAATCATCAACTTGGAGTGAATAGGTCTTTATAACCCATGTCATCTCCACTTTTCATTCTGATGTCACTTTCAGTGAAAAATGTTGACGGCCAGATTTCTATAAAGAACAGGGCAGGAAATGAAATGGTTTATACATTAATAGAAGGCAAAAATGTAATCATAAAATGTCTACACATGAATTTGAATAGCAGTATTGTCAAAAAAGCATCTTAATTAGTTTTGAGAACCTTGTAGACTTAATATTCTTGTTTAATTACTTGTTAATAATGATAGTGATGGTGAATTATAATGATAAAAGTTGTTGTCCTTTCATTGACTAGAATTTTATTCCTTGAATATATGAAGTGGAGGTATAAGATGACACTTGTAATATCTTGTCATGGAGATAGCTTTTGTGGCCAATTGGTAGAATGTCTGATTTGCATACCGAATATCCTGAGTTAGACTCCAGCTTGAGGCAGGTGGATTTTACTTGATTACATAATGATGACACCCAACATAAATAACTTACAGTTGTAGGGGGAATGGTACCCTTAAAAGGTCCCACAGACATTCAAATTCAGGGAATAGATTTTTGAAAGGAGGGGGTGTATGTAGTAGAGGTATAAAATGACACTTGTACTATGTTGCCATAGAGCTAGCTTTTCTGGCTGCATGGTAGAGTTTCGAATTTGCATACCAAAAATCCTAATTTCAATTCCAGCTCGTTAATTTTACGTGGTTACATATAACTGGCTGAAAATGTTGTCTAAAGATCCAAAAATAATAGCCTGGTATTGATAACTGACCTTTTTACTTGGATGTAGGATCTACAAATTTAAAGACTTTTTTTCGCAATAGCTCTCTGACAACCCATGGATGATGATGTAAGACAATGCCGAATGAATATTTGAACAATGTTCATTGGTAATTATTTCTATACTCACAGAAAAAATGTTATGCACAATTGTTGCTGAGATGACAACCAGCTGCAATATATGCCTTTTATTAATTAAATTTGACTGAAATACAGTTTCTTTGAAAAATATTTTCATGTAGTTGTTTTATCATAACAATTTTCTTTAATGCATGTTGTGGCCTCTATCAGGCTAAATCAAAGACCTAAACCAAGAGATAAGCCACACGGAGAAATATCGTATATTCTCGGCGTAATGTCTCAGAGGTGTGCACCAGAATGAAAGTTCAGTGTAAAGCCATAGCAAAACAACAATAAATAGAATTTAATATATTTGAAAGGAATAAATGGATGCATTAGAGATTATTTATTATATTATTGTCACAGGGTGGTAAACCCAGACCCAGGAACAGACAGCTTCTTTTTGCTCACACAATATTGTAGCTCATATTCTAAACAGTGCATTGCAAAGTTAAATAAAATGATTCATGAGTGATGAATCTTTACATTTTTACATTTTTTAAATTTCAACCGTAACCTGTAAGGAACTTCCGTCGATTGAAATCCAGAAAATCAAAACTAAAGTGCTCCAGGTTCATGTCAGAAATAAGTCCAACCCATTTTTTTATATAACCTATAACCTCGTTTTGGTGTTTTTTTTCTCTTTAACTGGAACAATTGTATATGGACACTAATGTCTTTTAAGCATAATACAGTTAGTTCCTTTATGTTTTCTTTTCAGTTTAAAAATTTATTCGTTCAACTTTTTAAAGTTAAACTTATGTCATTTTTCCTCTCTTTAAGATGGTGAAGTTTGATTTACCCATCTGATGACACTGTGCTTTATTTACACTATTAAAACGTCAATGATGTGATTTTCATGCGAATTCCCCCGCAGTTCAACTTAGCATCATACAATTCAGGTCAGCATTAATGAATTGCAACTCCGTACCATGCATGTTAATTAGGCGATCCCATGATGCAATTCTAATTAAATGTAAATATAGAGCCAGGTAGCTAGGAGGGACACACAAAAGTAGAATTTTAATAGCACTTTGGGAGTCAGTATCACAGACAGTTTTATGACAGAACTAGACAGACATGATGTAATGATGTATGTCATTTGTGCTCAAGTAATTAGCTGCATTAAAAATGGATTAAAATCTGCATCAGAAAGTTTATCTGCCATTTCTCCCAAAGCATCTGAATAGAGGGTACTTTTCTTGGCTTATCACTGTTTGAAAGCTAAACGATTTTATATGTTCATCACTTTTCACTCAAGTGTAGATTAAATCGCATGAACTTAACGTATGAAAATAGTGGATCCAAATGCTTTGTTCACCAGAGAAAAAGTTACGGCAGAGTTTAAATATTCAAGGTAATTTGAATGTGGTTGGCTATGTAAAGTTTCCATGGGAGAAATGTTGTCATAATGAGGAAAAAACGTCACAAAATATGATGCAGCTCTGTAACAAAACAACAATAAAACCTCACTTTAAGACCACCTTGAATCAAGACCACCTCACTATTAAGACCACTTATTTTTGGAAACAAATAGTTTAAAGTCCTGTGTCTGACTACTGGTAAAATTCACCATTAAGACCACCTCACTGTAAAGACCACTTTTTGCTGGAAACATTAGTGGTCTTAAGAGAAAGGGTTTACTATATATAGGTCCAAGTCTAGATACGGTATTATATATTATACACTAATAAGAAAGCATTATAACACTTTTGCACCGTGAAGTCAAAGTCAGTTTAACAAATTGTCTAATTATTTGTTCACTTCACAAAGTTGGGGACTATATATAGGAATCATGCTCATCGCGTCATGTCCAGTTACATCATATCCTGTCCTTCCTTTAGGTTCGGTGTCCTGGGTTGGATTATGTTATTGTGGCGTGATCACAGTCTCCCCTTGCATAGGAATCTATGCTGTATTTCAGACCCGTTTTTTTAGCACTTCATGAAAAGTCTCTCTTTCTATGTGTCGTAACAATATAATATTCCCATTTAGATAAAAACAGCTTTCAGTCTGATCTTGCTTTTCAGAGGTCTAACAAAGTAAAATAAAGAGCTGACTCACAAAACTATGGTCAAACAAATTACAAATAAAGTGATTTATTTTATGTGAACTGATGATATACTGTGTTCTATCAATGAGACAAAATCCATATCCCACAGTGTGATGATATAGATCTGCCGGGACTACTTTTTACTTATCAAGGAAATGTACCAGTAGTTAGCATAAAATAAAAAGAAAATTTGTTGGGTTTAAGTGGATATGGGTTATTATTATGTCATCTCGAAGTGATACAATTTTCACATTTTCACTCACGCTATGCACTCATGAAAATATAAACTCGATGAGATATAACCGAATTATCCATTCAGAACAAACCAAATTAATATCCTCTATGTATCCATATTGAGGGTTGACCCACAAAACTATTTTAATTGCATATAGAAATGGACAGAGATGGGACATTTACATAGACAACCATTGGTATAGCAAATCATCGGAGAAAATAGAGATACCTGTAAATGTAGCAGTAATAAATATCTATAATATGTTATATCTATATAGGGGGTTACAAAATCTACCCAGAATCCTGCGGAGTCAGTGGTCAAGCGTGGTGAAGTGTCGCATTCGATAACAAATGGCTGGTGCTACAACCGTACACCGGATGATACCACCACCATCTCTCAACAGAAATCTTGACATCTTATATTGTTAGGATATGTCAGAAACTCTATACACAGACTGTTTTTTTTTTTTCAGGGGTTCAGTAACAAGTTTGATGAATGGCAATTGCTGCTTTTTTGCTACTCAATGATTTTTTGTCCAGTTTTACTTTTGTTTAGACACTTTTCCCTTTCACTGTAGCAGTCTGTTATTTTTTCACACAATTGAGCATGTAAAGAGATTTCCTGTGGAGGCGGGACGTGGTTATTCTTTGGTGATTTTCAGGTTCACCGAATGCATTTCACTTGGGTGAACAATATTTGCACTGATATCAGCACATGCTGGGGAGCTGTGATGTAGACTTTAAACTTTCCCTTTCCTGTACTAATCTATATTATACTTGTCTCTCATACTTTCCCAAAATTTCTCTCCGTCTACTCTCTCTCTTTCTGTCTCTTCTGATCCACCTTCTCCTTCTCTTCCTGCTCTCTCTCTCTCTTTTGCATGCTGTCTCTCTCTCTTTTTTCACTTTTTTCTCTTTTTTTCCTTTTTTCTCCAATCTCTTTCTTTGCTCCATCTTGCTGTTTTATTTTCCTATTTATTTACTTTCATCTCTACCTTTTCTGTTTCTATCAGTTTCTTCTGAAACTACATTTATAACAGATAAAATTAATGATTCTATAAAAAAAAATGAAGTAAAATAATTTATTATACAATGTTTGACATGGCCCTGAACTCTTTAAACTTTAAAATTAACGGGCTAAAACATTTTTTTTTTTTTTTTTACATTAAGTAGAAGATAAATATACAGTATATTGCATTTGTAAATATCAACTGTATTAATATGCCAATTTGATGCATCACAGTTGAGGTGGAGTGAAATATTAAGGTGATCATTTCACCCCCGCTCTCTGTGGCAGCTGTAGTCTGTCCTAAATTAAAGAGTGCCTCTCCAGTGGGACGCTAATTCAAAGTTATTAGACTATCCTGCACAATAATGCATGTAACTCCACACTAGCCAGGATGACAAATCTCCGTAGCAACACCACTCGTCATAATTGGATGGCAAATGTCATGCATTCGGACATGCATTTCAATTACTCTCCAGATCTCATTTTAAAAGCAGTCAAAGAACTTTTTTCTTTGTCCTTGGGGGTAATTTTATATGGACAGTCTGTCAGTGGATCTTAAATAAAATGACCAAATTACAGGTAACTACCGAAATGGAATAAAAATGACACTGCATTAAATTATATGCATTTCACTTCCTTTTTGCCTCCAAAACACTTGATAGCTGTAACAATGGAAAGGTGCAAATAATACTTAATAATCAGTTCAGCCTTGAGGTCAGTATACGACAGAATGACCAGACAACGCCAAACAAATAAAACTCAAGTACCGTTTTTTAATGAACCCCCTCAGTTACAGCAGTTTTCCATTGTTAGGAAGAGATGACCAAATTTGGTATAACAATTGATTTGAAACTTGACATGCAGTTGAAGATGCATTTCACTTCACAGCTGCAGATCTCAACGCCTCTTTTGTAGTTAACAAACGATTATCCGACACAATCGTAAATCACCGAGTGACCACTGCATTCTGGGATATTGTCTGTCACTCAGATCACCACCAAAATAAAAAATGAAAACTCGAAACTCGTCTCAAGAAATGCATCTCTTCAGATAAATACCTGGTTCTTTCCAATACCATCAATTACAGATCTAAAATTGCCCCAGTGCTTGGAGGAAGGCCGATTTCTCACAAACATTTGACCCTTTTCAACCCCTTGACCCCTTTCCTCCAGTGAAATTTAAATTTTCTATACGTGTGAAATTTTGACTTTTGTTAAACTTTTTTTTGAATTTGTATTTCATCAGATGATATATTCTTTTTTAATAAATTTATAGATTTTTACCAAACTTTTTGAAACAAAAAAAGCACCTACAGTATAATTTTTTAAATTGTTTATTTTATCTACCTCCATTTTGTAAGAGTAAAAATACCTGGCAGGTGTCTTATTTTTGTTATTTTTCTTGACACATATAATCCTGATAAATGATTTTTTACGCTTATAGTTAACCTAAATCACACCTAATGTTTTATTTTTGTTTTGTATTTCTGAACATTAAGACGATTAGTCGTGACACGGAAAAAATAATGCGTTTTTGAAAGGTGTAAAGACGGTAATATCAAACCCCTACATAACCATAAACTGGCTATGACATACATATTTTAGAGTCACCATTATTTTGATGTTTAGGAATCACGCTCTTCGCGTCCCATCATGTCCA
>CM037783.1:61020220-61070220 GCA_021229015.1 Solen grandis
TTTAAAATGAAGTCAAGTGCTGTTGTCTGTCGACCTACTGTCAAGATAATGTGACTTCTGTGTCACTTTTCCACACCGTGATAACAAATTAGAGTGTGCAGCTGATTACGAATTATTTAAAACTGTAGTTCGAACCTTCCAAATAAAATAAGGTGTTACCAGTGTCTTAGTTTTCGTCAACCTCGTTATTCTTTGAAATCACCTTTTTTTATTTTGTGTTTATTTGCATTTTAATCAACAAAACACATCCGAGAAGCACATTTTGATAAGGGATGTAGTACATTCGTTTTAATTAAAAATGTCGTAAAATATGGAAGAGATTCTTCAAGTGTAAATCTTTGTATTAGATGGTAATAAATAAAAGAAACATCATTTGCTAAGGAAGAAATGAAAGACAGCTTACGCAGACAAATCTAATATTTTAATCTCAAATGACTTAAAGCACTTGTTTATGGAATTTAATATTTTAAGAAACAAAATCTGCTAATTTGCGAAAGGATATTCATTCTCTTTGCTTCTAGATCATGCTTTCTGTGTTTGTTGCATAAAATTTAATCAATTCTTAATGTCATAAATAAACGTAATTCATTGTCAATGTGTATTTTAAGGGGATATCAAAAGTAATTAACCTTGCACGTCTCATTGTACATCCTCATTAACAAATATCGATCATATCTTTACCAAACGATATATTCATTCTTAATGGAATTATGTAAATAAAAATAAACTTCCAAGTCAAATGAGAGAAATAATTATTCCAGTATGTGGTCTGTAGCAATATTGTCGCTATTTTTGGTCTTAGCAAAAACATTTTCAATGAATTACGATCACGTAAACATTTATTAAATCCTTTTTTAACCCAAGTGAATGAAGTTACATTCTACTGACACAAAATAAAGAAGCATTATTCTATCTACAAATATATGCATTTTGTAGATAACCAATATTTCTGTTATAGTAAAGAAGTGTCGATTCCAATTAAAAAAATATTTTCATGTTTTTAAATGCAGCTGGCTTGACAGACACATAGTTCAAACAATATAAGCATGTCGCAGATTTGCATTTTCAATTTAGCAGATAGCGTGTCAATAATAACACGAGGATATGTTTTTATTACGCTTTGAAATAATTTGTCTGTGAAAACAATACTTAAATTGAAATACCGTCAATTTGGTGTGTATTTCATATTCAAGACATTGTTTTCGCTCTTTTACGCCTTGAAAAAATACATAAAGTATTAGTAGTTTGTTCTTATTTAGGTGTTTTTACAGTAGGATATATTACTTTACCATTATATATTACAATATAACGTTGCTAAGATGCATCGTCAGAAAGTCACGATCAGCTCCTTCTGTTACTCTTCATTCATTTATGTTTTGTATGGAGAAATAATCAGCAGCCGTGGGTTATCCTACGTTGCAAATTAAGACGTTTTTGTTCCTCCGATAATAATCTGTGTCACCAATATAGACATATATACTTTGATTTGGGCATTTTTATAGTTTAAATGACCAATAATGTAGACATGTTTGCGAAAACATATATAATTATGTATAAAACGAATAAAACTATTTAAAATGCACATTTGCAGTAGAAAAGGTGCATTCGACTAGATTATTTGTTCAAAACCTTACTTGACCCGTTATATATATCAAAGAAAGTGAGACTCAACAAAAAAGGGCTTAAAAACACACCGTGTTTATACAAACATGTTATCGGATTTAGATTTGTTGCTTTTATTACGACTTGACTTTTTCACGGCTGACTTAAGTGTTTTACAGCTCAAAATAAATTTCAAAAAACGAAGTGTTGTACCATCACGATTGTCTAATAATGTACATTACTACTCGATATTCATATAAGCTTAAGTAATTAAAGCTAAACTAGCTAAATAAAATAATATTGATGTGTTTTATGTTGCCTGTTGTTGCTGTTTTGTTTTTTATTGTTGTGTGTGTATTTGGTTTGTTTTGTTGTTGTTTTTTCGATACCAGTATTCGAGTATTTTATTCACCCATTCATTTATACATGCTAAAAGAGAATAAGTCATAAATTTTAAATAAACATGTGAACGTGTTTATTTTCAATATCCATGGTGCCCGTAAAACAAACGGAAGGTGTCGGTTAAAGATATGTTTAGAGCAGTAATAGTTAGATATACACATTCCAAATACATTTTACATGTGCGTGATCCATAATGCGGCAGTTGTAGAAATGTAGAATGAAATACATACGGCTTCTTTTGAAAGGTCGAAAATCTTTTGAAATATCATATCATTAATGAATTTCCCTTAATGAATTTATTTCATAAAATTTTGCATATATTTTTTCCTCCCTATAACGTATAGTCGCGTTTTAATAAAAAATTATACAAAAATTAAAAAATGTAACATTATTATCAAATAAAGAAGTGGAAAATACATAGCTGGATTACGCTAATGAGGAAAGTGTTAATCAGAACAAAGAATCTAATAAGGGTAAATGGGAAAAAATATACCAGGAAAAGAACAGTGAACAGTGAAACAAAATTTCAAGTTACTTCAGACTAACAAATTATGACATTACGCACAGGGTAGAGAAAAATATAAAGACAAGTGGAAACAAACTTTATTGACTTTATCACAGTTTTTGATTTTGAGAAATTTTAAATCACCACAACGATTCATTTAGAGATTGATTTATTCGATGGGTTAACTTATCATAAAAAGGAAATAAAAAATAAACATTAATAATGATTATTTGTCAGAAAGTTTTAGTTTAAGTGGATATATGAATATGATTTAAAGGACTTGTAAGAAACTAACAATTGCTAAATGTCAAATAAATATGTTTACATACTTGGAAATGACAAAAATGAATAAGAGTTAATACTAATTAGTATTTTTGAAATCTTAGTTTGATATAGGCATGTAATACAGTAGCATTTATAATGAATATATTAAAATGACCATTTGAGGTCACAACAATTAAGGCCTAAAGGGAAAACCATGGATAAAAATGCTTGAGCCATATCTCCAATATTCTTATATACGGAGCATTGTGATTTTAGTTTCGCAGGTAACACTATGGGAGGTAATATCCACCAGTCAGTTCCATTCCCTAATTGAGGTTTTGATAGTACTTATTGTGCCTTTTCGAAACTCTTAAAAAATCACAAATTGTTTATTGCATTTTTTAAAATTCTTATTAACTTGTAAAATGTTTTTTTTATTTTCAAAATTAAAATTGTCATATAAAAAAGAACGCTTTTAACGATCGAGTTCCACGTTATAAGTTTATGTTCTCATGTTACAATTTCTTAAATGTAGATTCTACATTGTTGTTTTTATTGGCTTAATTTTTTATTTTTGGTTTAAGACTGAAAACGTTTATCTTAATCGATATTTACTGACTGTTATCATTTTTGCACAAAGATCGAAGATCCATAGAAAACAAGTCTTCAAATGTATCAGCGAAAGACAGAAGTGGCAAAATGCAAACAAGAATGTTACTAGCGGATATTCTATATATCATATTATACCAATAGAGGGTGTTTCTACAGCACATGTGTCAGAGCTTTTTTAAACACTGGGCTGAGGTGTCACGGTCTGAGATTTCCACTGAAAGTCGCACTGCGAATGCAGAATATTCGGCAGAACTGGTATAACTCCCTTGCTTGGCGCACAGCATCTAAGGGTAGTTCCAGGACTGGGTCGCCAGGTGTCAGGATAATGTGACTGGGTGTGGTATCATGCCACATATCTACGGATTGATATTGCAGTGAGGCAGCACTATATCTGTCTCATAGTAAACAAAGTCTCTGGGTGACTGAAAAACTGTCGGCGAGAAATTAAGCCCGGTGGACACATAAGTCCGTCTAATGGTAGGCCGAGATTTTGACCTGCAGTCAGATTTCCAGCCTTAAGTATACGAGTAATATCTTAGGTATACATGGTAGGGATAGAGTAATATTCGAAGCATATATGGTAGAGATGGAAAGATCGCCTGCCTGTGAGCTAATTTACTGCATAAACTGCACCAAACGTTCTTCATATTACGATTGCATAATTATAAGATAAACTTTAAATATAACTTATCCCACACATCATGTAATAATTAATTACAAGCACAATACAGAAGACATGAAATGTGCTACGATCGAAGCGATAAGTAAGTCATGAACTGCATGTACAAACATCATTAAATACAAACATCTACTGACTAATAGCTTATTAAATATGGTCAATCACATGGGAAACTATTAAAACAAACAGATCACGTATTTGATACCCCAAAACAATCACATAGAAAAATATCGGTCACTTAAAAATTATTACAATCACAGATTTACATTCGCCTGCAATACCAATTTGCACATGCGCCAACGGAAGTGTTAACGCATTTTAACTGGACATATATATACCATCATGCCAAATTGTATGCTTTTCGCAGGAGGTGGACACATTATTTCACCATATTACAGTACTAAAAGGAGTGAATATCGTGTGGATAAAGTTTTATGTGCATGTGGACCTCATGCTTATTTAAAATCGTGTTAATTGAATAGAATTGATGGTGCTTTTCTAATTTAGTTTATACAAGTTGATACATATATATATGTAAACGAGACTTGTCGTCACTTATATTTGCCTATATATATATATATATATATATATATGTGTGTGTGTGTGTGTGTGTGTGTGTGTGTGTGTGTGTCAATATAAACTGAAAATTAAGTATTAAGGACAATTGTAATTCCCTATTTGCATGTATTGAGAGTTAAGGCCTTGCTTGGGGGAAAACTGCTTGCTATTAATCAAAGCCCTTTCATTTAGAAAATGAAGAAATATATCTTTTTTTTTAGAAATATATTTCTTCGAAAAGTCGAGTACGATGTCTTGATAGCGCTTGCATATATAATTTCAATACTTGCAGGTATCGCTGTTTTATTCTGTTACGTCAACCAAGTGACAGTTTTTATTGCATGCATAGCAATTAACGAGAAGCGTGTGTCTGAAAACCGCCACTTTGCCACATGTATGCGTGTCCGCACACCCGAGGAATGCCAAGCCAATAGGAAGTCAACATCTTTTGTACGTTGCTGCTCTGGTCCCACGTCTATCAAGACGGCTTTTGCCAAGACTTTTATCCCCAAAACCAGTGAAGCTATTGCTAATAGTTTTATTTATATGTTACTTTGCAGTTTGCATTTTGGGAATCACTCAACTGGAACAGGGCCTAGATTTGAAAAATATGGTTACAAAGTCATCGTATTATTACAAATTCAGAAATAATTATGTTTAGTTGTACCCTAAGGAACCTTAATATCAATTGTTTTTGACGGAAAAATTGTATTCAGATTCAAGTATTTAGCATATATGATTTACTAGAAACAATTTAATCCGATAAAAAGTAAATGAAATCGCAAATTTGCTGTCCATCTATCAAGCATATCAAGGGTATATTGATACCATTTCAACTGCATTTGAAGGGCTTCAATCGTTCTTGTCCATTTTATCAAATCAGAATGATGTAATGGATGCACATCGAAATGAAGTCATTGCTTTTCGCTTTCACCTTATATCAGAAAGTATCAAAGATAAGCAACCACAAGGCTTATTTATGTTACGTATACGTGAACTGGTTGAGGATAGTGGTCATTCTGTGTTTGATTTTTCACCAGCTTTTTTTTCTATGAAAAATATATTACATATTGTCACAAACAATCCAGACCGTTGGAGTGGCAGTAGCTATGGTGTTTTTGTCACATGTACCTTTATGCCCCACCTTATTTTGTTGATATACATTCAATTAATGTTGCCATGATATTTGTCGGAATCTTCGGATTTCTGCCGTTTTTAGGACTAACACAAAGTTTCTTAACTATGATAAATCTCGTGATGAGCAAAGGGTTCTGGTGAAACAAGAAATAATAGAATAAAAGCTGTAATTAACCGCTCTGGACCGCCAATTTTCCATGGAGCAATATCTTCACTTCTCGGCGTATTCGTATTAATTTTTGCAATATCTTTTATTATCTTTTTCTTCATGCCTTTTTTCAGGTAATGAGCCTATAATAATAATATTTTCTTTGTTTATTTCACGCGATTTTGCAGTAACCAGTCATATTGTTTTTTATTTGCCCGTTCTCTCCTGGTGAAAACGTGTGTTTAAAACGGCCGAACGCTGTCAGTCCGTGGAATAGCCGGAAAGACATTGAAGATAAAAATTCTTGAATTAACCCCGATGGCAGTGTTATCTCAAAAAATATATCTATTGATAATGAAAACAAAAGTAAGCATCTTAATGAAAATTATGCAAAAGAGACTTTATAGTGTCAAGAAGAATCTCGAATCGTTTTGATAATGATTTGTTGTCAAGAGAAAGCGTGTCTGAAACATATGATTCATATTGCCCTAGTCCAGTCACGGCTTTGAAAGTAACATTTAAAATGTGTAGATCTGAAATTTTGCATAATGGGATTGCGAATAATAAAATAGGTATTTAATATTCAATTCGGTTAACTGTAATCTATATACAATTAATTGTCAAACTAATGCAACGACCGAAATTGTCATTGATACTAACACAATATCAAGATGAAGTACCCATTATGAAGTGTTACTTGTCTTTGATAGCAAACTTAGTCAGTTATTGATTCAGACAAGTCTTAAGCGTGTAAATCCAATATTTTTTTTTAAAGAAATTGGTAGTAAGTGTTTTTGAATAAAGTACACATGTACGAGAGAAAAAAAGATTTAGATCGCGATTCGGTGATTTTATGTCGGCGTGTTATATTAGTGGGGATATCAGCCAGTTCATTTCTTTTCCTAATTGAGGTTTCACACTGCTCATTAAATGTTATCACTCTTATTATATTTACAAAATGTTTATTACAATTCCAATCTTAAAATTGTTACAAGCTAAAAACAAATTTACGGTCTAATTTCTGTTTGACATATTTACGTTAAAAGTTTAAATTTGAAGTTAACGTTCGTATATTACCAATTCTTAAATGTAAATTCTATATTGTAGTTATCATGGGCTTATCTTTTCATTTTGATTTACATTTAAGCTTGAACACATACGTTTTAATCAAAAGGTATTAACTACTGTTATTTTTGAAGTATAAACAAAGACACATGGAGATTAAATTTGGAAAGCAATTAATCAAAAACAACAACGAAATATAGAATTGTCATAATGCAAACAAGAATTTTACTGGCGGATATTGCACACGTCGCCTTTTACCGATAGAGTGCGCTGCTACAGAGCCATATTTATACATGTGGATTGACGTCCTATATAGACGGTATACATGAGATCATTATTGATTTCAAGGACTGATATTATCCATTTACTCCAGGTTGGAAACATGAACCCGGATGTAGACCTTAATATTCTAATAGAAGGGATGATGTTATAGGACCACTCTTTTCCTCTTTAATACACACTGGTAACACATTATTTTATTTGAAAGGTTCAAACTATAGTTTTAAACATTTCGTAATCAGCTGCACATTCTAATTTGTTACCACGGTGTGGAAAAGTAACACAGAAGTTATCTTGACAGTAATTCGAGATTTGATGTACTTGACGATGGCTGCTAAAATGTTTCTTACCACCGCCTGATTCTGGCAACATTTAGCATGAACATGCTGAAAAGGGGGCAAGCTGGGTTCCCGATTCGAACGTGCGTCACGTGTGTTACATCATTTCTTTTTGGGTGCATAAAGGGAAGTTTGCATCGCACTGTATTCACATACTGTTAGATAAGACTATCGATTTGAACAGTCAAATTGAAACGTTATATTTAGAAAGCGTCTGTTCTAAATGATGCATCGAATAAATGTATCCCACCATATTGGGATCAATAGTTAAAGTCTCTGCACGCAGGAATGAGCATTAAGCGGTGTGGTTAGATAAAGGTCGTCCACACGGGAATTATCACGACAATAACGCTTGGGTTCATTTAAAAGTCTGTTTTGCCGGACAACTAACATCAACTTGACTGTGATAATCTGTACACTATTGTTGTTGACCCGGCCAATGACTTTGAATGAACGAAATCGAAAGGCGAAGAGGTAAATCACTATATCAAATGTTCATAAACTTCACTCAACCCGTCAGTGAAAGTTGGATCAAAAATATGTGTACATATATTAAACTCCATCATCCATATGAACTAAGCATGAATATGGACAAAAGATATCTCAACTGTCAAGGTTGATTATCAGTTTATTCCTCAAACATTATCACCTCAGATGGCCAATCTGCATGATATTATGTAATCGTTATTGGTATTAAAGGTGAATATACACTTTAAGAAATGCATATATACTAAACTATTTAGATATAAAGGTACACAGTTTAATGATTCCCGACCGCAAAATACAAAATACAAAATTGTACTGGTAGTTCAGCATATATATATTGTGTAGTTCCAGGGCTGATTGTCTAGATGACTTTATGAAAACACTCCCGTTATTTTTTTTTTATCTTACCATTGTCTTGCGATCGATTGTTATACCTTTCTGCTTATATATATATATATATATATATATATATATATATATATATTATTTGAAAAAAATATATATTATAATCTTTCAGAAATGGGCAGACTAAGAACTAGGAAGGTTAATGACAATTCAGCAATAGTTGAGAAATATGATCATATTTATCGCTATTTGGTCATCTTTTTTTCAAACACGTGTATTTTAGATTTTCACCTGTGACAAGCTTGTTCTTTCTATAAAGTGATGCCGTACCGGCGTTGATTCTATTTTGCGGAAAATGTGTATGCTTTCAGTAATAAGAGTGTATAATATCAGGCTTTCTCAGGTTTTCTTCCATTCAAAGTGTCTTTGAAAACTTTAGAAATACGTAGGAAATTAAAATTACAGAGTACTGGCTGGATTTCCTTGATATAGGCCTATTGGTATTACAGATGAAAGACATCAAATTTCATTTTACATTTATAGTAATACAAGGCCATGCAATAATATTTCATTTTAAATAAGTAGATTTTACTGCAACGTATGAACTATATATTCACCATTTAAAAAGAAACAAGAAAAAAAAACATACATGTAAAGTTATGAATTTTGGGGTGGCTTTTAGAAGATAAAAATAAGTGATCAACGTTTTCATTTCTGTGGGGCAGATTCTAGCAGAAGAGAAGAAATATTACTAAATATATGCTTTCTGAACATATTCAAATGTAACATATATCAAAATGCATGCAATATATTTGTTAATATAAAAATCAAAACACAATTTGGGTAAAAATGTCAATTAATTATTTTGAATTTTAAATGCCGTTCTAGCATTTATTGCTATCATAAAATTATAAACATACAATTTATACCAGATATGTTTGGAGCACCGTTTTCGTTTGTTTTCAAGTTTTCCGGCTTACTCTGATCAAATGTTCGCAAAACTTCTCATACCTGGTCAACTTATTCGATAATAACATAAACTTGAAAGAAAAAGAGAATCATATAATGATGATAATATAAAATTAATATACATGTTATAAATATTTAGATAAAACTACGAAGATCTTAATTTTGTTGTACAAGTTACCATCTTGAATGACGCATTTAATTAATGGTATTTCATTTGATCATTAAATAAAATTAAAACAAAACAAACACTAAGTAGAAACAATGCACATTTTTTTATGATGTAAGTCCGTGATATATAGGCGTGTGATATTTACATTACTATTACCTTATATGTCCGATGTGAACTAGTATATCATTATATCGGAAATTTGTTTTGGAAGTTTCTGTGACCTTAACCGAGACAAAAATATTATTTAAGAAAAAAGTAAAATAATTATTAAATTCAGAATCATTTTGAAAATATAATTTGGATTACAGATTTAAGAAATCACGAAAACATTAGGTTCTTTTTTTCTTCACGGGACGTGTCATTTATCGGTGTTACACACCAGAATACATAATAATTGTAGTGAGTTAGAATGATTTATTCCTAAATCATGTTAATGAAAATAATTTATGTTCATATTGTAATGTACCCGAAAACGCTGATAACTATTTGTTCGTTATAAAAAAAATATAGAAATGAACGTATCGAATTAACGTACTATAATTACTATAACTATTATTATTGTTTGTCGTAGTGCTACCATTATTACTATTTGCCAAGCATATACACATATTGAGAGAAACATTGCCTTTCGGAAAATATGTAAGTTTCATCTTGCATCTAGACGCCTCCTCCGCAATGTCAAATGGCAATTTCTTAGATATGAATTATTTGAAAACAAACGAAGGAATATCCCTGCACTCCGTGTATTTCTATTTGGAACACTGTTTGTAGCTTTTATTGGGTCTGATAGTCAAAATTATGACAAGGACACTAAGAAAAACACGATTTGTTTTAAACAGTTTTATTATAACATTCAGTGGTAATTAGAATATTCTGCAATACGATTCTCAAACAGATAAACTATTCTCTCATTTCAAGATATTTCAAAAGTTAATGTGTGCCACATTAAAATTGCAAATAGAGACGATTCACTGAATCTTCTTATTAGATAATGGAAATGAGAATCAAGTAGTATGCATCTAAAAGTACATTTGTTTGCCAGTAAGCATTGCCACTTTACTAATATATACTACTTTTGTTGTTTCATACTCGTAGATGTACATAACCGACGAATGTACGGTGATAATACGAGTCAAGAATGGTTCAAAGGGTTGACATTTCATATTTGATCATAGGACACTGTTTGTTGAAATGCACTTTAAGACTACAGACATCATCGGAACCCACGTTTGCTCAATATGAATTGCTTCTTAATCGACCGTGGGATATTTGATTAGCAAAATTTCTTACTCATGAATATTTAAGTATGCATTTCATTTGATCAGAAACGGATATAGCAATGATTACTTGGCAAATGAAACGGCGGCGCATCACATGCTGTTCTTTGTCAGCTTTTATACTTTCATTTAAGAGAATTAAAAACTACTCGAGATTTCATTGGTCAGCAAGTAGCTAATTAATACTCATTTGGCGTACCATATTAAAACGAGCTAGAACAAATAAGTCTTCTTCACATCTAGAAACCAACTAAACATTCCGATCTATAATTTTGAATTAATTTAACAACGAATAACTGAATATTTCTACGAAAAATTGGATATCCTCAATCAATAATTCAAATCGATTGAATACGTATTGTTCATTCTAATCAACATTTCTCCATGAAAATTATCTTGAATGAAATAATAGTTAGAAACATACGTTATCATTAAACTAACAATATGCTTCAAATTTTCGAATTGGGACGTTACTAATATTTCTTCATGTTCTGATTTTGCTACATATACTTAATTATATTTATCGTGACATATTGAAAGAAACACTTATATCAACGTTCTTCGTATAAATTTTATTAATCTGAAATCTTTTTCTTACAAAAATATTTTAACTTCAATAACAAATCGTACACAAAAAAGCACACATCAACACCTTTTCCTACGAAAATATTTAAACTTCAATAACAAACCGTACACACAAAAAAAACACACATCAACACCTTTACAGATACTTGGATACTTGGTGTCAGAGGGCCATCATAACGTCGTAAAGACCAAATATAATGCGCTACTGACATTCAATTATTTAAGATAATGCATTTATTAATGAATGTCTTTTTTTTCATGATATTCAACCCATAATCTATTACGATGATCAGTCGCTTTCCCGAATATTTTGCAAAGTGAAAAATATCGGAAAATACAAAGCTGCTGTTCAAACAATGAAACTTGATGTATTTAGAATGACATCTAGACAGAAAGAGTATAACTCATCTTTTGCTCTACGATCCAAGAATCACGCAACCATCTGTTTAGACAAACATAAATCTATTTTGTTATTGATACTGTTCCAGTGTATTTGCATGTAACTTAGGAACTCGTAATTAAATCTATAACCTGATTTTCACGACATCGCAAGCATGACATAAATTTGTTTTGATTGTTAAAATCTAGGCCTTTGGTGGCATAGGTATAGTTAGTTAGAGGCTATGTCTACAAACACATAATTGTATAGTAATAACAAACGACAGTACCCAGTAAGGCCAATATGGTATGCATAGGAGTCTCCTAATATTAAGGCTATTCATCAAATATGTAGCTACAAGTATCATTTTGACTCTATTATATCGCAAACAGGGACTGAGCCCAAAATAAATATAAAAAGAGACGTATTATCAATAATGCGTTGAATACCCAATACGTTTGTTTGGATAATTTCTTTATATGCCTTAAATTATTCAACAATTCGGAATCAAAAGGTTGGGGTTTGAGTTCGAGCAAACCATGATATCAGTTAATTGTGTGCATATTTGCAAAACAAATGTAATTTTTAACAACATAATAATGAATATTTAATCAATTAATTAATCTCTATCATTGTGTCCAGTTTGTTTGAATTAAACTAAAGCTTAGACTAAATGTATTTCAGTAAAAATAAATATAATTATGATATAGTGGCCATCCTTCTTTCATTAGAAAATACATGTAATTTATCTACCATTGAAGGAGCTTAAATAATTAGAACATAGATTTCAAAATTTTAAGATTTACGACACTATAGCACACATTAAACTCATTAAATCCAGTTGCAGGATGAGAATCTTTCGTTTAATAAACTTTTTCTCTGATGTGGAGGATGTTGTTCTTGTGATTTTATCGGTTTGTGGCTATATGAATTATAATAGACTGTTATGACGGAAACATTAGCCTTGAGAATTGTAATTTTGCAAAAGCCTCTTTTTTAAATAGCATCTTTCTTAAAGCAAATCATTTGAATGAACACCATACGAACAAAACCCATCCATCTTTTTATTGAACATGGGTCCTACTTATAAATCTCAACGTGAAACGAGTCTTTCCCTTCTAAGAGGTGGGCGGGGGATGGGGGGCTGAAATAAATTCGTAAACAGATCTGTAATAAAAGTGCAATAGTTATTGATAAGAAATATTAGAATATTTAGGATGAATTCTCGAACAACTACAGTATACTCAAAACGTTATATTTTTTTTTTATTCTTGAGAGTGTTTGTTCAACATCACCATTTCGGTCGTTTAAGGAACCTTTCTATACCAGATAGGTAAATGCTACCTCATAATGACATCTCGTGGATTGGTAACACAGCTAGAAACATTATTCTTAAAATTATCGTACATAGGGTTAACAAGTTCTGAAATTAATCTTTATTTTGTAATCAAGCAAATACATATTTACAGAAACACAACCTACATATCCATTGTCATAAAAATAAGAATGTGGCATTCGAGTTAACCGATAAATCTGTTATTTTAATTCCTACCTTTCAGTAAACGCAAGATGTATAACGTAGGGCTCATCCTCCTATATGTTTTTCAATTAATCATTTAATGTTGTCATTACATCAGTTTGTAGTCAATCTAGTCGTTGTATTGTCCTAAATTGTCTGACGGATGCCAGTTATATTTATGTCTACCATATCCGTTTTTATCTCAAAACTTATTTAGTATATTTTTTATTCTACTTTTTAGGAAAATGGGTTCCGTAATATAAGTAATATATTAACCTTCTCGCAAATCATCGAACGCATGCGTAAGAACCATGACAAGAGAACACTAAAACTTGCATCGAACTTGTTTCATTCTTTATGCAGAAATCCAAGAGAGTTTTTGACGTTTCTGTCACAGATGCCGAAGAGGGTAAGCCACAGCAACAGTTGGTATTGCCTTCTTATAATGTTTCTTTGTCAGATTTATCGTGGACAGACCCGGTAAAGACGGTTAATTCTAGCACGGAGGTCTCCAAGACACCACACTGATGGGGCAATATTCCAGTCTAGTCAGATCATGTCATTGACGAAACACAGTAGCTGCTTGAAATAAAAAAATCTAAATGATAATAAACAATACGCACTTACTTTTAAGGTATATTAGCATGTTTAAAATTGCAACAGTAGGGAAATCACTCCAAGGAGTCCCAGGCTTTGAATTCTAAAACAAAAATTCATGTACGAAAATTTGATTTTTTTCCCTGTTTTAATCAATTTTAATATAAATGATAAATAATTTTCAAAGATATGATAGATTGGTACGCTTTTTTCACAAAGGCAATATAAAAATACATAATTATTTATAAGACTAATAATAAAAATAATTATTAAACAATGCTTCTTTTCAGTCATTATTCTTATACATTCAGAGCATAAAGAACCGTACACATAAGCACTATAGATGCTTATATATTAACTAAAACTGACTCATGTTATTCTTTTTTAAGGTCTGATTTCTACATAAAGGTATATCTGACAACATATACATATATTTGTATTGTTAAAATCATTTTAAATGTTTGAAGTTGAAAAAAAAAAACTTTTTCTAATATTAAAAATGCTTTCCTCAGAAAATTTGACGGGTAAAATGGAACAAAGGTATGTAAGAAAAGAATCGAATAAACTGATATCATTAACATACACACTATTCCGAGACAACAGAACAGCATTGATAGAAGAAAGGCGAAATCCATACTTGAATAAAAGTACATACTTGTAACAATTTTAAGTAATCTCTGTAGCACCATGTCTATACGGTACAAAATAGGAATACGTTTTAATTTGTCTGTAAGATATTTTAAAAAAAATAGTCAAGACATCGAGGTATTCTCAATGTTCACAATAGATAAAATGTTGTCAAGTATACTGCCGAAGGAAAATCTCAATCACAAGTCACAATATATTATGTATATAGGTTCCCAGACAATTACTGAAATAAGTATCCACATAACAATACTATTAGACGACAACGCATGTAAAGAAAGTAATAAATCATTGTAAGAGCCTCCAATTTCGTAGTTGATGTAAACAAGTTCCAGAACAAAATTCTGTCTTGCAATGAAATACGTGTATGACTGCGTCTTAAAACTTAAAGTTATGATCCTTTAACGTTTCACCTTAACAAAGATAAGATCCATCATCAGGGCTAATTTTGGCATCTAATCTAATAGGAAGACAGCCGTAAAACAGTATACATGTATGTTTTACCGCCTGGGCTTTTTACATAATGTTTAATTTTTAGAGTTAAGTTTTATTTTTAATAAAGCTCTAGCCTGCTAACTACATGTGGCGGTAGATAATGAGTACAAAGAGGTAACCTAGTTATACCATCGAGCTACCACAAACTAGCGGAAGGCATCTTCCCATGAAATATCCGAGTGAACGGAACCAACAGTGACCAGGAGTTAGGAATGTGTGATTATAAGATACGTTTTTTGATCTGTTGTTGATGGTATAAACATATTTGACACGACTTTTGGAGAACATGCAACTAGAGATAGTTTAGAAAACATTTACACATTTTAATAAAACACCACCACAAAACAACTCGTGATTTATGATAGGAAATGGGTTGCCATTATATACTTTTTTAAATTAAATGAGTGTAGGGAAATACTCAAATACTCATTTAAGCAAACGTTAATATGGTAATTAAGATGATTTAGGTACGATATTCGTTTTATCTTCAACTAAATTGCAAATATATCACCTTTACTTAATGAATACGACGAGGTTACTGAATTTCTCATAAAGAATGTACCTTTGTACTCTATTTATCGAATAAGCAACAAAAGAAAATAAGTAAATAAAATTAATAAAAAGGCGTTTTCACTCATGCATTACGAAGTACAGAACAGATCAGAAATGTATTGACATCGCTTGTACATTTTTGATAGTTCATCGTTATATAACATTCATGACAATGCGAGAATGCCATCATTATAAAGATTCATTTAATTTGAAACAGAAACAAATATGTGTAATATTATATTGAATGATAATCGTTTAAATAAAAATGTAATATTAAATATAGATAATATTCCATGCAAGCTAATCTAATTAAATGTTTTATAAGTAAAGCTGAATTTATAATCACATTTTTATTATAAGAGTGTGCAAGTTAGATGAATTTTAACAATTTTGGACGAATGTAATTGTACCTTTATAAGTATCATCCCCTTAAATTTAAAAAAAAAAGAAAAGAAAATTAAGAAATGATAATAACTGACCTGTGTGTACATTTAACATCTTAGCTTCCAGGTTTGTGAGGCTAGGAACAATGGGAGAGCCAAATAACTGATTTTAACTACGGGTTTTGGATGAACTTTAGAGCTTGTAAATTACTTCCTTATAAGAAATAAAGTAATTCTGACCACGATTTGCATTTATTCTTTACTGATCAATCTTCCCGTATGTCAGTGATTATATTTATAGTTTCCACTGTAACTATATAAAATAAAACAAAAAACATTTAGGTTTCGATATAACAGGATTATCCAAAGAGTTATGTACACTATTTTTGTTTATACAGAAATATAACTGTGGAACGTGATCCCAGCCCTGAACAAAAAGTTTCAGAAATATTCAAGGTAAGGTATTAACGACTGAAAGAATCTTTATTGCTTAAATCATAAGAAAACTAAAGATACAAGAGCATACAGTTCTATAATGACATAATAAAATAGTCAAACATAGATTCAGATAACGTGGTTTGCATATCTCTTTTGTAACATTAAATTAAGGATTACCTTGTCTCAATAGTATTTTGAAAAATATGCTAGTTGATGATATGTGTGGAGAGAAATGGAAGAAATAATGATTAACAAAAATATAGTAAAATAAAGAGCGGCAAGTTTAAACAGTATAAACATATACTGATGGTCAATTAAGATTATGTGGTTAATTATCGATTATATGGATACGTATTTTTATGTTAGTAATTATGACCCTGGAAAATCTATGAAATTGGATATACTAATGTGTAACATGCAATAAACGTATTGAATTTACAAGTATTAAAACAGGCTATAGATTCAATAGATTCAGGTGGATTCATTCACAACTAAAGTGTATTTTAAAACGTTGTGATTTGATAACAAAACCGAGGAACTCATACGTAAAGTAAATGCACGTTGTCTATAATATTCGAGAGGCTAATTGGACTTATTGCTTCCAATTCAAAATTAAAGCATCGGTGAGTTTGAGAAGTTTATTTCTTTAACTCGTCGGTTTTGCATTCCTGTGACGTCATTTGACCTTTGAACTGGACTCTACAAAATAATGATTGAACTGGTGTTTACTGGTTCCCTGAAGTCCAAGTCTGTGATTGGCCTATTTTTATAAATAAGAAGTAATGTTATAGTCAACCCTTCCCTAGAGCTTCCAAGTTAACTCGCTTTAAGAGATCAGCAAGTACTGCTTTGTTATTAATTGATCAGCACTTGAATGCCCACATAATTATTTTCACAGACTTACAGAGCTTGGTGATAGTTTTCAGCGATGATTATATACTTTAGGATATTTTGATACATATAGTAACATTTGTTTATGTAAAGTCTTCTTGATTTACTAAAAAAGGACAGATGAGTAGGTAGTGCATTTCATCACCAATATTAGTTTTTGAGATGAGATGCATTTTCGTTCGAATACGTCTGTACTACTCCAATTTCTTACTTCTGGTAAATATTTGTTGCCTGTTCTAAATTTTACAAGTTGTAAATATTGGATTTTCTTAGTTTTAGCAAGTACTATTCAAAAGGAATTAGTTTTTGTGTCCGATTTGGTGCTGTTATGAAACAACATATATAGGAACATATAGGTTATTACGGTTATATGATAATTCATGTGTGTGTGTGTGTGTGTGTGTGTGTGTGTGTGTGTGTGTAAAATAAATATAATCAATTTAGCACGAGCAATGGTGAATCCATAAAAACAGTATAATTTCTAGGAACACCGTACGGTGGATTGTACTACGAACAACGTGTTGAAGACACGCCTGAAGATTTCTAAAGATCCCCAACCAGCCTCATAGACACGTAAAATGACCAACCCTTAAAATTCTTTGTTAAGAGTAACAAGACCCACTTTTTTTTTAAAGTACAGCCAAAATTCAAGAAAGTTTTGACTGCAAGTTATTTGTTTATCGAATATTAAAGCAGGTTTGGTAAAAAAAGAAGAAAAGTATATTTTCAACTAAAGTAATTGGTGCAAGCAAGTAAAATTTAAGGTTGACCGTATTTCTATATCTACAAAATTTGTAAGGTATGATATATTTCTGAGTGAAAGTCTTAAGTACAGATTTCATCCAGGAATGAACTGGTACGCTGTGTGTATTTTTATGACCTACAAAGGTTAAGTTTAAAATAATCTTAATCTCATTGAGGCAGAACTGACTTTCTTTTGATAAAGAAGAAAATGGTTATGCATGTGCTATCTGTATTTCCATTCGCTTTGTAATGGTTGAGTCATAGCACATGTCTTTAAACTGACACGCTGTGTAAACATACTTCAAACATGCAATTTTCCTATTGAAGGGCATACAATGCAATCTGGAGTACAGCTGGTCGTAAATATGATTGTTCATATTTTAAGAGCCGTTGATATGAGTATCAAACTGTCAAATGCTGTCAGTGGGACATTAAACTTACAAAGAAACAAACTAAAACTTTCTTTTAACTGCAAGTACTTCGAAATATAATTTTCCTTTACGTCACAGTATAACTATGGCTAAAGGCGATTTACCATTTTTGGAAATGCTTATATTTGGCGGTGGCACTTTTGTTTCCAAAGTTGTTACAGACGTGATGATCTTTTTGACTTCATAACCGACTTTATGAAATTCCCCCATAAATGACGAAGAAGTTGGGTTTTATAAAATTAAAACGTTGCCGGGTCTTATCTGCTAAATTAATGACACGCACGTCCGCATCAATTCATCACCAAAAGATGAGAAAAGATATAAACTAAATAGAAAAAGAAGTTTAACTCGATCAACACAAATTACTTGCGGCCACCTTCTTGAGTTGACCTTCAATCAAACCCTTGACTTTGATTTACTGGTGTGGAGGTAGTACTCGCTATTTACCGATTTGTTAGTGTAAACTTTAAGATCTGCATTCAATTTACCGATTTAAGCTTAATCAACACACTTGTGGGGAGAGAGAGAGAGAGAGATTTAACCACAAACTATCAGGCTCGTGAAGTTAAGTCTTTTGTTTCAATTTGTCAAAAACTGACAACTGACAGCCATATTCATTTCATTGTTTAAATAAAAGCCATTTCAAAAAGGCAGGTAACCCTTTATTTGGCACCGATATGGTCCTTTTTCTGTATTAATTTATTTTTACCATAAAACCATCAAGTTTAATCAATTCAAACTTAGAATACTTGATACCATATATAAAGGAACCTATTACAAAAGGATAAGCAATCCTAAAATTCACTTTGGCACAGATATGTCCCTTTTTGACGAAAATTGTTCTGGGTCGGTTAAGTTCTTGTCAAGGAAATATTTTTCAAAAACTTTTAAACTTATTCACTTCAAGGTTGAAATATTTTCAAATTAGAAACTTATTTCAATAGGTGTCCATTTCAATAAATGCCAGACTGAAACATAGACTATTTAAAGTCAATTTTTCGATGTAAGTTCTTATCTCAATTATTGTTAAAGCTAGTGGATTGAAACTGATGTCACATTTTTTTTATGTAAACACTTAAAATAGTAAAAACTAACAATAACAAATCTAGCGATCAGATAAGTGGAACGTGCTGTGTTTGGAAAGCACTTGTTTTAGATTAGAGTTTGATTAAAAAATAAGAGCTGATTATACTTTCTTATCGCTTCCGTTCACACATAATTATATTCTTATTTGTATCACTCAGTCTGGAGAGGATTTATGAGTAAATAATGTGGAGTTTGGAAGAAAAACCAGACTAAAATGGCAAATTTGATATTGATATTTAGATTATTTTTTAATCAGTGTTCTGGTTATATAACAGTGAATTAACAGTAATCATTGTCAAATATAAATAATAAGATATTATAATAAATGTAATAAATGAATTATTAATATTTATATTAAGTGTTTAAATAGGATTTTTTCATGTTTAAAGATGAATTCAAGGGCGCCTAATTATAACAATTCCTCGGAATAGGCATTTATAATGTTTTGACTTAATTAACTTTGCCATATTAATTTAACCTGTGGATGATTTTTTATTTTTCCTTTTTTCGGGGGGGGGGGATAATCTCAATCCTACTTTTTATTTATTATTTTTTTTCCCTCTTTATTATTTTCTTGTTTGGTGTTTGGGGTGAATTTTAACTCACTGGTGTCTAGAGGAAAGGTCCGCGGCAAGTAAGAAGAGAAGCTCACAAATCCACATTATCCAACAAGGAGAGTAAGAACCCGAACACAGGCGAAACCAACAATGATGGCGCAGGGAAGGCAACACAAGCTGCACAAAGAGATTCCAGTAACCTGCATCTGGCACAAGATCATAAAAAACTACTAGCACCAGAATATGTTGTTCTTGGAAATTCAAATAAAACGTGCCTGTTAGTCATAAATTTTAATAGAAAAGAACTCACTCCCGCTATGGTGCATTTTGTTTTTGGTTGTTGTTTTTTGTTTTGTTGTTGTTTTTTGCTGTTGTTTTTCTTTTCAGACTGTAAAGGAAAGAAATAGAGATAGGGCAGTATGTGACACATATCAGGAAAACAACATAGGGATAGGCTCCATTGCGGATAGGGAGATTAGCTATTAAAAATGACAACATGGGAAATAAGGTTTTTGACATTTCTCCATTGAATGATGCCAGTAACTTTTTGAAGCCGATCCAAACTTAACTTAATATTTACTGAAGTACACTAAAACTATCCGTCTTGATGTTTAGCGGTATGGTGGCCTGTGTTGGAGACGTATGATCAACAATTCGGATTAAGACTGGCTTCAGATCTATTCTGTAAATGTTTCAGCAACATTAATTACGAACTCTGTCTCCTGTTTATAGCTGCAACTAGTCGACTTTTTTCTCTAGCCAAAGGCTTAGCAGACCCCAGAGATTTTGTCATATATCACATTTTAAGAGATGGTTCAAGACTTTTTGTCAGTATGTTTTGTTGATAAATTGCAACAACGGAGCATTTTGTTTTTCACTAAATACCAAGTTTGAGAAACAAACTTGTCATTCTAAATCGGCCATGATACTTCTTAGGAATTTCATACTACAGGAACTCAGCTTTAATAGTGTATTTAAAGCTTCTCATATTTCATCTAGAAACAAGAACAATATAATTTAAGATGAAAAATATCCCAGACACGACCTTGTCAAAGTTAATGTAACCATGTCAGAGACAGTCTTGACAGAGTTGAAGGATAAAAATATAAAAAACGGTAGAGTTCTGACATACTTCAGAGTATTATTTATATCCTAGTATCGGACAAGTAGTTTTATCTCAATCAACAGCAATCGTTAGATCAGATACAATGGCTTTCGAGGGCATACATATTTTTATCCTTGGGTTGTTAGAACAAAATTTATTGAAACAATTATATCAAGAGTAGCCAATTTCCCTGTCGCAAATACATCAAATCTGCATTGAAGTATTTGCCCAAACTGGCAAACAAGTTAAAGCTGAATAAGTTATAGCGTGCACCTCTTAAGTTCACTGAAAGGAGGATTGAAGTTTAGATGATTTGGAAGAACTTCCTATAATGGGACTTTTGGCCGTGCCTTACTGCCACTAGTGTCCTTTAACGTGATTTATTTTAATATTGTTTCCTCGAGAGACCAGGAAGTAATAATCTTACCAACATATTAACATCTGCCTTGCAAGGTGTTTACCAACCTTAACTTTAAGAAATTAGAACATATATTATGTATAAAAATGAAATATAAAATTATGATCTAATAATTTATAACTCATTTAAGTTACCATACTTTAGCATGGTAGCAGCTCTCTTTGTATTACTGCTGTTGCCTATTTATTAATCATTATGTTCTGGAACGAAAAATTAAGCTTGTGTAAAATGAAACAATAATCTCTCCTGATAAGCACAAATGTATGTCAACATTTTTATGAATATATAAATGAATATACAGGTGTACACTGTTGCAAATCGCTCTCCAAGAAACATTACAAATATTAGGAATACGCTTCTGTAATGTGAAAAAAAATGTAATAATGATATGCTATATAAATATGGGTTTATTTTATAGGCACAATGAATCCTTTTTTAGTATATATTTAATCAGTTAAAGCATGTCTGGACTTGTTTTCATCTGTAATGCATTCACAATAAGTTCATACACTGATTTTGAAAAATACAAAAAACTTAAATTTACTGGTAATGGTTATATATCATGACGATGTTTAAGTAGAAATAAAATTCTTTAGCTAAGCTGTTAGTATTGATACTAGATAATCTGGAGCGGATTTATTTACAACCACAATACACTGAAGGTAATCAGAATATTTTTGATGAACTGACAATTTGGTTCACAGCTATTCCTAATACGCTTTTAGAAAAAGAGTTAATTTATAAAAATAAAATGATATCACGATTTCTTTATTTTCAAACAAATATGTCTGGAAAAATGATAGAAATATATAAAGCATTAAAATATTACAGGTTCAAAATTAGCAAGAACTTTCTGGAAAGTAAACGAAACTTAGTCGTTGAGTTCTTTTACAGCATGACAATGCTCAAGTTCACACAAACAAAATTCAAAAATTGCAGTGGCCGCTGCAAAAGAATGTAGATACTAGTATTTGTCCACTCACCCTATTCCCCAGACCTTGCAACCAGTGATACCACATGTTCTCAAATTTGAAAAGGATCATTTGCTTACTATAGAGGACTAGTGCGATGATAAAGATTTTGACTCGTACCGATAAGGCCTAGAACTACAAACGGGAAAGGATGTTTGCATCACTTTTAAAGAAGAATTACTTTGCAAAATAGATATGAATCACGAATGTCTACATCCGAAACAAATGTGTATATTTATACATTGCTCTTTTGAGATGCATTACCGTGATATTACTCCAAACTGTACGTTTTATTGTCTGCAACTTTGAAATGAAAAGGAAACGATAGTTTCATAATTATCGCATGTACAAGTATATGTGCAGAAACAATGTTAACATTGTTTTAATCATTCTTTTATCCTTTTAATTCGTATTATGATGTGAGCAGAATATATGAAGAGATTATATGGCAAACATTTTTAACAATTGTTCGTTAGGATTTTGATAGCCAAACATAATGTATATCTGTGATATGGACATTTGCCCTTAGATTTTCTCTCATATGCTTTATTTCAAGGCTGACATTTATACACCAGTATACACACTTTCGCACTAAGGGTCAATCGAAAGTATTCAAAAGATAATTATCATATTCATACAACTTTTGAGAAAACCTTCTTTGACTATTAATCTTATTAGGCACAAACAAACGTTTTTTAGCAAATGTTTATCGTAATAAGATTCGGAGTTCCCCGACTCTGTCCATTGATTGTTGTTTTGTCATGTTTAAGCATACTTATTCTTCCCTGGGACATTATTACAACATTGTTCATGAAACTTGTTTCAAAGTCTACTATCTTGTGATAAAAATCAGATGCATGCATGTTTGGTTTTGTATGGATCATGAATGTTAAAAAGAGACTGCAATGCATACCAGAAATCGACACCCTGAAACTTTTATTTTAGACATAACGGTCAGAAACATATAAATTATTTACGTCTCCAATGGTAATGTAGCCTTTTTTGTTAGCTTCAATAGGTAATTCATTGCCAAACGTTTTGAAATTTGTATGAATCTTAAATAAGTAAAAGAACAAGCTTCCTGAAAATGAATAGCTTTTTTATTAAATATGTTTTTAATTCAAACAAGAATGTGTTACCTTGTAAATGGTATGAATGGGGATACATTTTTCATGTCAATACTTTTGTTTTTATCTTAAAGGAAAAAAAAACCTGTTACATACGGAAAGATGCTGTTAATGAAATTGTATATAAACTTAATACAAAAGTTCTAATAAAACGTTATTTATGACTCACTAATTACAAGAAAAAAATAATAAATGTATTGTAAACTCTAGATAACTACTGGTTCATATTTTAGAAAAAATAATGTCGATTAGTTTTGCTGTTGTTTTTGCCTATTAAGTTTATTTAACTGTGAATAAAGTCACACTAATATATGTCATATGCGGGTGTGTAACTTTAGACTAATAGAGTTTTGTTTCCCTGTAAAGTTTGATATTACACAGTGTATACAGGCTGTTCACATTGTCAGAATGAATTCCTATTTTCAAAATATGTATAACTTGAAATTGTTCACATGCCTTATCAATTATTTCATTATGCATTTGTCTGAATATTTTTGTATAAATAGTTGTGTTTGTTACTGGTTTGTACACTGTATATATACTTCATATCTCTAGAGAAGGGGGAGATAAAGCTTTATTAATTGTATATTGTAATATTATATTACTATTTGCTTAAACCAAATATTCTTTATACATAGGGTAATAATTGTTCAGAGGTTATATACTTACTTCTTAAGACATTCTATTACTTACCCTTGCCTCATATTCTGCAAAAGAAAAGGTTATAGAACGGTAAAAGAACTAATAAATAAAGTCGTACTGTTCAAAATTTGTTTACATTGAATTTGAATGTTTACATCAGTTTCGACATATTAAAGGGAGATATGTCATTATCTATAACTAGTATCCCTTCAACTAAAATATTTCAAATTAAAGCCTCGTTCTGTTTCAGTCTGTGTTCATGTGACTATGGTTTGCAGCTACAAGAAAGTTATTGCGATCTAGGCATTTTCCTTTATCAGTTATAGGGGAAATGTTATGCCTGAAAGACAGTCGAAGCGACAGTGTACTTCCCAAAAACAACAACGTTATACCATTATGTTTAAAACAGACTAATATATTTGATAAAAATACCACATTTGTTATCTTTTTGAAAGAGATAAAACACATTTACAATAATCATGTAAAAAGAGCATGTGTACTCTTTTACTACTGTCTGTCTGGCAAATTGGATTCCGAATCAATCCTGATATTGATCATTTGTTCATATTTCATATTGTTTAAACTGTAAAGTAATAAAATAAGTGTATGAGTCAATCATGTATAAAGATGCGGGGCATCTTTTTCTGGATTTTTTTCATCATTTATGCAACGAGTGGCTCAGACAAAGGCTATTTACTTACTTAATGTGATATGTCGACCAATGAGAAGGTAATATATGTAGTTGTTAAAACTGTAAGCTTAGACATACCTTCCCATCGGTTAGATACAAAATTTATCTCAATATTATGATGAAAAAGTTTTACGTACTAGTAAGACAATACAACATTCACACCGTGTTAAACATGATAGACCATTGTTTCATTACATTTCTGAACGCCAAAACAAACAAGAAAAGTGCTATGAGTCAAATGTGATCAATTTAATATCAACAGGATTAACATAAACAAAATCATCTGTTCAAAGGTAAGAAAGTATTTTTTCAAATCCTGATGGGTGACACTAGAAGTCGTAAGCATAGACATGCTTGTTTTTAAATTTTAACATGGCCCTTTCGGGACTAGCTAAACAATGATACACAAAATTTAATTTAGATTTATTCAATATCATTATGACATGAATTACACCAATTAAAAGAATAGTGCCGGTGCATAAATGTCATTTTAGCATTTATGCTGAGACGATATGTGAATACATTCTAGGTTGCATAGTATATGGTGGTCAAAACATTTCATCATTCAAGAAGATTTATTTGGATAACAATTTCCATACAGGCATATGCGTTTTGTGAAAACTTGCAGATAGGTCTACAAATATACATTGTACATTTATATATTTTGAATTCAGGTATCCATGTGGTATGCACGATGCATATAGGTTTCCGTCTTTAAATTCATGTGTTTAATTCAATTCCAAGATCTGCCTATTTGTGTGTATTACATCACCTCATTTGAGGAAACGTTCCCACTAATAAGTATCCTGATCCCATTCCAGCTGTTGGCCCATTGGCAACACCTACCAGATCACTATCAAAGCGCAGGTGGCTGGGCCTGGAGGCAAGTGTCCAATATGGCATTTTGATTAAACTTGAACTAAACAATGAGTAAACATTGGAGTCTTAAAGGGATTTGTTTGTTTGTTGGGTTTAATGTCCCACCGACGATATTTCAGTCATTTTGAGACTATGTCTACTTGAGACAGATACAGTGTTGCTACACAGAAGTTCCACGTCGCATAACCATTTGACCAACCAGTCCTGGATTTACTTTATATGCTAAGCGCCAAGCAATGAAACAATACCAGTATTAATTTAACGACTTAAGTATGTCAGAGAACAACCCACGACCTCCTACCCCCGAGGTGGACGCCCTATCCACTCGCCCACTTGGGACGGTCATTTTTGAAAGAATAAACAAACCATTTGAGCAATTAGCAATAAAGTCACAAAATAAGCCACCTGTAATCAGAAGCTGTCCTTGAACCTAGGTATTTTTTTTATAAAACCTGAGCATCCTGATCCTCGTGTAAAAGAAGTTCTCCAGCTGGCAGCAAGCTTCAGCAACAGTCATGTCTCTGGAACTATATGGATATTTTATAACTTAAATGCCTTCTAGTCCATCATTACAGAGATTTCCATCTGGTGTAAAACCAAGAATTGGAAGCTTATTATGCATAATAAAACCATGGTTACCTTTATCAAGTTGATACTATAATGGTTGGTAAAGGCTTCACAATACAGACGGAACTTAGTAAACTTGGTCTTGTGTAAAACCTTACCCATTTTCTCTAGTCCATCACAGATATTTCCAGCTGATGCTTATATAACAGATAAATATATATATCAAACATACCCTGGTCTGATTAAGCAATACTGACACTTCACCATAATACATTTGTTAAAATAAAGCATACCACAAAATTTATGTTATTGAAGCTTATGTGTATACGTATTTCTACTTCGTAATAATTATGCTGCCAGATGCACTCTTATGTATTGACATATATTACATTAGACGAGTTTCATCCCTTAAAGTTATATAGCTACGGTTGTGACAGAAAATAGCTGAAGTTAGGCATTGTCCTTAACAGTATATATAAGTGAGACTCGTTGCTTGGCCATCAACGAAATCATCATTTTTATGTCGAGATATGAAATGGCGACATATTTATTTTCCTGTACCTGGAAACATGTAACATATATAAATTATTATCATTAGCAAAATGCAAACGTATTTGACACAATTTGTCTATATAGTCCTATACACCTAATACAAAGGCTTTTATTATATTATTATAGGCTTAACTGAGTTTTGTTGAAGTTGATGTCAATTACCTGTGACGAAATGCAAGTTTCTCTTAGTATAGTCGCTGTTAGTACAATCAAACGGCATCGACGTTAGATTATCGGTGTCGTAAAAATATTTCATATTTTTTTATAATTTAGTTTAGCGGATAAGATTGCATTAATCAGTTATTCAAAACATTACTGTTTGAAACATTTTAATGTAGTAATTGACACTAATTGCGCTAGTAGGGGAAAGTGTAATAAAATACTTCAGCGATACTGATTTTAGCACCCCGTGAGCGTGTCGTCACGTGTCGATATAATCACAAAGTTTCTGGAATTTATCCATTGGGACAAAAAAAATGTCGAAATACAAATTGTCGAGATAAGATAAAATTCAATATATATTTTGATAAAGAGAAAAGTCGGGGAGGGGTGCTCTAAAAGTACCGTATTAAAGTGGGGTGTAGGGTTCAATTTTTGCGGTTAAGGGGCCTAAAATTGTTTATCCTATTTTTGCGCATTTAAATTTTAGCCGATTTCTTAAATGATGTACTAGAAATATTGAGGATTCTTTATACGAAGTGATTTTTTTTTTTTTTTTTTTTTGTGAACAGCTAGATCTATTTAAAGCATTTTCATATATAGTTTTAGTATTCATTTAATATAAGCATCATTATCATAAAAGGTTGAAACTAATTTCTTTACAACAGTATTGCAGTCCGATATCTTGCGGGATGATAAAGCCTCCGATGAAGGTCCATTTGGGTATGGCAAACACTTTCAGATGCGCCATTACAATTGCGAGTCGTCTTCCTCCACCTGTAATTAGCTGGACGTCGCTATATGATTGAAATACTATCGCAGCGACGGTAAACCCCAATACAACAACAACAAAAACAATTGCGAGTCACAAACTGATATAAACATGTTTTGGTTAGCCTGGAGATGTATTGTGTCACTTCGCTTATACATACATACAGGTTTATCGCTACAATTACAGCATAGCGCGTCATAGGTGAGAAATCATTAGTACTGTTAAAGGTGACTTAGGAGAAGTGTAGTGACTGTACTGTCGGCACGACTCACGGGCGACTATTTGGAAAAATGTTATGAATTTAATATTTACGGTCTGCTATCATCCGCAAAATTTCGCAAATAATACATTGCCGCAGAATAAAAAAATATACGGTATATCGAGATGTACTAAATGTTGAGACTAACTAGCCTTTATTATTATTAAAACTAGTGCAGGTAGACAGGTACAATGCATTGGTCATTTCATATATGAAGTGAAATGCAAATTAATGAGAGTAAGTCTCAATTTCTGGAGAGCTAAGACTTACTGCATATTATGTGTTCTCTAATGATTATTATAATAATAGGCAGTACTGTCTAAAGACAAACCTGATTTACTCTCTTGAACCTTCTTCCAAAATATGATGTATATCTCTCCCGCCATTATTTCGTCCTCTGCCTTGTATGAGTTTTGTGTGTGTGTGTTTTTTTTTTTGTGTTTTTTTTTTGTTTTTAGTGGAAATATGTTGATATGTTGTAGGAGGGATGTAGATATTTTTATATCCTTATGTTTTCTCTATTTCCTATATTCTTCTTTGATAACAAATCTTAAAGTGATACTTTTCCATGACATGTCAACCTTTTATCGGACCATGTGCAGATTACAATAACACCGTATTAGATAAAACTGTCAAGCCAGCTGGAATATCACAGGACAGGCAATAAACGTAGGAGGGCATTGAAATAGGATGCCGGAGATATCTGACAGATGCATACGTTTGTCACTTTGATATGTAGACTTGGTTATTGCACAGTTTTATCAGTGATCTCGATATTTTATTCACAGGACAATGGAAATGTAGGTTCCAGTATGTAAAATTAGTTTCAGGACTGTCTGTCACTGTGTCAGGATAATGAAGGTATGAATCCAATAGTCTTCGGCGTAGATTTATTGTATGACAGCACTGAATATGGCTCACGTAGAAGGAGTCAACAAATTACTGAGACAGGGACGTTGAACCCAAACAATTAATGGATATACAATATAATAACGTTCATATTAAAATGTAGGAAGAAGGGAGCATACGTAATTAAGGTATGTTTTCATCCTCAATTAAAAATCCAACCAAAGTATTAAATGTATTTCTATCTGCTTCATTAATATTACAGATTTATTTAGTTGTTTTTTTCTTCAGTAGATAAGACCCATTTCACTTTGAAATATCCGAGAACGGTGAGTTCCAATCCCAATAAAAGAAGAAGGTTGGCCTGTATATTCTCTTGTTTCATTTGAAATTGTCTATGTCTAGAAAGATGCAAAATTGCACAAGCTTTATTTATATGGCTAATCCAACTGCTGCTGTGTCCGTTATAAGCCGTTTTACTTTGCAGTCGAGCATTGTACGCCCTTTCAAAGATTTTCAACCACCAAAATACAGTAAAAACAACACTGGCTACGATAAAAAAAATTAACTTGCCACCAACTGGGCTATTTTAATTTTAAATGTATTTGATAAAAACACTCGGGTAACATGAGTAATAACACTAATAAACATCTCCCCTTAGTGCGTCGCTCAGGAATGGCGTTCGGGCAACGTCAGCGTACCGTCGGTGTGCTCATGGTAATGTTTTGTTTTCTGAAATTGGAGTTAATCAATAAAATGCATAAAATTAGTTAAATTCTCATTATTTTACTTCCTTCAACATTTTAAGACAGCAAGAACGGCACTGTGTTATTCCATATATGTGTTTATATTTTAACTGCCATATTTGTTTTTTAAGATTTATTCTTTAAAACAAAAGTAATAAGATAATCCATATATTATTCTCTTTAAGCAATAAAAAATAATCTGAAAATACATAATGAAGATTTATAAGGTATGTTAATTGATTACTTTCTAATGTTGTTTTAATTTTACATACCTGTTTGCGCGCAAAACATAGTTGAAGCACATAAAGGTAATTTCAAGATTTTCTCAAACTCCAGCTCTAACCATTTGATTCTGAACGTTGTGCAATACAATAGAAATTTCATATCACATACGTAAAAGCATAAGAATTGACTGATCTACGAATGGCGGACAAACAGACATTCTTTTAATAAAAATTTGTGGCCATAGGCTAGAAATGGTGGTCCGGGTTAGAACCCTGACCGCGACACAATAAAGTCGTAAAATGGAAGTTCATAGACTCAATATAGAGTAGTTATGTGGCATGCCTTACGTGGCTGGAAGCATCTTAAATATGTTTCAATACGATTAACGATTGAGTCCCAGAGTAACAAAGCATACATTCGAAGAACCTTCAACTTTCAAAGAAATAATTTGTCGGATTCGGGAGATCGTGTTTGATCCGACAGTCGTAAAAATGGTACTGGTATAGCTCCCGCTCAGACTAAAAGTGTAGTTCAAAGACTGGTTGGCCCGGTATCAATATAATGTAACTAGGTATATTGCCCGTTGCCTATGGCGTGATATCGCAGTACGGCAGCAATATATCTATTTCACAAACATTTTAAAATGAAAATACCGTCTGTGGGAGGTTAAAACCAATCAAACAAACACATATTTGTCATAGGATACGCTGTTTGATAAAATCAGGAAGATATTTTTATTGAAAGGGATTGGGTTATATTTTATATATTGATAGTTATATAGTTCTCCGATGATAAATGCTGAGTACCAAACCATTAGTTCAGTATATATTTAGAAGTTATTTTTGTTTGCAAATAATAGTAGAGAACGGTAAAGATTGCGTTTATTGCTATCATAAAATAAAACAAAAACTTGTATTTAAGTACATTCGCATGGTGGCATGGAGATGACATGGTCATTTTTTTTTTTAAATAGCATTATCTTGTAGGAACGAGATAGCTATCTTGGGGGACAAGAAATTATCTTGGAACGAGACTATCTTGCTATCTTGTGGGAACGAGAAGGTTATCTTGAGGGAACGACTTAACGTCGAGGGAACGTCGAGCTGTATATTATTCAACACCTAGTATAAAAATAAAGCCAAATGAAAATACATCAGCATTATTGACATTTCTTATTTATTTCTTAAATTTACTTTTTACATTGTATAGTGAAAATTTGCAAGATTAATGCAAATTCTACAAAATTTTCCCCGATTCTTTCTAATGTCACAACATAAGGAGATAAATATTCAGTAATAGAAAAATTAGGCAAAAACAAAAATAAAATCATGATAAATGATCATATCAATGAAATGTCACTGTTTGTATTTTTCTCAAAAGAACGACACATGATAATGTCCGCACGACAATGCAAACTTGTCGTCATTGTCTATCTGATTTAATGACTTTTCCTTTAGCAAATCATCATTTAATTATTTATATGACCAGATTAAAAAAACATATTAACACTGCAAACGGGTGATTCGTTTGTTTATTTAGTTGTATTTTCTTTATGTTATGAATCCAGGAAAGGTTCTAGAACAAAAAGGAATTAAACAATATCTTTAATGATATCTATTGTTCGATAATATGACTCCATTGCGATCGATCTAGCTATATAAGCACCAGGGCTTGTCAAAATAATATTGATGTTACATATATATTTAGGAAGATATCAAGGGAAATAATTAGAAAAAAAAATATTTAATTATAATTCGCAAGGAATGTATGTCGTATTGTTGATAAAAGTTGTGTCTAGCTAACTGTTAGAAATAAATACTTCTATAAATAATGTATTAAAATGAAATATGTTAAGGTATAAGTACATTTAGTGCAATGATGGATAATTATTACAGGAAAAAAAATGGTACGAAATACAATCAAGCTTTATTTTCCGCGTTTTGAATATATATATATATATATATATATATATAGATTGTACTTATTTGATATATGAATAACAGTTGTCATGTTTTTTTAAACATTTATAATATGTAGTGTACATATTTACAGGAAAACTATTGAAAGATAGGAGTGCGTATGAATAAGTATGAGGGTGTATGTCAGTGAATTAGTCGGCGAGAGTGGGTTTTTTTTGTTCACGTGGCTAAAGTATGTCAAAATATATTTTTATGTATTTACGATGTACAATATTGTATTAGGCAAATAAAACAAAAATAAAAAAAACACATGAACATATACATGCAACTGTTCAGCATCTCATTTTTTTTTTTTTTTTTTTTTTTTTTTTTTTTTTTGGTTTTGATTTCTATTTTCATACATGATAGATAGGTGGGGGACTTCGCTAAAACAACAGTATTATGATTTATATATTATATAGGGTGCCTGGATAGCGTAGTTGTAACGCACTTCGCATCTCGCCAATGCGTCCTGGGTTCGATTCTTGAGAGGGTACATTGGTCGCCCGTTCAAACACGTGGGTTTTCTCCGACTCCTCCGGTTTCCTCCTATAGATAATTACCACATACGCCACCATCCGAGTCATTGAGAGTGTTTTTTTTAGTTGTAAGAACTGATTCGTAATTGATGTAAAATAAATAAAGTAAATATGGAACAATGGCTAAATAAACATGATATCGTTCCGTAGAACGACCAGTATTGTCGAAAGATATGCCATTATCCCAAATATCTAATCCTTATGAGATGTTGAGATAAGTTCACACTACATATTCACTTAATAATAAACCATTTAAACAATCTGTTTTAAGATATCATTTAATTTAGTGATATTTCTTTTGGTTTAACCTTGACCTTTGACCCCCCTCCCCCCCCCCCCCCCCCCCCCCCCCCCCCCCCCCCCATCAATTTGGCAACTACGTAGTATCTCGTTCCCTCACGATAGCTTTTTCGTTCCCTCAAGATAGTATCTCGTTCCCACAAGATAGTTTATCGTTCCCAAGATAGTTTCTCGTTCACACAAGATAGTTTCTTGTTTCCTCAAGATAGAATCACGTTCCAAAGAGATAAATATCTCGTTTCCATAAGATAGCTATCTCGTTCCTACAAGATAGCTTCTCGTTCCCTGAAGATAACTATCTCGTTCCCACAAGATAGTGCTACTTAAATATGATATATAATTATTTTTCTTTGCATAACATATGATACAGGTCATCTATTTAAGGTCATGTAAGAAAAACCATACATACATTCAAAAAGACAATGTTTCTCTCAAAACCTGAAATGTTTTGAGATATTAAAAAATTCTATAATCGGGATTTATACTGTAAATATCCCTTATCTGTTTATATGCTGTATGTTTCATGTTCACAAAAAATATATTGTGTTTCGCTATAATTCTGTTGTGCTACAAGAACATTCCCTGCATAATATAACAAAAAGAAGTGCTTTAAATACCGGAAGTGACGTCAACATACTTAAACTTATTTTGTTTGGAAGAAAAGAGAAACTTTAATTAAGTTTTTTCTTATTTTTATTATGACACTGAATATAATAATTATTTTACTTTTCTTTCTAAAATGACAGTTTTTGTCTCGATGAAAGTTACATAAACTATCAAAACCCAATACAATGATATGCTAGATTACATCGGACATATAAGGTAGTAGTTATCTAAATATCGAACAAATGATACGAAGTTAATAACTACACAGATATATCACAAGAATTTTCATCATGAAAAAATCTTCATGCGTCCTTTAGAAAAGAAAACGTTGATCATTTATTTTTATCTTCTAAAAGCTCCCCTTAATTTTGTAACATAATGTTTTAGATGATTAATATATTGTTCAGACTTTGCAAAAATGATCATATTTCTGAATAACTGCTGAATTGTCATTTTGCTTCTTAGGTTCTTGTTTGAAAATGCTAAACCTGTTGCCTTAATTTCATATCAAAAAATCACCGAATCAAACAGTCCTGGACTGGAAACACTCCATATATGCTGTTCAAAAGTTCCAGTACATTTTTTACTAGTTTTGTATTTAGCAGTCGGGAATCATTAGACTGTGTATCTTTGTATCTAAATATTTTAGTATATATATTCATTTATTAAAGTGTATACTCATTTATATAATACCTATAACGATTACATAATTTCATGCAGATTGGTCATCCGAGATGATAATGTTTGCGGAATAAACTGAAAATCAACCATGACAGTTGATATATTTTAGCCATATCTAATACTTAGTTCATATGGATGATGGAGTTTAATACATGTACAAATTATTTTTGATTCATCTTTCACTGACGCGAATTGAAGATTTATGAACAATTGATATAGTGAATATACCTCTCCGCCTTTCGATTTCGTTCATTCAAAGTCATTAACCGGGTCAACAACAACAGTGTCACAGTTTATCACAAGTTAATGTTAGTTGTCAAGCAAAACAAACTTTTAAATGAACTTAAGCGTTACTGTTTGTCGACCTATTTTCAAGATATTGTGACGTGACTTCTGTGTCACTTTTCAACACCGTGACAACAAATTAGAGTGTGTAGCTGATTACGAATTGTTTAAAGCTGTAGTTCGAACCTTCCAAATAAACTAGGGTGCTACCAGTATCCTAGTTTTCGTCAACCTCGTTATTCGTTAATATATATATTGTTTTTTATTTTATGTTCATTTCTTTTGTAATCTACATATTACATTCGAGTTGCACATTTTGATCAATTAATGTAATGCATTCGTTTTAACTACAGATGTCGTAAGATATTGAAGAGACTCTTAAAGTGGAAATATTTGTATTAGCTGGTAATTAAAAAAAGAAACATGACTTCTTGAAAAGAATTGAAGGCTTATCTGATACTATAATCTCTAATTACTAAAAGCACTCATTTATGGAATACATTATTTTAAGAAGCAAAAAATGAAAATTTGGAAAGGATTTCTCTTCATTTTGTTTCTTTAATATATCATGTAGCTTTCTGTGTGTTTTTTTTTTTTAACTTAATCAATGCTATAAATTGCTATAAATGATAATGTGCATTTTAAGTTAGTATCAACAATAATTGACCTTATATATCTTATTGTGCATCATCTGTAATCAATATAGAGCAGTTTTTATCCAACCGATGCATTCCTTCTTAATTGAATTATGTAATTAAAAATGAAAGAAAAAAAATATTCAATTATGGGGCCAGGAGCAATCATGTTGCTATTTGAGGTCTTAGCAATAACGTTTAAAGTGAATTACAGTAAAACCTCGCTTTGAGTCCCCCTCGGAATAAAGACTACCTTGCCATTAAAACACTCATCTTTCGAAACAATTAGTTTTAAGCAGAAATCCATTAGTAATATGTCCACTAATTAAGACCACATCATTATACCACTATTAAGACAACCTTCATTGGACAAAATGCCTCATATCTATGAATTTTATCCCACTAATAAGACATCCAAATATCAAACAGCATCTATGTATTTGTATTAATTTATGTCACTGTTACAATACACTGGGTACGTGCCTCATCAAGCTGCTTCTCAACCGTGAAACTTGGACATAGGATTGAAATAAAATTTGTTGATTGCCTTTAATGAGACTTCTACTGAGGGATTGATAGTCGTAGCTTGATGATTTTGTGAGCCAGCATTTCATTTCCATAGTTAATACCAGTATAGAACAGTGATATTAAGATAAAATATACTATACAGACCATTCTATAATAAAAAAAACGAGGTTTTAACTTTTACTATGAACATTCGTAATTTAAAAAAAAAACAACGTATAATGAGGGTTGAAAACGAGTGCATATATATTTGTAATTCACTTTTATCCCTCGATATGATTTATAGTAATAATACAAACACACTAGATTATAGTGCATGATCCTAAGACTTATTTATACAAGTCCTGTTCGGACTATATTGGTTGATTTCACTGATAAGACCATCTCGCTAATAAGACCACTATTTTTCGGAACCGATGTTACAGTAGTCTACAGACACAAACTACAGTAGCATTATTCCATGTGCATGCAGAAACCAATATATCTGTTACAGTAAAGAAGTGTCGATTTCAAGTTCAAGAACCTAGATTACATGTCTTAAAATGCAACTGCCTTGAAAGTTATTATTCAAGAAATATAAGCATGCCATAAAATTGCATATTCAATTTTGCAAATTGTGAGTAGATAATTTTATGGCGGCCATGAACATATGTTCCTTTTACGCTTTCCAATGATTTATTATCATTAAATGAAATACCGTCTATTTGGTGTGTATGTCGAATTGACATATCACCCCTTGAAATAGTTGTTGGTTATCCTACGTTGCAAAGATATAAACTGTACCCCTTTGTATATCACCAGCACACTAGTCACTTGTCTCCTTTTTATCGAATCAACGGCAATAAAATTACAATACCAGCTGCCTGTTACTGATACATTGTATATCACAAACCTATTCACATCGCAGGCACGTTATATAATTTGCACTTGATATTTCAACTGGGAAATGTACAGGGAAATTTACAGGGACATTCTCTTAAAAAACCGGGGATTTCGTGGCACAATATATGTTACCGATTCTATAATTCAAAATCAATTTTAACAGTTATGAAGTAAATGATTTTGTATTGCCCAATTCTATTTTGTCGTATAAGTGTCTTCATTCGCAACATGTGCATATTCTGTAAATTTCTGGATTTTCTTAATAGACATAAATGTAACACCTTACAACAAATTTCATAGTCAACACGAGCTTGTTCTTTAGTACAAAATCAAATTACATAAAAAAATTAAGAACAGATTTTATTCCTCGAAAGATTGTGTTCGTTTCATAGGAAAGTACTCTGTATCACCAGTATAGATATTTATGCATTTGATTTTGACATTTTTATGGCTTTTAATGTCCAAAACTGTATAGATATTGGCAAATATATATATAATAATTATATTTTCCACATTACTAAACATTAACGCATATAACGAATAAAACTTTTCCATTAAATAGGCAACGTTGCAGTAGAAACTATGCACTCGACAAAAATGTTTTTGCAAAACTTTACTGAATCTATTAGACGTTTAGTGCTTTCACCCATACATAAACCAAATGTGTCTTTGATAAAAGTGTCAATGGAAGTGAGGGCACAACAAAACTATTTTGAGAAAAGTATGTTTTACTACACTCAGTGTTAGACTCAGATATGGGAAAGTGAAGTGCTTTACCATCACATTGCCTCAAGGAATACAATATGGTTAAATGCGTAATCCTCGTATATATAGCTTTTCTTTATTTAGACTTTTGTTTGTATTTAAATCGAATTTATAGGAAAATACATGTTATGTAGATCGCTTAAAGACTAATAATTAGTTCCATATTATCAAATCTTTAGTACTCAGTTTTTCGGACAGTCAGTAATTACTGATACAGATTGAAGGTAGAAGTTTAAATCTACAAATTTATGTTTGCGACGTTGATAGCATCAATCCGGGAGACATAAACAAAGACAACTGTCATGGAATGCAACACGGCAAACATAGATAACTTGATTGTTGATCACCTATTAACTGATTCTAGCTAAACATCTGATATACACCATCGGTATTAATTTGAAATAAAAAAAAATCATTTTTTGCGATATTGATTTAAAATAAGAGTAATTCTAAAATGGAAGATAACTTATAAAAAGAAATATATTTAATACGAAAGGAATCTTAAAGTAGGTTCTCTTTGTTTTAAATACAAAATGTTTGATCTTATATTGTAGCATTGTATAGTAATGCAATTTTACTTTGTTCTAGACTCTTTTGCAGCCATTGATTGATCACTTCCTATATTATTGCTGTTATTAAGTTCTGCAGCGAGAACCTAGCTTGTGTAATCATCTCTGATAAGCACAAATATATGTCAAAATTTAAATAAAAAATAATGCATTATTTCCCTATAAGCACAAATTACATCCAAGAGGAATATAAGAGGAATATTGAAGATTAACCATAAACAAAACAAATGAATATACAGATGCACACTGTTTTATAATCGCAAAGAAGCATTTCAAATATTATGTTTCTTTCGACTTTTTCTGGGAATACGAGTATTGAACGTTGTATGTCCATACAGTATTTCAACATAAAACTTGCTGATAGAATTCGTAGGGAAAAATGTCCGAATACATTCTAAACATTGAGGGTAAAACAGGCCTGACCGAACTTGGATGTGTTTGCGTACTAAGTTATTTTATTGACAGGTTTCGCTGCCTTGTTAGGGTCATCAACCCACGTCGACACATAAAAACACATGTCACAAGTTCATCGCTTTCAAAAAATATCGAAAACAACTTGCCTTATACTTTTGCTGCATCTTCTTAAATTATGATGGGTCTTTTAGCAATATCATTCTTGATCTAAATAGTTTATTGTTTCAAAATACATGCATAAATATCATCACTATCTAAAACGATTTTATCTTTTGCAGCATGAAAGGATTTAACTATCACCATTTGAAATATGTTTGTGCTATCAAGTTCCAAGTCTTTTTCGTCCATGTTACAGACACTATAAATTCCTTCCATACGTTTGATCGAAAACAACATAAGAAACAAATCAGATATGTCCGTCCAAAAATGTAACTTTCAATGAAGGTAAGGCCAAATACAAAGTCCAAGAAAAACATGTCTGAACTTGTTTCATCTGTAGTGTATTTGCAACAAGTACATAGACTGATTTTTAAAAAGAATTACAAGCAACGAATATATTACGACACAATGCTTAAGTAGGAATTACAAGTCTTTAGCTAAGCCTTTTGTATTGATAAATGTAATCTGGAACGGATTTCTTTACGACCACAATGCACTGAAGGTTATCAGAATATATTTGATAAACTAACAATCTGGTACGCTGTTAGAAAAAAGATTTGATTCTTGGTTTGATCTATCTGCACGTGTAAAATGATATTCAAACTTTATGACATTCCTTATCAATTATTATTACACATCAATGGCATGTCTTCAAATTTAACAAATAAAATCAAAATATACTGTTATATATGATGCTCTTTTGAGAGCATGTTACCGTGATATTATTTCAAATCGTTTTAATATCTGAAACTTCAGCTGTAAGATGAAAAGAAACTGATAATTTCATAATTAACACATGTACGAGTATTTGCGCAGAAACAGAGATAATTAAATGGAGACACCGTGAATTATTTCCATTATTCCGAACATTTTATATTGTTAAAAACATTCGTTCAATAATTTTTTATCTGTACATGTATTATGCTGTGAGCATAATAGATAAAGAAATTATAGTGCAAACAATTTTAACAATTTATTCCTTTGAATTGTAATCGCCCAAAATTACAGGTATCTGTGATATTTGACCTTAGGTTCTCTGGAATTTGTTACAAATGTATTTCATCTCAAGGCTGATATTTAATACGCCAATATACACACTAACGCAATATGGGTCATTGAAAAGTATTCAAAAGACAACGATCCTAATCATACATATTTTGAGATTACATTCTTTGACTATCAATCTTATTAGGCACAAACAAACGTATCTAGCGAATGTTTATCGTACTTAGATTCATAATGCATAACAGAAATGGACACTCTGAAACTAGTCTTTTCGACAAAACTAGTACTTGCGATTAGAAAATATAAATCATCAACGTAGTAGTACGTGCAAACAGGTGCACGTATAGATTGTCCGCATTGAACTCAGATATCCAATATATAGATTGCCATCATATAAATATTCCCATAAATATGTTCCGTTGTAAACGGCATGAATGGTGAAATGTTTGTTTGTTTTGTTTTTTTTTGTTGTTGTTTTTTTGTTTGTTTTTTTGTTTTGTTTTGTTGTAATACTTTAATTTTGATATTTAGAGGAAAAGCAATTGTTACATACGGCAAGACGCTGTTAAGCTACAATGAAATTTAATATAAACTTAATTATAAAGTACTAAAGAAATGGCATATCTGACTCACTTATAACAAGGATAGATACAAGAAGAAGTGTTTACAGTCTACATTTAAACAATAATTGATGTATTGAAAATACTACTAGTTCTTATTTTTGACAGATCAATGTCGATTAGTTTTGTTGTTGTTTCTGTTGTTTTTTGCCTATTAAATTTATTTTACTGTGCATAAAGACAAACTAGTATATGTCATATTCGGGTGTGTATCTAGACTCAACGATTTTGTTTCTCTGTAAGGTTTGATAATAAACAGTGTATATGGGCTGTTCACGTTGTCACGATGTATTCTTATTTTTGATATTATTTTAAGGTTTCCCCTATTTAATTTGTTTATATATTAATTATATATTTTTTTATATTGGTTAATATTTATTCAGAGGTTATATACTTCTTAAGGCATTCTATTACTTGCTTCATGTTCTGCAAAAAAGTTTTAAAAAAGGTCAACGAATGAATGAATATAGTCGTACTGTACGAAATTTGTCTACATTAAAATGTTAAAGATGTGTTAAATTCGAATGTTTACATTAGTTTCAACATATTAAATAGACATATCTTATAATCAATTCAACTATAAGATTAAAAAGATTAGATTAAAGCCTTGGTCTGTTTCAGTCATATATGTTCATGTGACTATGGTTTGCAGCTACAAGAAAGTTATTGTGATCTAGGCATTTCTTTTATCGGTTATAGGGAAATATACTATGACTGAAAGACAGTCGAAGCAACGGTTTGCTTCTCAACTACAACATCAACAAAATACCATCAAGATTAACACAGACCAATATGTTTGCTAAAAATATCTTTTTTGATATCTATTTGAAAGAGATGAAAACATATTTGGCATGCATTCTCTTACTACTGTCTGTCTGACAAATTGGATGCCAAATCAGTCCTGAATCTTTGTTAATGTGAAAGTCAGAAGTCAAAAAGATTTTATTTTTTCATCTGCTATTTGCTAATAGTAATAAATAAGTTTATCAGCCAATTCAATCAAATATAAAGCAACGTGGCAGAATATTGTTCTCGAATTTATTTTCATCATAATTGCAACGAGTGGCTCAAACAAAGGTTTATTACTTACTTAATGTGAAATGTCGACAAATGATATATATATATATATATATATATATATATATATATATATATATATATATATTGATAGTTATTAAGGCATTGTCTGTAAGCTTAGATATAAACTCAACTGTGTACCTTCCTATCAGATTGAATCAAAGTTTCTCTCAATTTCATGATGAAAAACTGTTCACCTACCAATACAGCATTCAGACCAAAAAGGCTTGATGCAAAACTATAGTAACTACATATAGATAAAGAAGCAGTTACAATGGTTTTGCATCAAGCCCTCGAGTCTGATTCGTGTTTGACATGATAGATCATTAACTCATCATATTTCTGAACCAGAATGAAATGTGTTTGCGATGGATCAAGGACCGCATGATCAACCTAATGTTAACATGATTAAAAAAACAACATTAAAATCATCTGTTGAAAGGTAGGAAAGACTTTTTGAAATCATTAACATAGTTATGCTAGTTCCTAACTTAAGTAGCTTAATAATGTTACATAATATTTTAATTTAGACTTGTTTAACATCATAATGACTGATAAATATCCGGAGACCCTGCCAGCTTATGGCCAACTGGCAAACCTACCAGACAACTATCAAAGTGCAGGTGACTGGGCCTAGAGGCAAGTGTCTAATATGACAACATTTTGGTTAAACTAAAGTAAAACAATGAGTAAGTTTTAAAGAATTAATTTGGCTTGTTTTAGGGGTATAACGTCCTATCGACAGTACTTCAAGCATTTGGAGACGATGTCTACTTGAGACAGATATATGCTGCCACACTGCAGTATCACGTCGTAGACAGGTAGCATGATACCACACCCAGTCACATTATCCGGGCCAACCAGCCCGGAACTACTGTTATTTGCTAAGCGCCAAGCAAGGAAACTACACCTTTTCCAATTTTTAAGACTTAACCCTTTCCCTCATATATACTCATTTTGACGCCCTAAATAGGTATCACATAAAGCCTGATCTGCAGAAAACCACAGTTAAACCTTACCAAATTTAATTACAAAATACTCATTTCCAGACCACTGAGGAGCAGCGAACAGCATAAAACCTGATCAGCCTGCGAGTAATTCGCAGGCTGATCTGGTTTTATGCTGTTCGCATAGGTCTTTTCATGGTGTCCTCTATGAGGGAAAGGGTTAAGTTCGTCGCAACCGGGGATCCCACGACATCCCGCTCCCGAGGTTGACGCTCTAACCACTCGCCCACCGGGTTGGTCATTTTGAAAGGAATAAACAAATCAGATTTCAATAAAGTCAGAAAGAGCTAAATATAATCATGAGCTGTTCTAGAACCTGGACAATTTGTTTTCAATGGAAGCCTGAGCATTCTGATCCTTATATAAAAAAAAGTTAACCAACCGGCAGCAAGCTTAAGCAACAGTCTTGTCTCTGGAACTATATGGGCATTTTATTCCTATAATACCTACTTCTCCCTCATTACAGGAATTCCATATGGAGTTACACCTTAAAGCTCATTATTAATGATTAAATCAATGTTACATTTATCTAGTTGATGTTAAAAAGCTTTACAAAAGCTGATAAAAGCTTTACAAAACAGGGGGACTTAATAAACTGGGTCTTGTGTTAGATATGTTTTCTGTAGTTCATAACATATATCTAGTTGATACATATTTAGAATATATAACAATCCACCTTTATTTAACAAGCAAACAAGACCTGGTCTGTTTGTAGAATACTGACCCTACATCAGAATACATTTGTCAAGGATAAATCAATGTTTCTGATACTCTCATTATATATTTTATGTTTTCACAAGTTCAATATAAGCATTGGTTAGTTTTATATTTTTTGTGGTATTATGATTAAATAATGGCTAATTTTTATGATAGTCTTATTATTTATTTAATCAGTTTGCTTTCTTATTTTCAGTATGCATGTGGTAACTTATAGAATTTACCTCAAAATATTGGGGTCAGGGTTAAGATATAAGTTTGTAATGCTAGAAACAAAATGAAAGCATACCACATAAAATTAACGTATACTAGTATGCGTGCAAGTGTATGTTTTGTTCTTGAAAGCGCAGAGTATCTGTGAAGTGCACATGTGAAATATCTTAAAATATGCTCTGATACCACAGAAATAAACCAAGTTTAACTTGACCAAGGTCTATGGTAACTAGTGATCTCTTAAATGAATTCAAATATTCATTTGATGTGCCTTAGGCCATCTGAAGTTGTTCAATTTCATTGCTGGTAGCTTCTGGAATCCTGGAAATTATTTATTGCACATTGTTTGGAACATGTAACTATTTTTTTTATTTCTACTTTGTAATAATTTAACTGCCAGGTGTACTCTTAGGTGTTTATATATATATAATATAACATTAGACGAATTTCATCTCTTAAATTATATTGCAAAGTTATGTGACATTGAATACCTGGAGCTGATCATCGAACTTTAGCAGAATATAATTGGTACTAATGCAGGTAAACAGGTACAATGAATGGCTAAATTCGATCCACATTTTGTTGTTACTTTTATATGAAGTGTTTCGAACGTGAAGATAAAAGTAAATGAATGAGCGTCCCATTTCGGAAACCCAAGACTTGCTTTACGAGTATATGTTAATCGTAATAAAAAAAACTCACATTGTCTATGGACAAACCTGGATTATTCTTTTCATTTATCATGTAATTGTCATTATTTAACTCAATCGTTTCGTCCTCTGACATGTATGGATTTGATCGAGTGGTGTGCTGTTTTGTTGTTTTTTGAGTCAAAAATGTTGTTTGATATGAATGTATGTGTCTTTTTTATATTTTTAAAAGAGTTAATAATGTTGTCAGGGATGTAGTCTTATTTATTTCTCTCTATATCCTTTACTATTGTTTGATACCAAATTATATAGTAATACTATTCCGTGAAATGTCAACCTTCTATCGGAGCATGTGCAGATTACAGCTACGAGTAAGAGTAAGATAAAACTGTCAAGACAGCTGGAATATCACAGGACAGGCAGTAAACGTAGGAAAGCATTTAAAAAAAGATGCCGAAGATATCAGACAGATGCATACGATTACCACTTTGATCTGTAGCCATGGTTATTGTACAGTTCTATCAGTGATCTCGATTTATTCTTCGCAGGACAATGGAAATGTTTGTTTCAGTATGTAAAAATAGTTTCAGGACTGTCTGTCCCTGTGTCAGGATAATGAAGGTATTAATCCAATAGTCTGCGGCGAAGATTTATTGTATGACAGCACTGAATATGGCTCATGTAAAAGAAGTCATCAAATTACTGAGATAGGGACGTTGAACCTAAACAAATAAAAGAAAATACAAGGGTATAACATCTTGATTAAGATGTTTGGAGAAGGAAGAATACATAATTTGAGTATGTGTTTCTTCTTCGTTTGAAAAGTCATCCAAAATATTACACGTATTTTAACTATTTCATTAATAAAACAGATTTATTTCATTTTTTTTCCAGTAGGTAAGACCCATTTCACTGTGAAATTAATGAGTTAAGTGGATTCCATTTCCAATAAAAGAAGTAGGTTGGTATTTGATTTGTGGCCTTCATATTCAATTATTTGCATTTGAAATCGCCAATTTTTCGAAAGATACAAATTTGCAAAAGCTTTATTTTAATGGCTATCCCAATGGCTGCTGTGTCCGTTATAAGTCGTTTAACTTTGCAGCCGAGGGTCAAAAGACAATAAGATAAAAACAAGTTTATGTTCTAATTTACCGGGCCACCAACAATGTCATTTTGATTTTTTTAATATATTTAATAAGAAAAACACGAAGTTAGCATGCTTCACATCGAATAAAATTTTTATAAGACATAAGGAAAGAGAATATTTTCACTCTTGAATTTGTAATAAATTAATGAAATATGTTTCGATTTTTTTTTATTTTTTTTTTCGTGATTGTAACATTTAATTAACTTTTCATTATTCTACTACTTCCAACATTTGAAGATATATAGATCGACACTGTGTCATTTCCTAAAATATTTATGTTTTACTGCCACACTGTGATACATATATATATATTTTTTAAGCTTTATTCTTTTTTTTTCCTTAACAAAACTAGTAATAAGAAAAACTATATATTATTCTCTTTTTAGCAAAATCTGGGTATTAATAGGACACATTAATGAAGATTTTTAAGGTATATTAAATGATAATCGATTTCCTTACACATACGTTTAATGTTATTTGATTTTACATTTCTGTGTCTTTGTTTGCGCGCAAAACATAGTTGAAGCATATGTTATTGCCAATACATGATAACAAAACGCAAAGCATGGGGAAGATATACACAAATGTAGATCATATCAATATCTGCTCGAACTCAAGCCTTAACCGTTCGATTCTAAACGTTGTGCAATTAATACCGAAACTGAAAAAAAAAACATATTCGTACACATGTAAATTGAACGATCTTCGAATGGCGGACAAAAACACATTCCTTTAATAAATATTTGTGGCCAGAATGTGGTGGTCCGGTTGCGAACCCTGGCCACGACATAAAAAAGTCATAAAATGGTATTCCCAACTTCATACTTGGTGCATAGCCTCAATATAGAATAGTTCTGATCCATGCCTCATAGCCCAATGACAGTGGAGCGTAAAACAAAACAATAGGAAAATAGGTTCGGGGTCATGCAAATCAGGTAAGATTTTGCTTTTTCCTTAATTACACTCGATTACACGGACGCCTTATCCATTAGATAAAAAAAAAGTAAACTTGTGCTCTCTGAAACAGATGATTGCGTGATTCTTGAACGTTGTACTCTATCTGTCTAGTTTCTGTGTAATACATCATATCTCATTGTTTATGCAGTCTCTGTAGTTTCGCATATTTTGCGCTTTCTGCAAACTGATTATCATTACAGACAGAAGGCTTAATATCATGAATAACGGAAAACCACTCGGTTGCTGTAGAATTTAAGGCATCGAATGCTACAAATGGAAATGTTTTATGATCATGGAAACCAACTTCAGCAATCAGCTATGAAACACGACATACTAAAACTGACTGGCGGTTGTGCATTATTTGGGGTATTTAGTACTTGATTATGACACACTGGTGCCAAGAAAAAGGTGACGAGACGTGAATGCTTATGTTCATTTGTTTACATAGATGTTATTTTGTTTGTCTTGAGTAGATATGGGTTACATCTCATCGAGTAGTTATACAATTTCATATTTTCACGAACGCGAAGATAACCAATATCCACTCAAAACAAATATTTTTTTTTACTTTTTATTTCATGCTTACTGCAGCTAAGTTGCCTTTATAAGTAAAAAAAAAACTTAGTCCTGGCAAATCTATATCATCACAATGTGAGATATGGATTTTATCTCACTGAAAGAACACAGTATTTTATCAGTTAGCATACGGCAATTAAACATGATAGTTTAAAGGCTGGATGAAATCTTAAATATGGTCCCGGGATATCTGAACATATGTATGACAGTACCTCCAACGTTCAAAGAAACAATAAATTTGTCGGTTGGGAGGTCGTGGGTTTGATCCCCCCGGCCGTGACATACCAACATCGCAAAAATGCTTCTGGTATGGCTCCCTAACTTGGCACTCGGCATAAAAGAGTAGTTTAAGGACTGGTTTGTCCGGTATCAGAATAATGTGCCCGAGTGCTGTATCATACCACCTGTCTACGGCGTGATTTCGCAGAGTAACAGCGCTTTATCTGTCTCATGTTGACAAAAAGTTCCCAAATGACTAAAGTACTGCCAGTGGGACGTTAAACCGATTCAAACAAACACATATTTATCATAAAATACGATGCCAATATAGTAAAATCATGGAGAACATAGAGGATGATTGTTGGTTTCAGTGAAATATAATTTTTAATTAATTGGTTGAGGAGGAAAATTAATATTATCACGAGTGGCGTAGCCAAGAGTAAGAATGTTGATTCTCCTTCTCACGAGATTAATTAAAAATAATATTCCATTGTAACTACCAATGTTTCTTTTTATGTAATGCCTTTTGGCGACGCTTTACATATTGTTACTAAATTTATTGTGGGACGTCCCAAAATCCCGAAGTCTCATGAATCGTTATTCGATCTAAAAAAATAGTCCAATAAATAAACACAAAGAAAGCGTGTAATCAACATTTATTTCAGGTATTTCTTGAAGGAATATTATTTTAATATAGAAATCAGTATTGAAATGTCTTGAAAAAATACGACAAAGTAATTTAGTAGTTCCATTATATAACAGTGAAATGATAAAAAGGGTTGGGGGTTATATTCATTGTTTGAAGCAGTGAAATTACTATTTTCAATTCACGATTTTCCCATATAATCCGACGAAAAGCATTAAAAAACATTATTATTATTATTACTATTATTATTAAAGGGGATTGAGTTATATGTAAAGCTACCTTATTTGGCACTCAACATAAAAGGAAGTTCAAGAACAGGTTGGCCCGGTGTCAGAATAATGTAATTAGGTGTCGATTATTGCAACTTGTCTATGGCGTGATATCGCAGTGCGAATACATGTAGACAAAAGTTCTCAAATGACTGAAATACTGTCGGTGGGAGGTTAAACCCGATCAAACAAACACATATATTTGTCATAGAATACGATGATGTATTATGATAAAATAAGGTAGGACATTATTTTCTAATTCAAAGGGATTGAGTTATGTGTTAGTTCTTTTTGACAAATGCTGTGAACCAAGCTATTATTTCAGTGTCTATGAAGAACTTATATCTGTCTACAAATACGACAGAGAACGGTAGAGTTTGCTTTTATTGTAGTCATAAAATTATATCTTGTATTCAGATGCATTGGTAATATAATATATAATAGCCAATATCTTTTTTTTTCTTTTCTGTACATAGGAAAAATGTTATGCATTTAAATTCTAAGAAAAAGTTGGAATTTACAGACTTGAAATGAGTCTGAGTGTTTTATTATCAAAATAAGCAATATGCATTTCTTTGTTATATTCTGTAAGATTTAATGTCGTCATAAATGTATATGTTGTCTGGTATGCCAGAAAACAGTCTCTGTGGGAGTGATACAGATAGCGCAAACGTCGAAAAGAAATGATCAAATACCACTGAAGAACAGGCAATTTATCGTCATCTGCCTATGGGATATTAACTATTGGCCTGTATGCTTGCACAAATCGGGAAGCTTTGTTTTTAAGTCGGATAATACAAGTATTTGCAGTGGATGCTGACCGCGCTGCATTGTTTCACAATGCTTCACAACTAATACTGACATAATGAGCGAAAAAAAAATGCATTTGGCCAAATGGGATTCCACCTGATCCTTAGATTAAATGGCTACATCAGTGTCGACACACGTATAAACACAGGCTGTATTGACTCAGTCTAAATGTTGTATACAGATATTCCAAACTAGAGTTGCGAAATACCACTGTAAATGTATATATTACACACCTTACTAAACATGATAACATAATTATGAAGAAACAAATTAATAGCGTCATACACACACTTCCGGCGTAATTAAAAGGTTTTTAGCACGAGTTGCTTTAATATAAATATGAAAGACATTGACTCATCAGATAAATGATGTTGATTTTAGGGCTGAAAAAGATCACAGAAATCTATTTTGTCAATTAAAAAACACATGAATATTATTTGGAGAAATAGATATGGCCTGATATGCCTGAAGGTATTTTCTTTTTTTATGCAGCAAGATGATTGGCATAAATGTATCAGGCTATTATCTCTACCGACACGTCATTTGACGCCTAATGAGTTCTTATACTTGTAAAAAAAACATTCAAGCGATAGGGTTTTCATATACATTTTACCGTAATTTTATAATAGTGTACAGTATATTTCTGTTATGTCAAATGCACTTCAATGTTATTAGTTTCTTTTTGTTTCTTACTGTGTGTGTTGTTGTTTTTTTCAATAAATTTAAGTATGAACATATTTCCTGTGACCATAATTGGTGTGTAATACTGTTATGAAATTATAAAAGAATCTCGGCTTTTGGACTTCGGTATTGGAAGTCACAGCTCTTTCTGGGTTCAGTTGAATATAATATTAAGGAAACTAAGTATTGAATTATTTTCATAGAGAGAAAATAAAAACAGATTTTTTTTGTGAAAGAAAATAACCGACCCTAGTAACCTGTTCAGAAGAAAGAAATGTATACCAGATTCATTCTAATATTTTCATGATAACTAATTGAATTATGTTTTCAATACCCACACAAAAATAGATTTATTATTTATTATTTCATCTGTCAATCATCCATATGGTAACGTTTAACAGAGAGTCAAGTTGGAATGATTAGCACCTGATTTGCAATTTCTTGTTTTTAATGGAAGCCTTATATGTTTGACCTTATATGTTTGACCTTATATGTTTGACCTTCATAGTGCGACCATTCTGTTATGCAGTCTCTTTCTCTTGTTCCCTTGACTGACCGCTAAAGGCAGGTTTGAATGTATGCTAAACACTATTCTCTCTAGTGATGTTAGGTAGATGAACGTCTTAACGACAGTACTCCAGTCATTTGGCACAGACAGAAGGCATGGTATCATACCAAGTCCCAGGGAAACCGTGATCTCGCTTATACATGTGATTATATACTGTACTTGTATATTGAATGTCTTTTCCTCGATTCTACGCTTTTTTTTTCTTTTTTTGTTTGTTTTTGTTTGCTTTTTGTGTGTGTAGGTACATATTATATGTGTCTTTTTCTCGTTTCTATTTTTTTATTATGTGTGTATGTGGAAACGAAAAAATACATTAAGTTTAATATCTGATGCAACTAAAACACAAAAAAAATGCATGGCAAATGTGACGAGCAACATTTTAAACAAAACAAAAGTAATGGCGAAAAAAAAAATAAGGAGG
>CM037783.1:61070320-61120320 GCA_021229015.1 Solen grandis
CGAGATAATATATATAAAAAAAATTGCTAACACATGATCACGAGATAATATCTAAGAAAAAAAACAGCTAAAAACAAATCTTGCTAATTTGTGGCCACGAGATATAACTAAAAAAAAATGAAAACGAACTTGTTCAATTCGTGGCAACGATATATGACTAAAAACAAAAAGCACGAGATAATAAAAAAACACAATGCCCCCTCCGTGCTTCCGTATATATAAAAAACAAATTTCATCAATTGAAAAACATAAATAAACAATATAAAACCATGTGCATAATTATTAATTGCGATTTTAGATTTAAGTGTTTTAAAATGGTAAACTATATACTTTAATACAACATATTGGTTGTACTTGTATTATCATGCCTATAGATGCAGGATTAATTGAATTCTACTATACTTTTAACATGTTTCGTATTTACATTCCCAGTTTATAGAGGATCAAATGCGGTTTTATTATTAAGATTACACAGGATGTACCTTTTTCAAATCTTCAAAATAAACCAGGTGGATATCCAAGCCGTTGTCTGCTTCTATAGTCTTCTGCATATCCTTAAGGTAGTCCTTGTAAGCACCCATAGCCACTGTTAAGGTTGTAACATTTCCATTTTATACTCATGAGTTGAAGAAAGTGTCATCCAATTAAATACATAATTATGTTAAAGAAATGCAACTATTTTTTTTTTCTCGAAAAGAGATGGGCTAATTCCTAATTTCTTCATTCTGTATCTAATAATGTCGTTGATTTTATGTGTCGTTTTAATGGTATTTTCTTACATAGTTTTGGGTAACATTTAAAAGTTCCGATAATAATTTTCCAAAGCTAATTCGTCTTCATACAAAAATATAACAATATTATAAGACTCATCATTTTCTTCATATAATACACTAAATAAAGAATCTACAATGTATTTATTATAATAAGAACAGTAATATCATAAAATTTTGAACTGATTGCCATGCTAAAAGATATGTATATATGATTTACTTAACATTGCATAAAATGTGTGTACATTCATTTTGAATCCTCTTGGGCTTACAAGCCCAATTGAATTTCAAAAAGAAAATAAAACCTATTACACTAAAACTAAAATCTTATCATAAATATACTTACATTTGCTTCATTAAAACAGTAGATATTTATCTTATATTATTTTTGATCAGAAAGATTAAAGTCAAGGTTATAGCGCCATTTTATTGGTGACAAATGAAAACAAAATACAGAAACCTCGCTTCAGTGTGACCTCTGATCTGTATTACACAGAACATCTCAGATTGATATTTTCCTCAGATTAGAATGTTTATAAACCTAGAGCTCGCTTGAACACTGAAATTTGCATATACATACGCTGTTGTAAGCATGCTTCTTTTATTTATGACATTTCATATTTCTCGTGCAAAGAACACGCTTACTTAAAAAGGAATCGTGACAATTTAGGTCATCCATCATTTTATTAAAACCATGGTCCTTCAAATGCTTAAAAAGACAACAGAGCGGATGCAAGCATCTATTAACTTGGAGTTAAAGACTCAAGGTCTATAATGGCTTGCATTTACTATTAACTTTCCTAAGATAACTTAATAAACCATAATCACAGTTTAATGATGGGTGGATTACCTTACGATATTCAAATGAATTGTTACCTAAGCCATTCTTGTATTTGTACAAAAATTCATCCCACGCTGGTTTATCGATAATTACTGGAAAACTTTTATAATTGTGAAACAACGACACGGCAGCATCCTTGGGATTTCGAACGACAAGTATGATTTTTCCTCTCTCCTTGAATTGTGTAGGGGCGCGGTCTAGTTTCAGATGTGTGTTCAGAATTCTTGGATGAGGAAGCGAGGAAAATCCCTCCAGTGAAAATAGTCCTATAAGCAATGGTTGGTATGAAGGGGAATCTTCGAGTGGACCTTCCCAGTGTAGCAGAGAAACCAGGTTTGTAACCCAGTGTGTTCCTAGTGAAAGAGACAAAGTAAAAAAGACAGTCGAATAACCTGACGCTATGGAAATAACATGACGCCAAATTGCCCCGAAATGTATATACATCTCGGTTTGACAAGTAAATAGCTTAACAAAACTTTGAAAAACATTGCTTTCAAAAACAACCTCCGACAACATTTGGGGCGGGATATATCTATTTTTGCGTCATATTAATTGTTTAACGATGCACTAACAATATGTTAATACATCGACAAGGTGTATTATATTCTTTGCAATACATAAATGTAGGATGTTGTCATGATAAGTCATGTTAGATACAAAGTAACGCCATAATAAATATAGAGTGAATCCTCTTTACAACGGCATTCATTATAACAGCATCCTCTTTATAACAGCAGTAGTCTTGAAAACTAAAGTGCATAATCTTTCTATGTCTCTATTCTTTACAACGGCAATTTCATTATAACAGCAACAGCAAAGTTCACTGAAACAAACACCGCCGTTGTAAAGAGAGTTGACTGTAGTTCATTTCTGTTGGAGACCTTAGCTGAAAATTTGTTTGGGTTTGGCATTTCTTCGGTTTAAGTAAAAGAATGTTTTTCTTAATATTATGTCCTGTTTCCATAACATATCACACTATGTCTACATTGGTTGTGAATAAAGCATTTTCAATTAGCATATCTAATACTATACAAATTTAAAGAAACCAGGACAATGTATAATCATTTAATAATATTTAAAAAGTACATGTGTATGTATGTATGTATGTATGTATGTATGAATTATGGAAGAATGGATAAATTCAGAGTAACCATTCGTCCGTCTCTCGTTTATCTGTTAACTAACCTGTTTTAGGATAGGAGCATATCAGGATATCCCCGTTAGTGTATGGCAAATTTTTAATTGTGTCCAGTCTCTGGGGAATTGACCCATTTGGATACTGGTCCACGAACAATTTTGGCAGGATCAGGTCCTCGTGTTGTATCAGGAGTGGGTGAAGTTCCAAGCTCTTGAATTCATCCGTATTTTGTTTCTAAAATGTTTGATGAGCATAAAGAAAAAACTTTAACGTATACAGTTTAAGGAAGTTGATATGTTTTGAAAAAGATACGTTCTCTTAACGTATAAAACTTATAGGATGAGTTACCAGTGTTAAACATAATTGTGATTATACTTGACCATCAAACCACAATCATGATTTTCGTCGTAGCAGTTGTTGAAGCAGATGAACATACTTCATATAATTCCAGTATTTGATGTGAATACAACGCCATCAACCACAATGATAATAACATAAAGCTACATGTAGCTGAAATATCTTTGTGGTTTAAAACTGTGCTTTATCATATTGTTACATCAAATTCTACCATTACTATTACTACTTCTACTATTCCTGGAACAACAGCAACACAACTACAAAGATCTGCAACAATGATATCAACAACAAAACCATATGTACATGCATTCGCAAAACTGTGCTGATTACAGATGAAGATGCTGTTTCTGACAAAAATCATGGTTACGGCCATCATTATCTTTCAGAAATGGGCTATGTAATCGTATACGGTTTTATAGTCATCGTATACAACTCACGTGTACACGCTGTATTCGGATAATTCATCTATACAATCACGGTAAGTGTATTCGGTCATATACAACTCACGCGTACAAGCTGTATTCGGAATAAGCTAGTCATCGTATACAATTCACGCGTACATGCTGTATTCGGTTTTATCGTCATCGTATACAACTCACGCGTACATGCTGTATTCGGATTTACAGTCATCGTATATAACTCATGCGTACAAGCTGTATTCGGAATAAGCTAGTCATTGTATACAATTCACGCGTACATGCTTTATTCGGAATGAGCTAGTCCTTGTATACAACTCACGCGTACATGCTGTATTCGGAATAATCCAGTCATCGTATACAACTCACGCATACATGCTGTATTCGGAATAAGCTAGTCTTCGTATACAACTCACGCGTACATGCTGTATACGGTTTTATAGTCATCGTATACAACTAATGCGTACACGCTATATTCGGCGAAAACTGAATACGGTTTTATAGTCAAAATTTAAAACTTATCGTACAAGCTGTTCTTTGTGTAAGCTTTATTACGGTTTAACAAAGCACGATGTAAAACATCTACCTACGATCATATATTATTCGTAAAATTTACAATTTGACAAGTAATACGTGATCATAAAATGAGAGCTTACAAAAGTCAAATGCATAGATAATATTAAGGAAGATCACTTTGCTTAGACATATCACAATTACAACATTGGATACTTACATCTGACATATTGAAGATGCTTAAATATGCGTGTTCTAGTTTCCGTGTAGTCACATGGACGTTGATATAACATTAATATTCTAATATGCAGACGTACTCGTGCAGATATTATCTCTCACGTATTAAATGACCTACATATTATGATACCTATATACAACCCATTACCATGATCCATCCATCTATCTATCTATCACTATCTATCTGTCTATCGGTTTGTCTGTCTGTGTTTCCTTGAATACTGCTTCAAGCTTCATGTAGAATATACTGACCAGGGTATGCACGCAACAAGTGAAAGCTAAAAGTAAAACTGAAAGAAAATTCTACCTGGTAATAAGATTGTGAAGTAATGAAAGAAGATCGAAAGTTAAAAACAGCAGTGTTGTACAAGATAAAAACTTTAGAGATTTTTCCACTGCGTGGTAAGGTGTGGAAAAGGGGAGTATTTAAAGAAGTTTGATAAGACACGCCTTTCGCGGAAGTACTCACTGAAGTAATCGGCTAGATGCGATATGTTCTTGTAGTATGCAAAGAACACATGTGAGAGATATGCGCCTGTAATTTGAAGAATCACGATATAGGTGTATGCCTTTTCCTTTTTTTGAAATGGGGAGATACGTTTGCCTTCGTCCAATCTGACGATCAGTTTTCAGGGACCACTTGATAATGGATGAGATAAGTTGAAGGAGTTCATATCGAGGTTTCTTCAGGACTTTGGATTTTATTATGTCAGCACTGAAATTAGGAGGAGTTTGAAAATACCGTTGGAGGCCCCGTGTTAGGAAGTATGCATTACTGTGGTTTCTGCTGGTCCATGTTAAAGTTTATGCATGTCTGTGGCCGCTGGTGGTCCGTATAAGAGGTTATACATGACTGTGGTCTCTGCTTGCCCCTAGATAAAGGTGATGCATGACTGTGGTCTCTGCAGGCCCCGTGTTAGAGGTTATGCATGACTGTGGTCTCTGCAGGCCCCGTGTTAGAGGTTATGCATGACTGGTACTTGTTGGCCCCGTGTTAGAGGTTGTGCATGACTGTGTTATTTGCTGGTCCCGTATTAGCGGTTATGCATGACTGGTACTTGTTGGCCCCGTGTTAGAGGTTATGCATGACTGTGTTATTTGCTGGTCCCGTATTAGAGGTTATGCATGACTGGTACTTGTTGGCCCCGTGTTAGAGGTTGTGCATGACTGTGGTCTCTGCAGGCTGAAACTAACTATCTGCTCAGGGTGTTTGCCTTACAAATGTTATCAGAATTTAAAATGCCAGTTGACCTGACCATGAGTGTAGCGATAGCTTGGTTGTCTTGTCTGCTGTGTTTGATAAGAGAGATAAGTGTTTTTGGTGCTGAATTTTTTTGGTTTTGTTTCGTCCTTGTCCTAAATGAAGTATATTTTCTATGTATGACTCAAGGGGTGACCTGATCTGTTCTTGTAGGGTATGTTTGAGTCATTTGTATTTATTTTTGTGCATTGGTTTTGATCTTAGTTCTATTTGATCTTGATATAATTTGTCACTTTTTCCTGATAAACCTTGTCTTGGCTTACTCATTGTTTTCTCAGATTTTGAATTGGAACAATTTTATGCCTTCATTAATTAACTTTTAAACCTCTTTCCAGAAGTTCTCAACAGGGGTAGTCTCTGCACACTTTAAGATGAAAACCTTGTGTGTGTTGTTTGCAAGAAGTGAAAGCTTTTGGGTCTAGGGCTTTGCTTGATGACTGAAGGTTTGAGGCGTGCGTGGGAGAGATAACGATGTCGCGGTCTTAGATGTCTGTTTTGATCTGAACTTAGTTAACTAGTGTCTGATTTGTTGTAAGACAAAACCCCAAGATATTTTCATTAAGTATAGGGACGTTGACCATTCGTGTTAGATAGAAATCCTCAAGCATCTCTAGAAGTTTGGTGTACGATTGGTTGCATGTACTGTTTAATTTTAGGTGTGGTGTATGTTCTGAGTCCCAGGTAAGATTGGGTGTGTTGAAGTCACCAAATACCCATTTTGGTGATCTCGAGTGACCTTTTGAGTTCTAAAGACCTTTCTAATTCAATGAAACCCATGAAGGTTATTTTCTTTAGGTCGATCGTATGCAGCAACAAGAGTGGTGGTAAACCATGCATTTTTATTTTGACCCATAGTGAATCAATGGCTTTACCTCTGAATATTCATGTACACATTTAAGGTATAATGATTATAAATTTACATAATTTCAATTTGCATGTGAAATATTGGAATTTTCCTTGTGTAGATTCTGAGATACAATGTTATATGATAAAAACATCAAGGGAGACCTTTAACAGACAGTTGCTGAGACCACAAACGTCACATTTTGTCAATCTGGTATAAATTATCTGCAAATGGAAAGACTTTAAATAAAATCTTTCTGATTTAGCAACTCCCTATACTTGCAAACTATCCCAAAAAGGTGGTTCTCATTCATGCAGATTTATTACAACTGCTTGCAGACGAGAAGCACTGTTTACAGAAAATGGCGTCCTTGACATTCTTAAACATGATCAAATGATTCTTGGTCCTGTTTTCGAATTTGCCAGAGTTCATTTTAGAAGTCACATGAACAACTTTGATGCTAGAATTGCGTTTAAAAGACAAACAGTCATTTAAATCCAGAATATTTACCCTATCCAAGAAACATTATTTGTGGTGTGCTACCTAAGCGACGAATTATTGAAATGACACAGTGGATGTGTAGAGGTTTAATTATATATCCATGTTTGTAAAGGGTCGTGACTAAATATCCGGTTCTTTTATTCAAATTGGAATGCGAAGATGAGGAATCAATCTAGTATCTGCTTTTCTGTTTAGGGGATACACACGTTACATTTGTATCTTGTCTACACAATTTATCATTCCTTAAAATTATTCCTAATCCATTTACACCATTATCCATATACATGTCACTTATTGTTATCCATACTTATATATAGTATATAGTTATAGTAAGCTATAGTTATCCCTTAAGCATTTCATGACCTTCCCAGGCGCAAAAAAATGTTCAAAACAGAAATGTCGAGAGGGATTAATCTAAGTTTTAGAGCATTTAAACAAAGAGAATAAGAAGGGGATCAAACATGTTACAGAACGTATTTTGTGGATCCCGTGTTATTTTCATTCTAAAGTGGTGGATTTTACGGAGAACTCCGGAAATAGACGAAATGCCACGATTGTTATGATCACATGTATGTGTTATGAATAAAAGCAAGTATGGGGAAGAAAATACCAACAATGGTCGGGAAATATGTATCAAAGGTCAAATAGAATTATAAATGTCGTAATATGTAAATATAATTTTAAAAAAATTCCATTGTTGGAAACGTTTGCAATCATCTTATAGTTAAAGATATTTTCATTTTTTTTTTTTGTCTTATTTTGTTTTTATGGGTCAGTCATGTAAAACGCTATGGATTTTTGTTATATTTTCTGATTAATTCGTTGGCGTTTTCTTCATTAAATGCAATTGAAGGTATGTAATTTCATATAACTTTATGATTTTTAATGCATGTATTAACGTTATTCGTCGATTTTTTTGTTTATACCAAATAAAAATTAAGCTACTTATAATTCTATGGTAGTATGTAGCTGTTGCAAGTTTCCATATATTGATTTTTTTTTTCGTGAACATACCGCTACCTAAGAAATTTGAATATATATTAATATATTTTAACCGGAAAACAAAAAACACTCACTTACTATATATTTTACAAAATTCAAAATCAAGACATTTAATGATCCATTCCCATTCTTGCCTATCAAAGGCTTTCATCTGATCTAAAAGGATATAGAGTATTAATTGTTGGTTGGATATCATTTTTAATCAATCGAGTGAGGAGGAAATCTATATAGATTTTCATCCTCACGAAATAATAATATTCTACCGTAGTAAACAACTTTTTTTTATTTAATGTCTTCCTGCGAAGTTTTACACATTGTTAATAAGTTCACCATAACTTTTACCCTGTAGGGAACCAAAAATTCCCGAAGTCGGATGAATCGTTTTCCGGTCTAAAGATACATGTAGTCGATGAATGAACACAAAGAAAGTGTAATCATCCTTTCTTTCAGGTATTTCTTGAATAAGTTAATTTAAATATAGAAATCAATATTGAAATGCCTTGGAAAATACGTAGTGTCTTTTAGCAGTCCAATTACAAACTGTGAAAATCGTAAAATGATAATATTCACTATTTGAAACAATGAAATTATCATTTTCAATTCACTGATATTTCTCTATTATCCACAAAAAACATTAAATAAAATAATATATTGCTTGATGCTCAATTATGTCCTGAATAAACCTGTTTGCCATACTAATAAATCGCCCATCCTCTTAACGTTTTTAGTCTAATCTCTTTCGCCAATTCATATATTAATGAGAGAATACCATTTAATTTTGAATTAGAGAGTGTTTGTTCCTGCATATATTCAATGAATACCTCATTAAGTCATATGTAATTAAATATCAGAAATATTGATACCGTTCCGCCACAATTCCGTCTTCACCAGGAGATATTTTTTCTTGATTTTTATGGCGTCTTTAGCTACTTTGTCCTCTATCTAAATTTGCAGCCTTTTCTTTCGATATGGATTAATTTATCTTTTGTACTATATCATCTGCAGCCTTATTATCAATATTCTCTGTAGTAAATATCTTTTTAATTAAACATTGCCAGTCATATCAATATCTTGTATGTCCATCTCTCCTCTAAATCAAGCACTCATTCTCGAGGAACTTTTCAATCTGAGCTTTGCTGTAGCAGGAATCGCGTCGTGAACGCTTCGTTGAAATATCGAATTTGAATTGTGACCCAATTAACGTCAAATTACATTTAACTTTCCAAAGATTTTAATAAAAGACAAAGTGTCATATTGGCCGATAAATGACATAAATGTTGGTAACACATTTGCATATGTAAATTCAATAAAATTTATGAAAATATCGTTTAAACCGAATAGCACGGTTTCTCTCTTTGTTTGTCACTCTACTGAATTAAAATAAAACCTGGTTGAGATTTGCTTAATTACTTAAGCATGTTTACGGACAGTGCCGAGGGAGTGACTATATTATATTTAAAAAAAATGTAGGCAGTGGCAATGCAAGTGGCTTGTCGCTTTGCCCGAGCCGTGAGATGAGTGTAGTTGTCTACCTTTTTTCTTTCTTTAGACGTATATGATGAAGCTCCGGAAAAAATAAACTCAAGAGGTATAGGATTTAATGGACGATTGTGCTGGTAATGTTAATTCTGTTATCTTTGAAAAAAAGGAAGAAAAAACATATAAAAGAAAGATAGATTGATGGAGAACTTAATTTTAACGTTGTGTATAAAACCGAAACTGAACAAGATTGTAAAATCGAAATTAACAACACATTTTTTTTAGAAAGTATACTGTGAATTAAAAAATGGAATAAGAGAAAGACGAACACGAAGGAATAGAAGTAGGCAAAGATATTAAGGAAAAAAAGAAGAGATAATAATAACAAGAAAAAAAAAATAGGCGAATATAATGGAGGACAAAGAAAATAAAAAATTCCAAACAGAAAAAGCCGAAAACGGAAGTGGCAAATATCATAAGTAAGGAAAGTAAGGAAAAAAAGATGAAACTACGACGGATGAGAAATCTCTTTAGAAAGAAATAAAGGAAATAGATCTAAATAGCAAACTAAGTAATGTCTCCCTATTGGCGTCAGTGATGAGATATATAGTGAAAGAAATGAAAAAATGAATTACTGTCCTAAGTCATCGGCGGTAATACTGGAAGGAAACCTCTTCAAAAACAAGAGGAAAATGATAAACTTAAAAAGGAAGTGGACAAAACGAATACGGAATTAGAGAACATTAAAGAATTGTAAATATTTGTGTACGTGTGCTATTTTTTCCTCTTTTGTTTCGTTCACAAATATATAATACATGCGATAAATAACTTTTAAGGGTAAAATTATGTCAAACCTTTATATTTTTTTCCCAATTATATCGGTCATGAATATTATTATCACAAAAGGACACCTGTTCAGAAATTATAAATCAAGAATGTAAAGGGCAAGTTTTTATAAGTAGGACAAAAAGTCAAAAAGGAGTAGGTATGGCCATTTTTTAAATTTAACGTGCAAATTGTTGACAGTATCATAGTTTCAAAGTTTCAAAGTTTTATTTCATATACACCAGAAGGTCATAAGACCCATTTGGTTATTACAGCATGGCGACAGTACAAATAAACATTAATATAATAAACAATATATAAACAGCATTTAAATAGCATTATAGCTGTCTAGGTATATTTAAACATTTACTATTGCACTGCTTTTGTCAATATTGCATCTTCACTTGCCGAAAAAAAAAAAAAAAAAAAGTGAAGTAATTGACATATATATATAAATAAATACGAACTTGTCACTATCCATGAAAATAACAGTACAGAGAGAGAGAGAGAGAGAGAGAGGGAGAGAATGTGAGGGAGGGAGGGTGAGAAAACAATTACAGACAGAAAAACCCAAAGGTTCTATTTAAATGTACACCTATTAATCTTGTTCATCTATCAAAATGATAGAATATAATTAACCTGTTTTACTTTACATAATACAAAACACACATGTAACATTTGTCCATGTTGGAACTTCCCTTGTCGAAACGAAAAACAAGGTGAAGTTATGGACTTGAAAGAGAGAGAGAGAGAAAGTGAAAGCGTGAGAAAAACAATTATAAATAGCAAATCAAAAGGTTTCTATTAAAAAGTACCCCTGTTAAACATGTTGACCTATTAATTCAATAAAATGCATTTAATCTGCTTTTACACAAGACAAAAAACATAATATGTAACAATTGTTCATATTTGTCCATGATGAACTTCCCTTGTCGAAACAAAAACAAGGTGAAGTAAATGGACATATAACAATAAAGACCAAATTGTCAATATAATTGTTAATATCAGTACAGAGAGAAGAGAGAGACTCGTAGACAAAAAAAAAATTCAGAGAGAGAGAGGGGGGGGGGGGGGTAATACAACTCAAGCTAAAATGTTGTAATAAGCGTGTAAAAATTACGCATACCGAAATACATGATAAAATCAATGAACACGAGATACAACTGCAAGAAGGATATTAAAGTGAAATTATGTTATAAAATAAATAAAAATCCTATTAATATTACTTAACAAAAACATTTTAAAGTTTAAGATAAGTTGTTGTTTCTTTTATTTTCTCATAGTCTAATATGCTATTTTTAAAACAAGAGATGGATATTGTAATCATTGAATTTCTGCTGGATAGACAGAAGAACACATGACAACAAGGTGAAAACGAATTATTTTGTGGACTTTATATCAAAAATGTATAAGTATATTTAGTTTACAGTTGAAATCATTGTTTTAACATGAAATGCATATACATGGACTGGCAGACTATGCCATAATTTTTATCTGCTCATCCCATTTGTTTATGTATACCATAAAAACCAGAAATTGAATAGAAGAGGCATATGTAAACCACATGTTATAGTAATTAATAATGTAACATAGTAGTGTACTAAAATATAAGCATATTACATACATATCAATATGAATCATAATTAATTAGAAAAATTCAATATTGATATAATTTTATCTATGAGACTTATCTTGATTAGAGAGTATTTTTTTTAAATATATACTCAGTTTTCTTAAAATATCAGTGTATTTGACATGAATAATTCAGTAAGTTTAAACATGTTTGGTCTTAAAGGAAAAGGAATAAATTGTTTTCTTAAGCTTTTATACATTTTACATTCAAGCACAAAATGAAATTCATCTTCTAATTTATTACAAAATGTACATAATCTGTCTTCAATAGGTATAGCATTAGGCCTGTTCCATCTGCCTGTTTCAATATTTAATCTATGTGAGGAAACACGAATGCGGGAAAGAATAATCCTATTTTTTGATGAATTAATTAAATTAAGATATGGCTGGAATTTAAAAACAGCAATATTTCTATAAAATAAAGCCCTACTTGAGTTGAGGAGTTGACTGTGCCAGTTTTGTAAAAACTGATCATGTATTCTCTGTTTAACTAATAATAAAAACAACTTTTCATCACCAACAGATTGTGAATACCATATTTCAGCAAAACCTAATGAGAAAACTAAATTTCTTAGCAAAGAACACCAATTTTTGCATTCAGGGTTATTTAACAACTCTTGATACAACGCATTATATATAATGTAAATATATTTATTAGAATCTGATCTAAGTATTTTCATCCAAAATTTGATAATATTATAAAATCTAGTATTCTGAATAGGAGCTCTACCCACTTCTCCATAGATAAAGTCATTTTGGGATGATTTCATAGATGGACGAATATTAGCATTGAAATCAGAATTCAATGAAAAATAAAGTTTCCATTATCGTCGATGTTATTTGTTATTTCAACTAAAATATTATCTAAGTATATATAACAAAATTCCAAAATAAAACGAGTAAATGCTAATGGTAAAAAAATCTAACAAACTTTATTCGCTGATGATGCAGCTTTTCTTAACAATGTTGGCAAAACATCTTTTGAACAACTTGTAGTTACCATAACGCAGTTTGGACATGTGAAATGTTTCTTAATTTTATTAAAAGTAGTTGGATAAACAGAATATTTGATAACAGTAATAATGGAAAATGGAAAAGTTTATATGAAAATATACCTGAGAAAAATGGAGGAGAACTAGTTTTTGAAAGTTATTTTAACGAACAAGATATATTACGACTTAGTAAAATAACAGATTTCTGATAGATATGCTAACATGTTGGAATAAAATAAAAGAAAAAGATAAAGAAAACTCAAAAGGGCAAAAATTAATACAAACATTTGCAAGGTAACTGTTGATACAACTTTGAAATTATAAATTTTGTTATTTTATTTTTTATTTTTACATTTTTAAAATTAAGTATTTCAAATTTTACGATAAACATTATTTTTTTAATTCATGATAAAGTATAGGACAGGAAAATGCTCTTAAAAATGACAAAACTGATCAGTTTTATATGAATTATAATATATAATTGTAATGTCAGAAAACATCTGTCTTCAAAAAAAAGTTTTGTTTTTGTTTCAAATTTATTTTTCTATTGAAAAAAATATTTATTAAAAAAAACATATTTTTTATCATAATCATTGTCTAAGTCAACTCTACATTTTCTTTCTTATTTATTTCTCACAGATGAAGTATAAAAGTATTTTGTATTTTCAAAATAAAATTTTGATATGGAAGGAAAACAGCAAATGAAAGAATGCATTATTACTATAAGTACAATATTGCAATGTATTATTGTATAGTTTATACTTTTGTGAATGTATTATTTAATAAAAGAAAGTACTTGATTCTGCCTTGCTGTCTCTAAACAACTTCTAACTTCGTCCAACCGTAATAAGGTGGACGTCCTATACGAAGTAAATAAATTAAATATATCATGCATAGATTAACTTATTGTTTTCATAAATCAAACATGTCATGCAATGATTCACTTTTTTGTCATAAATTTCTACCATACTATTATGGAGGATGGACTTTGAAAAAAAATAAAGTAATACATGAAGGCAAATAAAAATACGATTTAGATTACACATAAATATCGAAAATTATATAAGTGTATTTCTATAATGCATAGCTTCAAATACTAATTAACTGATTTTAAATATAATTTTTTTGTTAGATGAAGACATTAATTGGGCAAATGTAAACATACTTTGACGTTTTATGAAATAATTTTTAATGTATACTTTTCTAAGAATAGCATATTCAGGACATACCATAGTAAAATGATATTCATCTTCACAATCCCTAGCATTACAAAATTAACAATATCGATGTGCTCTTTCTGCTCTATTTTGGCCGTCCTGTTTCAATTCTTAATTTATTTGAAGATAATCTCAAGTGCACTAAAACTGTTCAAAATATACTTGATAAAATATCCAAATATTTTTAGCCCCAAAGTCTTTTTTTGATACATTTATAAGTGTATAAAGTATTACAATTTACCATAGTGTTATACCAGTCCTGTCTAAATACATCAATTATTCTAGATTTAGATAAAATTTGGAAATTCTTAAGTTGAGTCTATATTGAATGTTTTACTCCAAACATGTGGGAATCCATAACTATCTAACCTAACAAAGAATTCACATTAAATGCCCTAGTATTTCTACTGTAATCCGCTGAGTCTGAAAGACTTCTATACAAAGTAGTAATAAGAATACTTTTTGAAGATAATACCTTACACCAAAATTTTATTATACGTGTATATCTAATAATAAATAAAGGGTAGCTTCCTAATTCATAAAAACTCCCATGTTACTTGTCGACGTCTTCACGCTTAGTACCTTTTTCCAATTTTAAGATTAACACGCTCATTTGTCTTAGATTTACCGAATCCCCATATTTCTCTACTGAAGTTCAGAATAGCACCAACAAAAGCATCGAAAAGTTGACATTTAACACTTTTTTTTACTGATACTTTTTTTTCAAATTATTTAAAAGTACATTTAATCATATAATGCCTTTAGGCCTTTACCCGCTAGCGTTTCTTGATTTAATACAAACGTTCCATTGTAATTGAAAACAGTTCCCAAATAATAAAATTATCTACTACTTCTATTTCACATCGATAATATAACCATTTCCCATTAGGTAAAATAGGACCAGGATTTCTGAACACCATAACCTTAGTTTTATTAACATTAATCTTAAATCCCCATCTATCACAAGATTCTTTTAAAAGATCTAACCTACATTGCAAATCCTCTAGCTTCAGCAAAAACCCCAAAAAAAAACAATGAAAAGATCGAGCAATATTGGCGAAATGACCTCGCCTTATCTAAAGCCGATATAACAATCAAAATGTTCTGAAAAAGAATTACATCCTTTAACACATTACTTAAGCATACATATCTTTTAATATTCTTAACATTTTACCATCAACACCTAGTTTATACAATTTAAGCCATAATGCGTTTAAATATACACTATCAAAACACGTTTCAAGTCTACAAATGTACAATACATTTTTTTTTCATTTTAATGTTTTTCAATTAATGCATAGCATCTACAGTAGAACGACCCTTGCAAAATCCAAACTGTGCATCACTTAATATATTATTACTTTTGATCAAATCATTAAGTCTATTATTCAAAACCCCAGTAAAACATTTCGAAACAGTTGTCAAGTGTTATTCCTCTGTAGTTATTGACATCACAAAGGTCATTCTTTTTAAACACAGGGACAATAATTTTTCTGGGCCACTGTTTTGGAAAATGACCTGAACTCAGAATAGCATTGAATAAATCCACTAAATGTACTGATATAATATCAAATGACTCAATAAAATATTCATTTAACAATTCATCTTCTCCAAAAGACTTATTCCTTTTTAGACATTTAACAACTCTTTCTATCTCAGATGCACATAAAAGCAAATCTAATTCCTCGTCTTTACAATCATTATTATCAAAATCGTGCAAATGAATAAATTCTTCTCACTCTTCGTTAAGTACCGTTGAAATATCATTATGTAAACTTGAAAAATAATCATAAAAATCACCTATAGGTATATCACAGTAACAACCCTAACCGGTCTAGCAAAGCGACATCAATTTAATGAGATATTGGAAACAATATTTACAATAAATTTAAAAACAAAAAACTCGTGAAAATTTAAATATATAGTGTCAAAGTGTGTTATGACCAAAAACAATATTACCGCCGAGTAATATATGTATTTAAGGAACACATTTCACCATTCTTGGGTAAAAATATATTCATTCTTGACAGATATTCTTTGTCAATCAAATAATTATTGACTTCAATTTAATACATGTAAAAATGGAATTCCAGGATGATTTGTTATTTTTGTTGCGATGCTTGTTGTACTTATACGAGCAATACTACAGTTGCCGTTTCAGTCAAAGGTCTTCCCTGGCAAGATGCCGCCAACGGCGAAAGCCCTAAACTAATGGATCTGGAGTATGTTTCACAACACGGCTGGGACTTCCTCTCTGGCGTTAACTTCGGTGACGAAGGTCTCTGGGTGGCCGCACGTGCCAAATATGCACCACCTGTATCCTGGGAAGGTTGGTAGCTAATGCTATTTTTGTTTATTTTGCGAGACTTGTGCTTTCTTCCCGTCTTTTCACCTACATATTTACGTCTCGTTAATAAATGTCTGTGCTAAGAAAGTTATCAATCTCGTCTAAAACCATTCATTGTTATGCATGTATGAAATAGACGTATAATTCCTAAACTGATTGTCTTATTGAGGATGATGGCACTACTATTTTAGGATGTGCTAGATGGAATTCGAACTGTGTGTCGGACCTTGTTTCTGCCGGATCTTTAGGCGACTGCCTCAAGAACTGCAAGGGTGACTCAAAGTACATGTTACTCAAGGTAAGGTTAACACTGTGTAAAATTTAATAAAAGCAAACTAGTTTTGCTTATTTTGTATAACAGGTTCCGAACGTCAATTTGTAGCATGGGCAAACTGTTTGGGAGTGAAGGAGAACTTTCTTATATAATTAATTCTACTCGAATAACAAGCGAGGGTCTTTTATAATATATTTGGAAGCAAAGCTAAATGTTAAACAAAACATATATTTTCATATTTTAATGTCTGTTTTAAGTGTCTCGATGATTTCATGCTGTTTTTATTTTTCTTATTTAGAGGATATGGGTTAGAATATTGTCTATAAAGAAATACCTCATAAATTTTGTACATTTAATTTTGTACGTTTTTGTGTCGTGTACGTGAATAATTCGGAAGAGCAGAAATATATACACCTTATAGCGCTTGTCTTAAATGATAATTTGACCGAGTTTCTGTCTTTTGATGATTTAAATAAGAGACCTTGTCTATCTTACAACGAATTAATGTCAACTCGCCATCTCTGATGTTGACGTTCAATCGGTCCTTGAGGAAACAAGATCATCTAGAGAAAAGCCAAATGTCCGAAAGGGCAAACAACTACCCTTTCATATACAAGTCGGTCAGACCGAGATCGAACCCGGGTTACATCGATGAAATACCAGTGCGTTAACGTTATCTAGACGCTCAACATGTCCTGACTTGCAGTAATGGCATGAAGATATCCCGACACCGGGTCAGCTGGTCCCGGAAAGGCCCCGCCAAACAAAGGTAGTACATAAGTACCATACTGATTAACTTTGTTAAGTTGCTATCGTTTATTTGGAAGCTCTTTCCACCGAGACATATTCGACCTTAAATGTTTATTTTCAACACAGGGCGATAAGTGCAGATGTTTGGAAAAAAACGAGACTTGTATACAGCGGACGTCACGACTATTGTGAGGAACCAATGTCAAAAAAATCTGAATGACTGGTGTGGAGGAGAGTTTGGGACGGAAGCTTTGTATTACACAGGTTACAAGTTTGACATTTTCTGCCCCTTTGTTTTAAAGTATGTTTAAATACATAAAGAAATGTTTTGGTCTTTTGTAAATATCGATGGAAAATTGCTTTGGTCCGATCTTTGTGTTTGAAAAGTCAAACTGATATTATTTTGGAAATTGCATAGAAAAACTATTTTAAAAATGTTTTAACGAAAATAATATTTTCAGAGAGAGAGAAACAGACAGAAGAACGTGTGTGTGTGTGTGTGTGTGTGTGTGTGTGTTTACTTGGGATTCCTAAATTTTTGCTGCATCCTACTGTTGCCAATATATATTTACAGAGACAGAAGAAAGAAAATAAATGGAGATATTCATTGATTTGATTAAAAACTTCTTTAAAGAATCATTTGTTCTATTTGGAGGGGAATTCTAACAAACAAACAAACAGCCTAACAATCGTAGCGTTTATGAAATTGTCCTTTATTTCGCAGGTCCATTTGAGAAAATCACTTACAATGAAACCATAGAGACTGGGCGTATTTCTTGTATTGTTCTGTTAAAGAATAACAATTAAATGACTCTAAGAATACCTTTTTGGCCAGAACTGTGAGAACACAGCGATAGACGGCTTATTTGCAAAGGTAAGTAGAATGAAAAGAAGTGAAATGTATAAGATGTCAATTTAATTCGAATTTAGTATTGTTTTTACCGGCTTGCTTATAGATCCCATATGTTACACACCTGACCACCAATGGGATGTTCTACCATCAAATTAATTGGAAATATTGATAGATATTGAAATGTATATATAAAATCTCTCTCTCTCTCTCTCTCATTTTAAACAATTAAATTCAACTAATTATCATGCTCATTTTTTTGTTATTTAAGGAAATTCAGAAGCGTTTGAAGGCAAAAATTCAGGTCAAAAGAACTGGTTTGAAGCGTCAGAGGTATGCAAAAATGCCAACGCTCATCTTTATTTTGACCTACCAACAAACATTGTGACAAATAACAGGTCGGCATACTGGACGTCCCTGAGAATAGGTCTCAGTATTAAATGGACAAACAGGGCAGGTTGGTAGTTGTTTACGGTGATACCTGACTTAAGTGGCAAGTCAAGAGAACTAAATTAAATGTCTGCCTAGAACAAACAGTTAGGGAACGATAAGGTATACAAAGCACAAACAATGGAATCGGACCAGTACTATTTTAAATGACTTTATGCATGTCCCGACCTAGGATCGAACCATGATATCCCGGCTACGGGCAAAATAATACAATATCAAAAGAAATGCAATCACATTATACAAACAATCATTTTTCAATTCATCAGTTATCATTTGTATGCTGAATTCAAATAAAAACATGTGCATTTGTTTGTGTCCGATTGTGCACGTGCATCCGTATGTATATGTAGTGCATTGTTTTGCCAATAAAGTAAACTTTTCTTTTGAAATTTCCTTCAACCGAAAGATTTGCGATGCTTCTGCGTTCGCATGTAGTAGCTTTGCGTTCGTATGCATTAACTATTTAACATCAGCGTTCAAGGTGGTTGAACGCACTTCATTCCATGTCCACTTTAAAGCAACATGTTCACAGACATCAGTGAAATAAAAAGAAAAACAATCTACTCACCCTCTTTTATGTTTGCGAAGTCCCTTTCGTAACAAATAAACTTATCAAGGGTAGGTCACATTGCACGGGGAAGCTCTATTTTCGTTAATCCCCAATACAGGAAATCATTTCAATATAAATGTGGTATCCTCAAAGAAGGTACTTACGTTCAGCAACATGGCGTCTTCACTTAAGTCCAGCATGTAAAGTGATCGCATGCATGAAGAGTGGATGTAATCAGATAAATGAAGGCAAATGAAAATAAAGACTATTGACATAGATTCCATAATTCTAAATAAAGATTCAAAACCGATCATCACGCTATTGTTTATCATGGGGAAACCACCCATTTTTTACAATCATGGATGGTTGTATTGGGTGACCATGCATCTGTAGATGGATATTGATAGACGCAATACACAGATAAAGTTAAAATCAATTTCTTAGTATTTGACCCTCTGTGAGGGAGCTGCTTTAAGCCAATACAGAATGATTTATATTTCCTTTTCTATATAACCTTTTTCTTAGATATGGAGTATCCATTCTGTGTGTTTGTCCGTCACTCGATACATTCTACCTTCATGATGTATGCTGGAGACTGTAACATGAAAAACAATATCTGTACTTGACAGGTTTGCATAGATTTTCTTATTTGCCCAAGTTTCTTTTTCTTTTTTTTTTAGAAAAGAAATCTATGTGAATCAATCGTATTGTTTACAAAGCGAGCGACAGATGTTGTTTGTAGTTTTTTTTATTATTATTATTGCTTGTGACAGTATTTAAGTCGTATCTGGACTTTTGTAATCATGATGGTGCTGCCACACTGCAGTATCACGCGTAGACATGTGGCATGATACAATGTCCAGTCACATTGTTCTGACACAGGGCAACCAGTCCTGTAACTACCCTTATATGCTGAACGCCATACACCAGGCGGGAAAAACCAATTTTAGCGACTGTGATATGTTCCGGCCGGAAAATTATTGTACAATATTATGTAAAAGTATTTACAAATTTTGTGACTAGGGTAATATTCATATAAATAGTATTTTCCTTTTTTATATATGGTATCAACTTTTTCACGTCGATTGGGAAAAAGTTCTTTTAATATTTTTTATTAGCTTTTATGTGAGATTTTTATGTCTTTAGTCTAGGTATGATATCATGCCACATAAATAAACTGATACTATGGTGTTGCATATATATCTGTTTTAAAGAAGATTTATCGACAAATAACTGAAATACTACCAGCTGAATGCGTAAAACATACGTTAACATATTAATTTCAATGTTTTCTTGAGAGGTTTTTGAACTCTGTGTAATATGTTTGACTCTTCAGTATACCAGATTTTTAAAAAAGAAGTTACGCTGTAACATTCTATATGATTTCGATAATGGATTTTCCCTTTTTAATTGTATTCGGGAAGTTGATTCATAAATACATGTATTGTTTTCGACAGGAAGAAAAGAAAACACATCAGATGATGGAAAGAACAATAATTTGTTGATTGGCCTTGTCGTTGTTCTTGCCATCTGTCTTCCGTCTGTAGGGCTGGCATGTTACGTCTCGGGAAGAAGGAGGTATGATTGATTGATTGATTGATTGATTGATTGATTGATTGATTGATTGAGTGAGTGAGTGAGTGAGTGAGTGAGTGAGTGAGTGAGTGAGTGAGTGAGTGAGTGAGTGAGTTGGAAAGAATGTGAAAATAATAACTTAGCCATCAATACCTGAGATGAATGGAATAAGTGGATAATTAGTTCTTTAGACATTTAGGGAATGAATTTTCATAGAAATAAAAAAAATAATTTACGAATTCAAACCAGACTTTTCTTTAAAAAAAGAAATTTAAGTATGAAACATTGATTTTATGTCAATATTATCATATGTAGTCTTAGAAATAAGCAATTTTCCAAGTAGAAAGGTTGTCAGTTAAATAAATGATACGAAGCTTTGAATATATAACTTTCTGAAGAAAAAAATCTGCATAAAACTTTCATATATAACACACAATATTAAAAATCACTGGCAAGCATGTGCCAATACTTCCTGAAAGCTTATTTCAAATCTTAATTACATTCAACGACACATCACGGGCTATTAAACCGGGATTGAACACAATCATTCGGCGAATTGAATAGACCGACAAATACTAAACTGGACAATCTTTCCTAAAATATAATTTATTATATGTATAACCCATGGAAAGTCAAACTTCAGCTCGTATCAATAATGACAAGTTTCACAGATATGTTTGCAGGTTCAAGGAGAAACATAACTTCCCGCCAGTCAGATATAACGCCTCAAGAAGACAAACCCCAACTAGGCCTTTGTCACCGCAAGTCGGAGCAAGACCACACCCGAACAGACGTCCGGACAATGTGACTATCGAATGTGACTACGATTACGTCACTATTACGAACACGGACTTTTGCGATGACGATGTATTTAGCAAGCAAGAGCCCCACTACAGGTAAATATAACAACCAGTAATATAAGCTGTTCAACGATGCGTTAAAATGTACGACCATTATACTAACAAATGTATTATAATCCTAACCTTGGGTATGATCGTTTGCCACTGAAGCAAGTGGTCGTGGAATTTGATCTATGTCTGCGACATTCAACAAAATTCATGACCATGGTACTGGTAGCTGTGTGCTTAGGCTCAGTATCAATACATTTTATTGGACATCGTCGGAGCCCATGTTATATATTCAGTTATCACTACCGTATATACCGAGGCATTTACAACTGGCCAAATTGCTTCGACATGAATTATAGTTATCGACAGTTATTTCCTGACCAATGAAACTACGCGAAGTATTTTGAGCACTTTTCATTGAAGCTACAAAAGCAAAAGATGGCTTTCGAAATCCGAACAACTATATGTAACGCGCCGTTTCATTGGTCAAATGATCCATGCTGCCTCCGCCACGGATCAAATGAAATTCTTAATTAATAATTCATAAGTGCGAAACTTTGCTAATCCAATAACCCATGGTCGATTAAGGAGCGATCGTGAGTTCCGACGATGGATCCAGGACAGATTGACTTCATGTCAGGATATTGAGATTTTATGTGGTATCATGTAACAATGTCAAACATTGTCTTTCTTAAGGAGACATTTTATGTTTAATCTGACTATCAAAAATGTATTTTCTTTAATTTTTTGTTTTCACTTCAGGGCAACTGGAAGGGTTCAAAACCATCCAGATTCATTGTACGACAACAAGACGTTGCCAAGTGGCCTTTTAGATGATTTCATCAGCCCAAACGTATACAACACAATAGATTGTGGCTATGGAGGAAGGACACGACGCACAAGCGGGAAACCGTTGTTGAGTGATGAATACAGTCAATCACTAGATAGAAAATGTTCATCTAAGCCTTCGTCGAAGCCTTTTTTCCCCTATGAGCTTGCTAAGTACTGAATGCTCAGCAGCGACGTGACAGTAACATGTATCTGTATAACACAATTTGCCCTTTCTTTAGCTATTATACACGAATCACATTCTCATGCGCCATTTGTCGCCAATGGGTGCAGTTTTCTTCAAAGTGGCGTTTATCTTATCCATGCAGATAATGGTTTGACAAATTTATATTTGCAAAATTCAATGTGTGTATTTATTGCAAGATTTTTTTCTTGAACCAAGTTGTAAACCAATGATCGGCAGAATGTATGATTAATAAGTGTTGATAATTTTAATACAGAACAAAAGTCTATTCCCATCATAATTACAGGAAGAGTAAAAAGAATTCATACGGACACATATAACCTTATAGATACTAAAAAGAAATAAGCAACTTAGATATGCAGTTAAAGTTTTCTTAAGCGGTCAGTCAAGAGAACAAGAGAAAGTGACCGTTAACAGAGGTGACTGCTTGAAGAACATTAAATATATAACAAAATGTTAAAGTTATATTAAACTTGACCGCTAAATACAGATTGACCGCTTAGTACAAATGGCCGCTAATATAGGTTCAACTGTAAATCGTTTAAGTTTAAGATATCATTTTTCTTTTTGCTGTTTGCAAATAGTTCAAAATACTTTCATTTTCAGTAATGTCAGCGTGAGATAATATCATTTTCAGTATGTTATTGTATTGACAAATACACCAATTATATATGGTAATGAACATCTACTTATCTATGCCAGTGTCTATCTTATCTCAATTATCGTTTTGATTCAGTCGTTTTCTTATGCAAACGCAGGTTTTCTGAATCAAAATGTTCATAAAGCGACCAAATGAAAAAGCTATATTCGAGATATAAACGCGTGTTTATTGGTTCAAAATCTTTAGCAACCCATGAAGCAAGCGATGAAATTAGTAAAGGCATGTTGATTGGTTTTAAACAGTAAATAATCAAGTAACCAATGCCACATTAGAGTATACAACGCGTGATGTAAAGATAATCATATTTGGAATATGCGATACATAAGTAAATATTGCATTCCTTTTGATAACTATACAATGAAATAAAGTTGAAGATACAAGTAAGCAACGGTCTGACCTTACAATATGTGTAGCGTGGTTACTTAGATTTTGTATGTTATAATATTTATATATTAAGTTTGGATGTATGTGTGACTTATATCAAGCGAACAATGTCAAAATTTTGTTTTCAAGATTTCAACAAGATATTCAATAAAAAAAACTCAAAATACAAAATAGCAATGGTCTGAGTTCGCATCATGTATAATATATCATACACTTAGAATTACAGATATGTTTTCTATTGTACGTATTGTTTGTGAAAGTATGTGCATGAATCATTATTTTACGATGATGAGTATTTATAGCGTTTGTTTATTTATAAAATTTAGTTTGTTTTCGTAAATGAAGCTTAACACTTTTTTCGCTTTCTCAATTTTTAAGTTTACTTTTACATATTTGTTAATCAGAATTATATAAGCAATACCTTATGAACTGATATTTTAATGCGTTTTTTTTTTTTTTTTTTTTTTTTTTTTTTTTTTTTTGAAATAAAGAGAAATGAAAGTAGGCATTTATATAATAGCTTCAATTCAGATTTGTGTGTAAAACAAATACATATAATGTCAACTCCATGAACCTAAAAACGTTTTGCTTTTCCCATGTATATAAATATTTGTAAATCAGTATCTCAATTCATGCTGTATTTCAAATCATGCTGTATTATGAATCATTTTGTATTGTGAATAATATCTATAAGTCTTTTTTTCTTAAATGAAGCTTAACATTCTTTGCTTTTCAAATTTAAAGTTTACTATGAACATATTTGTTGATAACAATGTTTATAGTGGGCAACAACCGCATGAGCTTACATGTTAAAGGAAAAATCGGAATTATTATTATGTATGACTTTTGTGTGTGTCTGTGTTATTTTTTCTCTTAAGTTTATTTAAGAAAAAGAACACGCTTTGGCAATGGTCACATGACATGCATTTTGTCAGTGAATCGTTATCTTATGTTGGTTTTCACATTTTACTTTGGTATAAAATCATACACGAAGAAAAGATCAGTTCTGAAATTAAATACTTGGCTAATACAATATCAGATTTTGACTGACAGCTGTTTCAAGTGAATCAACCGAAAAAGAAATTGCATTGTACGTTTAATGAATCTCATGAGAAAAAGAAATTGCTTCAAATCTTATTTTAATTTGTAAATAGGCATGCAATTATTATGATTTTTTTTGTATTATAAGTGTAATTATAAACACTAGATATAACTTAAATTCGTAAGAGGTAATTTTTCATTATGTTTTTCAGTACTGAAAAAGGTTTGTTCGAGAGTACTTTCGGGTAATAAGTACTGTATCAAACACTGACACGCATTATGTTTTATATCTTTTCTATCCACATATCCGAAGTTGATATGTCAGTTTAGAGTTATTTCCCTACCCACCTTTACTGTCACCAGGTCAGTAAATTGAATGACCATGGCTCATGTAGGATCGCTCAGGATAATGTAATGTTTCAAAGCAAGTAAATTAAAATGAGAAAATGTGTCAGTTGCTTGCAAAGGCTATGTCGATAGTATTGTCTCCTAAGAACAGAGTGTTAAAATAAGTTTTTGTTACTTACTGACAAAGCATATCTGAAGACTCTCTTGAACCAAAGCACCCTCACTCAACAAACAATAAATGTTTACATAAATGGCATTTAAACTGATAGATTTTACATAAATTTAAATCTTTAGAATGATCGGAATGCGATTTGTGACAAATTCTTATATAGATATATTCAGACACGCTACATGTACACATGCCATATGTTCATATATTATTTTGGATGTGTACAAATCTCATAGTATTTTTTTAATCTAAAAAGAAGATAATTTAAACATACTTTTTTCGTATGTTATTTAAAACAAAAATATTATTTGTTTTGAAGTGTTTTCATGTACATAAATAAAGCAATTCATTTACATGACGACTTTATCATTTGTCAACCCATCACCACATACAGCCTTGTTTTGACGCATTGGCAAACAAAGCAGATCCAGGCCATACTGCTCCACGAATGAGCTGTCTGACCAGGTTCTTTTCTGTTAACTCCTACAATTTTGTAGCTTCTATAAAGTCTAAATCGATTGTTTCACATACCATTTCAAGTTAAGTTTGAACTGGTCAATCCTGGTCAAGTGAATGTGATTGGGTAAGGTCTCGAAGTCTCTGTAAATGAAGAGCCCCAGATGTCTTATGTACTATTAATGAATCGTTTGACCTATTAACCAAGTAAAAAAAAAGGTCAATAAACGACCACGTCGGGTTTGATGGGTCGTTGGTTCGAGCAAATCATGGGAAGAAGGTGGTATTGATTGATTGATTGATTGATTGATTGATTGATTAGGAAGGATGTGAAAATTAAGACCTAGCCATCAATACCTGAGAGGAATGGAATAAGTGGATAATTAGTTCTTTAGACATTTAGGGAATGGATTTTCATAGAAATAAAACAGAAAGGATTTATTTACGAATTCAAACCAGAATTTTCTTTAAAAAAGAAATGTAAGTATGAAACATTGATTTTATGTCAAATTATCATATGTAGTCTTAGAAATAAGCAATTTTCCAAGTAGAAAGGTTACTAATGATAATGTCAGTAATATAAATGATACGAAAGAAATATAATACGAAGCTTTGAATACATAACTCTATGGGAAAAAAATCTGCATAAAACTTTCATATATAACACACAATATCAAAAATCACTTGCAAGCATGTGCCAATACTTTCTGAAAGCTTATTTCAAATCTTTATTACATTCAACGACACATCAAGGGCTATTAAACCGGGATTGAACAAAATCATTCAGTGCATTTAATAGACCGACAAATATAAACTGGACAATCTTTCCTAAAATATAATTTATTATATGTATAACCCATGGAAAGTCAAACTTCAGCTCGTATCAATAATGACCAGTTTCACAAATATACTTGCAGATTCAATGAGAAATATAACTTCCCGCCAGTCAGATATAATGCCTCAAGAAGACAAACCCAAACAAGGCCCTAATCACCGCAACTCGGAGCACGACCACACCCGAACAGACGTCCGGACAATGTGACTATCGAATGTGACTACGATTACATCACAGTTGCGAACATGAACTTTTGCGATGTCGATAAATTAGCAAGCCAGAGCCCAACTACAGATAAATATAACAACCAGTCGTTACGCTGTTCAACGATGTGTTAAAATTTACGACCATTATACTAACAAATGTATTATCATCCTAACCTTGGGTATGATCGTTTGCCACTGAAGCAAGTGGTCGTGGAATTTGATCTATGTCTGCGACATTCAACAAAATTCATGACCATGGTACTGGTAGCTGTGTGCTTAGGCTCAGTATCAATACATTTTATTGGACATCGTCGGAGCCCATGTTATATATTCAGTTATCACTACCGTATATACCGAGGCAATAACAACTGGCCAAATAGCTTCGACATGAATATTAATAAGCTATTTCCTAACCAATGAAACTACGCGAAGTATTTTAAGCACTCTTCATTGAAGCTACAAAAGCAAAGCTGGCTTTCGAAATCCGAACAACTATATGTAACGCGCCGTTTCATTGGTCAAATGATTCATGCTGTCTCCGCCACGGATCAAATGAAATTCCTAATTAAGGAGCGATCATGAGTTCCAACGATTGATCCGCATGAGCTTACATGTTAAAGAAAAAATCGGAATTATTATTATGTATGACATTTTGTGTATGTCTGTTTTATGTTTTCTCTTAAGTTTATTTAAGAAAAAGAACACGCTTTGGCAATGGTCACATGACATTTTGCATTTTGTCAGTGAATCATTATCTTATGTTGGTTTTCACATTTGAATTTTGTATAAAATCCATACACGGAGGAAAGATCAGCTCTGAAATTAAATACTTGGCTAATTCAATATCAGATTTTGACTGACAGCTGTTTCAAGTGAATCAACCGAAAAAGAAATTGCGTTGTACGTTTAATGAATCTCATGAGAAAACGAAATTGCTTCAAATCTAATTTTAAATTGTAATTAGGAATGCAATTATTATGATTTTGTTTGTATTATAAGTGTTATTATAAAACACTAGATACAATTTAAATATGTAAGAGGTAATTTTTCATTATGTTTTTCAGTACTGAAATAGGTTTGTTCGAGAGTACTTTCGGGTAATAAGTACTGTTTCAAACCCTGACACACATTATGTTTTTTATCTTTTCTATCCACATATCCGAAGTTGATATGTCAGTTTAGAGTTATTTCCCTACCCATCTTTTACTGCATACAGGTCAGTAAATTGAATGACCATGGCTCATGCAGGATCGCTCAGGACAATGTAATGTTTCAAAGCAAGTAAATTAAAATGAGAACATTTGTCGGTTGCTTGCAAAGCCTATGTCGATAGAATTGTCTCCTAAGAACAGAGAGTTAAAATAAGTTTTTGTTACTTACTGACCAAGTATATCGGAAGACTGCCTTGAACCAAAGTAATCTCACTTAACAAACAATAAATGTTTACATAAATAGCATTTAAACTGATAGATTTTACATAAATTTAAATCTTTAGAATGAACGGAATGCCATTTGTTAAATTGAATGCCATTTGTTAAAAATTCTTATATAGATATATTCAGACATTCTACATGTACAAATGACATATGTTCTTATATAGTTTTGAATGAGTACAAATCTCATAGTATTTTTTAATCTAAAAAGAAGATAATTTAAACATACTTTTTCGTATTTTATTTACAACAAAAAAAATGTTTTGAAGTGTTTTCATGAACATAAATAAAGCAATATTAACCAAGTAAACAAAATGGTCAATAAACGACCGCGTCGGGTTTGATGGGTCGTTGGTTCGAGCAAATCATGGTCAATCAAAATAATGTATACCGTGCTCAGCGCTCAGCATTAACACGGGGGAGCTAATGAGCTGGTTGATCTGGTGTCAGACGGCATCGTCTGTTTCACAATTTCTTTACGGGAATGGGAATAACTGTAACATATTCTTACATCAATATCAAACTAGTTATCGACCTTATTTATGACGGAAACTGATCGAGCTACAGTGAATATTTATAAATAATATGTTAAACTAATTTCAAAAATATTTTGTTTATGTTGATCCCGTTATGTGAGAGAAAATGTAAATAAAGGCAGTACAATAGTTAGGCATGTTTGGTTGTTTAACGTCCCATCAGGCAGTTTTTTTATTTGTGACAGATATATAGTTTAGGATGCCAATTGGAACGAACTCTGTTAGATTTCGACTTACATTAAATCAATCTCATTAAAATCATATCCTATTTTTTCCTCTGCTATACACGATTAGGATATGACAACATCGCATTAGGGATCGCGTCAGATTGACCGTCTAAGTATTTTTATGCTCGATTTTAAATCAATCCAATAACGCGTTTCAAAACTTTTAAATTCAGTTCTTCTCACTGACCTTGTTCAAAATCTACCGAAAAGAAAATTCACCCTTAAAACATCTGTCAGTCGAAGAATATAACTCGTTCACGGTATTCTTACTATTATATGTTTTTTTTGTTTTGAATAGCGGTGACAGGTATTGAAATCACAAACCGTGGCAAAATTCCGTTGTACTGTAGTGTAAATATATATTTTGTTGTTAAATACAATACAAAATCTTTATTTGCTTTTTAACATTAAAATGTCCAATGTTATTCAAAACAAAACAATACATTGTAGATTTAAATAACCGAAGTGGCGCAGTGGGATGACAGCCGTCTTATAATCGAAAGGTTCCAAATTCGAGACCAGCATAGGAAGTATTTTTTTTTATTTAATGTTTTATTTAAAATATCAGCACTGTTTCTTTGTGAAAGTTGAGTAATGTCTTCAAATAATATACATGATTATTCACTACCGAATTTTCATTAGTATATGTACACTATTCAAACGTCTCAGGAATGACGAGTGAACTAGATTCCGAAAGTATCAAAATCGTCAAAAATATTACGAAGGCGACGAAAACAGCAAGCGAATGTTTTGACTACTCAGACACTGATAGTGCTTTGGAATGAAAATCTAAATATATTGAAATGTTCATGAATTAATATATAAATGATGAAAAAAAGCCATAGCAAAATAAAATATTACAAGAAAAACTATAATGAAAAAAATTAGACTCGAGCCCGTGCCTCCGTGCTTGCACTATATGGGAAAAAAAAACGCCTTTATCCACTGGGTTATTATGGTTTCTATTTAACGAGAGTTTTTTTTATAGGAACATACTATATTTTATTTTAACAAATGTCGACACACTGACTAGATTTTCCTGTATAGACATAATGGAGTTTTCCGATAATGGTTACGTTATCGTTTGCAGTTTAAACAGCTTTTTAGGCGTGTATTCTATCACAGTGGCTGAAACCATGGACACCACCATCTTGTAATTTGTTCATATATATTGATATGTTACCTCCTCTGGTCATACCTAACGATTGTGTAGGCGCCAATTTGATTTGCTTAAATAAAGGTCAATCTGAGACAACTTTTATACGATTACGTCAGATTCATTATCGATACTGAATCCGATTCTAATGAGAGTGACCTTACATTCACCTCTTTGGTGGGCTCAGAAAGTAGTTCCAAATCCGCGCAATTTATAAATAGAGATTGTGATGTCATTCAGACCGTTGTTGACTTGTTCAGTCTCACGTGTTTCACGCTGTTTATCTCTCAACACAAGATTCTCGTCGTAATGACGCACAATGCTATTCAGTCTGTCTATTTCATTTATTTACAATTGGACATAAATTTCAATATACTACGAGATATCGAGGCAATATCCATTCTCTCAAAGAGCTATCAATGCAAGGAATGTAACCACTCTCTAATCAATTACATATCCGATTAAATCTGTAAATATTTACATCTGCGGATTGTTTCCATCTGTGCAATAAGGCAGAAATAGTTCGTTCCCATACTAAAAAAAAATATATATATATTAATTTCCATACGTTTTATGATGATTAAAAAATTAATTGTTCAATGTTTCTATACTTTAAATCCTTAAAGTTCCCCCCAACGGGCGTAAAATAATTGTTTTCCGTTTTCACAAAATTCTTAGTAATTAGCCCGTAGTGAAGAACGAACGACAACTGTGCTTTGAGATTGATCAAACTCTTGGTTCCCGTCGTATAATGCTACGTTTTAGAACGTCTGGATGAGACTGAAAATGGTGGCGTCCAGTGAAAGCGAAGCTGAAACTATAAATGTAAACAATGGTTGTTATAGATCCGGCATATTTGTTTATGTGGTTTAAATAGTACATAATTGAACTGAAACGTATTCTTGATGTAATAGTTTTTTATTGCCTAACGTAAAAACATGTATATGAAAACGAGTTAAATATAAAAGGTTTACCGATTTCGGACATTGTAAAACTCCATTTCGATTTAGGACGATGATGTTCACAAAACTTAGTTTAACTATGAAATACTATTTCATGTTCAACTATGAAAGTGCACATACTTTTAGCTTTTATTTATATTATTTACATGTAATAGTTCTCCATTATATGGTACCTTTGAATTTGTCGGGAACATCGCAATTGAGCTTTACATCCCACTGACAAGAAAATCTAGACATTACCACTCAGCCACCTATAGACTCATACCTGCTTCTACAGACTTTTCGCGAGCTGTCTTTCATTGGAACAGTCTACCATCATCTGCTGTTGTTTTTTTGTCTGACTCAATAACATTTCAATCAGGCAGTCCCCAACAGGGGTTTGACATTACAGGAGGGTAGATAGATTAACAGTCAAAACGTCCCTCGGTTAGATCGTCCCTTTTTTTTTGGTCAAATTGCCCTCAACCATCAAAATACACTCAAAACGTGCCGCTTCTAAATATCTAATATTAATATATCTTTATCTATGTGTATATATGTCAAATTAAACTAGATTAAAGTTAAAATTGGAAATGTGTAAAACTGTATAATAAAAATGCATAGTTAATTTTGATTAAATGATTTTATGATATTTGTTTTTCTTTTTACATTTCATGCAATAAGAAAAAAAAACGATAGTAACGAATTTCTTGTTTGTTATTTTATTATCGCTGACCATCACCTAGTTTACATTTTTTTATTATTTCTTTATGGTAGTAAGTATATAGGCGGAATGATAAAGTTAATTTTATAAAACAATGTTGGCGGGGAATAAAGACTGTTTTTGTATGTAATGTTCAGGGTGCACTTTACAGTCATCTAACTTAAGAAAGTCTCACTTGAAACTAGAAACACATATTTCGGTTTCATAGAAATATTGTTCATAACAGCTAAATACGATATATAATTATATATATTTTGGTTTGCCTAAATATACTTCAGAAGAACAAAAATTCATATAAATTACCAAATGCCTTCATACACACTTTTCATGTGTATCATTCTAATGCTCGTATATCTATGTATAGGATAGAATATATTAAGACATTTCTACAGACAACAGAAGAGCGAGCTTAGGCTTCTTTTATCTGGATAAATGTCTTAATATATTCTATCCGACTTAGAAGTTTCCCGGCTCAATTCAAATCTTTTTCACTGAAGCTGGGGCACAATTTTCATATTACTTTTTTCTCTGCCAATCCAATGTTTCTCGACTGGGCGGCAGGAGGGGAAATGAGCTGTGAGACATCGAAATGGACGATTACATTCTATGCAAACAATTAAGAGGTTTCATGTTACATCAACATGTGGTGTGTTCAATTTTAATCGATAGTAGAGAAAAGCCCAACCTTTTCGATATAATGGACCAAACATGAATGTAAGTTTCACATTGCTTTAATTATCATTTTCTCTTGAGCATCAAGTGTGGATGGATTGCAGCAAATTTGAATTAAGGTAGAGGAACCCTAATGGACTCGACAAATTATGGCAAATGTCAGCAAAGATCGTCCAACTTCAGATATTATTCGTCATAACACGCCATGATTCAGAATGTGATTCTTTTTCAGAAGTTCAGTTTATGGTATCTTTTATCATTGTTAATCAAATGTATTAGCTTTGACTGGCATTAAACTAATAAAATGCAAAAATATCGTCCCTTTTTTTTTAAACAAAAAAGGAAAAGAAAAACAACTTTCCAAATTAGCTCCGGTTACGTCAGTTTTGGAATTCCCTATTGGTGTGTCAAAAAGCTTAATTATGATAATTGATAGTATATCGAAAAGTTTTCAATAAAAAAAGCTAATTTTAAATAGCAAGGAGTATCTTAATCAAACATAACTACAAAAATACAAGTTTATATATTTGAAATTCATGTAAAGCGGAAAATTGTAATAGTGATTCTTTCGTACTTAGATTGAACGTACTTGGTCACATAGTTTTTGTATAAAACTCTTCAGATACTTTTTATTGAATGCTTAGACTCTTAAAACTATGCAATAAATAACTAAAATAAATCTGTAGTTGTACAAAGTGATGAATTTTATCTCTGAGAAACTTCACATATAAAACTTGTGTTTTTTCTTTGAAATAATAACACTATCTCCTCATTATTTCACTTTACAATGATTTTACATAAATCATTGAATTGAAAAAGGCACTTAATATGATAACCATGCTTAAGATTTCAAGTATGTGCTCACATTTTACCTGAAAAGAACTTAGGACGAAGTCAATACCTGATATTCCATGTTGTTGTTTTTTCTGAGGTTGAAAATTAGGGGGTTAGGTAAAACACACTGTTAAAACTTGATATTTGTATGGTTTACCTATATGCAATTTTGCATATTTTTATATTTTATATAATATATGAATATTTTTTTACAGCTTGTCTTGAGAAATGTTTACAAAAATAATGTACTTTACTCGGAATTGTAGTGTTACTATTTTATAAATGGAGAAAAACATCAAACTACAGTATGAAGATTTTCTATATAAATGTATAAATATACATTTTATGAAGCTCACTATTATGTTTTTAATGTGTTTTCAATTTGATATATGCCTTAGGTATATGAAAAATCATTTCATGGGAAGAGAAAAAAAAGGGAAATTTGATGATTTTATAGCTGTTTTTATACGTATACCACCACACAATTTGCGGAAGCATTTCAATCCTGGGTTAGATAAACTAAAATCATAAATATTTTGGAACCTGTGGTTAGAAATTTCTTATATTATACAAAATACGTTCTTTAAATGTATAGAATAGAAAAACACAAAAGAAACCAGAATTTGAAAATTAATGCATTAGGGTGCCACTCTCGTATTGTCTTGTCCATTTGATCAAGATATTTCAACGTAAATAATTTAATTTTAATTTAATTTTCCTACAGTTGTTGTCTTTTTCTTAATTATTAAAGTAAACATAAAAGAAGCATCTGATAGTGATAAAACGCCTGTCACTGTGGTTGTGGGTTCGAATCCCGGTGGAGGCGAGATTCGTGTCCTTATCCATCAAAACGTCTGACAGCTAAAATTATGATTGGAAAAAGAAAAACAATAAAAACAATAAACAAGAGGGCCAAGATGGCCCTTGATCGCTCATCTGAGAAAGATAATTGCTTAAGAAATAAAGATGCTAGAGTGTAAACAAAGTGAAAGCTGGCTTTTTTTATGGTAAAAAGGGCATAACTCCTAGTCAACTAGTCAATATCAGTAATAATTGAACCCGAATGCGAGATCATGGGCATAAACATTGTCTTAAAGTTTAAAAAAGATTGTTTAAAAAAATGAAGTTTGTCGAATGTAAACAAAGTGAAATCTTGCATTTTTTTATTAAAAGGGGCATAACTCCTGACCTAATTGGCCCATCTCAGCCACAATTGAACTCAATTAAGACATTATTGTCATTAACAATGTCATAAAAAAAAAAAATGTAATAAAGAAATCTGGCATTTTTTATATTAAAGGGAACCTGACCTAATCAATAGATCTCAGCTTTAATCAAACTCAGTCGAGACAGTTTGGTCATAAGTATTGTCATAAAGTTTGAAGATGATTGCTCAAAAGATGAAGATGCTAGAGTGTAAACAAAGTGAAATCTGGCATTTTTTGAATATTGAAATGGGCTTAACTCCTGTCCTTATTGAATGATCTCAGCCACAATCAAACTCAATCGAGACATTATTGTCATAAACATCGTCATAAAGTTTGAAGATGATTACTCAAAAGATGAAATTGTAAAAAAAATATATTAAAAGCAGCTTAACTCCTTACCTAATTGACTGATCTCAGCCATATTCAAACACAATTGAGACATTATCGTCATAAACATTGTCTTAAAGTTTGAAGATGATTGCTTAAGAAATAAAGGTGATAGAGTGTAAACACTAAAAATTGTTGACGACGCACGACGGGCGACGGACACTCACGGGATCACAATATCTCACCCTGAGCTTTGCTCAGGTGAGCTAAAAAAACGTTTGCATATAGAGGAAAAACCATGAAAATATATTTGAGAGATACCTGAAAGGAGAGAGAGAGAGAGAGAGAGAGAAGTGTAAAAGACAAGAGGAAAGAAAAGGTTATATGATTAGCCTGGATTTCACTGTCTATGTATGATCACAATTGTAGTATCACTTTAGACGAAAAAATATTGCAGTTCAGACAAACGAGTTGCTTTACGTTATCAAAAAGCACCGCCTTGACGGTGGGGTTTGTTGCACAAGCGCACTTGATACATCGTTTTATTTTGTGCATTTAAAAAAGAAAATAGAAAAGTGTTATGTTGAAATAAATCGTGACAAAAATTGAATTTTCGGAGCTTCTGACTGGCCACATATTTAGGGAAATATCTAAATCTGAAGCGATTTTTTGTGGTTTGTACGTGGAGAAACGTAAAATTGGCAACAAAAGAAAAATGCGGTTCAAGTGCCAGTGGGAAGTATATGATAATGAATCACTGAATTTTAATCTCTATACATTTACTTGATTTGAAATTGTGAAACAGTTTTGAATTGGTTTTAGACAGTCATCTGTTGTCTTCGGAAATATATATTAGATTTTTGAGGTTTATATTTAAAAAGAGGTTATAGAATACTTGAGTGTGACATTATCATTTCACGACAGTACAGTAGTATTACTGTGGTACTGAACGTACACCGGATTTTGCCGTGATTCTGAGCCCAAATCCGAATATGTTTAATATGTTAACGTAAATATAATCCTGAATTTACCAATATATTAATTCGAGCGATATTTTATCACTACTACACTTATCTATCGGTTTGTATATAGCTTTTTACCAAACTATGTCAACGTAATGGTATTAACTAACATCATGCTAACATTTAGTACTTAATGTTATAGATGTTTGTGTTGGCAGTGGACCGTTTTGATCTTTATCCTCATGTCTTATGCTAAAGTTGGCCAACATAAAGCCAATATTATGCTAACAATTAAGTATACTGAAACTTAAACATCGTGTCCTTCAGGTTTGCCTCCCACATGGCATCATAAGCCTCGTTCTGAGCCACCGTGAAGTAGTTCTTCCATTCACCGATGTCACCTATAAAAAAATGAAGATACTCTTGTCAAACGTAAAGTATATGAATGAAATTTGTTTGTTACTTTGTTTTCAGTACATAAAACTATTATTGTTTTGCCTGACCTTTCATTTGCTTAAATATAAAAAAAGTTTCCTTTGAATTTTTAAATACATGTATGATATCTTTATCTGAGAGTAAAAGTGGAGAAACCGGTGTCGGTAGCCGAATGGTTAGAGTTATGGAATTGATATATTCTGGGTTCGAACCCCGGGCGTGACATACCAATACCTTTAAAGTGGTTATAGTATATTTCAAATTTGCTTGACACTAAGCAAAAAAGAGTGGTTCCCTTGCGTCTGCCAGGTGTCAGGATAATGTGATTGTGTATGGCATCATACCAGTTAACTACGGTGTGATATCGCAGAGTGGCAGCCTTATATCTGCCGCATAAAGACAACAACAAAATTATATAACTGAAATACAGTTTGTTGGATGTTATATAAAAGACAAAGACTGGTTGAAAAGGATGTGTAATTACATTGGATTAGCTATACTAGTGTAATGGTGTCTTTGTTTAAAGCTGAAAAGCTATACTAGCGACCTTTAATTGCATTGCTTATTAACAACAAAATAAACAACAGTGAACAATGAAATGGAAAACTTTACCTTTTCTGTAAAGGATTGATTTCCCCTTTTCATCTTTCAAAAAAACACATGTTTTCCATTTATCGACGTCACTCCTCAGAGTCTCCAGCGAACATCTGTCAAGAATTCCCTGGAGTCGTTCGTCGATGTGGTTAAAACCAAGGTGTTTCTGGAGCTTTCGCATTTCTTGGAGCCCATTTTGAAAAAGCACGAATTAATAAGACATAATTATTAGATCAGTTTGCACGACTCAATTTAAAAGTACAATTGATTTTGCACCTTTAGGGAATAAAACAGTCGCAACTGTAATTGGGCGGGTTTAGCAATGGTCAAAGATAGCAAAACATATGACTTTTATTAAATTATTCTAAATTGTAGCGTAGACTTTATTTGTAATATGATTTGGTAAAATTGCCAGCGCTTTCTTATGAATAGATACATGTATTTTTGCGAGTATTTACTTCTTGATATTTTTTTGTATAAACATAAATTCGCTAATTAAAACCTGCTGAAAGGTCGGAGCCATTGAATTTAATTCGATAGATAAAATTCCTTAAGCTGAATGGGCACCGTTGCTCTGTGATACACGTTATAATTACGGAAGCACAGAGGGGACATAGTGTTTTCCTTTTTAAAATCTCAAGGCTTCGAGAAAATAAATAATAAAAAACGAAAACGAACTTGTCTAATTCGTGGCTATATCACAGGAGAAAAAACAAACGATTATTAATTCTTTGCAAGAGATATAAGAAAAAAAACTCGTTGATAGGAGCTAATTACTCGTACTAAGAAAAAAAAACTAAGTCGCGGCAACGAAATAATTACTAAGATAATAACTAAGAAAAAAATCGTGGCCATATTGTTATCTTTGTTATTAGCTCGTTGTCACGAGATAATAATAAAAAACACCATGTCCCCTCTGTGCTTCCGTACATAATAAAAACAAATTTCAATACTTAGATTTCATCAACTGAAAAACACATTTAAACAGTATAAAACCATGTGCATAATTTGTAACTGCGATTTTAGATTCAAGTGTTTCTGAATTGTAAACTATATGATTTAATACAACATTGGTTGTACTTGTATTATCATAGCCTATAGATGCAGGATTTATTGAATGCTACTATACCTTTAACAGGTTCTGTAATTACATCCCAGTTTATAAGGATCAAATGCGGTTTCATTATTAAAATTTCACAGTATGTACCTTTTTCAAATCTTCAAAATAAACCAGGTGGATATCCAAGCCGTTGTCTGCTTCTATAGTCTCCTGCATATCCTTAAGGTAGTCCGTTTAAGCACCCATAGTCACTGTTAAGGTTGTAACATTTCCATTTTATATTCATGAGTTGAAGACAGTGTCATCCAATTAAGTACATAATTATGTAAAATAAAATGCAACATTTTTATTTCTCGAAAAGAGACGTGATAGTTCCTTAGTTCTTCATTCTGTCAGATAAAATGAATATCTAATAATTTCGTTGATTTTGGGTGTCGTTTTCATGGTATTTCCGTACAAAGTTTTGGGTCACATTTAAAAGTTCCGATATTAAATTTCCAATCTTTATACGTCATCATACAAAAATATAATACCACAATAAAACTCATCATTTTCTTCATATAATACACTAAATAAAGAATCTACAATGTATTTATTATACAATAAAGATATTTGCATTTGCTTCATCAAGAACAGTACATATCATATGTAAATTAGAATTCGATTTTTTTTAAAGAGTGTACAATGTATATATCTTGAAATGACTGCCATGTTACAAGATATATGTATATGATTTACTTTACATTGCATAAAAATGTGTGTATCCTTTCGGGCTTATAAGCCAAGTGGAATTTGAAAAAGAAAATAAAGCCTATTAAACTAAAACTAAAATCTTATCATAAATACTTACATTTGCTTCATTAAAAACAGTAGATAGAGTAGATATCATTTTTAATCAGTAAGATCTAAGTCACAGTTATAGCGCCATTTTATTGGTGACAAATGAAAACAACAGAAACCTTGCTTCAGATTGACCTCTGATCTGTATTACACAAAACATCTCAGATTGATATTTTCCTCAATTTAGAATGCTAAAGACCTAGAGCTCGCTTGGTCACTGAATTTTGCATATACATTTATTTATTACCTTTCATATTTCTCGTGCAAAGAACTCGCTTAATAACAAAGGAATCGTGACAATTTAGGTCGCCCATCTGTCATTATATTAAAACTATGGTCCTTCAAATGCTTAAAAAGACTTTAGAGTAGATGTAAACATCTATTAAGTTGGAGTTAAAAACTCAAAGTCTATAAAGGCTTGCATTTACTATTAAATTTCTTACGATATCTTAATAAATCATGATCACAATTAAATGATGTATGGATTACCTTACGATATTCAAATGAATCGTTACCGAAGCCATTCTTTTATATGTACAAAAAAACATCCCAAGATGGTTTATTGATAACAACTGAAAGGCCCTTATAGTTGTGAAACAACGATACGGCTGCATCCTTTGGATTTCGAACGACAAGTATGATTTTCCCGTTCTGCTTGTATTGTGTCGGGGCGTGGTCTAGTTTCAGATGTGTGTTCAGAATTCTTAGATGAGGAAGCGAGGAAAAACCCTCCAGTGAAAATAGTCCTATAAGCAATGGTTGATATTAAGGGGAATCTTCGGATGGACTTTCCCAGTGTAGCAGAGGAACCAGGTTTGTAACCCAGTGTGTTCCTAGGGAGAGAGACAAAGTAAAAAAGACAGTCGAATGAAATGACGCTATGGAATTAACAAGACGCCTAAACGCCTCGAAATGAATATACATCTCGGTTTAAGCAGCAAAAAGCTTTACAAACTTTCGACAAACATTGCTTTCAATAGTTACCTTTGTTCAACAACCTCCTACAACATTTGGAGCGGGAAATGTCTATTTTGGCGTCATATAAATTGTTAATGATACACTAACAATATGTTAATACATCGACAAGGTGTATTATATTCTATGCAATACATATTTGTAGAATGTCATGATAAGTCATGTTAAATACGCAGTAACGTCATAATAAATGTACAGTGAAACCTCTTGACAACAGCATTCAGTATAACAGCATCCTCTTTTGAACAGCAGTAGTCTTTAAAACTAATGTGCATAATCATTCTTTGTCTCTATTCTTTACAACGGCAATTTCTTTATAACAACATTTATTCGGTTAGATAAAAGAGGGTTTTTCTTAATATTCTGTCGTGTTTCCATAATATATCACACTATGTTTACTTTGGTTTTGAATATAGCATTTTCAAGTAGCCCATCTAAGACTATACCAGGGCAATGTATTATTATTTAATATTTTTTCAAAAGGTCATGCATGTATATATGTATGTTTGTATGTATGTATGTATGTATGTATGTATGGAAGAATAGATAAATTCAGTTTGACCATGCGTCCATCTGTCTGTTTTTCTGTTAACTGACCTGTTTTAGGATAGGAGCATATCAGGATATCCCCATTAATGTACGGCAAATGTTTAATTGTGTCCAGTCTCTGGGAAATGGAACCATTTGGATACTGGTCCACGAACAATTTTGGCAGAATCAGGTCCTCGTGTTGTATCAGGGCTGGGTGAAGTTCCAAGCCCTTGAATTCATCCGTGTTTTGTTCCTAAAATGTTTGTGAGAATAAAGAAAATATTGTAAGGTTTTATTACATATCAAATACTTAAACGTATACAGTTTGAATAAGTTAGATATCTATCTATCTATCTATCTATCTATCTATCTATCTATCTATCTATCTATCTGTGTTTCTTTGAATACTGCTTCAAGCTTCATGTAGAATATACTGAGCAGGGTATGCACGCAACAAATGAAAGCTAAAAATTAAACTGAAAGAAATTTCTACCTGGTAGTAAGAGTGTGCAGTAATGAAAGAAGAGCGAAAGTTAAAAATAGCAGTGTTGTACAAGATAAAAACATTAGAGATTATTCCGCTGCGTGAGAAGGTGTGAGATTGAAGTATTTAAAGAAGTCTGATAAGATACGCCTTTCGCAGAAGTACTACCTGACTTTGAGAGAAGCCATAGCTTGGTTGTCTTGTCTATTTGATAAGAGAGAAACGTTTTTTTGGTGCTGAATTTTCTTGGTTTTGTTTTGTCCGTGTCCTGAATGAAGTCTATTTTTTCTGTACGACTCAAAGGATGACCTGATCTGTTCTTGTAGGGTGTGTTTGTGTCATTTGCATTTATTATTTTGCAATTGTATTTATCTTAGTTCTTTTTGAGTTTTATATATAATTTGTCAATTTTTCCTGATAAACCTTGTCTTGGCTGACGTATGGTAGAAGATGTTTTCTCGGCTTTTTAATTGGAAAAAATTATTGCCTTTATTTATTAACTTTTAAATTTCTTACCAGAAGTTCTTGACATAGTTAGTCTCTGCACCCTTTAAGATGAAAACCTTGTATGTGATGATGAATTTGCAAGCAGTGAAAGCTTTTGAAAAATGGGTCTGGGGCTTTGCTTGATGACTGAAGGTTAGAGGCGTGCATGGAAGAGATAACGCAACAAAAAAGGGTGGTGGCAAATCATGCTTTTTTATTTTGACCCATAGTGAATCAATGGCTTTAACTCTGAATATTCATGTACACATTTAGGGCATAATAAATATAAATTTCCTTGTGTATCCTTGTAATTTTCCTTGTGTGTATTCTGAGATACAATATTATATGATAAAATCATCAAGAGAGACCCTTATCAGACTGCTGCCGATACCACAAATGTCACATTTTGTCAATCTTATATAAATTATCAGTAAATGAAATGACTTTAAAATAGTCTTTCTGATTTAGCAACTCCCTATCCTTGCAAACTAACCCAAAAAGGTGGTTCTCTTTCATGCAGATTTATTGCAATTGCTTTTCTCAGCATGTAGGCGAGCAACACTTTTTACAAAAAATAGCGTCCTTGACATTCTTATACATGATCAAGTGATTCTTGGTCCTGTTTTCGAATTTGCAAGAGTTCATTTTAGAAGTCACATGAACAAATTTGATGCTAAAATTGCGTTTAAAAAACAAACACTCATTTAAATCCAGAATATTTACCCTACTCAAGAAATCCTTCCTGGACCTTTGAAGCTAGGTCTAGATTAATTGTGGTGTGCAATTGTATATCCATGTTTGTGAAGGGTCGTGACTAAAAATCCGGGTCGTTAAGTCAAATTAGAATGCGTAGATGAAGGAAGTCAATCTAGTATCTGCTTTTCTGTTGAGGGGATACACACGTTATCATTTGTATCTTGTCTACACCATTAATCATTCCTTAACATTATTCCTAATCCATTTACACCATTAACTTTATTCATGTCACTTGTTTTATCCACATTTAAATAAGTTACATTAATCCCTAAAGCTTTTAATGACTTTCCCAGGCGCAAAAAAAACTTGTCCAAAACTGGAATCGTCGAGAGGAATTTATCTAAGTTTTAAGAGCTTCCTAAACAAATCGAATAAGAGAGAGAGTAGATGTCTTGGAGTGGAGATCAAACATGTTATAGAACTTATTTTGTGGATCCCTTGTTATTTTCATTCTAAAGTGGTGGATTTTACGCAGAACTCCGGAAATAGACGAAATGCCACGATTGTTATGAACACATGTACTTGTGTAATAGCAAGTATGGGGAAGAAAATGCCAACAATGGCCGGAAATATGTTTCATAGATGGATTTGATATGCATGTTCGTAGGGAAATTTTATCTGATTTTCTTTTAATTTACGTCTATAAACAATGGCCTTATGTTTCATTTCCTATAGCGGGAAAGAAATTCCGAGGCATTGTTATGGTAAATGTACATCATTTGACGGCTTGCATTCATCTTATAGTTAAAGATATTTTCATTTTTTATTTAATTTTTATTGTTTTGTATTATTTGTTTTTATGGGTCAGTCATGTAAAACGCTATGGAATTTTGTTATATTTTCTTGATTAATTCGTTGGCGTTTTCTTCATTAAATGCAATTGAAGGTATGTAATTACATATAACTTTTAATAGATTTATAATTATAATGCATGTATTGAGCGTCATTCGTCGATTTTTTGTTTATACCAAATAGCTAAAACGGAAACACTATTTTGTTAATCTTATATTTAAGCTACTTTGTAATTCTTTGCTGGTATGTAGCTGTTTCCAGTTTCCATATATGGAATTTTTTCGTGACCATACCTTTACCAAAGAATTTGAAAATATATTAATATATCTTAACCGGAAAACAAAAAACACTCGCCTATATATATTACAAAATTTAAAATCAAAACATTTATCGACCCATTACCATTCTTGCCTATCAAAGGCTTTCATCTGATCTATAAAGATATAGAGGATAATTATTGGTTGGAATATCAATTTTAATTCATCGAGTGAGGAGGAAATCTATATAGACTTTCCTCCTCACGAGATAAATTGCAAATAATATTCTACTGTAGTAAACCTTTTTTTATTTAATGTCTTCCAGCGAAGTTTACACCTTGTTACTTAGTTCATCATAACTTTTACCTAAAATTTCGCGAAGTCGGATGAATCGTTTTCCGGTCTAAAAATGGTAGTCAATGAATGAACACAAAGAATGCGTGTAATCATCATTTCTTTTATGTATTTCTTGAATAAGTTTTATTTTAATGTAGAAATCAATATTGAAATGTCTTGAAAAACAACGGTAGTGTCTTTTAGCAGTCCAATTATAAAACTGTGAAAATCATTAAATCATAATATTCACTGTTTGAAACAGTGAAATTATCATTTTTAACTATTTCTCTATTATCCACCAAAAAGCATTAAATAAAATAATATATTGCTTGATGCTCAATTATGTCCTGAATAAACCTGTTTGCCTTGCTAATAAATCACTCTTCCTCTTAACGTTTTCGGTCTCATCTCTTTTGCCAATTAATATATTAATGAGAGAATACAATTTTATTTTGAATTAGAATGCGTTTGTTCCTGCATAGATTCAATGAATACCTCATTAAGTCATATCTAATTAAATATCAGAAATATTGATACCATTCCACCACAATTCCTTCTTTACCAGGGCATTTTTGTCTTGATTTTTTTGGCGTCTTTAGCTACTTAGATCTCTATCTGTCTATTTGCAGCCTCTTCTTTCGATATTGATTAATTTATCTTTTGTACTAAATTATCTGCAGCCTCATTATGAATTCCCTCTGTAGTAAATATTTTTTTAATAAAACATCACTTGCTCTATCAATATCTAGTATGTCCATCTCTCCTCTAAATCAAGCACTCATTCTCGAGGCACTTTTAAGTCGTGAACGCTTCGTTGAAATTGCGAATTTGAATTGTGAATTGTGACCCCTACGACAGCTAACGTCAAAAAACATCTTTCTTACCAATGATTTTAACAAAGGACAAAGTGTCATATCGGCCGACGAATGATATAAATGTTGGTACCAAGTTTGAATGTGTAACTTTAATAAAATTTATAAAAAAAAATATCGTTAAATATCGTTAAACCAAATTGCACGGTTTCTTAATTGCTTAATTACTCAAACATGTTTACGGACAGTGCCGAGGGAGGGGCTATATTTTATTTAAATATGTAGGCAGTGACAATGCTAGCGGCTTGTCGCTTTGCCCGAGCCTTGACATAAGTGTAATTGTCTACCTTTTTCCATTAGACCGTAAGACGTACATTGTAAAGCTCCGGGAAATATAAACTCAAAGGATATAGGATTTAAAGGACGATTGTGCTGGTAATGTTAATTTTGTTATCTTTAAAAAAAAGGAAGAAAAAAAAACATGTAAAAGAAAGATAAATGGATGGAGAACTTAATTCCTTTATTGCAGTATAGGTGACGCCTTGATATGAATCACGGGCAGAGCATGAACTACCCGAACAAGATTATAATATCGAAATAAACAATACGTGGACTGGTCACGATCATTTTTTTAGAACGTTTACTGTGAATTGAAAAAATGGAAGCAGAGAAAGACAAACGCGAAGGAATAGAAATAGGCGAAGATATCAAGGAGGAGGAAGCAGAAGATATAAAAATAACAAGAAAGAAAAAGGAAAAGGTTAAAATTATAATGGAGCACAAAGAAAATAAAAACATCCAAACAGAAAAAGAAAAAGCTGAAAACGGAAATGGCAAATACCATAAGTAAATAAAGTAGGAAAAAACGAAACTATAAAACTAGAATGTGAAGGGCAAGTTTTTATATATAAAACAAAAAGTAGTAGAGAAGGTATGGTCAATTTTTTAAATCATAAACATAAATTTAACGTGCAAAATGTTGACAGTAACATAGATGGACCAATATAAGCATTAAAATCAGAATTCAATTAAATATTAATATAATAACAAGCGTATATGGACCTAATAAGTTTCTGTTCTTGTCGATGTTACTTGTTATTGCAATTGAAATATTGTCTAATTATATATAACATATTTCAGATATAAAGGGAGTAAATGTTAATGGTAAAGAAATCAAACAAACTCTATTCGCTGATGATGCAACTTTTCTTAACAAATTTGGCAAAACATCTTTTGAACAACTTGTAGATACCATAATGCAGTTTGGACATGTTTCCGGCCTAAATCTTACCATAACAAAATCTACTATTTTGAGAGCAAGGTGTTCGGAGAATTCAAATATTAAATTTTATGATAAAAATTGGACTTCAGAAAACGCAAAAAAATGGGAATATATATTTCTATAACAATGCACACCAAAATATAATAGTAATAATAACTAATAATTAAAACACAATGAGTTCAAGCACAGTTTAAAACAGTAGCAGCACAGAAAATTAACACTTATAGGAAACATAACTGTAGTTAAAACTTTTGCATAGCAGAAAATTGTATATCCATTTACGGTGTTAAAAACATCCACCTGATCATGTCCTAAAAGATCTAAATAAAACGATGTACAACTTCATATGGGATAGTAAACCTGACAAAATTAAAAGAGACATAATGACTTCAAAATATAATGTTGGTGGTCTAAAATCAACAAATATTGAAATGTTTCTTAATTCTATTAAAAGTAGTTCGATAAACAGAATATTTGATAATAATAGCAATAATTATGGACAATGGAAAAGTTTTTTATGAATTCTTAATAAACGAAGAATATATATATATAACGACTTAATAAAAATAACAGATTCGTGAAAGACAAATTGACATGTTGAGAAAAAAAAAGAAATCGATAAAGAAAACTCAAATTAAGGAAGACTATGGAATTATTCAATATTAGAGTTGACGGTAAATCAGTATTTGGAAATCACGGTTTGATGAGGGATTTAAGTATATTGTGCATTTATTTGATTTCAGAACTAAAAACTGACCAATTTTATTCCTTTACCCTTTTCCAAACCATATACAATATAAGCAATAACGATTTTATGAAAATTAATGAAAAATATTCCATTTAAATAGACGAAACATTTTTGAAAACTCTCTTAAATACCTTACGTGGAAATATAATGAAATTTTGACATCCAAACAAGTTTTAATACAATCTTCAAATATTGAATAAAAATGTTACCATCATAAAGTCAGGAGGAAAATGGAGTGAATTGTTAGATGAAAATGAAATATAGTGGACAAAAAATTATGCAAACATTTACAAGGTAGCTATTTATACAACTTCAAAATGTTTCCAATATAAGTATATTATGCGTCAGTTACCAACAAAACTCATATTTATTTGAAATTTAATGTATAATAAGTAATTCAACATAATATGAATTTTTGCAGCAGTTATCAAAGAGACATCGAACAGCTGTTTAGAGAATGAACTTTTTCACAAGATATGTGGATTTGTTAACAAATCTTCCTAGTTTTACTAAACGTAAATGTAATCTTAAATTAAGAAATCATACATGTTTTGAAATCATTGAACATATTGTGAGGCTATAAATTTTGTTACATTGCTTATGAAATTTTACATGTTTAATATAAGTAAAAAATTGTAATCCAAATTACGAATTAAATTATTTTTTTAAATGCAAGAATAAATAAATAAAAAAGGAAAAAGCTCTAAAAAAATGACAAAATTGATCAATTTTATGATAATTATAATATAATTAAGATGTTAGAAAGCATCTTTACTGACGAGTTAAAGAAACGCCTCATCGAAATTTGGCGTTATTTCTTTACATCGTTTTTATTTGTAGTGAAATATATGGGTTGTGACCGACAGACAAAATCTCGTACGATTCTATACAGCCAATTGTCCACTTCATGTGTCTGCTCATGCTTTCCTTGTGCAACCTGTGCATGTCAACCATATGGAGTTATTGTGTGAATTTTGCACAAGTACATGTGTTAGTCAACATACAACTATAATTTCAGAGTCCGACTAAATATCGGTTTTTAATAATGCCGAAGCCAAATTCGGAGGAGAGGGCTAAAGTCTTGGCCATGCTTGAATGTGGGCGAACGCTAGAACAAGTCCCTAGACGTTTTAACGTCTCTCGTTCGATAATTCTGCGTCTTGTTCGACGTGTTAGAGACATGGGAAATTTTGTCGATAGGCTACGTTCAGGTAGACCGATTGTTACGTCAGTATGACAAAACAATTATATACGTCATCATCATTTGTGTGACAGATTTATGACGGCAGAATCTACGGCACGAGTAGTGGTAGGTAACCGTGGTCGCCCAATAAGTCGACATACAGTCAGTAATCGACATAGAGAACGGGAAAGTACCTGCCGTAGGCGTTACCACAATCTAGTTTCAACGTAACGCCACCGTCACCAACGTCTAATTTGGGCCCGCAACCATCGCGTTGGCAGAATGTAGTGTTCAGTGATGAGTCGCGTTTCAACTGTGGAACGCCGACGGACGTATCCGAGTCTGAATCACGAATAATGAAACATTGTATACCGAGTTGGAATGAAACGTTTCTTTTTCTCGTCAATTTATCTCCAAAAATGTGTTATAGTTTCAATTTTGTTATTTTTTATTATTTTTATTTTTTTTATTTTCATAATCATTTTTTTAAGAGAACTTTACCTTTTTCCTTATTTATTTTTCACAGATGAATATTGAAAGGTATTTTAATGTAAAAAAGGGAAAAGAAAGGATGCAATTATTGTATAGTTTATTCTTGTGTGAATGTAATATTTAATAAAAAAAAAGTCTTTGATTCTGCCTGGCAACCGTAATAAGGTGGACGTCTCTATGACTTAAATACATTCACAGTCACATCACTGTCCGGTCTAGCAAAGCCACATCAATTTAATGAGATAATGAAAATTTAATAAATTTTAAAAAAAATTTTTAAAAAAATAATTCTTTCCGTCGAGTAATACATGTATTCAGGAACATTTTTCACCATATTTTTCGGTAAAAATATATAAACATATTAATTCTTGACAGATATTCTTATTCAATCATATATTATTCACTTCAATTTAGTACATGTAAAAAATGGAATTCCAGGATGATTTTTTATTTTTGTTGCGTTGCTTGTTGTACTTATACAATCAATACTACAGTTGCCGTTTCAACCAAAAGTCTTCCCTGGCAAGATGCTGCCAACGGTGAAAGACATGAACTCCTGGATCTGGAGTATGTTTCACAACACGGCTGGGACTCCCTCTCTGGCGTTATTCTTGATGACGAAGGTCTCTGGGTGGCCGCACGTGCCAAATATGAACGAATTGTATCCTGGGAAGGTTAGCGACTATTTTTAACTTTATGTTTTGTAAATATACGTCTTTATTGCACTGTGCTAACAATGTTATCAAAATGTATAAATCAATCACTGTTATGCTTGTATGAAATGAACTTTATATGCTTTGTTGCGGATGATGACATCACTACTTTAGGCTGTGCTAGATGGGAACCGAGCTGTGTGTCGGACCTTGTATCTGCGGGATCGTTAGGCGACTGCCTCAAGGATTGTCAAGGTGACTCCAAGTACATGTTGCTCAAGGTATCGTTAACGCTATGTGAAATCAAAAGTAGACAAACTAGTTTTGCTTACTTAATTGCAGGTTCCCGCCGGCACTGAGTAGTCTTGGCAAACTAATTGAGAGAATTGAAAACAATTATTTTGTATAAATTATTTACTGAAATAACAGACAGGTTGAAAGGAGGTCGTTCATGAAATCAGAACGACGTGCACCTGTAATTGTAATCAAAGTTAGCTGTAAAAGAAAACAAAGATGTTTTGCATATTTTAAAGTGCATTTATGATTTAATACCTTTTTTACTTTTCTTATGTAGAGAATGACTATAAAATAGACCGCGTAGGAAACATTTCATTTTAAATAACGAAACATTTTAAATACATATGATTATGTACATTCATGCATCATGTGCGTAAAATGTGAAATTCCTAAAAGAAATCGAAGGAGTGAGAGATCGCAGGATGTTCCTTATAAAGTTCATTCGACCTTATTTCAGTCATTTGATGACATTGGCTAAATGAAACTTAATTTATTTTACAACGAATGAATAGAAATAGATCTCGCTTATAAAATTCTACCAGTTGCCTCTTATAGTGGCGTTCATGTAGTCTTTGACGTAGAGGTAACATAAACATCGTGTTCAAACAGGCGAACAAATACCCTTTCACATACATCGTCGGACCGACCAGGGATCGAACCCGGTTACATTGTTGAAAAGTAAGTATGTTAACCACTTCGCTGTCCTGACACAGACTATTGTCATCTTGCCATCCCAACATAGAGAACTTAAAATTAAAGGTGAACCACAAAGAAAATTTTACTTTTTCTGAAACCTTTCCTTTTTCGTCCATTATCATGAGACAAATCAAGAACATACTTGTTTTTGCACACAAAAAATCGTATGTTAAATGCCGTTTTGTAAGCTGCTTTTTAAAGGGTCAGGTAGCCCTATGCCGTCACTGATAGAGAAAATGTAATTTGCCTTCTAAATTTCAAATATGTAGATGTATGTAATTATAAACCATATCTAAAACGTTTTAATCAGACACGTCATGTTTGTTTTTGGTCTATTAAATTGTTAAATGTTTTATAGAGCTGAATCAGTGTATTTAATCGGCGAATATAATAGAAAAAAGAAATAACAAAAACAAGAGTTGTCGGAACAACACATATGCCCCCTACGCTCCCCCATTCCCACCGAGGT
>CM037783.1:61120420-61170420 GCA_021229015.1 Solen grandis
TGGCCACGAATAACTGATCTTTTTTTAATAATTATATCTCGTGGCCACGAGTTTGACAAGTTCGTTTTTAGTTTTTTTTTTTTATTCTTAATTATTTTCTCGTGGCCTTGAGATATTAAAAAGGAAAGCACCATGTCCCTTTTGTTCTCGGTAATTATGACGTCACAGGGCAACAGTGCCCGTTCAGCTTCAAGAATTTTATCTACCGAAATAAATTCCATGGCTCCAATGTTTCCGCAGGTTTCATTTATACGAATTAATTTTTATACGAAGAAATAGCAATAATTAATTACTTGCAAAAATACATGCAAATTTTCACCAGCTGCTTATTTTCAAATATAGTCTACTCTACATTTTAGAATTGTTTAATAAAATTGTTTGGCCATGTTTGACCATTACTAAACCCGCCGAATTATAGTTGCGGCTGTTTTATTCCTTAAAGGTGCAAAGTCAGCTATACTTTCAACTTAAATCAAGCAAATTGGAAGAAGACTTAAACTCAATATCTAATAAACATTGTCTTATTGATTCGTGCTTGTTTCAGAATGGGGTCCAAGAAATGCGAAAGCTCCAGAAACACCTTGGTTTTAACCACAGCGACGAACGACTTCGGGGAATTCTTGACAGATGTTCGCTGGAGACTCTGAGGAGTGACGTCGATAAAGGGAAAACAGATTCCGTTTTGAAAGATGAAAAAGGAAAATCAATTCTCTATAGAAAAGGTAACGTTTTCCGTTTTATTGTTCACTGTTTGTTGTCGTTGTTGTTGTTGTTACTTAACAATGCAATTAAAGGTCACTAGTATAGCTCAACAGCTTTAAACATACATCCTTTACACTTGTTTAGCTAATCAGATATAATTACACTTCCAGTTCAACCTGTCTTTGTTTTTGTGAAAATCCAACAGACCGTATTTCATTTATATAGGTTTGTTTTCTTCATGAGGCAGATAAAAGGCTGCCATTCTGCGATATCACACCGTAGTCAACTGGTATGATGCCATACACAATCACATTATCCTGACACCTGGCAGACGCAAGGGAACCACTCTTTTTTGCTTAGTGTCAAGCAAATGAGAAATATACTATAACCACTTTAAAGGTGTTGGTATGTCACGCCCGGGGTTCGAACCCAGAACATATCAATTCCATAACTCTAACCATTCGGCTACCGAAACCGGTTTCTCCAATTTTACTTTCAGATAAAGATTTCATACATGTACTTAAAAAAGTATGATGCTTTTTTATATTTAAGCAAATGAAAGGTCAGGCAAAACAATAATAGTTTTATGTACTGAAAATAAAGTAACAAACAAATTTCATTCATATACTTTACGTTTGACAAGAGTATCTTCATTTTTTTATAGGTGACATCGGTGATTGGAAGAACTACTTCACGGTGGCTCAGAACGAGGCTTTTGATGCCATGTGGGAGGCAAACATGAAGGACACCATGTTTAAGTTTCAGTATACTTAATTGTTAGCATAATATTGGCCAAACTTGAGCATCAGACACGAGGATAACGATCGAAACGGTCCACGGCCAACACAAACAGTTTATGACATTAAGTATTTAATGTTAGCATGATGTTAGTTGGTTGCTAAGCCTATCGCATATGTTTATGTGTACTTTGAACTTAAAATCTACTGATCGCTTGTAAATCTAAACGCAGGGAAAAAATGTCGCTTTATTTGATATTTAAATGTGTTAAGCTGATATTTGAGACAACGAGAAGAAAATAAATAAATATATATATAATGGTACATTTCAACTCCTTTCTTCATTAGCCATTTCGAAATATCTACAATCTCAACATCTGCAAAGTATTTTTTGCAATTATTTCTATTGTATTTTGCAGCAATGCTTATCATTTGTCTGATAACAACTCCGTTTTGAGGTCAATATCTAGGACGTTTCAATGGCAACGCCACGCGATTGGTCGACGGAAGCCGATTTGTCGCTTTTCGGAAAAGTTAAACGGTAATATTCTGTCGTTGTTCACGAATTTGTTACCTACGTACCATCTTTAAGCTAAAACGGGATATAATGCGCTTTTGCTCCGTCTAAATTATAGGTCGCGTTGCATCAAGACTTTATTTTCCTTCAGGCGAAAGAAATCATTTCACGAAATAAAAAATATAACACAAAAAATATACTAGTAAAATATTAAATGAGATCAGCTATACGTTAGAGTTGCGTACCAGCAGCATTTACCAAGTGCAGTTAAAGTTCTTCCTCGTTTACGAAACTAACTCTCTTGTCAAAATTGGTCTCCTCATTTGAAACATTACACTCATCAATCAAGGTAAGTAAAAGAGGATAGTTTCAACCCCCCCCCCCCTTCTCTTTCTCTCTCTCTCTCTCTTCTTTTTCTTTCGAAGCCCCGCTATCTATATAAAAAAACAACAACAATAACACCCCTTGTTTGAGGAGTGTAAAGTTAACGTATGAGCTATGTATATGGACGGTGGACACCGAGTTCTAATATCAGGATTTTTGTCAGCATTCAGTTGTACATGCATGATATAATATTTACTCATTTCACCTCCTCATATATCGATCTTGTTTGAGGAGTGTAAAGTTTCAAATGAGGAGTTAACGTTTGAGAAATTAAAAAAAATAAAAAAGTTAAAATAAAGATGGAATCGAGAATGAAAAAGAGAGTAAATATGCATCATCGGCGTGTGATATGTAACCGATAATTACAGAGATTGATCGCAATCGTAGTCGTTCACAGAGAATATCAAGAGAGTGGAGAACGAAAGATAATTTATAAAAAAAAAAATCTATATAGTGTATCATATAAAGTGGAGTATATGTGGGGAGCTATTTTTTTTTATACAGATAGCGTTGCCTACGGTCCATACACGCTCATCTACTATATTTAAGAAAAAGAATAAAGAGAGAGAGAGAGAGAATTGAAACTTACGCGAGAGGGGCTCCGATAGAGGTAAGATAGAGAGTAACGCGCACGCTAACGGGTAGTATAGGTTTAAAGATCAAGTACTTTCATTGTACACCTACACCTACACCCCCCCCCCCCCCCCCCCCCCCCCCCCCCCCCAACATGTTTAAATTATTGCACGTCGTAGACAATATCCGTAATTGTATGAATCATCCGCTACTTGACTATGCGGGAGGATTATACTGTCTCAGTAGCTTGTCAAACAGATATTTTCGCTTATTGGCTGCGTATTTCCAAGCCTCCTCGCACTCGAAGTCTTCTTCGTTGATAAGACGTATGAACGGGTCCGATTTTACTGCGTCAATCCACAGAAGTTGGACAGATTTTTTTCGTTGAATGCTCGTTTCCTAGCTTCTTTTTCACTGAGGTCATTTTCTTCTAAAATATCGGAGACCGTCTCCCTAAACTTGGACTCAAAAAGCATCAAAAATATGTTGTATAATATCTAGCCAAGGATCTATAGTTTCTTCTGTTTCATCTGACGATGTATTCATATCAGACACGTCAGTATCCACTATCGAATTAAATTCATTTTCCTTTATTTCGACATCAGATCCTTCATTGCTGTGAATATTTTTCTTGTGTCGAAGCATGTTATCTTTATGTTATTTTTTCCGCAAATGTCGCAAAGAGTTTATTCTCCCCCCAGTAAGTTGGTGAATGGGTAAACTCACTCCGTTCGCCTTCTGTCGACTGCACTTGCTCGACTGTTTTGCACAAGGAGGATCTCCTCTTTTTATGCCTCTTTCTCTGTTTAGTTAGCTAGCGGCTTGTTCAACAATTTATTGCGCGGGAAAAACAAACTCAACTTTCAACTCCCACTTTTTATCCGCTGGTATTTGTTGTGAAGATGTTTCAGTTGGAATTAATATGTTTCTGCTAATTTTCTCGAGTGTGTTGGCATCTTTGCTGGAAAATTTCTTTTCATTGTGATAATACTGAGAATGCTTATGGAAGAGGATATATGCCAGTTCCTTTCCTTTCCTAATTAATGTTTAACAATTTTACCATGCTTATTATATTTACAAAATGCTTATTACAATTTCAAAAGCTTGTAATAGTTATTTGAACATTGCACTTTAACGATATAGTTTCTGTCTGCCGTATTTAGGCTTAAAGTTTAAGTTTAGAGTTTACGTTCGTATATTATAAATTCTTAAATGTAGATTCTATATTGTAGTTTTCACTAGCTTATTTTTGACATTTGATTTACATTTAAGATTGAAAACGCACGTTTTAATCAGTTAACTATTATCATTTTTGAAAAAGAAACAAAGGCAAGTGAATTTTAAACTAAGAAAACAATTCTTCAAGTACAACAAAGATAGATAAAATAATCATAATGCAAACAAGAATTTTATTGGCGTATTTTCCGCACGTCGTATTTTACCGACAAAGGCGCTGCTACAGAACAGGTGTCAACGCTATTTATAAACAGCTAGGTTGTATATGGACGATATACATGAGGTCAATGTTGATTTCAATATAATCATTAAACGACTGATATTATTGGTAAACCTGAGTTAGGGTGGAGATAAGTGATATCTCAACTGGGATAGTCCCATTTTTATCATAAATACAATGTACATGTGATATTACTCGCATATCTATATCAGCTCTACCATACATACTTACAGATATTACTCATATACTTTGATTGCGTTCAAGTAGAAATCTCAGCCCACTCATGGTCTATTCATCTCTTCCATTCATACCAAAGATATTACTCATAAACTTCATGTCCGGGTCGAGATCTCGGCCTACAATTAGACGGGATTGTGTTTCTATTGGGCCTATTTGTTTGCTTTGTTTGTTTTAACCTCCCGCCAACAGTATTTAAATCATTTGGAGACTTTGTATACTTGAGGCAGATATAGTGCAGCCACACTGCAGTATCACACCGTAGACATACACCCATTCACATTAATCTGACACCGGGCAAAACAGTCCTAGAACTATCCTTATATGCTGTGCGCCAAGTTATACCAGTACCATTTTTAAACTGGTATGTCGCAGCCGGGGATTGAACCCACGTTATCCCGATTCGGAACGGACGATCTAATTACACGGCCGCCGAGACTTGTTCATAGACTACATGGTAGAAATTTGAGCATCTATGGAATTCTCAGGCCGCTTATAGACGGGTTTCCGAATATTGTGCATTCGCAATGCGACTCTTGGAAATATCGGCACAGTGGGAATCTCTAATCTCTCATCTCAGACCATTTTTTTCAATACTCTAACACCTGTTCCGTATAGCAGCACCCTTTATCCATATATTATGACTATTCTGTCTTTCTCTATGTTTTATTTTCACATATTTTTGCCTCTTCTTCAAAAATGCAATAGTCAGTACTTATCGATTAAAATGAACGTTTTTATTCTAAAATGTAAATCATGACTATTCTGTCTTTCTCGTGTGTTTTTTTTTAAGTAACATTTTCAATTTTGAAAATGTAATAAGCATTTTGCAATTTAAATAAGTTTTTAAAATGCAACAAGCATTTTGGTATAGTAATAAGATTCTGAAAATGTAATAAGCATTTTGTAAATGTAAAAAGAGTTTTGAAAATGCGTTTATGTATTAAGAAAACATCAACCAGCGGAAAAAATGAACTGGCGGATATCCCCTTCCATAGATGTACAGATTCGTAATATTTGATCCATTTTTCGAGATTCGGAGTGTATAGTTGATTTCGATTAATATCTTATTTAACTTTACAGTAGTAGTATTGTAGTAACTAGTTGTATGTCAGTTAGCTGTATATACATGTACATATCAATATATTTTTTTTTTTTTTTTGTGCTTCATGTTTATATCAATGTTTATAATCTTCAATATTGGGGAAAAAAAAAATATACGTTTTTACCTTTTTTAAACGTTTCAGAATTTGTTAACTTCCTGTAGCGTTAGTAATTACTCTCCTTACCAGCGGGGCTTTGACTCCTTTAATGAAACTCTCTCCGCAAATGCTTGAATATATATATTTACAAACTGTCTCCATATATCTATTAGGGAGTGAATGAATACCTTTTTGGAACAAATCGATGATCATATTCTATCCGTTCACTTCCATATTTACTGAACTTGTATGAAGAGTGTGAAGATTAAGATGAGAAGCTCACCTTAACGCAGGAGGCAATACTGTTTCTAAATTGAGGTCTGGGGGAGGAACAGTTCACACTACATGATGCGGAATCATCATGATCTCCAAAGATGCCATATTTACAATATGCTCTATCCTCTTTTACTCACCTTGTATGATGAGTGTAATGTTTTAAATGAGGAGTCCAATTTTGACAAGAGAGTAAGTTTCCTAAATGAGGAAGAACTTTAATTGCACTTGGTAAATGCTGCTGGTACGTAACTCTAGTGTATGGCTGGTCTCATTTATTACAAACCTTTATTTTACTACTATTTGCTTTGTGTAATATTTTTATTTCGTGAAATGATTTAAAAATCAAAACGTAGAATTACAAGACTGTACTTCGCTATGTATGCACTGAAACTGAATGATCAACTTGTCAACAACAACAATTTGTCTTTCGTCTGAAGGAAAATAAAGTCTCGATGCACCGCGTCCTACAATATAGACGGAGCGAAAGCGCATTATATCCCGTTTAAACTTTAACGTGTGTGTGTGTGTTTATGTGTGTGTATATGTTTACATGTGCACATACATATATGTATCTGGGTAGGTATGTATAAGGATGTGTATATATACACACATATACGGGTATATATATATGAAAATGTGTTAATTTGTATACACATGAGCATATGGCCTACATATATATTGAAATAAATTGTCTAAACTGTCTATCCTATACCTGATGGTACGTAGGTAACAAATTCGTGAACAACGATAGAACACTATCGCTCTAACTTTACCTGTGCACTTTTCCGAATAGCGACGAATCGGCTCCGGACGTTTCCGTCGGCCATCGTAAAAACGTCCTAGATATTAACCTCAAAAAAAAAAAAAAAAAAAAAAAAAGGTGGCCGCAAAATTTATGTAGCGTACCTATTTTGACTCATGAATATCATTAAGTTGACATAGTTTGGTAAAAAGCTATATGCAAACCGATAGATAAGTGTTTGAAGTAGTGATAAAATATCGACCGAATTAATATATTGGTAATTTCAGGATGATATTGACGTAAACATATTAGGATTTGGGCTCAGAATCACGGCAATATCCGGTGTACGTAGTACCACAGTAAACTACTGTACTGTCGTGAATGATGTCATCCTTTAATATTCTACAACTTAATTTTATAAATATAAAACACAACAGATGACTGTCTAAAACATACTCAAAACTGATCCACATTTTAAAATCAAATACGTGTACAGAGATCAAATTTCACTGAATTGATATCTTAACTTTCCACTGGCACTAGAATTGCATTTTTCGATTTGTTGCCAATGGAGCGTTTTTTTTTTCACGCGTATAAACCACAAAAAATCGCTTCCATCCAGATATAGACATACGAGCATTAGAATGATACGCATGCAAAGAATTTATGAGGGCATTTGGTATTTTATATGATTTTTTATTCCTCTGTGTTGTATAAAGAAGAACCAAAATATATATACCGGTAGTTACATATCTACATATCTGATATGAACAAGATTTCAATGAAACCGAAGTATGCAGTTCTAGTTTCAAGTGACACTTTCTGTACAGTGAACCCTGAACATTACATAAAAATAATCTTTACCCCCCCCCCCCTTGTTTTATAAAATAAACTTAATGTTTGTTTATTCATTGGGTTTAAAATCCCGCCGACTGTATTTCAGTTACTTGGAGACTAATTGTATGTCTACATGAGACAGATATAGTGCTACACACTGCAGTATCACGCCGTAGACATGTGGTATGATACCACACCCAGTCACATTATCCTGCCACTGGGCCGACCAGTCCAGGAACTACCCTTGTAGGCTGAGCACCAATCATGGGAACCAGTCCCTTTCTTTTACGACTTTGGTATGTCACGGCCGGAGATTTCTAAGTAATGTGGCATACTTTTCTAATCCTCTTATATATCCTCATCAAAAAGGTCTGATTTTAAAGTTTATGAAATACTTCGAAATTATAAGTTACATCACTGTATTTACAAAATACTGATATTTATATTGCGTTAATACTAGGGATGAGTATCGCATGTATCGCGATATATCGCTATATACTTGGAGCATATCGCGATACGTATCACGGTAATATGTTAAGTCGTTTCACGAAAGTGCGTATATTTTGTGAAAATATTGTTTAAAATAAGTAACATAAAAGAAACTCTTATATAATTTCCTTGAATCATTGAGATAGAATGATTAATGTATATTTGACATATTAATATTCTGGCGATCTATTTGATGTTGTCGGAAGAATGTCAAATGTCATGATGTAGAATAGACTGACAGAGTCTGTTTGTTAGACCCGCCTAACATCAATATGTGGATTGCGATCACTAAATGTATTTTATGATATTATTATCATAATCTCTCCAAGTATCATATAAAAGATATACATATAAATCTACTCGCGCGGTTGATTCGTCGAATAAGATGATGTCTACTGTTAGACTATTTTCCACGTTCGGAAATCAATAACGTCAAGTATCGTGTCTATTTTGCCGGAAACTAGATGACTGTTATGTTTATTTCTTTGTTGGGTTTAACGTTCCACCGACATTAGTTCAGTAATTTCATTACTAGGTCTACTTGAGATACACATGTACATGTCTTTAGTGCTGTCACACTGCAGTATGGGGGCGTACGTGGCCGAGATGGTAAAGTCGCTGACTTTAACACTCACTCAGCCCATCACCGCGTGGGTTCGAATTCCGGCAGGTTCATTCAGATTTTCATGTGAGGAAGCATTCCAGCTGGCTTGCGGTAGGTCGGTGGTTCTACCCGGATGCGTCCGTGCATTCAGGGTCTTCCTCCACCTGTAATTAGCTGGACGTCGCTATATGACTGAAATACTGTCGAAGCGACTATTAACTCAAATAGTCAAGTCAATAGTCACTGCAGTATGACGCAGAAGACCTGTGGCATGACACCATACCCAGACAGCGGGCTAACTAGTCTTTGAAATACTTTTAATTGCTGAGCACCAAACAAGTACCAGTTTTATGACTTTGGTATGTCGCGGCCGGGGAGCAAACCTGCACTATAACTTTTAAAGTGAATACTTGTAAAGGGTGATGAAAACGATGGATTTGTCATTTAAAGTTTCAACTACTAGGAGAGAGAGAGAGAGAGAGAGAGAGAGAGAGAATTTGTATATTTATTTGCGTTTCTGAGATTTTTTATTCTAAAATGTGTCACAATCTTATGGAGATAGGTCTAATATTAAAATCTGCATTGGAAACTGTTAAGTTAAATATGTCTTGTTTTTGCTGTTTATTTCCCCCTTTTACAAACAAGGAATGCGTTTTCAAATAACTATCAAAGCTACACACTGCTGTGGGCGGAGCCAGAAAAGCGCGCCATAATGTCACGTGATTTATATTAAGTCGAAATCCTTAATGAATATGTGCAGCTCTAAACGGATCCCTTTCAGTGATTTCATTGGCTAAAAATGTAGGTTATTACATAGTACTGTCTTAACACAATATCATGTCACAAAGTAGCGAGATCGATACACCACTGAGTCGCATTATCCTGATACCGCAATGTCAGCCAGTCCTGAAACTCCCATTATATCCAGAAATCTAAACAAGGATGTTGTGCTAGTACCATTAAACATCATATCACTGCTGGCGATCGAATCTTCAACCTTTCGTTACCGAGGCTGTCGCATCTCCCATCAAACTAACGGGCCTGGTAACTGCATATGCTGAGCTTCAGTGACGTCATAACAATGCTCGAAGGTTTGCCTGATATAACGCTATCTGGATTTATCAAGCGCCAAGATTAGAGTCACGAGATAAATTACCCTGATTCTATATACAATACTTTCTGCTAAACTTACTCAACGGGTATAACACTTTTTTTTTGAAAAAGGTAAATCAGCGATCAAGTTTTCCAGCGTTAGAGTACGGTAGGCTATGTTAGACCGCCTTCATAACAAAGCAATTTTTTACGAATGTGATCACACTTGTATTTATGCTACACATATGTGTTTGATATCCGTTACACATTTGTAATAAATAACATTTATATCATACACACCTTGTGCTTCTTCTTTTCTTAGGTTTTAAACTGACATTAAGCTGCGGTTTCGTTATCTTCTGGCTACATATTTGTAAATTTATTCCTTCGTATAAGTGCCCTGTCCAATTATTTTTTATTTCAAATTGTTGGTAATTTATACTGTCTACTTATCTTTATTCATTTATTATCGATGATATTTCCTTTTTTTCTTCCAAGTCCAATATGGCCGCCGTGCCATGCGAGTTCCTGATTTTTTGGAATCTCCCTTAGTTCGGGGTATTTTGCATATTGCTTAATCTTAATTCATCCCATACGTTTAAATAACTTACTTCTTTTTTAATTTTTATCATATCCTTATTTCTTTTACAGAGAGTTTATCTTTCAGAACTTTTTTTCCGAGAGTTTTTTTTTTTCATGTCCGACACTTCCAAAAATTACGTCACGTGTATGCTTTGATAAATCCAGTATCTAATAACTATCGAAAATATTCACCACATATTTCTAATTTTTGTTAGTAGTCACGTGATCGTTTAAGAAGCGTTCAAACACATGCTTAGCGTGATGTCATATGAATGCCCTTGACTTGTTTTCATTCAAAATTCAGGATCGACTGTGTAAATCGCAGAGTGCATTTAAGGTGAGTTATGTCAGAAGTTTTCGAGAAAAAGGTAAACAAATAAATCAATTCAATAGATTAACGTCTGAGTGCTTTAGAGAGCTGCATTTCGGAACAGAGAAACGCGCGTGGGTTCAGTTCTGAGGAACTTTATCGTCCAATCGTAAGCCACGAGGCTCCTAGCAATCCGCCAATGGACTGGACTTCAATAAGGCCGGATTTGCACATTGACTTTCAATCGTTGAAAGATATTGTCAGCAGAGTGGAAATTTCCGGCGGATTTGAATGTAAATGACTCTTGCCAAGCCAAGCAGGGTCGGATCAACCACTTTGTAGCGTGATGTCAAAGTGTTCCCGTTACTCTGAGATCGTCATTTAGTTATTGTGTCAAATCGAGCCCGATTCACGGATTACGCAGGACACTCTGAATGAGATATTTTTGGTCCAACGCGCTCGCGAATATGCTTTCTTACTTGTAAGCAGGAAATTTTAATCTTTAACAGCATGGCTATTTCGCAGCCTACAAAAGTATGCATCAGGAGGTCGTGCAACGGACGAAAGGTCATGGCGTGGAAAAGGGTTCTCTGGTTAAAATCGGCGTCAAGGTCGATCATTTTATCCATATTTGTGACATGTTTCACTCCTTTTCTGAATCGTTGTCAATTCATTGAAGAAAACAACGACGGGGAACGATGATTGATAGGAGTTGCCTCCCTTCCCTATTTGCTTTATCGTGGGAGTGTTTAATCATTGTAACATTTTTGACATATATATTTCAAGTATATTGTGCATGATAATCTTTCATATGTTTTGAACTGAATATGAAAAGGCATTGAAATTCCATTTTCCGCAAGCTGTGATAATGTTTTTATGTTACATCATCATTATCAGCAATGTCAGTCCGTACTAAATCAGCTCTCTCAGCCCCTCACCGCTGTGGGTTCGAATCCCGGTAGGGACCTCGGATTTTTCATGTGAGGAAGCCTTCCAGCTGGCTTGCGGTAGGTCGGTGGTTCTACCCGGGTACCTCTGTGTACTCGGGGTCTTCCTCCACCTGTAATTAGCTGGACGTCGCTATATGATTGAAATATTATCGCAGCGACGGTAAACCCCAATACAACAACAACTAAATCAGCAGTGAGGACATGACACAAGCAATAACCTGTATTAAATGATTGATTGAACTGAACTAGTGACCACCAGGAAAGGTTGGATGGCATCAGGGAAAGACCTGCTACGCTGGAGAGACAGATGGTAGCCAGGAACAGACTGGTATTTGAGCACGTCGGGTCAGCCCCCCGACGTGTTGTCTTCGTGAGCGGACACCATCATACTAGCTACAATACAACAAGATGGTCAACACCACCAGAGTCTCCAGAGAGGGAGGTGGAGGGGAGGTGGAGGGGAGGATGTGAGGCTCATTCAGACTGATACATTGGATTTGACTACGGAACAGATAAGGACGAGATCAAAAGGACGCCTAGTGCAGTGCAGCTGGTAATGCAATACTTCAGTGAAATGAAGACCTGGAGAAGGGTATAGTAACTGGGTTACTATAGTAACATCCCCATCCTTTTTGTCATTGGAATAAATATCATCATAAAGGCAGCTGAGAGAGAGAGAGAGAGAGAGAGAGAGATAGAGAGAGAGACGGACCAAAGATGAAGTCAGACATTTACCAACCTGCCAACAGAGGATACATGGATGACCTCACAAATCAACACATTCCCCCATACAAGCACGATGAGTTCTCTCTCAATGCACGAATTAGATACCTGGGCAAGAATGAAGCTTAAGCCAAAGAAGTCCCGTTGCATGGTAATACAGAAAGGTCACCTTACATGGCAAGTTCATCCGAGAAGAGATCCCATCAGTTATAGATTGTTGTTGTATTGGGGTTTACCGTCGCTTCGATAGTATTTCAATCATATAGCGACGTCCAGCTAATTACAGGTGGAGGAAGACCCCGAGTACACAGAGGTACCCGGGTAGAACCACCGACCTACCGCAAGCCAGCTGGAAGGCTTCCTCACATGAAAAAATCCGAAGTCCCTACCGGGATTCGAGCCCACAGCGGTGAGGGGCTGAGAGATTTGTAGTCCACGACTGTAACCGCTCGGCCACGGCGGCCCCATCAGTTATAGACAACCCTGTAAAGTGTTTGGGAAAGTGGTACGATGACTCTCTTGGGGACCACAGAAACACTGATAATGTGAGGAAGCATGAGGAATGACTGGTTCAACAAGATTAAAAAGTCCGGCCTCTCTGGAAAGTTTAAGGCCTAGTTGTATCAGCATGAAATACTTCCAAGGTTAACATGGTTGTTATCTCCTTTCACATTATAATGTTCAACAATGTGTGTAAGTTTTGATTTCTGAAATGTAATGATGATGATGATGATGATGATTGGGATGAATCGTTTATCATGACCACTCTTCTCTAAAGACAACATGACTAAACCCCATGGGTGATCTACGTGTTGGAGTTTTACTGCTCATCCGAGTTTTTACCTACGAAATGTATATAATCTTTTTACATGATATAAATTGCATAGACTTTTCAACATATTTCCTTCACCTAAAGTCAGTCTTTTACCATTCAAACTATATAATGTAAAATGTGCTAAGTTCATAGGGCATAGGTTATTCTTGATCTATAATATTTGGATTTTTTTTCTCAAAATATTTGTGACCACATTGTTCATATTAAAAGACATAAAATAACATACATGTTAAAATAACATAATAAAAGCGATAGTTATACATTAGTATTGCAAGTTTCGTTGCTAAGCAACCTTGGATTTGAGTTCTTAAGATATAGATTCTTAAACACCATATTAACAGATTTGCTTTTCTGTAATTTATGAATTTGCAATTAATCATCTACTATTAAGTGTAGCAACATCAAACTATAAATAAATCTGATGTCTTTGTCACCCACAGCACACCACCCCAAAGAAAAATAAAAAGAATATTCATTAGTTATATTTCATTTGTTTTCTACAATGATTTTGTGAAATTTTGTTTGACAAATATTTTTGGGTTTTTTTGTTTTTTTTGTCTACATATTGTTAAACTCTCTTGAAATTCTGAAGTTGGACAATTTATTACTCTTAATGAATCTTACCCCTGCGTCCATTAATACGTGACCTTTTTATGGCAACGTGCATTTGTATAGTGTATCTATGGTCATAGACTGTACTTAATGAGTGTCTTGAGTGACTTGTGTTATGTGTTGTGTTGAGCTATGGTCTCATATCATTACTTTTTCTTTGGTCATATTCCTGTGCCTACTGAACAGCGTAGGTGGCGTTTTGGTTTGTCTTGTCATATTTTAATTGAACCTTTTCCTTTTTTAGATGTTTTTGTCACATTGGCAGATAAAGCAGATCCAGGTAAGACAGCTCCTACACTGGATCACCCCATTTTGCTCATAAGCTAGAATTTTTATCTTTTGCAAGAAGAGCGTACCGCCGGGACCTATCGGATCCGATTTGCCTCTGTTTGCCCATTCCGTATTTTAGCTCAGATTCTACAAAGTTTGCACGGCAAAAGAAAATCTTTTGCTTAACTAGAAATTTTACGTCATAATGAATGTCAGTTTACACGTCAAGTCATAAATGAGTGCGTGAATGTCTATGAGATAAACATTATTTATATTATATGAGGGAAGGACTTTACCTTCGTATAAATCAACTGTTTATCAACAGATACCTCATCTCTATGGGTTTCTTTACAAAATCGGTAACCTGATATTCCATTTTTATCTGGTGACGATTGGTGGTTGTGGCGATATATCTGATGAAGTTATGCATAGGCAAAAAATAAAAATAGTTCCGTTTCTGGCCTCCCGACCTACCTTTTTATCCCGACCTACCTTTTTATCCCGACCTACCTTTTTATCACGGCCAACCTTTTTTTTTAGATTTCCGCCTTTAAAAATCTTTCTTTTACTTTTCGCATCATCCAGAGGAAAAAAAAAACGGAACTTCCCCCCCCCCCTATAAAGAATGTATTCAAACTTCAAATATGGTATAAAACTGGTGAACTCTTAAATCGTATCTAGAGGAAAAAAATACTCCTTGACATAAATTATTCAAGGTGCAATACTTCAGATACTCCAATTTAGCTGAAGTTTTAGCGAAACTTGCATAAAAACACTGATCGACATGTGATTCTGGACCCTCAGAACTATATAACATAAAATTTGAGTGCAGAAATGATCATGATCTCATTCCAAGTGATTGTGGTATACATGTGGTTAGAGTATCCGCCCCGGAATCGGGCAGTATTGAGTTTGATCCTCGACCGCGACATATTAATTCGTGAAATTGGTCCCTTGCTTGGCGTCCAACATATAAGGGTAGCTACTGGACTGGTTGACCCGGTGTCAATATAAATAATGTGACTGAATGTGATATCATTCCACATGTCAACGCCGTGATTCCCCAGTGTGGCAGCAAAACATCTGTCTCAAGTAGACATAGTCTCCAAATGACTGACATATTGTTGGCAAGTCGTTAAATAGTTCTGGTATATCTGACTTGTGTTTGGGTTCAGGACTGTTCGGTCCAGTGGCAGGATAATGCAACTAAATACATTCCACTTGTTTTCGGTATGATATCGCAGGTAGGCAGCACCGTGTCAGTTTCATTTAGACACAGTCGTTCAAATTCCTGAAATGTTAAACCCAATTAAAGACAAAAACAACAAACCAACGAACAATGCATTACAGTGTGTACTCGAATAGCAGAAAAGTCATAACAACTATAAAATCTAAACTGAGTTTGAGATCCCATGCTTTCTGCTTAGCTTACAAAGATTTGTTAAAAATGCTATCGGTATATCCCGTTCAGCAGGAAGAGTAATTGCATGTCAGTTTGACTTGGGTCAGAATATAGCTGGGGACTGCTGTTACGTCACTTATTCAGTTAAGCAGAGCCATACGTGTTTATGCATATGACATAAATTCTTCAGAACAATCATATCTATTACAGCCCTGACCTAGAACGAGGCCTAGAGATATAGATTAATCGTATCTTACAAAATTTTACAAAATCATACCTGGAGACGAGCGAACGCTATATACGAAAGGATGTCTGAAGTAAATACATTGTTAGGAATAATTTGTTGTCACATTAATTGAAACTTAATTCTTCGACATTTATTTTTATAACATGTATTGATCCTCCTCGACAGCATCTGGGTTGAATCAGTTATACGGTTGGGAAGGTCTTAAAATATCGGAACCACAGGCGCGGCTAGTTTGTGTGTGTGTGTGTGTGTGTTTCTTATGTATGTACCGGTATACGTATGTATGTGCGTGTTTATAAACATGGATGTGGGTTTGTAGGCTGATCCAGCAAGCGGTCTTACGGGAGGTCTGAACACTTGTAAATGCAGTGAAGTTAAGAATCTGTCCTAAATACTCATCTTGATCTACAGCTGAAAAGGAAATGAATAGGGTATACCCTCTCTTACAATGATCGGGGGGGGGGGGGGGGGTATGTATTTATGTTTATTAAACAACGACGTAAAATTCTCTCTTCTGATTGTTCAATAAGCCGTGTACACCATGTACACTGGGTATATGTTTATGATGCGTTCGAGGTAATAGGACTGAACTTTGCAGTATAATAAAACCGTTATACTGTTTCTTGACAGGGTACATAAATATCTATTCCCGTCTGAAGAAAGTCTTGCCACCCGAGCCGTTAGGAGTATGTATGTATGTATGTATGTATGTATGTATGAAGGGCTTGAAAAATATTTATCTTACCGTTGTATGTATGCATGTATGTCTTACCATAATATTTGATTATATATGAATATGATCGAGTATCTACTTTTAATTTAATTGTTTCGCTTTTTTAATCTACCATGACTTTGACATTATATGGTTTTAAAACACATGTGCATTGATGTCACATTGTGAAATATGTCATGTATAGACATTTCATATAGTATATGAGTGTATTTCTTATGCATTATTTATCATCAACATTTATGCATTTGTCGTTGACAGCCGTTCTGTCTTAGTTGCAAATGAAATATAAAATATTACTTAATATAAAAATGAATGAATATTATTATTTAAAAAAACATTTTTTCTAACATTGCCGCATTAATTTAGATTTCTTATAAAAACCAGGAACAACAGAAAAGTCTACCAGGAGCTCTTAAATTGTCGAAAAATTTGCAACAATACGAAGACCTGATACTACCTAAGGTGTTCATATCTGCATACCCAAATGGTTCGATACCCGAGAAGCTGAAACAAATTAAGGACTTGCCATACAATGATGGGGATATACTGGTTTGCGCTTACCCGAAGTCAGGTAAAAATGTTTCATTTGATGATTCATAATTGTTGGTATCGTAGTTTTATCATAAGTTACGAAACAAGTTCGAAAGAAAATACACTGGTCGTGCTCTCGATAGCGCGGTTGATGACGCACATGGTTATTATTGTGGTTAGTTTTTAAAACGTGACTGGGAGAAGTTCTCACATCTTGGCCCATTTATGCAACCAGGCATTAAACCCTTAACTAAGTAGTTAGAAGCAAAAAGCTTGACCAATACTGCGTCCGGGCATATTCACTAAATTGCAACGTTGTTTTTTTTTCGGCGTAGCTGTGTAAAAATGATGTTGGCCTACTTCTTCAACCAATCAAATGTTGGTATGCAAATGAAGCTAGAGTAAATGCAATGCTATCATTGGCTTGTATAATTAATTTTAGATTTTTAGGATATTTTGGATATTCCAATTTAAAATTGGAGTTTTTGTCTACTTAATATATCAGGTTTCTTTTTCAGTTTAGACATGAAAGGTAACACAGTAATGCAAATTTAACACTTCTACATCAATTAAGGGTTTGCTTCGGCAATATGATTTAAAACAACTAAATAAGAAGCAAGCGTATGTCCATTTTAGACCACAATTTCTCCTAATTTGTAAAAGTGGACTCGGTCTTCAGGGGAGGTAACTACTGCGGAAAAGTACAATTAATTGTACGGATCTGGAAGCAATAATAGGATATACGCGATTTATAATCTTTCGGTTTCGATTGATTACATTTTACACACAGCAATATTACGCCGTATACAAGTAGCAAGTAGCATGTTACCATACATAGCGATATCACACCGAAGACAAGTAGCATGTTACCACACACAGCGATATCACACCGAAGACAAGTAGCATGTTACCACACATAGCGATATCACGCCGTAGACAAGTAGCATGTTACCACACAAAGCGATATCACACCGAAGACAAGTAGCATGTAACCACACATAGCGATATCACACCGAAGACAAGTAGCATGTTGCCACACATAGCGATATCACGCCGTAGACAAGTAGCATGTTACCACACATAGCGATATCACACCGAAGACAAGTAGCATGTTACCACACATAGCGATATCACGCCGTAGACAAGTAGCATGTTACCACACATAGCGATATCACACCGAAGACAAGTAGCATGTTACCACACATAGCGATATCACGCCGTAGACAAGTAGCATGTTACCTCACATACCGATATCACACCGTAGACAAGTAGCATGTTACCTCACATAGTGATATCACGTCGTAGACAAGTAGCATGTTACCACACACAGCGATATCACGCCGTAGACAAGTAGCATGTTACCACACATAGCGATATCACGCCGTAGACAAGTAGCATGTTGCCACACACAGCGATATCACGCCGTAGACAAGTAGCATGTTACCACACACAGCGATATCACGCCGTAGACAAGTAGCATGTTGCCACACACAGCGATATCACGCCATAGACAAGTAGCATGTTACCTCACATATTGATAATTATTATTTTAACACCGGGACAACAGGTCAGAAACTATCCGCGTGTGTTATGCCCATTGCATGTTCATGAACTAATGACGAGTTTACTGAAATTTAAAAGAACCATTTTCAGCTACATCATGCTGAAGAAGTTCAAGAAGTTTTTTTTTTTGTTTTTGTTTTTTCTCTCTTTTGACCCATCCCCTTTTGGAGATAAGTAAGCAGCGTCTCTGTTGCCACAACATTCTTTTAAGAGATTTTAAATGGATTATTAACTTATCATTTGTTCGTCTTGATACCTGTATACAATTGTGTATTGTATATGAAATATCACTCCTCATTTAACCAATACAAACTTGTAGCTTAGCTTAACGAGATGCAAATAATAAGGCATGTGTAAATATGAAAACTGATAGCAGTGTTACTTGATGTAGCCTCGACTGTACAATTAGTTGAATACTGATAATACTGATAACTGTATGACATTTGATAGTGGTCCCACGTAGCCTGACTTGCACGGTTCGTGAGGTTTAACGTCCCACTGACAGAATTTCAGTCATTTGGAGACTATGTCTAACTGAGACAGATATAGTACTGCCACAGCAATTCAGTATCACGCCGCTGACACGTAGCTACCAATCCTGGGGGGTTCCTTTACATATGTTTATATATGTTCGACGTTGAGTACCATGGATTGTTAGTTAGTACGAGGAAACTAAAGCCTTTACAGTTTAAGTCTATAGTCAAGTCTCAGATTCAAGAGGTGTACATTCCAAAGTGCCGTTTCATAAACATTGTAAATAGGTTGATAACTAGTAGTTTTATAATTATATTTTGATTAAATAGATAGTACACTATCTATATCAATCGGATCCTTTTCAGATTTCTATTTCTTATATAAGTAGTGCATGTAACTGAAAACTTCAATGTTGAGAACCTTGTGTCTCACACATAGACTCAGGAGATTGATTGGCCCTGGCTGGTCGTCTGAAGGTGAGATTGATTGGCCCTGGCTGGTCGTCTGAAGGTACCTTATTCTATACCGGCCTCGGCCTCGCAAATGTTTTTGATAAATTTGACATGAAGTCACCAGTGATAATTGCTATAAAATAAAACAACAATCAATAGATGTGGCAAACTTCACTTTATTCTTCCCTGTATTCTAAGCTTCACATGATAATTTCAAGAAATAAGGAAAAAATCTTCTCAGCCGAAATAAGAATGTGGGGAGTTTTTAAAATATGTGCAGTCAAAATATATACATCATCCATTTTCCATAACAGAGTGGGCCAAGTTCACAAATAGCAAACAGTATAGCAAACAAGTGTGTATCTATCAAACTCCGGGATATATGGAACTCTCGGGTATATCAAACTCCAGGGATGATCAAACTCCCCGATATTTCAAACTCCCTGCATGATATCTCGGGGATACAGAACGTCGAATTGCCGTCATCAAACATTGCATCTATAAAACACGCTCAAAAGGTCCCGTTTAATACGTCATAAGCGGCATTTACCTCATATTATCAGTGAAGCTACTACGTAATAAGAGACACACATTGGAATAGACTGACAAAGTCGACTCTCAGCATATTTTTGTATTTTTCTCCGTGGCCGAGAGGGTAAAGTCATTGACTTTAATACTCACTCAGCCCCTCACCGCGTGGGTTCGAATCTCGGCAGGGTCATTCGGATTTTCATGTTAGGAAGCCTTCCAGCTGGCTTGCGGTAGGTCGATGGTTCTACCCGGATGCCTCCGTGCATTCGGGGTCTTCCTCCACCTGTAATTAACTGGACGTCGCTATATGACAAAATAATGTCGAAGCGACGGTAAACTCAAATAGTCAAGTCAAGTCAAGGCAATATTCCAACATCTATTGCCATTTATTGATAGCTACAAAATTAAATCCTCTTTTTATAAGTTAAAACATTATTTATTTTCCATCTATTTCATCCTTTTCGTGATGAACCAGTACTGGTTACGAACATATTCTTTCGATCTTCAGCCATTTAGATGCAAGAACATTCGAAGAAACGATTCGAAATGCTTTATTGTAAATAAAGGTCATCGGCCCACAATGCATAGTTTGTTACAATCGAAAAAAACAACAACAGAGTTGCGATTTTCAAACCGTCTCTTACCATAAAATGAAATGTACAACATATGCGATTGTTCAGAACAGGGAAAGACTCAAGCAAAATATTAAATGTATTTGATATAATGCATACAATGCATGGAGCGCGCGCAACCGCGTCATGGTGTCATCGTAACACGTGGAGCTGTCCATTCTCGGTACCCGAGGATGAGAGCTGTCTGACCTCTCATGCGTATGTAGGTTATCAAGGCGGAAATCAGTATAAAAACACCAATCAATAATTTAAAAAAAATTTAATTGTCCATACAATAAAACAGTTATAGTGCCCTTTCTTGTGGGTTACTTTGTGGTATCAGCTTGAAGGAGAAACTTAGGGGATGTGGTTACGCGGCTCGATTGTTTACATTCACATCCTCTAACTTTCCCCCATGCGCTGAAACCACACAATAATCCACTTGAAAGGTACTAGACATGTCATGTATAGCAGTGTCATTATCTGATCTTTCTAATGTTGCTATTATACTAACTGAATAAAAAGGCCGAGGTTGTTGTTGTTCTTAAATCAGGAAGTCACATGATGCTAACATGGCCCGATACCAGCCGACCCACTGCCGATTCCGGCCGTGAATAACACATGAACCGCCTTCCTTTTTCAGGAACACATTGGGTGACAAATCTGATTTCCGCCCTACACTGGGAAGGACAAATCCAAGATTTCCCATCATGCCAACCGTTGATAATGGAACTGTTTCCACTGGAGGGATTTTCCGCCCTTCCGCGTCCGAGAATTTTAAACACTCACCTAAAACTCGACAGGGCTCCGACACAGTTCAAGGAGAAAGGGAAGATAATCATTATAGCTCGAAATCCTAAGGATGTGGTAGTGTCCTTGTTTAGCCAATACTTAAAAATGCAACTTGTCAAGGACAAGCCAACATGGGAGGAAACAGTCGAGTTGTTTATGCACGGATTAGGTAGTAGCTCTAATATTATCATAATGGTTCAATTATCTTATTATGGAACATAACAACTCGTAAAAAATGTTTACATTAATATGCTCTGCTTCTTGTTGAAATTTTTTCTGGGAATATTCAATTTTGTCTTATTTGTCCTTATTTGATTAAGCATAATATTTTATTAGAAAAAAGCAATTACTTGCATTGCCTTAGATTCCATAGCAGACGCATAATTTATATAAGTATTTACATACTTTTAACTTACTCGTTATTGTCTCAGGTAAACTTAAGTGCATATTTGACGATACATGAATGACGATACATGAATAATATTAAGTATAATATGTACACGATATACCATTATTTAATGTGTCCAAGTATATTCAATAATTTATTCGACTTCGATAACGAAATAAATTCTCACAACTTTCATTGGTATGTGTTCATTTTTAAAAATGTTGGGATTTAATTAGTGCTCATGTTGTTGTTGTTTGATGGGTTTAATGTCCCATCGACAGTATTGCAGTCATTTTTAGACCGTGTCTACTTGATAAATATAGTGATGCCACACTGCAGTATCACGCCGCAGAATTGTGGTTTGATACCACACTCAGTCAATGTAAGGACAAATAACACAAGGGAGCTATACGCGTATCAGTACCATTTTTTCGACTTTGATATTACATCGTGATCGGAAATGGAACCCACGACATTCCGAATTCGAAGCGGACACTCTAACCAGTCGAGGGGGCCTCCGTGGCCAAGAGAGTAAAGTCGCTGACTTTAAAACTCACTCAGCCCCACACCGCGTGGGTTCGAATCCCGGCAGGGTTATTCAGATTTTCATATGAGAAAGCCTTCCAGCTGACTTGCGGTAGGTCGGTGGTTCTACCCGGATGCCACCGTGCATTCGGGGTCTTCCTCTACCTGTAATTAGCTGGACGTCGCTATATGACTGAAATACTGTCGAAGCGACGGTAAACACAAATAGTCAAGTCAAGTCTAACCACTCGACCACTGAGGCCATAATGAGTGCTTTTGTGACAGTTTCATAAAGTGCATTTATATATTTTCCCAGTTCCAATGGGTTTCTACCCGGACTACCTTAAAGATATGCAATCAACAATGACAGAAAACAAAGACCTTGACATACATTTCCTTTATTATGAAGATTTAAAAAAGGTATTGATTGCTATTTCAATTTTGCTTTTATTTCTGAATAATAAAGTATAAACCGTTTGCACACAAAAATACACAAAAATACAGTTTTGCTCTGATTAAGAAATACTTTTCAAAAATAATGGCACATATTAAATATTACACGATGAATGATATAAAATTGGATATAATCTGCCAGTTTATGTTATTACGTGCCTAATGACGAATTCACTACTTTATTGTTTCATTAGCATGGAGTCCAGGAAATGCAAAAACTTCAGAAACATCTCGGATTCAGTCACAGTAATGAAAGACTTCAGGAAATTCTTGACAGATGCTCATTGAAAAAATTAAAGAAAGATGTCGATGAAGGTGTGCTCAATACATCATACAAAGATACAGATGGGACATCTTTCATCTACAGAAAAGGTAGTTTGTCTAGTCAATAAAGTATATACATTGTATTACTCTGTAACAAACAAACAAACAAAAAGAAGAAGAAAAAAAAAAAAAAAAAAAAAAAAAAAAAAACATGCAAAGATTTACTTGAGGACAGGCCTTTTTCTCTTTTTACATGTTGATTGACAACTTATAAATGCACATTTTGTTTTCATAAAACATACAAAGATGCGTTAATTAAGTAATTATTATACTTTAAACTCATTTATTTTCGCAAAGATAAATATTACTTGTGCATTATATTCATTTAGCATGGCCCTTACAAGTTCATCTAATGTACATATCCATAAAATTGCATTTGAATACAAACTCAGAGAAATGTAACACAAAAATAAATAATTATTTATTTATTTCGCCAGGTGACATCGGTGATTGGAAGAACTACTTCACGGTGGCTCAGAACGAGGCTTTTGATGCCATGTTGGAGGCAAACATGAAGGACACCATGTTTAAGTTTCAGTATACTTAATTGTTAGCATAATGTTAACATAATAATAACATAATGGTAGCGCATAATGTTAACATAATAATAGTCTAATGGTAGCATAATGTTAACATAATAGAAGCATAATATTAGCATTATGTTATTATAATATTCGTATAACGTTAATATGTAGAAATTAATATAATCTGCTGTCAATTTTAGTATCATCACTAACATATTCTAAAGGTGTATTTCAAAGCTTGAACAATTTAATCGGCAGCCGAGTCTTATTTATTATCCAAATGTCTCATGCGTCATGCTTTACTGCGGTGCTACAACAGCAATGTTCCTGAATGTGTCATTGGTAACTGCAGTAGACAACATGTAAAAAAGAAATATGAAAAGACACTAACTAATTATTACTCATCTGTAAATGGATGTAGTGGTATTTCTCAAGACCGATCCCTTCGAGCGTATATTAAGGGTCATGTGTAACTGACGGTCCCATAATTGTAAATCCCGGGACCTTTACCTAAACACCAGACCGGCGTCTCTATTGATTGATAGTGTTTGAATAATATGAATAATATGAATTAATCTGAAACTTGTAGCAGATGTTTCATTTATTTGTTACACATGTTTCTGCTGTCTGTATCATTTGATGCCAGCTAAAGATTATGTTTTGTTATGCCATCTACCCAATGTTAACCAAAATAAACATTTGACTTGACTTGACTATTTGAGTTTACCGTCGCTTCGTCAGTATTTCAGTCATATAGCGACGACCAGTTAATAACAGGTGGAGGAAGACCCCGAATGCACGGAAGCATCCGGGTAGAACCACAGACCTACCGCAAAATAAACATTTGAATGGAGCAACACGATATTTATCATTTAGTGGATTGTCAAATAATATATGAAATATTTAATTAATTTAGACTACAATCTATTTTTGCTTTTATAATTTATGTATGGGAACGAATGAGGACGAGGGTGGAGGAGAGAAATAGAAGGTTTGCCTTTTTTGTTTTACAGACGCGCTTTTGCATAATCATGTATCACAAATACGCACACTTATTATATAGTTTTAATTTCAAACTTATAAAGTGCTAAAATGTATCTTGGAAGCCAAGCGGCTGCAGTTGGTTGTTATCTAAACTTAATAACTTGATTTGAGCGTTTGTCATAAAAATAATAATACTCGGGAACACAATGCTTATCTGCACTTACAAGTAGCTGGCATTTGAAGGATTCTACAGCGGTTGCATTTTTATTGATTCGGGGGTTTATTGAATATTATTTACTGTAGGAAGAATAAAGGAGTCAAAGTAAAGATTTGCTCTTGAACAGGGTACATTGATATTACCTGCTAAGCGAAGATGATATATCTTTGAAACAATTTCCGGAGGACAGAGGAACGACAAATAAACAAGGATGAGTCCATTTTTTCATCTTATGGATAATATGAGCTTATGTTTACTCAGTTGCCAAAGATTCCTAATCACAATCAATCATGAGATTATTTATAGAAATAAGATGTGTAGCGCACGCTATAAATCTAGCTGCATTGTACTGAATTGTTTCTAATGTTCTTTCAATTTTGCAGCATAATCACAACACCATATTCGAGAACAGGGCGCATAAAAGTTATGTATGCAAGAGTACGGCGGACATTTATTCGCCGGTAATCTTTGATAATATGTATTCTATATGCTTCCATGTAAGATTGTTTGAACAATAGAGACCAATATGTCTATCAAACATTTCTTCTTGAATTACTTCTTCTTGCATGTATACAAGAGGAGGAAGTAAATGGGTAGGTTTACGAGATAACAGTGAGTTAACTTAACATTTTTTTTTTTTTTTGCACAGTTATTTATCTTAAGTAGATTGAATTCAGAATGTTTGAGCTACCATAATTATGGATCATTTACTACGAAAAAAAAGGAGGCCTGTGTTGTCCGCAAAGAGGCGGGTATAATAATATATGTCCATAAAACTATCGTTAATATAGATTAAAAACAATAGCGGTCCGAGAATTAAACCTTGAGGCACATCAGCGATGATGAAATTCCTGTTTGATTTAGAGTGGGGGAGAATTAAAATGTTAAACTGATTATCAAAGCAGGTTTATATACAACATACACGATTAAGGTAAATCAATAAAATAAAGCTTATTTTAACATGAACATTTCATTAAACAACATTTCCGATTAAATGCGCACGCTTAAAGCATAGGCAATATGAGAAAATGCAATATGTTCACTCAAATGTTTTTACCTAGTCAATGTTTTTTATGTAAGGAAGCCTTCAAGCTGTCTTGCGATTTATCAGTGTCCCGGCAGGATATCTCTGTACAGGGCCTATAACTTGGACGTAACTGCGTGACTGTATTACTAAAATACTGTTAATCAAAACTGTTTCATTTATAACTTTTGTCAAGATAATCAAAACGTTCAAAACGCCAACTTTTTGTGGTTGAAGTGATCCCTTCTATTCAACAATTTCTTTTTCCAGCTTCTTATCTATAGCACTACATTAATTATTATCATATCACATATTATATGTAAGTATTAAACACATTGAAATGTCGACATGTATTAAACTAATCATAAAGATATTCCTTATTTTCCTTATTTGCTGTCATTCACTTAACGCGATATGTCTTTGGATCATAATAAACTTTAACCGGTTTGGAGTTAGATGAGCGGAGTTATTCTACAGGCTCTAGTTTGTAGTAATAATGATTTTTCATTTTCTCTTCCTTTTCAGATATGAATAGATGTTTTTGGTCTTTCTGGAGAATTACATGTTGCCTCTCCAATAATTGGAAATCTAGTGACACTCTCTGAACAGTCAGTTGTTGAAACCGCAACACCAACTGTTGGGTCTTCCTCGCGAAATGTTGAAATCTCCTCACTAACTATTGGGAAATCTACATTAAATGTTCTGTTCGTCTTCTGATGATTTCTTGGAGCAGTTTTCTTCTTCTTTGGGACTGCATACGTAACTGTTTGATCCTCTTCACTTATTGTTGGGACTTCCTCGCCAGTTGTTTGGACTCCAAAGCCGTACTCGTTCTCAGGACAATGACTTAGCAAAGGTTATCTTCCTGTAAGGGTTGTGTCATAAATTGAGGTGCTGGAGTTCTGCACACTGCCAAGTTTGTTGTATACAGACTGGGGTTGTTCGCTTATATTGTTATCCGCGTTTCTATTCAGAGTTACAGACGCATTGTATCTACCTCGAATATCAGAAGGACCACTTTGTTCTTCATTTGGTTGAACAGTCTGTTCTCATACATCAGCGGTCCGTGCGATACGACCGTTTTGAAGTTCTTTGCTGAAAAGATAATTGGTGATTAACTTTTTTAAACGGTTTAGATTACGATAAATTTGATTTTTATTAACTCTTAAGAAGGCAGGCGTTCATGTATGAAAAGCTAGATCTTCATAGTATAGTAAACATGACAGTGTTAAAACTTGAAGATTCATATAAAAAAATCTATGTTAAGTTCGGAACATAAAGTACCGACTTTGAGTAGATTTTAAAGAAGGAAGCAACTGTTTATTATTTTATATAATATATATGCAAGGAATCAGTTTGAACAAATCGAATAACCTGATTTTTTTAATATTTACTCATGATTTTTAAATAAACATACATGATTATTCTGAATGCAAAGATAATGCTAAACATAAGATTTCACAAAAATGACAGTATTTTTGCGACGATGAATGAAGTCTTAATGTCTGTTTTCTTTGTCATTTATATAAAACAATCTAAGATATCAAAACTAAGTTTGAAGGAAACAATTTAACATTATTTGCATGATAGAAAATCGAACGTCTGAACCGTCTTCAGATGTCAGTATGTTATAATGTAATTAGAATGCAATTTTGAAACCGTTACAGTTGAAAGATGTATTCGGTCCAACATTTATCTTTACCAATCTTGACAGAAAGTTGTATGACGAAACACTGTAAGAAAATATAGCGTTTAGCATATTTCAAGAAAAGTCGAAAGATTGTAACAGAGTCATATGAACCTAGGAAAATCTTAAAACCGCCAATATTTTAATTGCAAAAGAATACACACGGAGATGTTTCATTGCTGTCAGAATGTTGTTCAGCAATAGTCGGAAACAAATCCGATTGCATTCGGAAACTCTCGGAACGTCATGAATAGCATGTGACAACAGAGTGCATATTATTTCGCCCATTTACATTTAGCTGCAGGGAACTGACATTAGACACGCTTGTTTATATAAGGCAACCATGCAGAGCCCCAGTTCTTCAAGTTTCTTGGGTATTGTATATTACTTAAACAAAAGAAATCACGAATTCCTCCATTTCTCTTGACTGACTATTTTGAGATTTCAAAAAAATAATCGCTGTCAGATTTTCGTTTTCTACAAGCACATTTCCGCATATATCGTTTCTTATCGTTAATGTTTCAAAATGTGAAGACTTTACATGTCCAATATTTATTTGAAAATTGAGCCGAATGGATCATTATGAAATCCCTTTATCAAAAAGTGCATGTTCCGTGCATTCATGTTTATACCCATCTTACAAGCTGATTAAAATCAGATTGCATACTTAATATGTAAAGCTTTTCCATTATCTGATGGTAACAACTAACCACACATAACTTGTTTGCACATATAGATCTATATTAGCTAACAGTACAAAAGAAGGGTTTGGTGCTAAATTGAACTTACACTAAAATCTGGAAAAATAGGTTTTTCATTGCCCTTCATAAAGGCACTTTTCTCATTCCCTCTTATGCACGTGTCTGTGCCTAGGTTTATGTTAAATAAATGACAATGTGAACTAACCCTCATGCTCTATAAATAAAGAATATTTCGATAAACAGAACTATCATTGAAATGTTATTTATATTTTTTATAGTTCCGTATTGCACAAATTAATCTTCCAAGGTTTAAAAACTGAACTATTCCCACAAAAAAAAAATGTTGTTTTTGGAAAATGTTATTAAATTAATAAGAAAGTTAAGGTTATAAAAATCATTTAAAGGTTGATATCAATGAAAATTCATTGGAATATTTCAGGCACCTGTTTTCATATATTAATGGAAACACACACACACACACACACACACACACACACACTTTTAGAGCAACTCTATCTTTTCCTCAGTTTTTACTTTTTCAAAAAGTTCATGAAATGTATTATTTTCACGAATATAAGCCAAATTGATAATCATGATTGTAATTGAATAGTGGCCTATCGAGACAAAGCCCATGCTGCAAGACATATACAAATGTTATATGACAACTCATGTGTGATCCTATATATATGTTATGTACTAAGTATATATGACATCGATTTACGGTATGTTATAGGGTTACAAAAAGCCTAACGAACCTGTTGTTGGGTAAAGTAATGTTTATCTTTCAATTGAAAAGTGATATGGAAAAAACGGATTTTTTAAAATTCGTAATAAAAATTATAGACTCAACGGAAATGATTTTACAGGTACCGTGATAGAAAATTAAATTTTCATAAAATGTATCAAACATTTCAATGGAATTTAAATAATATGGTAAAATGTCCTACTGCTTCAGTCCAATGCAGTAACATATTAAGGAAACCGTAATTACACAAAAGACAACAAATACGCCAAACTGCAATAGGTACTCCTGGATTCCATTCTTTTCTTTGATTTTGTTGCCGTCTGAAACAAATGTCATTCAATATAAAAGTATGTCTGCATTAAAAATACTGTAAAATACAAAAATGGCAAATTTAACAAAATTTGAAAAACGTATCATTGACTGACCTATAGGTGAAGGCATATTGAAAAAAAAAATATCACCCAAGCTTATTGCCCAAAACATGTATATGAAGTTTTCTTATTTTGTTCATTAACTTAAGAAGCATAAAGTGGTGTTGGTTTCCGAAAATATAACAATTATTATTCTAGCTTTATTCGAGGTATCTGTTTACTGTTTTTGAAGAACATGTACCTTCTACTCAACTAAACACGTAGTATATATTTCTCTTAATATGTACTTACCTCCCTTTATTGCTTATCAATTATGCTAAATTGCATTAAGTTCTCTAAATCACAGAAACAGGCATTTAATGACATTCCCAAACTGTCGGCTAACTACATACAATGCCTGTTTAGTAACCAATAGTACCAGCTATCTCACCTAAAATATCTACCCGGTTCTGTAGCATATACAAATACCGATGTGACTTTGTACAGTCGTCCGTCTGTAATATCAGTTGATTGACACTGTCTCTTTTGAGGGTCACACATTCGTTGGTTGTGTTATCTTTAATAAATGCATATGATAAATGCATTGATATTTGACCAAACAGCTATATTAACTACAATGTAGCATGTTATTAAAACATTTATAGCCTTTCTAATGCTATCAATAATACTTTTCATTATGCAACAACCGAAAATGACGTTGAATAGCATTTTCATGCGTTATTTCATTAACTAAATCGTGTTTTTTTTCTTGTTTGCAGACATGTAATAAATTATTTTAATTAAAATAATTGATTTGTGTTGTTTCGTTCAGTATGTTGTATTGGGCTGTAAAAAACACACTGAATTGTACCATTTGTTTAAATCTAAGAATGCCTTTTTTCGTGCCATACCATTTTTTCATATATCAAATTTTGAATTCTTAAATCTTTCTGCATTGCAGTCTTTTAATATTAGGATGGGTACCTTTCATTGGATTTTTCTTATGTGCAATGTGAAGAAATCGACCTGTAGAAATGCTAGAATTCTGAAGTAGCATAGAATAATTATAGAGCAATACCGGTTTGAGGTATCTTGTCAATCCTAAAGCTTCTTCTCAATGATGTCCAATAATCATTAAGAACTATAGCTGATTGTTCGAAACCCAGCCGAGCATTTTTTTCCCCACATTTATGAAATGCTTGTGGCCAAGACAGAAAAACATCGTTGTCAATTATTGATCCTGAAAATAAAAAAAAATATGAGTCATAAAACACATTTTCTTAATATCTTAATATTAATGTTTTATTTTACCATAATAGTTATATTCCTGCTTAATTGATATAAGCATCATTTCTAATTAATCTAACGAAATGGGGTATAAATCGGACGAAGAAAAACCGTTGCAGCAGTTAAATATTTATAAATGTTACAGTTCTGAGTGACTTTATGTTTAAATCAATATGGCAAATACCCTTATTGTAATACAGTGCCAAATAATAATGTTATATACCTTTAATGTGATATCAATTGTATCTTATTACGCAACTGAAGAGGTAGGTTGTGGTGAGAGAAATTGTATAATGTTGCAGCTTAATAAATTCGCCTGAATAATTTACAACTGAAACATACCCTTCCGACCTGTATTGCGACCTCGCAATTTAAAACTATGTCATTAGAAAAATAAAACCTCACAAATTAATGTTTATAAGAATTAAAATGCTTCTGAATGAAAAATTGAATCTACGAAAATCGAAAGACATGAAATATTAATCATTTTCCTTCAAATAGTACACTTTGTCCATGAATTTATCAGGCCTAGAGGCATTTACTTTTTTGATTTTACATCCTTACCGCCGAATACTTCTGGGGTTGGATACTTGACAAACACTTGCCTTATTTCGTTGTGGTTGTTTAATTAGAATTTTGAATAATTTAGATCTATTAAATTTACTTCGATGCATTTTAGGTAGAAATACTGCTTTTTGATATATGTCGAAATTTCTTCTAAAAAATTGTGTTTATATTCAGTATTTCAGCCACTGCCTCAGAATATGTTGAAAATACCCGTCTTTTGTCAAGGATATGATTGCTTATTTCCCAATGTTCCGAAAGGAGGTCTTGTTCGGTCGTAGCGACAGTATTATTTAATTTAAATATATTTTTATTGTCAAAATAGACAAAACGATATCAACATACTGCAAATATACAAATGACAAAATTGTCTGACCACAACTTAGATTTAGGCCATTCCCAAACAATATAATAAATTTACGTCAAAGCTGGTGTGTGATAATGACAATTTAATATACTTATTTTAATAATGTATTTATGCAAAGTTGAAATAAATAGAAAATAAAGAAAAAATACATATGCATGTAACTGAATACGTTGGTGATCAAAATTGTAAATGTGAAATAAAGTTATAATTTACAAAATGTAAATGTATAACTAACGAATGTATTTCAAATAGAAAATCGTTTAGTTTTATTTTTAAATGGCTGTACACATAAGAAGAAAAACTTGTTTTCTTCTGCAGATAAAGATTCGACGCCATAAATCAGTATTTTAACACTAAATGGATGAAAAAATGTGCATTTTTTGAAAGAGAGTCAGTCTACAAAATTGCATTTGGAAACAAATAGTGCTCCGTAGTTTCATTTTCATCACCAAATGAACACTTCGGGCCATTTGTGGTATGGTTGGGGAATAAATCGTGCTTTAAATGACTACGATAACTTGATTAACTGGGAACATTTTTAGAATATTAGTTTTAAACGATAACAAGGATTGCATTTCTTTTAATGATGATGGCTAACTTTTCCATACTGAGATTTCGGATGGTTTTCCAAAATTAGCGCAAAGTGCAGTAATAATTGGAATAGAACTGATATTTTGAGAATTCCTTAATATATATTTCGATTTTCGACTGAAATAAAAAGAATGTTTTGGAGAAAACTGGAAGTAAGGACATTCTTCATTCATTTTATAAAACAATATTATTTTTGATAATTCCAGTTACAATTCTTGCAGCTTCATTTTGATTTTTTTTCAAGACTTTTTTTCAGACGCAGATTTAATTATTAAGTGAAGGAATGAATTTGATTGAGACAGTCTCTCTTTATTTGAAATTTCAATTATCTGATATTTTTATGCATATAATATTTTATTTTAAATATGATTATGTCATTTACCGCCAGAACTAAATGTATTTATTGCTATCAACAAACGTTATTGTAATATTATTGGAAGAAAGATAAGGTATTCAAATGATTTGATTTTTTAATAAAATGGCCCCTGTTTTCTTGGTATTGGGTGTTAAAAGGAGCCAACCATTGTTTCAACCAAGCAGATAACATAATTATAAAGATCATGACTAACGAGATAAACAAGTGTCATCAGCAAATAAAAAAGAGATGCTTAGTAAATTTTCAGATATTTCATCTATGCATATAAAAAGTAACAGAGGACCTGAATCTTGTGGTACACATGCAGTAAACAATTTATTTCTTGACTTTGAACTCATACATTTTGGGTTCTGTTTGGAAGTAATTTTTCAAGTCATAAAAGAAGATTTCCTTTCTTTACCATTATAACGAAGTTTCAAGTCGATAAGCGTTACAAATTGGTTATATATGTCAACTAATATGTATATTGTAAACACATCTCTTCATCAATTTACCAAAACAACTTCAAAGAGAAAAAGAACTGTAATTACAAATATCTGAGGTTACACCTTTCTTTAATACTGGCATAAAAAGTGCAGGATTCCTGAGAGTGGGATATATTCCACAACTAAGAGATTTGTCGCAAACCCTTATAGCTTATACTCGTACGGACGTGACCTTTTGCTTAGCCTCAGATTAAACAATCAATGCCATCCTCTTTATCTTGTTTTGATATTTTTACATTTAAATGACTAATATCAGATTTTCATTTCAATGGAGGCAGAGTTACATCAATCTCATTTACAGTTGATAATGGGTTAAAATACTCGTTTCAAAGAAGACTTTCCTTCGTCGTTACAATAAATTTGTTCAGTTCCGTCGAAATTATTTGTTTTTAGTTTTGGTGTCTTTTTTTTTCTTTTCACAGTGTTTATTATTTTTGACTAACAGCCTGAGTGTTTTCAAGTCATCTTTTTTTTCTTTCCTTGATGAATTTTCAAAATAATTATAGAAACGTTCTATAGCATATTGTTTTAGGTTGTTATCTTCCTTTCGTATCAGTAAGTCGTCCCTGTTTAATAGTGTTTATCTGTCTGTTTCTTTGACTAATAAGTAGTGATACAATTTCAAATTTTCACGAGCGCCTAGCGCGAGTCACAATGTGAACATTTTATCCATCCATTCGATATGAGATATATTCCAGAACCAATTAAAACAAATTTTCTTTTTATTTTATGCTAACAACTACTAATATTCTTTGTAAGTAAAAAAATATTCCCGACAGATCTATATCACTCACACTGTGGGATATGGATTTTACCTCACTGATAGAACACAGTATTTCAACTGTTATCTAGAATAACTTACTTATACTATTCATTAGGTTTTCACAATGGATATTAGAGTCAAGGTGTGTTTCAGTAAAACAAAAGCCATCAAAATTACGAGATGTTTCATTTAATTTGAATATTGAGATGCAGAAACGGAATAAAAATGTTTGCATTGTGCAGGTGTTCTGGGATTTTTTTCTTAATCACCAGATAAGAGGACAAATTTCTAAGTTAATTATCTTGCAGTATTGAATCTGAATAAATCAATTTATATGATTTTATATGATTTTTCAGATAGCAGAAAAGCTGCTTACGAAAAAAAAAGAGAGGTTTTTCAAGGGATAAATTGTAGTATATTGTTTTCTTAAACACCCACGTAGTCGAATGTAGAACAGACCAATGACCGCACGACACAAGTCAAGACCAGTCATGGTCAGTTCTGGTGGCTCCAATACATTAAAAAACATATAAAAACATTGATACAATGTTCTGTATGAACCAATTATAAACTATATTTTATATTTCAATTATATAGAGATTGTCTTGCTGGTGTTCTGCACAGGACGAAGGTTACAACTAAAATGCCTTAAAATATTATGGAATTAACAAACATGCCAATCACATATCACATATCTCAGTGGGCAGCATCACTGACAGAGGTCTACAAACGCCTAATGTTTAAAATCATGAAAGCATTTACAGAAGAAACGTATTACACAATTAAAAAAAGAATTTATTAGAAAAAAAAATAAAATTAATCATAAAAAAAATAAAAAAAAAAAAAAAATTTTTTTTTATGTGAAACAAAATATCCTTACTGAAATATATTGAACTTAAGTAACAATTGCATCTTATTTCTAGAGAGAGAGAGAGAGAGAGAGTATTGTTTCAAAAGTTATTCGCCTGAATAATATACTGCTGGCTGCGGCCAAACGACGTGAAAAGGGGAATTGATTTAATGTTAAAAGTTCCTTTCAACCAAACACCAATGTTCAAATTTACTTATTATTTTTATCGAAGAAATAAAACATACCATTGCACATGTACCACCGCGTGAAGTTTTCATAACAAAAGGTTGTTGCTAAAGTAGTTGCTAGGTGTGTCGTCGCCCTTGCATGCACACAATTCTTTTTATTTACATTCTCTGTGTTAAGCTCGTTCGGAAACTGGTCTTTGAAAGGAAAAGGAAAATAAACTTTTTTTTTCAACAACTGCTTTCATAAATAAATTAATTAAATGATTATCAAGTCAGTGAGTCAATAAAATTCTAAGTCAAATTGACTTAAATTGAAGTAAATGTTTTAAACAAGCAGTATTTATGTATTACACTTGGTATTAAACATATTGTCGACAATTGTGTAGTCACCTCGCTACGAGATTATAACCAAGTAGACTAGTGCCATGATGCCAAATCCAGTACCGGGCAAATTAGTTCTGGAAATTGCCTTTAATGTTGAGCGCCAAGTAATGAAAATATATCAGTGGCATTATCACTAATACAATGTGGCCGTGGATCAAACCCACGACACCCCGATTACAGGATGGACTCACGGTCTTAGAGATCGGTCACTTGATAAACTTTTGAAATAATTGAGTGATAAGAGTTTAGATAACATGATCGCCAAACCATAGCAGGTATGACAACAACGTTGACTGAACGAATTAAATGAGATAAGATTGTTAAGAAGGTCAATTTAAGGTATATTGCATCACGTGTTGTCACAAGTAAGTAATGGGTTTTCACAAAAAAACAAAAAAACAACAAAAAAAAACTTCTGTATAAATTCTTATATCATAATTTTATGTTTATATTACCAATGTATCTTATTTTAAAGTAACTTGTTTTTAGTCTCATTGTTTGTATATTAATGAATTCAGACATCAATAATCTAGGTTATTCATTAACATACGAGGAGCATTAAGAATACTTTGAGACTGTCTTGACCAGAAACACAGTTTTTCATGATGGTTATGCATGATCTGAAGATCAAAGAGTAATCTGCTCCATTGACGCTATGAAATTGTAGAAACGTTTAAACAACATATCATTTTTAGCTTAGACAGGAAAAAATCAGACTCGAACGAGTAAGATGATTGATTCATCGGCTTGTAAATACTGCTGTTCTACATTGCTCATGTGTGCAGATGCATTGCCATGAATAAGCAGATGCCCCGTAAGCTTTTTTTTGCGTTCTTAACATAATATGTTCTAGCTGATTTTAATACCCTTTCCTTGTAAAATTTTCAAGAATTGGATCGGCCGATTGAACTTATTTTTACAACAGGACATTTTCAATTAAAGAGGATAGTGCAAGGAACCCTTTTGCAAATCTGAGTTCTTTTTGTTTGCAAATTCTGGTCGTTCTTGTCCCTTTTCGTTCCTTTAATCCTTTAACCTTATTTCACTAGAATGTTTACTTTTCTAATAGTTTTTATTATTGCATACAAGGAGACTTTTGCTCTTTGGTAAAAAGTTGGATCACACTACTTGCGCAAACCTTCGATACTTTCAAGTGTAAGATAAACAATCTCCCCGATGAAGTATCTATTTGGAAAATTGTCCCTCTGTTCTGGCTTATGATTTAACCCTGCTTAAGTTCATATCAAATATATTATTGCTATTTTCTTTGGGGAGAAAAACAGGATATCAGTCAAAGTGACGTACCTCTGAAGTAGACTGATACAAATTCTCCTTTTCCACCACACCAATCGTTCCTGTTGTTGGGACACCAAGTTTTACAGTGATGAATATTTGTTATTTCGAAACATGCCTTTGCTTCATTCTTGTCAACACATCGGCATATCTCGTCCTATAAGACACACAATTATTATCAGTGTATAACAATAATACAAGTCACTGTTCTTTAACGAGACACAATTATCATTAGCGAATAATCATACCTGGTGTTGTTCTTTATATACTGGATCAGAATATGTATTAACAAAAGTCAAACATGCCACCATGACCTAAATGTACAGTACTTGACTAAGGTTTATATAAGTAGCAAAATCGGGTTCCCTTACAACGCAAAGTAGATACACAAGAGTGCAAGCATAAACTGGTTAAAGTTAAAAGATATATTCCAAACCAAAAGAGACAAATTACAATCATAACAGTTCATATACCTTTGCACTACCAAAGCCTTTCCTCTCATATGAATTAAGCCGATACACAGTATGCTTTGTCAAATTTCAGAAATGATAATATATTAACAATTCATCTGACCTTACTTGATAAATCAGTACTCTAGAATAAAAAAGTTGTTTTATTATTCTGCATACATTTTTCATATTCAAAGTGTAAATAATTTTATAGAGAGGGAAACGTTTACCTGCAGCAAAATATAAACAGGATATTGAGGACAGTCCTGAAAACAGTCGGCAATAGAACCGCCACGTTTTATTTCCTTCGTGCAGTTTGGACTACCCAGCCATCTGGCACAACCTTGTTAATATAGTATGCCCATACGTTTGCAAGCAAAGTATTAGCAGTATATATTTAAAAATTAATAATTGTCCATTGTTTTTATAAATTATATTAAAGTTTGTTATAATTATATTATATATATATATATATATATATATGCAATAAGACTGTATGAAAAATAATACTTTGTAAAGTTGAAAATAAAACACTTGATAAAATCAAATAATATTGAGCTGGTGCGAAATAATTGTTAACAATTTGCAAGAGCCGTAATGGAAATGTGAAAGCAATATTGAGAGTTAATGATGCAGTGTTTGTGACCAAAAATAATCGTGAATTAAATACCTCGTATAAATGTATACAGAAATTAAATATTTCTAAGGTTGTGAACCTTGTATAAAATAAGCATAAATTGCATTTACCCCATCTAGATCTGGACAAGATATAATAAATATCGTTAACTACAAATGTACTTATTTTAGATGACATATCCTTTAAAATCAATTATTGTATGAGGTTTAGGTACATTCAATAATAAAAAAGTTAAAATGGTAAAAATTCTACACTTTCTTAAGTTATGACTTAAAAAATACAACATATATTTCAAAAATTCAATATGAGACTTAAAGAAATATTTGACACCAACATTGTATTTCTAGTCATAAATTTATAAGATTACACTTACATAAGTTGGTGTATCAATTTCTCGGCAGCATAAGAAGTTATTGCAAGTAAAATGAACAAAATAATAACTCACTTTAAGATTAAATATATCATCAAATGCACCAATATCTTCCCTTCAAATGCAATACATTAACAATGGTAATTGAAAATAAATTACAAAAATTGTCAAAATCCAACAACAACAAAAATATTATTTCCAAAATGGCGTCTTCAATTCTTGACAGTGAATACAAAATGAGTCTGTCACGAGTATGGTGCACATATAGTGACTAAATTTGTAAACAACAGTTGCAATGAAGTTTAAGCTTTTTAAGCTTTGTTCCCCTTCATATAGAGAATCCCTACACTTTTGGGGGTACATGTCCAATTTAGGAGGAAAAAGACCTCTACAGGGGTTAAATGGACATGCTGTATTATAATTATCAAGTTTGAATTATGTTATCAGATTTATAACAATTATGACTCTTAAATGACTTCCGTACATAGGATTGCTGAGAAGTGCATATACTATTTTTAGAATATAAATCAGTCATCGTCTGCATGCTGAGTATTAGCTTGGTTTAAAAAATGATAAAAAGAAGCTTTAGTGAAAATATTTTAAAAAAAATCTTTATTAATGAATGTGTTTAGCTGTTTCCCAAACATTTTGAATGAAAAACAGATTGGAAACAAGGATCAATCAATTTTGCGAATTGCCGATAGTTTCCCATTAAAATTAATTCTCTCTCGAAGCGAAATATTTCATAAGTGTTAACACTATGGCAAGAACTGAAAACCTAAGTATACGTATTTATATCAAATGTTCAATAAGGCGTCCCATTTTAAGTATAACAACTTCAAGTTGTGTCTTAAAATTGTCTATTACTTTCTAGCACGTTCCTGACCTTAGAGTTCTCATTTCATGGCGGATTGAGGCTTACATTCTTGCAGTATTGCTCGCCTAAGTCGTACACACGTTATTTGATATATCACAAAAGAAAAAGGGTCTAACGATTTCAAATATCTAGAGTCTTGAGGTCATACCCGTTTAGTTTTAAACGAGTTTAGCCTCTCATCTAAATTGAGTCTCAAAAAATGGACAACAATGCCAGCCGTGTGGGGCGTAGCACCATCTAGTGGAAGACTTTGTTCTGATAAGATTCTGATACTTCTCAAGGTTAACAGTCTAAACATTCTAAAAATTCAAAAACGAAATGTCCGAAGATTCCATAAGAACAAGAACAGCTGCCCAAAGAGTAATTGTTTCCTCATGGCGTGGTTATGCGAGATGATTATCTGGTTTCTCCGTATCACATACACGGCAATAATGGTTATTTAGTGGTTCATTCAAATAAGAGTGTGATTCATCTAAAACCATAGCAAATTAGCGACATCTGCATTATCGATCATCCATTTAGCAAAATCAAGTCTTGAATTTACATCAGTATGTTTCAAGTGTTGCGTCACTGAGAGTATATTAATGCACCAAAATATGAAGCCTCTAGATAATACATTTGTGTAGTACTAATTAATATTTGAAAACATCTCTTTAACTGCTGACGTAAAAACAGTTTAAAATGTAGAAGAATTATTTAATCACCTTGTATAATAATAACAACTTAAGATTTCAGTTATGAAGACATGATACCTTCCCATGACACAAAGGGAGTTGGTGTTGCTGTTGCTGCAATCCAAAACTCCTCATCTTCTGGCATGGCACCTAGAATGGGGCTCCAGGCAATTTGTTTAATGTAATTATAGTCTAAAAGACGTTGACCCAAATTCGTTACCTCGTTCCATGACGTCGAATATTTTGAAGTATGAATGTTAAGTCCTGAATAAAGAAGAAGAAAAACAAAAGATTAATCCTCAGCTGTTAAATAAAATTCGCGTGTCATTTTCTTTATGATCTTATTTTGAATGTGGGTAGTTTTAATCATGTCATTTGCGTATATATATCTACTCGTTTCTATGTTTGTACTTCGCTCCAGCGATGATATTTTTTTCATGATGTTGTTTAGTATAAAAAAAGAGAAAATATGAATCATAAACATCAAATCTATCTGCTAGAAACGCATTATGTATGTCTATATAAAATACACCGGGTAAAGTAACAAATTATGCCAATTCATTTAATAAGATTTTTTAATACTTAAATATATCTAGATATTTCTAAGAAAAGACATTGACATTAAAAATTAAAGGAGAAAGGTGATAAAATAGTATGAAATATTTTCACGAATATAATTTATTTCATTTAAAAACTATGTTATTTGACTTTGTCGTTATATTGCAGTGAGGAGTCCCTACATCTGCCCTATGTAGACCAACATTATCAGCTGACTGGTATACTGTCGATGGGCGTTGAAGCTCAATCAAAGATATATTACCTTATCTAAAATTAAAGAAATTAATTATTGCCCCATGCATTTGAAAGAGAGAAAAAACAAAACAATAAAAAAACATATTTTTAATATAAACATAAAATTTCGCAATTAAGTATTAAAAAGTAAAAAAATATGACTTGTACTTTTAAATCCTGACGTGTAAATATTTTCATTCCCTGATAGTTTTTCACACTATCAGATAACCTTTACACTTAGTCTGTACAGCCTGTAACCTTGTCTTATTTTACAATATTTTGATAAAAATTCTTCAGAAAACAAGTCAATATCTTATTCGTTAAGAGATATAACTGGGGATATGGATACTATTTGGAGAGATCTAATGTTAAATTTGTTTGATGTTGTCATTGTTTTTTTTAAGTTACAGTCCTAGTATGTAGATGGAACATCCTTTCGGCCGAGTAAATGTTGGTATCGATATTAACATTAATCGAGTCATTTTTCTAATAAGTAGAAGAAGAAGTTATTATATGTATTTACTATTATGATTCATAGTTAGCTTTGTTGTTGAATCACAAGTGTATTTGTTTATGACCATGCGCTTGTTGATATCACCATTTGAAATACTTTGTATTTATATCGCAAAATTTAAACCATACACACAACTTCAGGCGGTTGGAGGCGATTTTGAAAATAATTCAATTTTGAAAAAAGTATGTATGGCTTGACAATTATATATGTTTTGTGTACAATATCATATTTAGAGGTATCGAATGTTTAGTATAGTTGAATATTGAAATGTGTATTGAATATACATTTAGCTGCATATATGAACACTATCATATTTAAAGATTATTTAAATGTAAATCAAATATTTTATACAGATGAATATTGAAATATGTATTGAATACACATGAAGTTATATGTACAACATCATATTTAGAGATTATTAAATGTAAATCAAATATTTAATACAGAAGAAAACTGAAATATGTATTGAATATAGTTGCATATTAATCGACTGCATTTTAAATAAATCGTGTAAAATCTGTATATAATTAAAAAGAAGTATTAAAATTTAATTGGATTATCAAATTAGAAACACCGCCTTAAATCATATTTAATAGTTTATATACAACAAAATGAAATTAAAAATAAATGTCTAATATGAATTGATATACATTATTATCCGATATATGTGATAATTGCGTGATTACTAAGAACATCATGGTAGAAAATTATTTCCATATTTTTTGTTTTAATTCCTATTTACCTGCAGCGCAGCTCCAAAAACATACACATAAAACTGAAATATTACATATCACCAAGATAAACTTCATCTTTTCCTTTAAACGAAAGTTTCATTGGTCAAATTAATCTCTTTGATTTCGCTGCATCCATGCAAAATATTCAGTTTCTAATGACAAAAGATAATTATTATTTTATTTCCTTTTTTTTATCAAAGGATGAACAACTGATAGAGTGTTTAATTACATACGCCATGAGTCAATATATACATTTGAAAACAAGTCAACAATAACACAAGTAACTTCTACACATCCGATCATTTTAATTGTTTGACTTCCTGTCAGATGTATTGAAAATGTGTTTAATTAACAATTGTTAATAATTAGCCACTTTTGTCATACACCATAATACTCGTGCTGGGAAATGTATGAAGGAAATCAAGTAAGGTAAAGAGGACATTGCTGAGTTTTAGTAAGATCGCATTCCATTCCACTCTTTAAAAGGTCACCAGATATTTATGAATAGGAATATATAATTTTATTGTGATTAAATGCAACATTAAAACTCCGGGCACATTAAGATTAGCCTCGTGTTGACGAAACTGTTTCAAAGGTAGACAAAGAAAGAAAAAATAGAAAGCGAGAAAAAGAACAAAAGGAAAAAATATGGAAAAAGAACTAAACTTATGCACCTTCTTTAATTGGTAATTAAACTCCCTTAAATGTATACGAAATAATATTAGAAGGTTACAAATGTAATCATTTGTGATAATAATTTAGTTTTGAACTAAGATCCGTAAGGTCATAAATATTTTGGAGGGAAAAATATTCCAAGTTCTTCCCAAAATGCCTTTCTTATCAGATTTTGCCTATTTAATTATTCTGACCATGTGACAGATAACAGTCCAAAGGTGTCCTACAATTATTTGTTAACCATACAACGGCACATGCATTTTGTACAGCTTCAAAATAATATATATATATATATATATATATATATATATATATATATATATTATATATATATATATTAAGCTAGGCAGAATAAAGCGCATTATATTTGCGTGCTTTTTATTCTGTTTGAATAAGATATCAATCCTGGTTATTTAAAATGGCGTTGTTGTGAACTCTGTTGTGAACGGTACAGAGAAAATATGTTCTAGTGAATTCACAAATATACGAAAACCTGCGGTGCTTATCTGAAATAACATGTTCAAAACTAAAATACTCCGAAGCTCGAATGAAATTTTTTTTTGTTGTTGTCATTTTTATCCAACGCAAGTTTGCAATCCTCTGAATCATTCGATAAATAGCAAGCAAGTGATTTGTTTTGATTTCACTCGACGATTGAAAGAAAAACTTCCTAAGATTTAAAAAGCTAGACGCTCGGCTTTAACAGGTGATGGTTATTAAACACTTTCGAATTAATAACAATTGTTGAAATACAATAACAGACGTTCAGTATTATTTTCTTTTTTTCTTGGTATGACTTATAAAATATTAAGACGTGTGGAAAAAAAGACTAAAAAATTCGTCAAACTAGATAGAAAGAAACATTACTTAGTAGGTCGGAAGTACCATTGTTTTTATGGAACAATGGTTTGAAGTAAAGTGGTTTGAGTGTGCATTCATTACAATACTGTATCTGAGGTGACAAATATTATTGTGGCCATTCTTGTTGCTTGCGGCAAAAAGACAATGAGTGTAAACTGTGGGTGAATTCTTTTAATATGGACTATTGTCTTTTTTTTTTGTTATTGTTTTTTTTTTTTTTTTTTTTTTTTAAGATTTTAATACTTATCCTTTAATGTTTTATTTAAAATAATTTATTTTTAATTATTGCTTCAAAGCTCTTTAAATAAAGTTCCAGGATTGACAGCTGAAGAAGTGCATATGTTATGAATATCTTGATGAGTCACGTAGTTATAACGATACAGACAATAAAAAGCCTATGCTTTTAAAGACTGTTGTGCTCTTTCGCCAAGACAATCGTAATTGAATGTTCAGTATTGTTTCAAACGTTTCCGTCACTCTCAGTACTTTCAAATTACTGTAAGGGGGCCGCCGTGACCGAGCGGTTATAGTCGTGGGCTACAGATCTCTCAGCCCCTCACCGCTGTGGGTTCGAATCCCGGTAGGGACTTCGGATTTTTCATGTGAGGAAGCCTTACAGCTGGCTTGCGGTAGGTCGGTGGTTCTACTCGGGTATATGATTGAAATACTATCGCAGCGACGGTAAACCCCAATACAACAACAACAACAAATTACTGTTAAGATTTTACCTGTATACCTACGCCACAGGTGTATGATATTATTGTGTAGACGTGCACACTAGTGCATGTGAGTGGTCATTCTGAGCTCGACATCAGTGGTCGCACTTTTTTTTCATCCCGAGATATTAACATGAAAATATAGAGTTTTGAAGACTTACATTACGAAGTACATTTTTGGCTATTGGAGACTGATTTCTTTACAATCAATTAGAGTTATGTCCTGTGATTTAATGGTGTTATGATAGTATTTGACATTGTTTGTTAAGGAATTATTTCGTTTATTTCATGAATGATGTTATGTTTGATATTACTTAGGATCACGAGTCCTTGAATATACAGTATAGTGTCATGACTAAACCATTATTAGTACTTCCAAGTACGAATCAGTACGATGAGATTTGACGATATTTTTTTTGCTAATGTAAATGATGATAAAAGCTCAGAAACCAATCATGTTAGTTGCCACAATGATGATATTATATTGAATTATATTTGTAGCTTATAATAGTGGTTAGTTCAGATGGCTCTCCCTCAACAAACGTCGCAAGGAAATGTAACTCCTGACGATCCTTCCCAACATACAGCCAGTTTGTACTCATATGCCTCAGGTACGATGGGCAATGACCAACATCACAACATGTACGACACAAGCCGCAACGTTTTCGGTTCTGAATACGAACGTACCATAACATACCAGCAGGTTGCCACAGTCAGCCTTCAATCATACAATATGTATGGTATGGACAGCCCAACTGAATTAAAGAAACCATCATCAAGAATCATCTCACTTGTAACTTAGGGAGTCAATTTTCCCTCATATAGTTTGTTATGCATGCTTTACATAAATAGCATTTTCTAATTTATTTGTGAAATAACTGCTATAAACTCGGAACGTATTCTTGTGTGGAGCACAATATATTCATTTGATAATTTAAAATGATTCACGCCTGCCTGATATACTGTTTCAGGTCAATTCAACAATAAGATGCTACATTATCACAGAGGCATCCAGATCTTTAGGGAGCAAAGATTTAATTTCTAAAAAACACATACACATGCAATTGCTATTAGGAATATATGATTAATATATTGGGCATTTTGGCAGACCCCATAGATATCATTAGATATTTGGTTGATTGGTGTGTAGTTTATGTTACATGTCTGTTTTTTTGTATATGATGATTGGATGTTGTTACTTTTATTTTGTGCGTACGAGAAATAAGTCTTATTCTTATTTGTTGCAAGATTATCTTAGAAGATGGAGCTTATAACGAAACTTTCGACACTATACAATACAGTTCAACAGTAACCGTGGAGGGAGCTATTACTTCGCCTACAAATCACATTACTCAGAAGAAAAAAAGAAAACCAAACATTAACAACAAATCTTGATTCAGTCGCAAATCAAATGAACTTTTAATGAATCAAGTAACTGACCTCAGGTGTAGATTGCTTCAAAATAACCTTATATTCACTGGCATCAGCACAGAATCCAAAAGAATGGAAAATGGTTCACTTATTCCTGAGAATTGTGAAGAAAGACTGAGAAAATTCATCCAAAACCAAATCCAAGATGATCCAGAACTAAACACAAACAACATTGACCTAAATAACATAAAATTTACAAAGGTACACCGAATTGGAGGCCCTAACAGAAGTTCTAGAGCCATAGTAGCCACTTTCCAAACATTTAACGACCGTGAAATCATACGGGAGGCAGGGGTTAAATTCAATATGAGGAAAACAAACCAGTACATAAATGAACATTATCCATCTGATGCTGAACAAAAGAGACGACAGCTTTACCCTGTTATGCGTATTTTGAAGAGACAGGGTCATAGATGCACCCTTATATCAGATCGATTATACGTAAATGGACAGTTCTATGATGTGAACAAAAACACTTTACACACAAGACAACATTCAAATGTACAGAATTAAAACCATGGATTTTCATCACATGACAATCAGGACAGAGGACGAACACGATATAGGGAGAATGTGAGAGAGCATCTGAATTTTTCAACTCCTAACAGATATGGACCTTTAAGGGAACGTAGTCACAGCCAGCAAAACAAACCCAAAGCTTCTCCCTTAGAGGATACGACAGCGAAACGGTTGTGTGAGAGTCAAAGTGACAACATTTTGGAAACCACGGTCGAACCTCAGTATCCTAACCCAGACGATAACAGTTCAACACAGACTGGGCACGTGGAAAACGAGATGAATATGTAGGACAGAAAGGGAGAATGCTCTGACATTAATCACCAAAGGGACTGTACTACCAATGGGAGCATAAATAAACTACATTTTTTATCACTGAATGTTTGTGGTTTAAAGTCAAAATTATACAATAAAGATTTTTTAGATTATCTTGATAATTTCGATATCATAGGTCTACAGGAAACAAAAATCGATTCTTTGGACACAATTAATATAGAGGGATTTTCAATATTTTTTAAACACAGAAAACAGTATGCTAAAAGAAAGTCAGCTGTAGCTATAAAAATTTCTATATCCAAATTTGTAGAAATAATTGATACTGATTCAAAATTAGTGCTGTGGTTTACTTTTAACAATCCGTTTTCTAAATTGCGTAATGTTGCCTTTGGGGTTGTTTATATTCCACCCGAAAACTCTATTTATGCTGTAAATGATCCTTTCTTAGAATTGAATACAGAGTTCGAATTTATTTCTAAAAAATACACAAATGTTTGCATTTTTGGTGATTTTAACTCTCGTGTCAAAAATTGTAAAGACTTTGTTGAGGTATATTTTGAATTGTACAATGAACTGAATATGACAGATATTTATGATGAGTATATCACAGAATTATGTAAATTTGAAAATACAAATGTTAATGTTGAAAGGAAAAGTACTGATAATACTGTGAACACCTATGGAAATAAATTGTTGAAGCTTTTACGAAGAAATAACTTGTATATTTTAAATGGTAGAACAGTTGGTGATCTTCATGGTAAATGTACTTATAGGGATATCAGTGTAATAGATTATTATATATCATCTTTGGGGTTTCTGGAAGCTGTTGATTCATTATTAGTTGATGATTTCTGCCCACTTTTATCAGACGGACATAGTCCGGTATTACTCACAATTAAAACCAAACATCAAAATATAGAACATACAATAGAAGGCCCCACTCACCAAAATGACATTAAATTATGGGACAAAACAAAGGTAACGGTATTTAAAGATAATATTGATGCAATACAAATTGAGTATGTTAATTCTAAGATTGATGAATTGTCCAATAATACTGATGTAGCATATTGTGACATTAATGAAATAACTGAAGATTTGACAAACATTTTTACAAAAAGTGCAGAAAAAACGTTTGGTAGAAACGAAACAAAATAATTACATAACACAAAGAGACATGTATGGTACTCAAATGAATGTAATTTAGCAAGACGCAAATTTCATAAGGCAAAATATAAATTCAAGATACATAAGAATAAAAAAATAAAAAAAAAAAATTAAAATTTGGGAAAACAGACCAAAAATCATACTGGCGAATATTAAATGGTAAAAATTGTAACGAAATACAAGCATCATTAAACGATCTTTTTTGGCCACTTTAAAAATATAAATGAAAACACCGATGATTCGGATTGCGAAAATACCCCCATAAACACAGAAAATATAGAACATATTAATGAAACATTAAATGCACCAATAACACTTAAAGAGGTCCATGACACAGTTAAAAGTTTAAAGAATGGAAAGGCAAGTGGTATAGACAAGATATTAAACGAACATATAAAACAGACATTGACGCTTTTTGATCAGACATATGTTAAGTTATTTAATCTAGTTTTAAAGACAGGTCTTGTGCTAGAAACGTGGACAAAAGGTATAATACAACCAATTTTTAAAAATAAAGGAGATCATAAACTCGCTGAAAACTATAGACCAATTACTTTACTAAGCTGTCTAGGTAAATTATTTACAGCAATATGTAATAAACGTTTACAAGAAGTTGTTATAACTGAAGATTTGATGAGCGAATTCCAATCAGGGTTCCGTGTATCTCATTCAACAGTTGACAATATGTTCGTCCTATATTCATTGTTCGAAATGGTGAAATATAAAAAGAAGAAATTATTTTGTGCCTTCATTGACCTTAAAGCTGATTTTGATACTGTTTGGCGCAATGGCCTCTGGGCAAAATTAATTGAATACAAAATAGGGGGGAAATTTTTAACTGTTATTAAAAATATGTATAAGTCAATTAAGTCCTGCATCAGAGCAAATGGTAATTTTTCAGAATATTTCTCTAGTAATATTGGTGTCAGGCAAGGCGAGAATCTTTCACCTATTTTATTTTCCCTATATTTAAATGACCTGTATAATTTTTTCGTAGACAAGGGAGCTAACGGAATAGATTTTAGTGATGAACAGTTATCTATATACCTGAAACTTTATAAACTACTATACGCAGATGATACAGTCATAGTTAGCGAATCTGCAGAAGATCTCCAAAAAAGTCTTAATATTTATTTTGATTATTGTGAAACTTGGAAGTAAAAAATTAACATTGAGAAAACGAAAATATTAGTATTCTCATCAAGAAGAAATACGACATATAATTTTAAATATAATAATCGTTCTATTGAAATTGTTTAAGTATATAAATACTTAGGTATATACCTTAACAGTTCTGGTTCTTTTAAAAACACAAAGAAATATATTTCTAATCAAGCAACAAGGGCAATGTATAGCTTGATTAAAAAATCTAAACATCTCTGTCTACCTGTAAACATGCAAATTGACCTATTTGATAAATTAGTAAAGCCAATATTACTTTATGGATGTGAAATATGGGGTATGGGAAATAATGAGATAATAGAAAGAGTTCAATTAAAATTTCTAAAGTACATATTATCATTTAAAGAGTCGACCCCAACAGCTATGGTATATGGTGAAACAGGTGTATTTCCAATCCAAATTGATATTAGAAACTAGAATTATGAAATATTGGGCAAACCTAGTCAAACCTTCTATTCCAAAACTCGCCACAAAAGTATATATGCTAACCCTAAATAAATATAATAATGCCACAAAAACATTAAATGATATTAATAATTTCAAATGGTTACAAAATGTAAAATATATATTGATTAAAACTGGATTTAATGGAATTTGGTTAACTCAAGAATTTGCAAATAGTAAATGGTTAGTATACTCTGTCAAACAAAAACTAAAGGTATTTCTATAAATGACTGGTATAGTACAATTAGTTCATGTAATGGCTGTAGATTTTACACGTAAGTTAAGACTAAATTTGAGATGGAAAATTACTTAAAAAAAAACGTATGATTTAAATATAAAAAGTTACGCAAAATCATAAATTACCCTGTGAAACAGGCAGATGGAATAATATGCCATATGAAAATAGAACATGTGCTAAATGTAATCTTACAATAGGAGATGAATACCATTATATTATTGAATGCCCTGAGTTCTTAGAAAAACGTAAACAATATTTGAATAAATATTTCTATACTAGACCAAGTTTTGTTAAGTTTATAAGTTTAATGAATACAACGAATGCTCAACAATTTAGAAAACTAACACTTTTTGTAAAACATATATTAGCAGCTACAAATTAATATTGTTTCCATAAAATTATTATTAGTTTTTAATCGTATTTATGTTTAATAATAGGACAGTTTAATGAGAGTTCTCCCTCATTCTTAAACTTTCAACAACATATTTTCTTTACCTGATTATTTCATTACCATCAAAATTACTTACCTTGTATATGTATGTATGCATGTATGCCTCGTTCGATATATTGATTATGTATTACCTCATGTTTACAATTGTATATTGTACTGAGAGTATCAATAAAATCTAAAATCTAAGAAAACGTAACCAAACTGGTTTACTACCTATTATCGAAATCATTCTGCGGGTGTAATTGATTGATAAACGGGTAATTTTGATTGACATGAGGCGATAGACCATTTTACTAGAGGATTAAATCGACCAATCAGTGACTGAGTAAATATCTCAAATGTATGTTTATTTCCCATAGAACAACGTGTAGAATTTAACACCAGCATATAGATTGGGTGTTCGGGAGGTACTTGTTTATTTACGTAGGTTTACGTCTCATTTCGGTGTGAAATGCTTATT